>OX465254.1:14260760-15474040 GCA_949987775.1 Aproaerema taeniolella | reverse complement strand
CTATGTAAGTCAGTAATGTGACAAATAAAAAAAATACCAATCTACTAATTACCTGTTTCATTTCTTATTTTTAACCGACTTCAAAAAAGGAGGAGGTCCTATGTTCGACTGTATGTATTTTTTTATGCATGTTATGGACCGATTTTCAAAATTTTTTTTTGTTCGAAAGAGTATAGGTACTCCAGCGCTTTTCAGCGCTTTTAAAAAAATCAACAAAAACAAAAAAAATTACAAACCCGAACATCATCTAAATAAATGAGTGACATTTTCGTTTCTGGTTATCTGCTAATAGGCATTGTAGTCTGCAAAAAATACTAGTTATCTACTTTGTGCGAACTGTTGTTGGGATTGAAGTCGGTGACTCATACGTTTTTAACGTGGAAAATTATTTTCTATATTGATGCAGTAAAATCACAAAAAAATAAAAAACCCAACGTCAATGTAAGTAGGTATAACTCTGCCTTAAAATTTCTCACGAATTGGGCAGTTTCACTCAATTATTCGGGTTCACAATTAACAAATTTCGTTGAACTGAATAGATTTGCGATTGGTTATAGTGAATGCTTCAATTGGGCTATCATAAGCAGACCAGTCGAATTGGGTTCCTTTTGTAAATGACCCATGACCATTTGCTAATACACAGATCAACGAACTAGCTTTCATTATGGACATGGGAATCGAAGTAAGATTTTTTTACCGTTTTTTTTGTTCTGATTATACAGGGCGTCCCACGGTTACGCCACATGGAGGGAAAGTACCTTAATTATTGTAGATGGGACATTTTACTGAAAGAAGAATTTATTTTAATTTTAAAAAAAATTAGCATTCCGCTTGGGATTTCGTTCCCGTGGGAATTCGGGAAAATAATGTACAATATGTCCGTCCCGGATAATGTAGGATTCTAATGGTGATTTTTTTTTTTAAATCGGTCCAGTAGTTTCGGAGCCTATTCAATACAAATAAACAAACAATCAAATCTTTCCTCTTTATAATATGCATGGATATAGAAAAATGTTCAAAATGAGTCAGTTTCTCATTTTTGTGAACATAATTTTACATTAAATGATAAAATTAATGGTCTTCCTTTTATTTCTGATGCTATGTTATTTAGCAAAAAATATCCTTATGATGAAGCCTTCCGATCGAGTGTACCGGGTTCGATTCTCGGTTCAACCAGGCAATTGTTTAAAAATGTATGAATGCAGTTTAAATTGTTTTTAAAATTGAAATAAAGTCTTCTTTTAGTAAAATAATTAAGGTACTTTCCCTCCATATTACATAGCCATGGGACATCCTGTATATTCTATGGTTCTGTACAGAAAATGTAGTGCTCCTTTCTTAAGGACAAACATTTTGTGGACATAACCCTCGAAAAAAATTTTGTACCACCCCCGAAATTCGATGTATCTAGTAACTTTTAAAAGGATGAACCAATTTTGATCCATACATAAAACTTGAAACTGTAGCTACGATGATAAGATTTTTTAAATAAAATTATATGAGCTAAAAATTTGTTCTTCTTAGCGCAGAGGCCCGTTTCTCATTCGGGGTACGTTTAACCATAGCTTAGGATTTGGCAGGTCAAGTCATTACAGTGGAGCAACTGCCACCTGAGTACCTACCACGATCGTTTAAAAGCATTTCTGTTTAGGATCCAACTTTGAACTGCTTCGCAATTGGAATGTTTTTTAAAATGGTACCATGATGGCGCTGCTTTTGAACTGCTCGGTTGTCTATGGTCCATTTTAAATGTCTACATAAATTGTCGCTGGTCTGCCTTTGAATCGCAACAGCGCCAAAATTGAATCGCTTATAAGCCATCATGGTACGAATAAGCGTTGCAGACTTGTTTAGGTCCTAAATTGGATCGCGCTAAGCGATCATGGTAAACCTCCTGAACTCCGTGACCTTGTTAATAGGGGAACATGACCGGATTCAATCATGGTTACACATTCAGTCACCCATAATGTTCAGGTTTCCTCACGATGATTCCCTCACCGTAAGAGCATCGGTTACAATACTATACAATATACTTTATTGTACACCAACATTATAGAACAAGGTACAGAGTGTAACTAATGTAGATAACTCAGAAAACGAGTCAATGTAGCTTGGGCAACGAATATTTGTGGGTGGAAAAGTCGAAAGCAGAAAGTTTGACTTAAGAACTTTGTTTGGAATTATTAGGAGATAAACATATCTACTAAAAGTCCTTACCCTGCGAAGTCCCGTTTTTTAGATTTTTACTTACATCTCGAAAACGGTGCGTCGTACGAAATTTTGTTGTACTACATAATGAAAGCTGATAAAATTTTCTACAACTTTGGCTTTCACATTTTTTATCTGTCTCCAATCTCCGCCTAGCTATGAGCTTCGAAAAATTGTTAATTTCCAAAGATATGTTCTACACTCTCTAAACTCTAAAATTAAAACACCTACCAGGAGCACTAACGCTAAGGTTAAGCGGCGAGTTGATGACAGGGTTGTTGGACATGGACGTCAACCCCTGGAGGTTTGCTGCCAGTTGTGACATCTGCTGCGACATCTGCTGCTGCAGCGCTTGTGACATCGGAGGCATGGACTGCTGCATGGACGCCAGGTTTTGCAGGTTTTGGAACATTGATGCCACTGTTGACAAAAATTAAGATTAGAATTGTCCTCGTTAAAAACCTAAAAATCAACCGACACTGTAGGCACTGTTGCCTATTAGTAGATAAACACAAAACCAAAATGCCATCTTAATATGACATGTATGTGTTTTTTGTTGATTTTTTAAATTCGATTAAAAATAAATGGGACCACCTCAGGGATACCTTTTTTTTAACAGCCCATATACATCTCCACCGAGGGGCACAGGTACGGGTCTCCCTTCGAAACACGAAGGGGATTTAGGCCATACATAGTCCACCACGCTGGCCCAATGCGGGTTGGTAGAGTACCTACTCGTATAATTTTAGGAGTAAATTATGAAAATCGGCCTTTGGAATAGGAAATTGGTAAAAATGTGTACCATATATGTTATTTCTAAACGATAAGCTCTAACTTTACTTCGGCTCAATCCGTTCAGTAGCTTTTACTTTAAAAAATTCTCGTTTATAAATTTTATAATACTTACTCGTTTATTTATGACTTATATTCAGCTCGGGACTTCGTTCCCGTAGCAATTCGGGAAAATTATGTGACTCATGTTACTCAGAGATAATGTAGCATGCTAATGGTGAAAGAATTTTTGGTCTAGTAGTTTAAAGTTTATTCGTTAATACAAAAATACAAATCTTTCCTCTTTATTAATAATATTAGCGTAGATTAGTGTAGATAATATTAACATAATTAGTATTAAGATAACTTTAATAGTTATACCTATAGAATGAATTTTCCAAAGAGCTTTCACCAACAAAATGAATAAATAAATCTAAACTCAAAGTAAAATCCGGCAGCAGACAGCTTGTAACCAAGGACCATACAGAAAGATATATTTTTTCCTTGTTTTCTTGTCACGAATTTAATTTAAAAAGCTACCTACAATGTTTACAATCAATCTAGGGTTTTCCTTTCAACATTATTATAATTATCTATTTTCCTTAATTTGGAATGACATCATTATCTTCTAAATATATAAAAGAAGAAACTGACTGACTGACTGACTGACATATCAACGCACAACCTAAACGGCTAAACATAGGCACTTGAAATTTGGAAGGGACGTACTTAGGTACCGTAGAGGTCCACTAAGAAAGGAATTCCCGAAATTTCCACGGGAACGGGAATTAGCGGGAAAATCCTTTTGTATGAAAAATCTAAACCGCTTAAGTTAGACACTTGAAATTTGGCATGCAGGTACCTTAGTAAACTTAAAGCTTAGTTGCAACAGGATATTGCAAAATTCCCACGGGAACGGGAGTTATCGGGAAAAAACTTTTGTATGTAAAAATCTACATCTTAAACTAATGAAGGTCCATTAATGGACCGTCAATAAAGTGTAATATGTTCAAAAGAAAAAATTAACACACAAACGAAGTTGCGGGCATCAGCTAGTAATATCTAAAATTCTTTACCATACATTCAGTAGATTTGTATTGACGATAGTAAAAAAATTGTTTATGCACAAATTTTTCCTTTGGTAAAGATTTAGTTTCCTGTGGGTTTTTGGTTTTAACAAGAAAACAAAATATTAATGAAGATATGTTCTTGTAGGATCAATGTTATCAGACCATATACGTCCCCACCAAGGGTCAAAAACCTCCCTTCGACTTAGGGCTTTAGGCCACAGTTCACCACGCTAGCCCAGAGCAAGTTTATCGGGTTTCAGCACGATGTTTTCCTTCACCATTGAATAAGCACGTGCGGGTTTCATCGCGATGTTTTTCTTCTCATTAATCATTACAATACGGCTTTATTTTTATCTTACTAATATTATAAAGAGGAAAGATTTCATTGTTTGTTTGTTTGCATTGAATAGGCTCCGAAACTACTGGACTGATTTTAAAAATTCTTTCACCATTAGAATCCTACATTATCCGGGATGGATATACACTGGGCGTCAAAAATAAGTAGTACAGTTTTAAAATTGCGATTTCTCCCAAACTATAAAACTTAGACCTTTGAAACAAAAAAGGTTAAAAAGAAAATTTAATCTTATTCAATAAAAACTTCATGCATTATAAGAACTTATAATGCTTGACTTTAAAAAAAACGAATAAATAAAAACACTTTTTTTAAACTGTTGAAAGGTGTTGTCTTACTTAGGATTTTTGTGTTTGACACATTCGCTGCTGATAAAGCAATTGTAATTGAAAAGCATAGGTATCTTCAGAGAGTAAATTTGACTAATCATGCCTCTTTCACCAGAAGAATGTGCAAGAATCTTAGCTTTTCTCGAAGTGGGCATCAGTATGCGTCGTACTGCAAGGAGGGTGGGTGTAACTTTAAGAACGGTTCAGCGAGTAAAGCAAAGGTACGAAGAGACTGGAAACCATCTAAGGAGACGAGGTAATGGCAGACCCAGGTGCACAAGTACCCGAGAAGATCGCTTTATTGTTTCCACTGTGTTAAGAAATCGACACCTTAATGCAGTTGAGGTTCAGCAACAGCTTCTTCGGACCCGAACAGACTACATCAGTGAGAGTACAGTGAGAAGAAGACTTGCTGAAGCTAACCTGAAGCCTCTAAGACCAGCAAATGGCCCCAAACTTGAGACAGAGCATCGCGTAGCAAGACTACGCTACGCCCGTCAACACGTACAATGGGGCGAAGAAGAATGGGCTAGAGTTTTATTCACAGATGAGTCTCGATTCTCTTTATACACTTCAGATGGACGGCGGAGAGTCTACAGACGACCCGGTGAGCGATACATTCAAGCTTGTATCTCGGAAAGAGTCCAATATGGCGGGGGCTCTGTACACGTATGGGCTGGTATCTCTTCAGAGAGTCGCACAGAGCTTGTGGTAATAGAAAATGGGACTTTGACTGGTGAAAGATATGCCTCGGAGATCCTCAACGAGTATGCAGGGCCATATTTAATAAATATGGGTGATGGAGCCATCCTAATGCATGATAACGCCCGGCCACACACTGCTCACCACGTACAAGAGTACATTCAGGAGGTTGGCATCAACTTGATGGCTTGGCCATCGAGAAGCCCAGATCTCAACCCGATTGAACACGCCTGGGATGAGCTTGGGAGGCTAGTCAGAAGGCGCAGTCCACCTCCTGCCACACTCAGGGCTCTAAAACATGCGCTGATAGAAGAATGGGAAAATATTCCCCAACACCGCCTCCGAAACTTAGTGTTCAGCATGCCAAACCGGATCCAAGCTGTAATTAGAGCCCGAGGCGGCAACACAAGTTATTAAATTGTGAAAAAGTTCCAAAACGTGAAAATTAAGTGGTTGACATATCGTTAAAAATTGATACTTTTTAGTATTTATCTTAATTTTAAGTTTGAAACTTTATTCATGCCAAATAAAATATAACTTTAATAAACTTCGTTAAGTTTACTATAAACTGCTTTTTATTTCATAAGTGTAACTACTATAGTTTAGGAGTAATTGCAATTTGAAAAGTGTACTACTTATTTTTGACGCCCAGTGTAGGTACATGATTTTCCCGAATTCCCACGAAGTTCCAAGCGGCATGCTAGTTTTTTTATAAAACGATTCCTCAAATAATTTTAGCGAAAGAAAAATATTCGGCGTGAATAGGACTTTAACCCACGACCCAAGGATTAGATCTTCACAACAAATCCGGAAATCTATGAAAGAAGTAGATATAAAAGAGGTGTACGAACTCACTGGAGCCATTCAGATGGGGATTGTGCTGATTGTGCTGGTTGTGGGGCGAGCGGCGCGGGGAGGGCGAGCGGGGCTCAGCAAGCTGCGCTCGCGCCGCCTCCGGACTGCTCGCGCCGCTCTCCCGATCCGACTCCGCTTGCTATAACAATACAAAAAGCAAATAGATTAGATTTAAGGAAGATTGATCACAAATAACACCGCCTGATTTTTTACAGAGAGTTTCGTAAAAGTCGAATAAAGGAATATGGATAGTAAGAGGCTGCAGCGTCTAAAATTGTTTCTGATAAAATTGGGGCCTTTCATACAGTACAGTTTTATACGCTACGGCCTGAACAATCAATGATAAAGACAGTGAATAATAAAGCTTAATAATGAACATTCTCACTTTCAACCACCACTCCCTTTCGTTAGATTGGTAAGAGGGACAAACAATTTTTATTTAAAAAATAAAAATATGTAATATCTCAAAAGTAAAAAAATATATCACCCCCGATATTCGATTGCTTATAACTTTTAAACGGCTTAACCAATTTTGACCAAATAAATCTAAGAGTCATCTCAACTACGTCAGCTTTCAAAACAAAAATCCGCATCGAAATCGGTCCATTCTTTTAGAAGCTACGATGCAACAAACACAGACATACAGATACTTATAGGAATTATTTGATCTACGTAACTTTTGACTATTGACTTTGAGACACATCAAAATTGTGAAATCGTAATTATTGTTTATTCATGATTGATTACATTGATTTTATTTTGATTATTTGATTATATTGATTCTTATTGATTATTGTTTTGATTGATTAATTGACTATTATTTTTTGATATTGATTATTATTTTGATTATAATTGACTGCATGTTTGATTATTTGATGATATTGATTTTTTTTTAAACTGTACCATTCACCTCTAATATTTGCATGCTACAATTATTTAGCTAAACATGTACGGCCACTTTTATTGTATAACATCTTTTTAAACCATGTTTAAAGTAAATAAAGAAGTATCTTATCTTATCTTATCTTACACACGTCAAACAAAAATACATTTAATCAAGTTTAGATCTAGATAGAATACTTTTCACTATAATTAGAATCCTACTTAGCTGTTACAATGGAGCTTGCACAATAACGCACATGTGCATATGACAAGCTTCTTATTATGACCCCCGCTAGGGGTTGAAAGTTGAAGGGATCCCTATGGGGTCGCTTCCACCCAATTGTTCAAATATAATTAGTTTTTTCGTTCTCCTATAATTATACATGTATTTTAAAGTAGCTCTTTAATTACAGCATAGATTAGAGCTAGGTATTATTAGTTTTAGCCGACTTCAAAAAATAATAAAAGGAGATTGTTTTTAATTTGAGACGTATCGATATAAATGTGATATATTTTTGCTTGAACAGATTGAATTTTTTTGGTAGCGTACCTGTTAACATTTACATTTAAAAAAAAATATAATATGGGTTAACTCTTGACCTGAATCTTGACCATAAAGCTTATAAAGGTCAAAGATGAGGTCGACGATGGAGCGATTTAACCCAGAAAATGCCTATAAAGGCACTGGTACTCCCACGCACCGACGGAACACAGCAAGCTGTTTGGCGTCGGACTTCGGTAGGAGGATGGATGCGAACCAGACGGCCCTTTACAGAGCCTACCACACCGCATGAGACCATAGGAGGACACCTCAGATTCAGAAAAAAATGAAGTGTCGTTGCCTGGGATGGATTACTAGGAGGCTGGTCTCATTTGTGTTTCCTTAGTCGCCTCTTACGACACCCACGGAAAGAGATGGGGTGCTGTTATTCTCAAGATTTATAGAGGGCATCAGATCAAGTTATCCTTTTTGTTGTTGCAAAAATATTTTGACTTGGTCAAGAGTTAACCCATCTTATAATAAAAAAAAATCTTTAAAAAGAAAATTACTTGTATAATATTTCCTGTCATTTTTATCTCATTTTTTGACATTTTTATCACATTGTGAAAATAATAATTAACCAAATTAGCAAATAAACAGTTTCTCAAAGGTCGTGACAGTGTGTTTTATTAATTACTTATTTATATTTACTCGAAGTGATTAACTTCGCGGAAATACTATAAAAGGTTGGGTTTATAATTACTTTACTTAATTATAGCGCGTGTATGAATAAAATGACATTGTACAGACAGCAGCACGGCAGGTTACCCATTTACACTACGAAAGCCGGCGCTATTACGAGCGAGATAAGGGCGACGTCAAGGTCAGCATGTATAGCCTGATGTGCTGCCGTGTGTACCTAAATGTAGGTAGTTTAAGTAGGTTTTGTGACTGTACTTAACGTACAAGATTTTATTTGTGTTTCCTTACTTTTTTTTTTGTTAAATTTATTTCACACATTGTTGTAATTCATTTCTTTTCACGAAAGTTATAATTACTTACCTTAATTTAAAAAATAATTTATTTTAAATATCATAATCGTATTTCTTTAATACCTATGTTGTTTAAATATTGGATATTCATTTAAAACAAAAATTGTGGTAAAAACCCGTTATACTAATGTTTAATATGTTTAAAAACAACATATTTCTTAAAATTGTCTCTTAGTCTTCAACTGTTTTATCCAGCATAAATTAATTAAATAAATGAATTAAACAACTTACAAAAGATAAGGTCATTCTCTCCGCACGTTCAAAAATGTAGTCTATTAGTCGAAAATTATTTTCGTCTTCAATTCGAGCCCATCACTTCGCGTCGGAATTCGTAAAACTCGCGGAATGTTCGCCAACTCGACACTAACTTCGACAAACTTCGCGCAACTTCCTACAACTTTACACCAATCAAATGTCTAATACAAACGTTTATCACACGCGCGTTCTTTTTTTAAAAAGTTCGAGCGGGAGCAGATACCGCGAGAGAGGAACAGCCACTATCGACAAAGCATTCACATATTTTTTCTTTTTTTTATTTATTTATCAACGGCCAGCACACATACAGCCACGCGGCGAAGTTGCACAGCGCGGAATGAAAGCGCGTCATCAGTTTAAAAAATCAACCCCTTCGGTGGTGGCGGGAAAAAATGCGGCCCCTAGGGTGGTGGGCGGCCCCGAAATCCTTGCCAAAGCGATCGCCGGCCAGAGACTTGTCACTTGTCGAATAAGCATATTAAAATTAAAGTTTTTGTTTAGTTTTCATTACCGGAGCTCTCGTTTCGGCGGCTTCGTAAATCCAATTGTTGAGTCGCTAGACGGTTTCAATTTTTCGAGTCAAGATTTTAGTTACTAAGTTGTCTCTTTTCAATTTCTAATTATTGTTATTTAGGCAGTCTATGTTGACAGGAAAGTAATTACTTAGTTTAATTTTAATTTTAAATTTAATTTTTGACAAATTTTTTTTACTTTCAGTCTGAATAGAGCTGTTAATTTTGTATGCCGATATCCTATCGTAAGGTTATCGATTAGAAATTGCTATTAAACTATATATTTGCATCTTTGACTTTTCCTCAAATTCTGCTATGATAAGTTTTTTGTTATTCTTGTGTGTGCATTTTAGAATTTAGGGTGTTGTAAAATATACTATTTTTATACAGAGTGTTCAGAGATTCCATTAGGAGGCTTTATTACTGAGCAACTAACTTTCTAACTAAAAATAATGGAACGTTGCCAGTCTGGGCGCCGCCGCCGGCCGGAGCTGCGACTAATGAACACGGCAGAAAAATTATTCATCAACAAGTAACATTCGGAATAATCAGCGGTACACGAAAAAATCAGTAATTATTCAGATGAAGTTGGACGAACGAAGGGGGTAAGGGGGCAAGGGCCGGCCAAAATAAAAACGGCGTTGCGTAGGGGTGACACCCCCGCCCGCTCTACAAATGTTATCTAACTGCGTTCGCTCGCGTCGCGGCGCCGCTCTCGGAATCAGCACGCCCGCACCGTCGAATTTTCAATTTGAACTCAATTTTTTCTCGGATAGTTGGACCTAATGGAAAACGCTAGGCCGCGGCTAGGGCACCGGCCAGAGCGACGCGGCGACGCTCGCGCGCCACTCGCGGCATTATTTGGCCGTAATGTGTGGTCATTATTGGGCGACCGCGCGCACACATTGTCCGCACCGATGTGTGTGTAGATTTTTACTCATTAATTTTAAAACGCTCCGGATTTTTTTCAGGGCGGGTGCTAGGGGGCCGGGTGGGGGTGAAAATTGGCGATGGCCGCCGGGCGGGGTGTCACCGGCGGGGGTTATTAAATAGATTGGTCCGCGGCCGAACGGAGCCGATCTGCACTTGTACTCGCGTCATTAACGGGTTGAGAACCGATTTTAAATCGTGAAATAACAGCCTGTTACAGGAAAAGTTGAGCACGGCTTATCGAGCACTCCCCACCGTTTTCTACAAGCTTAATTGCGTTAATTTTTTGTCGTTTCTTTTAATGCGACAATCATTCCGTCGTGTTCATTAAATTGAAATGTTGATTGTCTTTTGTTTGGGAGGTGGAGGCTTAAGTTGTTGAGGGAGCGTGCTGCGCGGGTACTGTAGAGTGCACAGTGGTCGCGCGCCCCGATACCGCTCGGTAATGACTGTCACAACAACACGTAACGATGTCAATACACGGTGTACACACACGCGCGTTTTTTTCCTACGGCCGTTGAGCGGGCGAATGGGAGGGGTGCTTGGGGGGAGGAAATGTGAAAAATACTCGAAAAAAGGCAAAATTGTAGCAGATATATAATTAAAGTCGGACGTACAGTACAGCGAACACCGATGTATTATGCACGGCCGCGCTCTGATGTCGCGAGCAACTCGATGCCGGCGCGGTGTACAACGCGACAAATAAACGCTTGTCAACGTCTAGTTGCTTAGCGTGAGCTTTTGAATTCACATCGTTAATGCTGATAGCCATTTATAGCTCACTCGGAACTCTTACATTACGAACAAATGTTTTAGTAATAGAGTTTTGCACTTTTATGAGACATTCTTTTGTTATATTTGCGATAGAGACGAAGAAGATATCATGTAAATATCGTCTAAAATATTTATGTTTGATTTACAAAAGAACTAGATAATGCCCGGGAGTTCGTTCCTTTCTTATTCACTGCCTACGTTTGGGCCAAATTTGAGCTTTCTACATATATATAACCAAGGACCAAATAATAATTTGGGCTAGGCCTTGACGCGTGAGTCAGGACCTGCAATTTATATACTTAGAAAGACAACCACCAGGGTTACCAGGGTCACCAGGGTTAGCCAAGTTTGCCTCACACTTGGCTATACCTACACGATAAGAAGAAGAGAAAGACAACTATGTATAAGGTACGTATAATTAGGTATCTCTATCTAAAGCTATGTCTACAATAAACATTGTAAGTCTTAGATTAAACTAAGAACATTGAAGATTCACAATAAAAGTTCTGACTCAGATAGCATACTGATATAAATCAAGGACATTAACCCCTATCGATGCAGCTACCTGTTTTAAAATTAAAAAGATAACAGTTAATTTTGGCCTGCCGCAGAAATGAACAATGTATTTTTTTCGCCGACTGTACCTTAAAACGGATGAGAAAAATTAATTGAACAGATACATACTCGTGTACACCCACCGCAATATATCACAGAAGCCACGTTAGTAGCTAACTCTTTTTGATTAACTTTTGTTTTATATGTTTATGTCCGATAATTTTGTCCGACTGCGATAAAGCGAGAGGGATTTTTTTTGCAGTTCTTTGTTTAGACAAGAATCTGTAATTGTTGGCAATTACAGAATTACAGCAGCTCGAGCATAATCGCGACAAACTCGCGCGGCACGCCACTCGGCTGACGGTGAAACTTCACTTTGATTGCGCGAGGACCCCGCGCAAAGGCTTGCTCGCCCTCTTGCGTTGTCAATGTTGACTTTTGACATAGGACCGCAGCGCATTACGTGCGTGATAATGTCATGCAGATAAAAAATAATCTAAGTACACAAAATAAAGACGAGTTTTGATGAAACTTTCAGTAATGTATTTCTTGTAATTTAAAGAAATCGTACTTTTTCTTTTTAACTTCAGGTTCTAGTTTTGGAACATTTCGTATAGCAATGATTCAATTTTATTTTTAAGATGTTTTATCAAATAACATGAAAATAATTGACAAATTGACAATAACATTCATTCAATATCATTCAAAATGTCATTCTCTGTCTTTGTTCCAGTTATAACAGCTTGAGAATTCGGACAGTATAACATGAAGTTGGCCATTTCCTGTTCCATCTATAATTTATTTGTCGTAAATTGATTGCGATAAGATTGCAATACAGTTTGATTATCACTATCGCACTTAGAAAATAAGGTCCCTGGACCACTAAACTAAATCCCTAGGAAAATTCACATGGAACCCCAAAAAAGGCAAACTGCAAATTTAATCAAATATCAAGTTTTACATAAAAACAACTCAAACAATTTATTTTTGTGTTCCTACACTGACACTGCACAGTGGTTTCATTGACATAATTACGTTGACCGAAAAATTATTATCCAAAAATTCAATTACGATTTGATATACGAGAACAAAAATAACAAAACTATGCAATAAAGCACAAATATACAAAACTAGAGGCAAACACTCCACATTGAGCCGTTGATCACAGTAATTTAGTTACAGGGCGATAAATGAATCGAAATTGGGAGGAAATTATTCGGTAAATGGAAGGTTATTATTGAATTTAATGTTAAATTAATCGAGGCCCCTCTAACCATCTGTCGAGGGGGCCTTGAGAGTGGGGCTTACACAGAGGTAAGTAAGTATGTAGACAGAGAATTAAATATTATGCTCTTGTAGGCCTTGTAAGACTCAAGTCTATTGCCGTGTGGTGATCGGTTGAGAATAACACCACCCCATCTCTTTCCGTGGGTGTTGTAAGAGGCGACTAAGGAAACAAAAATGAGACCTGCCTCCTAGTAATCCATCCTAGGCAACGACACTTCATTTTTTTCTGAATCTGAGGTGTCGTCCTATGGTCTCATGCGGTGTGGTAGGCTCTATACAGGGCCGCCTGGTTCGCGACCACCCTCCTACCGAAGTCCGACGCCAAACAGCTTGCTGTGTTCCGTCGGTGCGTGGGAGTACCAGTGCCTTTATAGGCATTTTCTTGGTTAACTCGCTCCATAGTCGACCTTATCTTTGACCTTATGGTCAAGATTGAGGTCAAGAGTTAACCCATCTTATAATAAAAAAATTCTTTATTTATACTTAAGTATTCATTGTCTCTTTCTGTCACTATCAAAATGACAAAGTCGACTGCTATCTAAGTATAGATCAGAGTCTGAGTCGCGTTCTGCAATACGGAACTAAAAGTGAGTCTTGTTAGCCGCCAGTCCACTCTCTCAGTTACAAAAACGTCCACTAAATTTAATGCCACTTTAATTAAATATAATGACAGTATTTAGTCTTTTTTACGTAAACAAGGACGGCATTCTATTTAAAGAAGCTTTAACTTTAATGAAAGTTTCTGCAACTAAGTGTCAAGAGTGTAAAATTAGATAAATATTCTTAGTGCCTAAGTTTAAGGGCTAAGTTCATTCTAATTTGAACCTTATTACCAGCAGACAAGAAACTTGATTGTATATCCCATTGAGGGAACAGGCTGTATCAGGGCTTTAGGTATCTCTCTTTCAACAATTTTCCCAAGGAACATAGGCCAAAATACGAAAAAAAAATTTTGGTCTCCCATACAAAATGCGCTGTATCTATGCTAATGAAGTTTGTATAGGAACTAAAAATTTTTTTTTCGTATTGTGACCTACGTTCCTTAGGAAAATTGTTCAGTTTCATGGACTGATTAACCACCCGAGAGGTTGAAAGAGAGATGCCTAAAGCCTTGTATAATGTTATGACGTCACTGCGTGTACGCTGAGACCCTAAAAGTCCTAAGAACTGAGATGTATGTACAATTAAGTACAGTTATTTGGTACTTATTAGTGTATCAAGTCTTGATCTATTCTTAAGTATTGATTGTCTCTTTCTCTCACTATCAAAATACACAGAGGCAGGGAACTTGATGGGTGACCAAAGTGGCAATTTATCACGAGCGTTTCCGTGCTTCAGAGGGCACGTTAAGCTGTCGGTCCCGGCTGTTGTCAATTGGCTAGTCTTTAAAACCAAGTCAGAGGCCATTGTGCGGTTTGAAAACTCTGACACCAGGGTTAGCCAAGTTCGCCACATACTTGACTATTCCTACACGATAAGAAGAAGAAGACTATCAAAATGACAAAGACAACTGCTAATTAAGTATAGATCAGGGACTGAGTCTCGTTCTGTAATACGGACCTTGAACTCTGATCTATACTTAAGTAGTTAGTAGTTAATGTAGCGAAAAGTACAAAATTTGAATACATTACAATAAAATGTACACGTCGACGAACTTTTCAATTATGTAAGGTCACCTTTAAAATCAATTAACTTTTACCATGACATTTTGTAAGTTTTAAAATATTAAAAATCATAAAAAAGGGCTATAAGTGGTGAAATTATGAGCACTATGGAACCCCCCGTAGCAAGACGCGTGCGCAATCGACTTACAACTCATTCATTCAATCATTGTTCGTTCAATCGTGCATTCAAATTAAAATTCGAACTCCTATTGTTGAATTCTATTAATAAACTGTCGAGGACGCAATTAGTGAAATTTTATTAAACAATAGTTAATGACTTAGTTTTAAACTGTTTTAATTTTAAAATCTTTTGTAAAATTATAATACCTAAGGATGGATTTAATATTAATTTGCTCATTCATCATTTGTTTAAAACCAATTTAATTGTTATTAGTTTTTGTTACTTATATTACAGCACTTTATAAAGCATTATATAAGCTATAATTGCTCGTAATTCAATGTTGTAACTTATTAAGTTTTTTTTAAAAATACTAATAAGATTTTAAGATGACGGACAAAGTTATGACTAATATATTGTTTAATATATATATTTTAATGTTTCATTACTATTTTTCGTTGACTAATAGGCATAACACAAGTTTTAAAAATAAAAAGCGAGTGATATGCGTAGTTACATTCATTTTTCCACTTTTAAACAAAGCTCACCACGCGTGCTCTTCCAAAAATCGAACAGAATTGCAGTAGTTTTTCAAATATGCAATTTACTGATTTAAAAAAAGAAAGGTTTCAGTGGGGTTGGGTGGTCGGGTTGCCATGGGAATGTGGGAAAATGGGAAAAGGGAAAAAATGGACCTAGTATGTATGGTAAACAGGACCGGCGAGCCTATTTGAAAGGTGGAAACTATATATTTGGTTAGTTTTGTGGTTTTATATCGTGATTGTTGTTGTATGTTATTGTCTGTGTCTCAGTCTTTTACATAACTTGATGGCTTAGTTCATCTTCTCTTGGAGTGTAAGCAGGACCTAAGGATATTCTTGAGGTACTTGGAAAATAGTGAAAATTTTTTACTAGTCCTGCACCAACCTCTTTTAGACTTAGCAAAGTTTATTTATCCGTATATCGTATGTTAGAAACTTCAATCAAGTATAAAAAACTAGATACACAATCCACAACAAAAAAGTGTCCTCACTAAATGACCTTTTGGGTTGTCTTTTCGTTCAGTAGCATTCGTGCGTTCCGAGAGTACGTATTGTAGTTCGGTCAGTATTTTGTTTTATTTTGTATGGAACTGTGTATCTAAGATGCTTATTCACTCGAGCTTTATGAGATTCGGGTTATATGAGCCAGGTAATACAGACGCAAGCAGAGAATTTTGAAATATAGGTACTGTCTATTTTTGTGAAGTGAAATAAACTTTTTTATATTGAGTCATTTAAGGCACGGAAGCACCAGTTCAGTTCAGATACAAACAAACTTCAATACCAAAGCTTTAAAGTAAGTAAACAAAACTAAATGACACCACAACACTCAAATAACACATCCCAAACGATAAGTCCAATATAAACCTCAAATCAAACAGCTTGGTAATAACACCGTGATTTCTTAAAAATTTACCATTCTCCACTTTATACTGGCATTTATTAGAAAATAAGGCATTTTTCTACATGATACATTATACAGAGTCATTAAAAGCACATAGAAAAGAAACGTAAGCTGGTATTAAAGCCACCATTCGCAATTAAAATAATGGCCGTCACACCTATGAGACAATTAGGTGGCGGGAATAAATTCTATGTTTTGGTGGCGGGTCGTATCGACTTAATTAGGGCTAATCAAAAAAACTTAATTCCTCGTAATGGTACGTAATAGCCTGGCTAGTTTTAACACGGTCTCCTGATACGAATGATAATGAAAGCTAATTACCTTTTTTCAGAACAGCCCCTGAGTCGGCCATTTCGTTAGTTTACTGTTTGCGTTACGATTTCTTTGGCTTGGTTTGTTTTGAGTTAAGAAATTGTTGTGTTTTAGTAGCTTATCTCAGTAGACAGTTTACTTGAGGACAACTAGACTGTTTTAACTACCAAAGCTGTATTGATAAGATAAAATCAGGAAGAATTTTTTTTCCAACTTTTCTTGATTTTGCTTTGATTTGTTTAAAATTTAAATAACAATTATAAGTTCAATAAACCACTACGTCTTTTGAACTTCCACGTTTAATTTTGATGCATAATTGATTATTAAGTATTTCATAAACAAAATCTGCTACAAAATGTCCCGCAAAAGACCATAGAATTTATCGGAAAACTAAATTATCTGTGCTGAGTCTATCTCAACCAATTTAATAAGATTTCATAATTTAGCGAGAAAGGCACTGTTTAAGAAACTTGACCAAACTTTATTTTTCAAGCACAAATTGAAAATTCATAACTCTAAATACAAGATCAGCGGCTCAAGCACAACTTGCTGGCGCTAAAATGCCGAACAGACAATGCCGAGAGCCGTGTAAGAAAACGAACTCGCGCTGTCAAAGTAAAGTTTCACCGTCATCTGAGTGGCATGACGCGTTATTTTGTCGTTGGTCGTACATACTAGACCCGCTGGTCATGCCTCACTGATGTCTTGTCCTCTCTATACAGGGTGAAAAAAAGGAAGCTATATTCAAAATCCTGAACCAGTATCACTTACAGAACACTTTTTTTTTCGGGTGCACCCTCCGAGCGCTACCCGCACCCCTCGCGTGCCTGGTGTAGGAGTCTACGTTTAGGCAAAAAATGAACTATTCCCATTGAAAAAATATTAAAAAAATTTTTTTTTCATAAATGTGTTCTTTGAGTGATACTGGTTCAGGAATTTGAATAAAGCTAGGAGGTTTTTTATCACCGTGTATAGCTTTATGGGGCTCGTCAAAAACTAGAACGGTTTTAAATGAGAATTATAATCAACCTAGCTACCTATTCTCAGCTTAGTCTTAAAGCCCTAATCGAAGTAGCCCCCTTCTCCTCCCCCTCCACCCCCACTAATGAAAGAGTTTAATTTGCTTACTTGGTAGCAGCAATTACTGCTAATGATAACAGCCTTTATTACTTATGTCCATTAAGGTGATGTTGGAAATATTTCAGTGTTGCAGGTTTAGTTGTAGTTGTTAGATAGCTAGAAAGACTTTAGAGCAGCGATTCCTAAAGTGGGTTCCGAATATTTACATTTTACCATTAAATTGCAGTGTCATGATGGAAACCCGAATCAAAGGATTAACAATCTTTTGATTTGGGGTTCCATAAAACAAAAGAGCTTTGTTGAGTTGTCCGTTGCCTTAAAAGTTTAGGAACCACAGATTTATTTTTATTTTTTTCCGCTAACAACACGAAAACAGGTGATAGAGTGGGCTTGTGATTTGATTCTCGGTCAGGATTTGTAATTTTGTAAAAATAATCAGCTGATTGCTCAAGTTGTACGAATAAACGAAATTGTTTTTTTACATTTTAATCCAATTAGTTCCTTGGAGTAAATTGTTCAGTTTAATGGACTGATTCGCATCCTGAATTTTCGTTAAGTAATTTAAAGTCACCGGATTTATAGTCTACTAGCTTCCCGCGCGGGACTTCGTTCCCGTGAGAATTCGGGAAAATTATGTATCCTATGTAACTCAGGGATAGTGTAACATCCTAATGGTGAAAGAATTTTTGTAAACGGTTCAGTAGTTTTGGAGCTTATTCGTTACATACAAAAATACAAAAACTTTCCTTTTTATAATATTAGTATAGATAACATAGAGCCATGAGACGATTTTTCTTACTATACCTACTGACGAGAAAAAATAACAAGCCACTTACATAATAGTATATTGTGCAACTCGGAAATAAAAGACGGATTTTAAGCGAGAGCCAAAGTTGGATCACGAGCACATGAAGGATTCTAAATTATTGAATCACGAGCGTAAGAGAGTGATTCAAGTGTTTGAATCCTGAATGACGCGAGTGATTCATAGCCCTCGATGAAAATCCGTTTTATTCAAGAGTTGCACATTATATTTTATACCATGACCTCGAGAAAAAGAAAGAATTAAGCAGAAATATACATCTGCGCAAGGAGTTTGAATTTTGAATATTCTTTGCGATGGAGGTCGTATGTCTATTCATTGGAGTGTTCGAAATTCAAACACCAAAATTGGCAAAAAAAGTGCTCTTTTTTACGTGTTTTGCGGCAGAAAAATAATCTTTTTAGGGTTCTAAATTCAAATATCAAAACTGTGACTAAAAGAGCTCTTTATCCCCAATTTTCAGTGAAAAAAGAAGCTTTTTTGGGGGAATGGTATAAACGAATATATTTTATATGAAGATAGCTTCATGAAACAAAAATCATCTTATATAGAGTTTTATTTCCCACTATGTTTTTTTTATGCGTGATTAAATATACTCTATGTTATTTTGACTTCATACAGCTATCATGAGTTGTTAAGTAAGTAAGCAAGTAACTAGGAATTTTTGCCATGGAGTATATTAAATTCATCGACTGCCTACTTTAACAACCAAAACATTAAGCAGTTTGGTATCGTTACCAAACCCACGTCAATTTTTTAATAATCCAAATTGGCCATTTCTTCCAAGTTCTAATGGGGAAATAATTGGCCTTACCACTTATGTTTTATCGGAATGCAAGCCCCGATACAGCCGATAACGCCGCGATAGGTAAATTTTATGAAAACGATAATTTGAATTTCTTTGCCTGGATTATTACCTAAGAAATAATAAGTGTTATTATTTTATTTTTTTATTTGTAGGCATAATAAAATAATATTTATTTTGTGTGCAAAATTAAAAGAGTAGAGCTTGCAATAGAGATCTCTTTCAGCAAAACTCTCATTAGGTGTAAGATACTGTAACACGAATAAATACTATTTATTACGATTTTAATAATAAACAAATCGTGTATGTTACACAAATATATAATTTGAAATGGTTTTACTGACGGTATTAAAAGCTGACAGTTTCCACAGTTGGGATTTTTTCAGGGAGTGGGGTGCATTATGTAAAACCGTTCATAATTAAAAACTATTTATTACTTATTTATCAGATAATGTGTCAAAAAACTTGAAAATATATTGAAAACTTCGCTAAGTACTTACTTCGTTACTTAGTATTTTGAAATCTCAAGACAAACATACTCGCAAGGATAAATAAAAAAGAAAAAAAAACAATTGAAAAAGTCATATAAAAAATCATTAAACAGGGTTAATGTGGTATGTAATTGTTGTATATCGTGTTAAGAAACCGCTGTGGTGTTAATTACGTTATTTTGTTGTGGTAAGACCCTGAGTTTACATAATACAAGAACAGAATCACCAAAGATCACATCCACCTTCGAACTAACCATCAACACCTTACCCTAAACTACCCAGTTATTTCATTACTGGCTGCTGTGTCGTAATAGTGCCTGAGTAGAGGGTGCACTGAGTCATTAAGGAGGGGAAATTAGTGCATTATTGACTGATTTCCGCCAACTAGCTGACGGCCCGTCGGCTTTTCGATTTAAAATACAGCCAACCTGTTTACTGCATTAGCATTGATCGCGTTTTTTAGTTGCGAGGGTTCGAAATTTGAAGTTTGCACGATTAAAAACTGAAGTTGAAGTTTTGAAGTTTACATGCTATGGTGTTCTAGGTTTGAAAATTTGAATAGGATACTGGCTGGTTGTAATATTATGTATTGTTGGAATTAATAATTTGAATTTTTAAATGTATTACGGTTTTCTCAGCCCAGTTGGCATTGGGCTGACAGTTTCGATCCCATACGAGAACCTAATGTGTAACACTCACAAACCGTTTATTGATTTTATTTTAATTTGGAAAAAAAGTAGTCTGCAGTGATTTATTCTAATAAGATATTCAATATACCTTGTGATAGTCACTAAGTTCTGAGGAGTTAATAAAGTAGACAAACAGGGAAATATATCTTATTTCTTGCAAAGATGAAAAAAAAAACAGTTTCTAAAACGTTCAAAAATTAAAAAAAAAAGATCGAACATTCAAAATCGCAGCTTACCCCGCGACAATCGTGGGGTCCAATTAGTTTTTATGGTGCGCTTCATTACCCCCAGTGTTAATTATTATTGTGCTGACGAACGCTTGTTCTCACTCGACGACCTAATTAGAGCCGTGCCGCGTTTTTTTTGCTTTTCTTGTCAGCAAATATGAGCGTTGGGGTGTAGAGTGAGAACGTGTATAGGGCACTTATGAAGACGGCACGTCGCGTCGCCGTATTTCAATTGTTTTTTGGAACGCGAATCGCGATCGCGGCGTTTTCGCCTTACATGGTTTTTCGTGTTTATTTTCACTCGTGGTCCCACCAAAGTGACCCACTAGTGGGTCAACTCACTTATTTTGTCCTGCCAGAGTCACGCTTTGTTAATACAGTCGCGCTATGGTACACCTATGTAGTTAGTAGTACATACAAGTACATGCTACTTTAATTACATGTTTTGAAAGCTAATTTTTGTAACCCTATTACTATGAAATAGCTAAAGCATCAATTTATTAAATAAACATCTCTTCAAGTTATGGCTTCCATCCAGCATGGCTAGCACGGGCCACGACAAATTCGCGCGTCACGCCTCTCAGATGACGCGAGGGCACCGCGCAAAGGCCTGCTCGTCCTTTGGCTTTGTCGTTTGGACACTTTTTTGACATTTGACTGCGTCCTCGAGCTACTGGTACATTACTATTATCAAATTAATTTATATGTAGATTAGTTTTTTATCAAATAATGGATCACCTTAATAAAAACTACGATCTTCGGTTCGTAAAGCTAGTATCATATATAATCAGTTCATGCACGCAGAAATCAAACCTATGCGAAAGGGTATAAAGTTAAAATTACACAAGTCAATTTTGTCAAAGAGTCGAGAAGTTACAAATTACATCTCATTAAATCGTAATAAGCGGTTATAAGTCCGATGTTCATTGAAAAAGTGCGTAAAAGCATTTAGTCTGAGAACAGAGCAATCAAACGCATCACGCGGTGACTGAGTAACTGCATTATTGTTTCACGCCAGTAGTTCTCAAACTTGCACTAGCCAAACTCCCCCTAACTAAATTCATTCCGAGGTTCCCACCTTCATGAAAATGAGTTTCAATTTTTTTTCAATAATTAATTGTAGGTATAATTTAAAAGATGGTATTGAAGACCCCAAATAAGATAATTTTAACATGCTTTTAAGCTGAATTGAAAATGACTTTAAAAATAGATAGGTGCACTTGTTAAGAAGACACATAATCAAATAAGTGAAATAAAAAAAAAACTTATAAATAAATAAATGAGGTCGATAACGATAGCGAATACCTTATTTTTTTCCTTCAAAAGCTTATTTACAGTTTTTGTTTCTATAAGTAGTCAAGTTTAGCAGCCAAATTATTGACATAATGATATTTTTACTAAAAAAAAATTGTCAAATAGTAAGTTATTCCTAAAATATTAAAATATGAGAACTGCGCTGTTTTCATGAAACGGTTCACCTAGTGGGTGGTATTGTCAAAGTTTGAGATTAAATGAACGCGATTATCCATTGTATGCTGCGACGTTTCTTGTCAACGAATGTGTTTTTTTTTGTAACAAGCCATAATAACTTAATTGCAGATATCGTGCGAAATGTATAAGTAAAGGCAGATGAGACAATTTGTGATTGGGTTCTGAACATTTGCTTTGTAACTATATCATTAAATGATTTCATATACAAGGTGTTTCAAAATAAATACAAAAAAAGATATTTTAAAATTAATTAAAATTTAGCTTATAGCGCAGCTCTATTACAAATATGACAAGTATGTCATATTAATTACACGAAATTTTCATTTTGAAAGATATCAAACCGTGATTACTAGAGTTGCGACTATTTCACTTTTAAAATTAAATTTTGGATTTTTTTTTAGTTATTTTTTTAAACATCTTGTATATTTATAAGACCTATGATCAAATGATCTCATAGAAATGCCAAATCAAATGAAAAGTGTACTGGTAACTTACAGGTAAGATATATTTTCATTTTTCACATTTTCATCTCAGAGCGAATTTTTAAATTTTTCAACTGAGTTTTCCCCACTAACAAATCGTAACTAAAATATGTTTATTACGTATAAAACTTGAACCACGAAATTATAGAAAATGAGTAAAATAAAATACTTATTTCTGCACTAAGAAGTAATTTGTAAAAAATTTATACATTTAATTTTATTTACTAAGTAGTCCACATTTTTTTAATAAACACAAAATGTCAACAATAACATGACAGCTGTAATGTCCATCATTAGGCTACTTATTAACATTAACACGTTCTAATTTGACGTTTCATAAATTATAATTAACATTTATCAATGAACTTAAAATAATAAAAACTATTTCATTGTATTAACTTTTTGTAAAAGGCATCAAAATTGTCTCATCGCCTTTTTGGATTTTAATGGTGAACTGACAGTGAAAGAAAAAAGTAGAATCATCTTATGGTAGAAGGTACCACCTGCCACCTTTTTCCAGGCATACTGGGCTTTTTTTATTTTTTATTATGAGATGGGTTAACTCTTGACCCCAATCTTGACCAATGTCACAGATGAGGTCGACGATGGCGCGAGTTAACCCAGAAAATGCCAATTAAGGCACTGGTACTCCCATGCACCGACTGAACACAGCGAGCTGTTTGGCGTCGGACTTCGGTAGGAAGGTGTTCGCGAACCAGACGGCCCTTTACAGAGCCTACCACACCGCATGAGACCATAAGACGCCACCTCAGATTGAAAACAAACTGAGTTGTCGTTGCCTAAGATTGATTACTAGGAGGCAGGTCTCATTTTTGTTTCCTTAGTCGCCTCTTACGACACCCACGGACAGAGATGGGGGTGTTATTCTCAACCAAACACCACACGGCGGCTTCTACTCTGTAAGAGTAATGTGGTCTAAGCTTCCTCATTGAACTGGAAGTGAAAGAAAAACTTAGAACGTGCCAGCTGTCAACTCTTCCCAGGCATACTGTAGAAGCGAGTTAGTGGGACATGAGGGTCTGCTATATCGTGGGCGAAAGGCTGACAACCATCACCACTTTTACTGATGTTACATCTAATAGGTAACCCTCAGAACTAATGTTCTAGAAGTACATGACATTCTACAGATAAGATAAGATAAGATAAGATATTTTATTTCATAAAAACTTAAGCCTAAATACAAAAATTTACAATGATAAATTTTTTAAATTGTCAACTTAATTAAGTAGTACAAATGCTTGTTAAATAATGCTACATGCTAAATTTATATTACAAAATGGTTAGTAGGTCAGGTATGCTATATTATGATACCTAAACTAAGTAAAATTTTTACTTGTATCTTAGGTATCATGGGTTAGTAATATTCAAATTAGTGCTTTAATTAACAATATTTCTTATAGAACAAACAATAAATAATAACAACTTAGAATTAGAACTTTATAGTATTACTAGTTTTACTTATTGGCTAATAAATCTTTTAATTTATAACTAGGATTAGCTTATAACTAAAAGTAGTTTCTCTGTATCTGCGTATGACTGGCCCATCAGCCAATCCTGTAGAGCCTTTTTACATTCAGTTTTGTTTTTAATGTAAATATTTAGTTGGTTGTTAATTTTATTGAACAGAAAACTACCCAGAAAGCAATAAAATCTATGCGAGTGTGCTGTTCGGAGAGATTCAGAGGTACACACAATATCTGCTCTCCTTTTGTTGTTTTTGAATGCTGGATTATAGTGTGTTTCCTTATGTTTTTTAATGACTGTTAGTAAAATGAAAATCTGTCGAACAGAGAGAACACGGCATTCAGTTAGGAGGGCGGTGGTAGGGTAGCGGAAGGGGCGGAAGGTGCTGACTTTAAGAATAGCTCTTTGTGCTCTTTCTAGACCTATAAGGGTATTTTTATGAGTGCCGCCCCAAGTTGTTACGCAATATGTTAGCAGAGACTGGCATATTGCAAGATAGACAGACTTCAGGAGTGCCCCATTTGCTGCGTGTCTAAGGTTCTTAAATACATATATGAGTTTACGTACTCTGGCCATAAGCGCTTCTATGTGGGCTTTAAAGTTGAGGTGATTATCAATTATAATGCCTAGATACTTAATAGTGTTAGTATTCTGAAGCTCTGGACAATGGCAGCTCCCGTGTGTTGAATTAGAGCATTGATGTGCTATCAGAGAGAAGGAGTTCGGAGGGGGCTGAGTGGAGGAGGTGTAGGAGAATGTCATGTATTTTGTTTTGTCAGTATTCAGCGTCAGCAAATTTTGTCTTAGCCATCGAGACACTGTATTGAATCCTGCTTGTGCCTGTTCAAATGTTTCGGTCCAGGTTTGGGTGCTAAAGATTAGAGCCGTGTCATCAGCGTAGGATATGGTTTTACCATTAGATAGGGGAATTTGACAGAGGTCGTTGATGTATACAAGGAATAGTAATGGGCCTAATATGCTTCCCTGAGGAACACCATATTCAATAGGTAACTCGTCACTTGTAATATTTTCAATCTTAACTCTTTGAGTTCTGTTGGTAAGGTAGTCTTTTATGAGTTTATGAGGTAAACCACGGATTCCAAGGGCTTCTAACTTGTCAAGTAGGATAGGAACAGAAACCGTATCAAAAGCTTTCGCCAGGTCCAGAAAAATAGCCAAGCTCCTATTTTGCGAGTCCAATCTTCGTACTACAAAGTCGGAAAGCTCATTAACTGCATCATCAGTTGATCTTCCCGCTCTGAAACCAAACTGGCTCGCAGACAACAGCCTGTTCTTCTCCAGAAACCTTACAAGCGACAGATACATAATATGTCACCGAAAAATTGTAAAAACCATAGCCCAGTTGGTAATGAGCCGGACTTGTGATCCGAAGGTCGCGGGTTGAAATCCTGGTGCGGGCCTCTAATAAATTCTAATATCGCAGGAGATAACAATTTTACTAGTTTTTTTTTGTACCAGCCCATAACGTCCCCACCGAGGGACACGGGCCTCCCTTCGAAACACAAAGGTGATTTGGGATATAGTCCACCGCGCTGGCCCAATGCGGGTTGGTGGACCGCTCGTCTTTCAAAAATGAATTTTCTTAGACGGACGGGTTTCATCATGATGTTTTCCTTCACCGTTAAGCAAGTGATAATTAGAAATCCGTACATAAATCCGAAAAGACGAATTTAGTGGTACAGGCCCGCACCAGGATTTGAAACCGCGACCTTCCGATTACAAGTCTTGCCCTTTACCAACGGCTATCACCGCTCTTATAATCTTACTAAGTCAAATTACAATATTACCGGTTTCACAATGCTACGGTGACTCATACATCGGATTAGACCTAGTATAGACGTTCGTACAGATTAGGCACTGTTTACAAACAAGTGACGTGGCGCGGCGACGAGGCGATCAAAGCAAAGAAAAATTAATCTTAAAGCTATACATCTATAATCTTAAAAGCTATTCGTCTGTCGCTCCGTCTTCAGACTACAGATGTCTCTTCTTCTTACCATCCCATATACGTCCCCACCGAGGGGCACAGGCCTTCCTTCGAAACACGAAGGGGATTTAGGCCAAAGTCTATCACGCTGGCCCAATGCGGGTTGGTGGAGCGCTCGTCTTTCGAGAATGAATTTTCTTAGACGGACGGTTTTCATCTTGATGTTTTTCTTTACCGCTGAGCAAGAATGTCTCTTCTTGCTTCTGAAAAAGGCTTTATCAACAAGCTATTCGTCAATAGTTTCAAATCGATGAAAGGTTTTTTGTCCGATAAGTCCTCATATTTAATACTAGCACTCCACTCGGGACTTCGTTCCCGTGGGAATTCGGTAAAATTATGTAGCCTATGTTACTTAGGGATAATGTAGCATTCTAATGGTGAAAAAATTTTACAAATCGGTCCAGTAGTTTTTAAGTTTATTCGTTCCATACAAAAATACAAATCTTTCCTCTTTAAATTATAAGTGTAGACGAATATAACTAGGTAGTTATAATGGGGAGTATAAAGTAAACTAATTGGTCCGATTAGAAAATTTTAATTATTTTATCGTTTTCGTTTGTGAATTTTATAGGCGTTATTATTTCCCTTAATAGTTAAGATTTAGATTACGAGTACAATTGATTGTTAACTAGTTTGTTTCATGTTAATTTTAAAACTTTTCTTGTACTTAATTGGAACTACCTAGTTGGAAAAATTTCAGATAACTGTAACAATACATTTCTATAAAAAATATGAATTTATTAGTAGGTTTTTATTTGTGATCCAAGGCTTGGCAAATAAGGTCGTTTCGGTGGAATGGCTCTAACCAGAATCTGACCGGATCGGATCGCTAGGTACTGTAGAGGTCGTTGTCTCTACGGTACAAACCTCTTAGGAAAGCAAAACTTTCAGTATTTTTTAGTACATGCACGACGTAATGTGCTTATTAAAGTAATGAGAAATTTCGCCACTTGACTTGAGCAACGATAGCTCAGTTGGTTAGAGCACCAGGAGATCTTTAATCCTAGGGTCGTGGGTTCAAGTGCCGTTTGCGTCGAACATTTTTCTTTTCCTATTATTTCTAAACAGTTCCACAGTCGAAATTATCAGCTTTACCGTGTTTCTGACACACTTCTCATGTAGCTTCGGCCACGCGAGTTAGGTTTCTCTCGAATAAATGCTTATTTCAAACTATAGTGCGACTTTTACTAGACTCCTTTGGCTAGATCCCTGTTTACTCCCTCACAGTACCTGCATCTATTAGTTATTTATGTTTTCGTCACGATGTTTTCGTATCCTTTGGGGATACAAGTCGATTTATGTTCCGTTTTTGTGAGCTAATTCACATTCTTAATTTCCATAACCAATAAAAAAGCCACCCAATCTTTACTTCCTTACTGATATTATAAACGCGGAAGTTTGTATGTATGAATGTTTGTTACTCTTTCACGCTCAAACAGCTGGCCTAATTTTGATAAAATTTGGTGTGGAGGTAGCTGATGCCCTGGTTCAACATATCGGCTACATAATTTTCCAAAATTCCCACGGGAACGAAGTCCCGGGTGGAAAGCTAGTGTGTGTATAAAAATATCCGAACACTATCTCCAGACCGCATTTAATTTGTTATAGAAACAACTCATAAGTTTAACAGCTCAAAGCTTTTTAAAACTATGTTTAAAACTGAAGCAAAAACTAATTTGCTGGCAAAAAAAAAATTATTATTTGACAGTGGCCTCGGGCAATGAATCGCCTTTTAAGCTTTGCTGGTTTATAGGGTTTCGTATTAAAATATTATAACTGTATCTATTTGCTGAATTCCATAAGCGTGTCTATCGCAAATTTTATTTGAGTGATTACCTTTCTCAAAAGATTAAAGTCATAAATGAAAAAGAAAATCTCTCATAACCACAAAGGGAATTTTATTTGTGCATTTAATTATATTTTCAATTTTATTTTTTTTTCTAAATTTATTTTTGTATACTTATAGAAACTATAGAAATAAACAGTCTTTTGAAATAGTATATAACCTTGAAAATAGTATATAGAAACTAGATTAAACAAATTATTTATAGATAAACACTAAATAAATAAACGCTACACAATCTTAGATAGCTCGTGATCAACAACATAAGTTTTCTGTTGTGTTGTTGATCACGAGCTATCTAACATTTTACAGAAAAATAAAACGACATAAAATAAATAAA
The DNA here is from genome assembly GCA_949987775.1 of Aproaerema taeniolella. NCBI lineage: Eukaryota > Metazoa > Arthropoda > Insecta > Lepidoptera > Gelechiidae > Aproaerema > Aproaerema taeniolella. The sequence continues at coordinate 15,445,718 of OX465254.1, read as the reverse complement.
ATATTCAGGAGGTTCCATTTAAAAAAACGAAAAAACTTATAAGGAAAACGCTTTTGTTAAAACTTCTTCGTTACTTTTATTTCAACTGTAATATTCTTCGATTTTTTAATCTTAAGTATTAATATACGGGACCACAAGGCATGAGTATGACTAAACACTTAACCGGTTTTTTTCCTGCTTTGTTGTGCGGCGTCAATATGTGAGCTTCCGTTTTAATTTGCTGATCATTTGAAAGTAATACGCGCGTGGGCAAGAAGTTTGTTTTAATATGCGCTTGCTTCTCCGTAATTGCACTTGGGTGGCTTATTTTAATTCGATAAGGCTCATGCTTCCTTATCGTATAGGTTTTTTTTGGAAATAAATAGATTTTAATTATTTTTTATTTTTATTTTTTAAAGTAACTTGAATTTAAATACCCTTATGTCCGTATTGCAGAACTTGACTCAGACTCTGATCTATACTTGAGCAGCAGTCGTCTTTATCATTTTGATAGTGAGATCAAGAACCAATCACTACTTAAGTATAGATCAAGACTTGTAATATGGGCCTTAGTGTCAGATTTTAACGATTGTAGTCAATTGACAACAGCCGGGACCGACGGCTTTACGTGCTCTTCGAAGCACGGAATCGCTCGTGATAAATTGCCACTACGGTTACCCATCAGGTGGCCTCTGTGTACGTTGCTTTACCTCACTGATCGGTTCAGATTAGCGAGCGGCACTGGGCTCGGTAATTTTAATTAAAGCTATTCTTAGCCATAAAGAAACATCTTGATTACGTCAGCTTTCTTACAAAAAAAAACCGCAAAGAAATCGGTCCATTCGTTTAGAAGCTACGACGCCACAGACAGAACGTCAAACTTATAACACCCTCTTTTTTGTCAGGGTTTAAAATAGTTCAGCACTTGGGGTCTGCGGGTAAAATTCACAGTCTAATGAATAATTTGGGCACTAATCTAAAGGCGCATATAGGTGGTGGTTAAGTTAACTATTCAGAAGGTTTTGTAGGCTACTTAACTATTAATGTGATATGATTCGCGCGGACTCGTATCGCAGACATCATCGATAGCTATTATTAGTAAATTAATGCTGTTCTATGTATTGATTGATCAATCTGTTCAAAATGCTAACCGTGTAAACTTTTTGAGCAAATTAACTTTTATTTTATTTTATTATTGTTGTATGTAATAAATTTTTTAAACCCCTACAAAAAATAGGGGCCGAATATTTTTATTTTATTTAGTTAGAGAAATTTTAAAGGGCGATTTTCCCCACAACTTCCCCCCAGGAACCTATACGAAATTCCCAAAAAAAGTCGACTTTCCATACTTAGATTAACAGCTAATCGCACAAGTTATGCGGAGAGACGAAAATATATTTTTATATTTCGACCTATTTTTCTCGGGGAAAGTTTTGCAGTCACTAACCCTTGATTCACATCCTTTTCGCTTACTAATTTAAAGTCATCCAATAAAACAATACAAAACACATTTTTTAATTAATTTTCTGGGTGCCATGAGTCACAAAAACTGAATCCTATTCACAGTTTCCCAAATCTGCCCAAAATTCAATGCTTATAGGAGTTAAACGCGATTTTTAAACCTTGATATTTCTGATAACGATTTTTGATTTTTTAATCTTATTATTGTATGTAAGTATTCTTTGATGAAGCACGTTGAAATCGTTCCAAGTTACATTTTGGTAGATGGGCTAATTTTTAACCGCTGACAAAAAAGAGGGGTATTATAACATGTGCATTCTTCCCGTTCTCTCCTATGGTGCTCAGACTTGGTCTTTGACAGAGGTTCAAAAGGTCCAACTTAAAGTATGCCAGAGGAACATGGAACGCAGCATACTTGGAGTTAAACTGACAGACCATGTACGAAACACAACGCTGCGTTCCCAAGCCCAAATCGTAGACATAGCCGAAAAAGCCGCCAATTTGAAGTGGGATTGGGCTGGCCATATCGCTCGCATGCCAAGTGAGCTGTGGGCAAAGAAAATTTCAGACTGGGCGCCAAGCGTTAAAAGAAAGCGGGGTCGCCCACGGAAGAGATGGTGCGACGAACTCGATACTTTCACGCGGGACTGGCAGGTGTTAGCGCAAGACCGGACTGTGTGGAAAAAGAATAGGGAGGCCTTCGCCCAGCAGTGGGATCCAGAGGGCGAATAAAAAAAAATTATAACTTATACTACAAAATACAAAAAAATGAACTTGAGCGACATTTTTGATCCTGTTAATCAAAAATCCACTGGCGAATAAAAACACTGAACTTTCAAGAAAATTCCTTTAATCAGCAGTAAGTCACGTTACACAGAAACCTTCAGTACAGACACTAAAATAATCTCCAATAGTACGATTCAATCACGATTAATGATCTCAAAATAAAATATAATGATGGTGTCGACCTCCAAACGACGTCAAATTTAACTTGACACGTGACGTAAGGAGTTATTAGACAGGTTTCTTGGGGCTTATAATTTTGACGAGTGTCATAGTTGATTGGACAGTTTAATACATGAGCTCATGGCTTGTGTACCCCTGGCAGTGAATAGGAATTGATCAGTAGGGAAACTGTACATTTAGAAAACTGTAGACTGCTAATTGGAGGGCTTTTCCATGATATTTAAGACATTTTGCTTGGAGTTTTCATACAAAAATTTCATTCGTTATGATTGTCAGCAGCTCTAGCATGATAACGACAAACTCGCGCTCGGCTCACGCTGAAACTTCACTTTAATTGCGCGAGGGTCCCGCACAAAGGCTTGCTCGCCCTATGGCGTTGTCAATGTTGACATTTTGACATAGGACCGCGGTGTTTTCGCAGCGCTATGACTATCATACCCGGCCTGCTGGATTTGATATTTTATTTTAACTTTATTATTTAACTGCTAGCTAAAATTATCTTTTTAGCCTATGTTAATAAATCAAAATTTTAAACGTTTCTTTATTCCTCCTTGGGAAAGTTTTTGATTATTTCCTTTCCTATTTTTAGTAAGATACACCTACAGCTGCCTTGTGTTTAAAACTTGTAACATAAATTTAGATTTCTTAGAGCCAGTTGTAATTTTTTTTAGACAAAAACTCCTATTATATTTAGGTGTACGAACTATAACCGCTAAGGACCAACTTTTAAGACTATTTAAATCATACTACTTTGACTTGAAAATGTCTTCAGAAAATTTTCTCAGTCAAATTTTTTTTTGTTCCCGCCTGAAATTCAGTTCTACCAAGTATCCATACTGTGTCATCTGTGTAACACACTTTGTCTCGTACACACTTGATTTATTCCTTTCAACCGACTTGACCTACTTGTGTGGATTGCCTTAATTGTTAATAAGCATAATTAAAATGCGTGTTAAACATTATACGCACAGACGGACCTGGCCACTCAGATATATAATTATTGTTAAGAAGTTTGTGACCTAGTTTTGTTTATAACTTTTTTCCTTACTACGTTTTTAAAAAATGATACTATTAGATTTGATTGCGATATCGATAATCTTTTAAATTATTCAGAAAGAAAGAAAAATCATGAAAAATTTAACTTTAAATATATTTTTAAGTATTAAAAATTTCAAAACCATTAAATAATCATTATTTTAAACTATTAAAAATCAAATCAAAAATTGCTTATTTTCTTAGAACATACAAAATGTTTATTGAAAACGTCATAATAAATACATTATTAAAATAGTGAATTACATTAACATTTTTGACTTTGCGTCTATTCGCAAAGGTGCAGTCTTCCTCAGGAGAAGAATAGGCAAGAAACGCCGAGGGTCGCTCTTTTTGACTTAGTCATATAATTTTCCTTATTTCTAATTTTCATTTTAAAATAGTCTTAACGTTTTGGGAATATTTATATCATAGAGCACGTGTAGAGGTCGACAATAGGTTGTAAAAAATAGATACAGGTTGAAAAAGAACCTCCTAGCTTTATTGAAAATCCTGAACCTGAACCACTTACTGAACACTTTTTATTTTTTTGATTTTTATTTTTGGGGGGGGGGGGGGGGTTTATCCTAAACGTAGACACCACTCGGGTGTCTACGTTGGTGTAGGAGTAGTCTACGTTTAGGCAAAAAATGGTTTAGGATTTTGAATATAGCTATTTTTTTCACCCAGTAAGTATAATAATTACGCAATATTTATTACATCTAGCTATTTTAGTAAACTTCTAGAAACAACACAAAGTGATTAACATTTTCATAATAGGTGCGCATTAACGTCTAAGCTAAGCAACTTCTATAAATTATAATCAGCGTCGACTGAGATCAATAATGTGTAATTTATTTAAACATCGACCTTCGCTCGAAATTAATTATTTAACAAACGATTAAATAGGTATCGGCGAGCAAATTGCAAGTTATGTTTTTTGGGTTAAAGATGTAAAGGGTTTTTTAACAAATTAGAAATAGGTACTTAGGATAGTACAGTCTGGCAAAAAAGAGTATGAATTAAAAAGTGGCAACACTGTAGCGTCGTCCCTTTCAAATCAATCTAAGAAAAACGGGACAACACTACAGTGTTGCCACTTTAATTCATACTCTTTTCTGCCAGACTGTACAGATAGCAGCTTGTCAGGTTACCCATTTATACTACGAAAGCTGACGCTATTACTAGCGAGATTAGGGCGACGTCAAGGTTAACATGTATAGCCTGATGTGCGGCCGTGTGTACACTTAAGAGCACGTCAAGCTTGACACTTTGGACCGGCCCTGCATTGTATGGCACGCAGTATAAATCAAAGCTCAGCTTAAACTGGTAATGTAAAGCGAAACCTGCTCTTGACTGTACATTCTACAAGAATTTTCAAAATCACACAATCCCTACCAAATATTATAAATGCGAAAGTAAATTTGTCTGTTACGTTTTTACACCTAAACTACTGAACTGATTTTGATGAAATTTCGTACAAAGATTTAATCTATCTATCCCGTGGGAAAGGACATATTTTACATTTTATCCCACATCTGGGCACAATATAACCTGTAGTCCACGCGGGTGGAGCCGCTAGTGGAAAGCTAGTAAAAAAATAATTTAAAAATGAAATGGTCGCAACCCTAGTAATCAGTTACGCGGTTTGACATCTTTCAAAATGAAAGTTTCATATGATTAAAATAACTGACTTGACATATTTGAAATAGAGTTGCGCATTAATCTATTTTTTTATTAGTATAGAATTTTCTTTTTTTTTGGGTATTTTCGAAACACGTCGTATAGACCGAAATTTATTTGCACTGCCTTTATATTTAAAATGTTGTGAATATAGTCATCAATCAATCAATATATATAAAAATGAATCTCTTTTTCCCTTGGTCATCGCATCACGCGTGAACTGATGGAACAATTTCTCTAAAACTTCTATACATATTATAAAGAGGAAAGATTTGATTGTTTGTTTATTTGTTTGCATTGAATAGGCTCCGAAACTACTGGCCCGATTTGAAAAATTATTTCACCATTAGAATCCTACATTATCTAGGATGGACATTTTCCCGAATTCCCACGGGAACGAAGTCCCGAGCGGAAAGCTAGTATTTGATGTGTTTATTATTGTCAGGAGAAGGTTCTTATGGAAGAAAAAATTAAGGAAGTTGAGCGGAACATTGGAAAATTTAAGGCCAGCTAGGAGTCAATGATAAAATGCCACCTATCTTTTGGGTCCGTAGTATATGCACCCGTTCGCAGTTGCACCCTTCACACTTGCCCACGAACACAGTTGCGCCCGATACATTTGATATGAAACTATAGTGACTGATTACTAAATGTACTGTTTGCAACAAAAGTGTTAAGTCACGTCGCTTTATAGCTACGGAACCATACCTTAATTTATAAAAATGTTCTTGGCCCGTGGTTTAGCTACATTGTTGCATCTGTTCCTTTGAATGTCCGGCTGAAAACGTGTATGCAATAATTTGCTAATTAAGAACTGATTTTTGACTCACGATTTCTTTTCCTAGTGATGGCTTACTAAGATAACATTAAAACAACTAATTGTTACATTGTTTATTAAGTGATACATTAATATAGGTAAATTATTTTTATTTTTTAAATGTCAATAAATGATTCAAGAATTATAAAACTTATCTACGACTATACTAATATTATAAAGAGGAAAGATTTTATTGTTTGTTTGCATTGAATAGGCTTCGAAACTACTGGACCGATTTGAAAAATTCTTTCACCATTAGAGTCCTACATTATCCGGGATGAACATAGGGTACATGATTTTTCCGAATTCCCACGGGAACGAAGTCCTGGGGAAAGCTAGTTAAATATAAATAACAAGGAAAAATCACATTTACAGATGACTTATTTATTTAAGAATTTGTTTCAGTCTAAATTTAAAGTGGCCAAGGCCTAGATACTTTCTGAAAAAGTCTCATTAGGGTAGACAAAAACTAGAGTCCCACCTGAAATTTCTAACCTAATAAAATAGCTGTTACCCGGTCATAATTAGCAAGGTATGTATCACCACAGAAACTGGAATCAAAAACCTATTCCATTAGGTAATGACTCAAAGGCTACGCTAAAGGTTCTCTTCATATCGTGGGTCCTTTTAGACACACATAGACATAGAAACAGAAACACCCACAGTGCCAAACTCAAAAAAAAATATTTGATTTAAAAAAAATCTCCCTCCTGGAATGGATCCTATAAACCGTCGATTAAGCAGCAAATTTACTAGCCACTCGACCCAGGGGCGGTCCCAGAACAGGAATTGTTTGTGCATAAAAGAAACTTTCTGTTTTTTTTTTTTTATCATAAGACTAGCATCCCACTCGGGACTTCGTTCCCGTGAGAATTCGGAAAAATTATGTAGCCTATGTTACTTAGGGATAATTAGCATCCTAATGGTGAAAGAATTTTTTAAATCGGCCCAGTACTTTTTGAGCCTATTCATTACAAACATACAAAAATAGGTACAAATCTTTCCTCTTTATAATATTAGTTTAGGTGGGTTAACTCTTGACCTCGATGAAAAGTATTTGTTAATAGAAAAATAGGGTGGCAAGGTATTGTCACCTATAATTTTAAGCCTAGTAAAATATCTATAAACAAAACCAGAACTACCTTCGCCCTACCTTGGCAGATTTGCCAACAACCATTTATAATCTATAATAAAATACCTGTTACCCATCTGTTACCATAGTAACTAGTATTAAGATACTAGTCCAAGACATCACTAGCGCGGTATGTTTCGCTACATAAACTGGCTTATTACTAGAAACGATAAATAGTAATTACCACTAATTTATGATTAGCTCGCTAATTGAGAATAATCATGTTTGGTACTAGTTGTAAAACATTATGAAAATTTCATTAGGTTCTGATTTCTCTTTAGGCTTCAGATCGTCTCTCCATCTTTTCTCAATCTCCATCTGTTCCTTCGCGAATAGAAGTAGAGTCAGTAGGGTCAAAAGAACGAATGCGTATGTATGTATTTAAATCGTTTAATGTATGTTTGTATGTATTTCATTGTAATTTTGATTTGTTTTAAGTGGAATCCTGAATGTCCTATAAAATAAAGCTTTTTTCTATTCTATTCTATGCTATCTTTTGGTTTGTAACTCGAGTAAAGGAGTCCTTTCCTTACTTTTTTTAACCCCCAACAAAAAAGAGGGGTGTTTTAAGTTTGACGTGTGTATCTGTATGTCTGTGTGTCTGTCTGTAGCATCGTAGCTTTTATAATTGGGCGAGGGCTGAAAATCAGTGTTTGGGCGAGGGCTGAAAATCAGTGTTGCCAGCCTGATAATCAGTCTGGCATTAGTCGCTGAGCCCAGGCCTTTTTCCTCACTGCGGCAGACATATGCAAGCTTAAACTTGTTTATTAGGATAAGAATATTTTGAACTTTTTTTAATGTATGTGTGTGCTGTTCTGAAGAAATAAACGTATTATTATTATTATTATTATTATTAATACTGATTTGGATGGGTATTGTTTTTGTTTGAAAGCAGACGTAATCGAGATGGTTCTTAATTATATTTGATCAAAATTGGTTCAGCCGTTTAAAAGTTATAAGCAATCGAATGTCGGAGGCGAAACTTTTTTTTAAAAATTGTAGAGTAATATTCTGAAATGCAATTTGAAATGCAATTAGAGTATTTAAGAGTAATGTTCTTGGCCTGAGATGTAAAGAAAAAAGGTGTAGCCTGAATGGATTGTGCCAAACACACACGTCAAACTTATAACAACCCACTTTTTTGTCGAGGGTTAAAAACTACCTACCAAGCTTTGTTGTCCAAATTATTCTTTCACAGCACTTAACCGACCAAAGCCCAGTGCAGCACCGTGAAAATAAAATAAAGCTGCCGACACACCGGCGCATGCATTACCGTCTAATTGCGTCTCGATTATGATCGCGGCAGTGGCGCTGCATATTTCATTGCGGTGCATTGTGTGTCCCAGCCCTTACACCGCGTTCGGTCTTCGTTAATACTTGAATGCAATCCTGTGCTCGTTGATGTATGTATCAAGGTGTTTTCGTCCAGTTATACAGTGTAAAGCGTGCTTTTATTAGTTTTGATAATAGCAATATTATGCTAACTTTCCGTCCGGGACTTCGTTTCCGTGAGAATTTGGGAAAAGTATGTAGCCTATGTGTTAAACCAGTGTGTCAGCTACCTCCTTACGAAATATTATCAAAATTGGTCTAGCCGTTTGAGCGCGAAAGAGGAACAAACATCCATACATACAAACTTTCGCATTTATAATATTAGTAAAAGTAAGAAAGATATTAAAGGAAAATTCACATAACGCCATCAAACCTCAAACCAAGCAAGGCTAGTACCTACTAATTGTTGATAGATAACTGATATACATAGTTTACTTTTTTTTACAAGCGTTTCATTAATTTGTTATGCATGCTTGCGGGTCAAATCTTGCAACTGATTTCAATGCATTAACCCTCAGCTGATTGAGCTGAAAGTTTTGATATGTTAGTTTCGGTGACAATGCATTGCTAGATAAGTGACGTCATTTTTATTCAATATGGCGGACCACCTAAGATGGCGGATTATTTAATCTTATTTTATTTAACAGGGATAGTTGGCAAGCTTAATTAGTGATAAGATAAAATATAAGATATTTATTTCATAAGATATTTATGATAAGATATTTATTTCATAAATACCAAATTTTTAAATTATCAACCTAATTAATTAGTCCAAATGCTTATTAAATAATGCTACATACTTAATTTTTATTACAAAATGTTTAGTAGGTCAGGTATGCCATATTATGATACCTAAACTAAGTAAAATGTTTACTTGTATCCTAGGTATCATGGGTTAGTAACATTAAAAATTGTGCTTTAATTAACAATATTTCTTATAGAACAACAATAAATAATAACAACTTATCTATACTACACGTACGGAACTAGTACAACTCTTTTTTTATCATCCCATACACCTATACGTCCCCACCGAGGGGCACGGGCGTCCCTTCAAAACACGTAGGTTACTTACGCCATAAGTCCACCACGCTGGCCAAATGCGGGTTCGTGGACCGCGTGCCTTTCAAAACCGAATTTTCTCAAGTAATATAACTTTCTATTTTAACTGGTATAGTTAATTAATATAGTATAATTATTATTCGGTATTCCACTACTCTCATTAATATCCGCCGAGGAACGTGGTTGCATTCAACCATTCTCCTTATTAAATCTCAGATAATTCATTATCCGTAAGTGCTTCTACAATAATCAATAACTAATAGCACTATAAGTAGCTATATGAAACACAAATACTTAAAAGTGTGCGTTTTCCTCCTACACTCGACATGCACTCACAAAATAAGCTCACGGTCACACACACTAACTCACTCACACCTCGGAAGCAGTTCATAAACATCATACAAGCAGTAAATGCTCCTTGGTGTCTTCTCTTATTATTTAGGTATAGTCAAGTGTGTGGCGAACCTGGCTTACCCTGGTGTCAGAGTTTTCAAACCGCATAATGGCCTCCGATTTGGTTTTAACGACTAAAGTCAATCAACAGCAGCCGGGAACGACGTGCCCTCCGAAGCACGGAAACGCTCGTGAAAAATTCTGTCAATCAGGTTCCCTACCTCTGTATACGTTGCTTAACCTCAATGATTGAGATCAGCGAGCGACACTGGGCTACGAGCGGTTCCTTGGTGTGTGATGGGGTAAAACACTAGTAGGGATGATTAAATCACAACTCGTATTTTTTTTTACCAAACCATATACGTCCCCACCGAGGGGCACGGGCCTCCCTTCGAAACACGAAGGGGATTTAGGCCATAGTCCACCACGCTGGCCCAATGCGGGTTGGTGGACCGCTCGTCTTTCGAAAACTCGTAAATATGACATACAAATAAAATTTTGCATTCGTAAAACGCTTATCCGCGTGAGGGATATTCACAAATAATATTTGGGAAAGAAAAATATTCAGCGCGAATGGGACTTGAACCCGCAACCCTTAGGATTAGATCTCCTGGTGCTCTAACCAACTGAGCTACCGTGCCGTGCCTTCAAGTCAAGCGGCGAAATTACTCATACCCTTACTAAGCACATAACGTCGTGCGTGTAGGTTAGCGCCATCTGTGTTTGGTAAGGAGAAAAACAGGTTCATACCACTTATTCGAAGTAGATTAGTAGATAGCACTATTCTCTCTATGCTTTTCACCACCGTGAAAAAAGAAAAAATTTAAATAATTATTTTAAAAAAATGTTTATTTAGTAAAAATCATACATATAAAAATAATGCTGCTAACTTAAATTGCTATAGTGCTAACTATACTAATAATATTATACCTGAACTAGGTGTGAAAAACCTGTATCTCGGACACATATGATACTATAGCACAGGTGTGGCCAACTTGATTACACCCAAGATCTCCTGTTTACTAACGAAACCCTGTGCGATCTACCAATCACATACTTCTTGAAATCTTAAATGAAACAGCGTAGTTCAGTACACAATCATGAAGTATTTTTTTTTTCTTTATTGTACACACATATACATACAAATTACAAAGAGAAAGGACATATACAACGGCGAGCTTAACTCAAGAAATTAGTTTTCTTCCAGCTAACCTATGTGAGAGAGAGAGGCAGTTGAAGTGGGCAAGGGTGTATCAAGAGAAAATGTGAAAAATTAAATTTATTATTTATTATATTAAGAGAAAATACTTAAATCTGAAATATTTTTTATTTTTTTGCCTTGCCACGATCGACTGGACTAACAGTCGCGATCGACCGGTCGATCGCGATCGACCGGTTGGCCACCCCTGCTATAGCAGTACTGATTATAGTATCAGTACTGCTGTTTGAATGTTACCACTGTACAATGGTTCTATGTACGTGTGCACCCTAATTGCTTTTGTCATTAATAGTCGCGGACTTCTTAGTCGGTATTGTACAATTAGCTATAATGACGCATAATTAGAGCCAGTGTGCGACGCACCTAATGTATAGCCGTGCTTTGTCAATGTTTGCCGGCTTATACATATATTTAAAACGTACGTATACTGCGATAATTGTTCTTTTGAATTGAAAATGTTTTTTTATTGTACCTAATTTGTGATAGATTTGCCGATAACGTCGACTAACGTTAAGTGGCAAATTATATTTTATGTAGTACTAGCTTTTTCTCGCGGCTTCGCTCGCGCAAAGAACTCTTTTAGTCACCCATTTCATTTTTGACCCCTTAGGGAATGTTTTGTGGATAAATCGCGAAACACGTGTCTGTTTATTTGCTTCAAGGTACTTATATCTTTACGAAGTTTCGAGTCAAAATGTCCGAAAAAATTGTTTACTCCGTACAAACATTGAACCCCCACCCCCTTAAGGGTTGAATTTCGAAAAATCCTTTGTTAAGGCTTGCCTACGTCATAAAAGACACGTTTTTGCCAAATTTCAGCTTTTAGGTCTAATGGTTTGGATTGGGCGTTGATGAGTCAGTGAATCAGGACCTCCAACCCATACTAATATTATAAATGCGAAAGTAACTCTTTCTGTCTGTCTGTCTGTCCGTCTTTCACGCCTAAACTACTGAAGCGATTTCGATGAAATTTAGTTCAGAGATAGGTTAGAGCCTGGGAAAGGACATAGGCTACATTTCATCCCACAGTTGGGCACGATATAACCTGTAGTCCACGCGGACGGAAAGCTAGTTTTACATATAAAAAAGAAGAGAATTGGAAAATTTAGTTTTTTAATGTATTTATTTATAAACACATACATTACATAATTAAAATAACTATAAAATTTAAAACAAAATTTCATCCCCGACATTTAGGGCCTTACTAAAAAAAAACTAAAACTTAGACTATGCTTAAAAATGGATGTATGGTCATAAATTCCTTTCTCTTGTTATAGTTATACGTATCTAGAATAGAAGTGGTCACATAACATAGCAAAATATACATATAATCTACATTATAATAAAAATAATAAGGAAATTAATATCGATGAAGTTTTTAGTTGTCCAAAATACTTCCATCAATAGGAAAAAAATATGATTTTTTTTATCAAGTTACACGTAAACATAAATACCTCTTCAAGGCTTATTTGAGACGGCTAAATGAGTAGATTTTATCTCATAATATATTTATCGTTAGCCCTGACAATATAAATAATTACAGACACAATTAAGTCTTGCAAACAAGTTAACATGTGTGAGTAAATTAGGGTTCATACCCAAATTTTTACAAAATATTTAAGTTTCTCGGTTGGAAATTAACTACCTTTTAAAAAAAATATATTAAGCGCCTATTTATGGAACTAAGATTCCACTAAAATATGGGATATAAGTAGTTTTAATAGGTTCCGCATACAAAAATCGTCCTGGGATTAATTTTAAAAATTAATACCGGAGTCGTTTTCTAGGGCTTCAGGGATAGGACAAGAAAATATTATATGCCACCCATTTTTGAGTCCAAGATAGCGGACATCCTTTTGTTTTGTTTTGTTTTGCTTTGTTCTTGATTTGTGCCGATCTAATTACTTGTAGAATCTCGAAATTTTTTTTCGCTACCCAGTTAGTATTCTTAGTCGTCATGTCATTATTTTCAGCATGCCTATCATTATTTCTAGCAGCCACTTTCCGATTTTGATGTAGCCGCAGTTTTGTCGCCGAGCCAATATAAAATCGAAAAGTTTATTTTATACATCTTTCTGCAGTCACAGAGCTATTTTTGTGTCTTCCAAAATCACATGGATATTTTAAATACAATTGTTTTAATTTTATGTTAACTGCTCGCTTTAGTATTATTATTTTTTACCAGCCCATATACGTCCCCACCGAAGGGCATAGGCCTCCCTTCGAAACACGAAGGGGATTCAGGCCATAGTCCACCACGCTGGCCCAATGCGGGTTGGTATAGTTGTCCAATTTTTATATTCTACAATAGTATTCATAAGTATAATATGATTTATGATAATAAACTGGTATTAGCCCTGTAGCGATAGTAGTACGTCAGATAGCTCATTAGTGGTATGCTTAATGGTGCTAAGCATGCGGGCGAGATCACCGCTCGCGTGCTATTGTCTGCACCTCACGTTTTGCTACGACACGTTAAATTAGATGAGAAGTATCGAAAATACGTGTTTGCACGGGTTCTTAGCTTTATTTGTTCAAAATTTCTTCAGCCGCTTAAAAGTTATAAGCAATCAAATGTCGGGACTGATACAACATTTTTAATTTTAGAGTTATTAATAGAAGTGTTTTGATTTTAAGGTAATATGTGCCAGTAAAATTGTTTAATGAACTAAAAGCAAGCGTCGGCCAATTTTTATTTTTCACTATTTATTAATATAATATAATTTATGATAATAAACTATGTATTATCTATAATTAACTGGTTTGTATCAAACTTGGCATCAAGTAGTTCGCTAGAGCCACTGATGCTCTGTCTACTCGGTTAGGGAATAAAGGCGTGAGCCTATGTATGTATGTGTAGATTGTGATGTAGTCCTGTAGTGTAAGTATCGAAAATACGTGTTTTCACGTGTGATACTATTTCTGAGTTAGTTTGCTTCTATTGGGTGATTTGGAATTAGTTTGCAAAAATTTGGGATGTAAATTAGCTCTTTAAACATTCATATAAATTTTTACCTCTCCATATAACTTGTGGGGTCAGCTGATACGCCTTTGTATAGGAAGTCCAAAATATTTTTTGAAAACTTAATATATTAAATCTTGGTGTGAATTTTTCAGTTTCATGAGGAAACTACCTCCAAAATTTTCGCTATACATTAAGGTCTTCTCACTCAGAGTAACGATGAAACGCTTTAGTTATGGTCTATATTTCTGCCCGATAAGAATTTAGGAAAACTGTTTGACCTTATATGTGATTGTGAACACAATCCTTTGGAAACTCAAATTACCAACTTTTCTTCCTCCTCGTTGGTCGATCCAACTTCGTATTTTGATGACTAAATAATTCTATAATAACATTTCTGTCTAAAAAAAAGGTCCAATAATCCATTTATAGCAATACTTTAATAACAGTTCTTTTTTTATTAAATTTAAATTGTACTTCCAGTTTAAAACCGTGGTATTATGGAAACAGACTTTATCTATAAGGCGGGTAGCATTGCATCGCCCAGCGCCTCCAAGCGGCGTTAATGACAATATCTTGCATTAACGAGGTAGACCGACCCCTAATCAACCAAATGGTTTATACAATACAAAACAATATAATACAGATATGACTTATTGCACACACATAAAGAATTATACTATTTTATAAAACCAAGTCCCCCGCTACCTCTTCTCTCTGTCTGTCAGTCTCTTTGTTTTAGCAATTGATGAGCGATTCAAGAGGAAGGTAGAAAACATATGAAAACGAAAGGTTTATTCCCATAATTCCCACAGGAATGAAGTCGCGGGCGGAAAGCTAGTATAGTAATAAGGGCGTAAGGACGAGTTGCATTCGGCGTCCAAAGTTGAACCAGTTCGTGTCCGTTCGATTTCCAGTTGATTTTAAGTTGGTAACTTCCTAACCATGTTCATGCTGGCCATTCCTGATCTCACATTAATATGTAAACCGGGGGGTAACACTGCCAAAGTGGTCCAAAGTAGGTACCAGAAACTTTGGGAAACGTTGGAGGTCCGAGTTTGATTTGTTTGACTTGGTATTATTTTTTGGAGATGCTTATGTGAACATTCATTCAAATCTCGTTGTATGTGTATATGATTTTATGAAAGAGATACATTTTTTAACCTTTATGCCAATTTCCTAGTTTTTAACCCCCAACAAAAAAGAGGGGTGTTTAAATTTGACCTGTGTATTTGTGTTTTTGTGAAATTGACGATTTCGATGAGATTTTTGTTTGTTTAAAAGTTGATTTTTAGATAGAAACCTGTTTTTAGCTATGTTTAATCAAAATTATTTCACCCATTTAAGAGTGATGAAAGTCGAGGATGACATAATTTTTTTAATTTTACAATTATTTTCAAAGATTTTTCAACGTATTCATATTAAATATGAAACACGCGCACACATACAGGCTGTTCTAAAAAGGCTAATCAACGCATTTTTTAGGTTCGCAATCAACTGAGCGATTTTCCCGCGGGCGGCAATCGGAAAAATATAATTACCAACATAATCCCCGCCAAATTGGATTAAAAATGAAAAAAAAGTAGAAAGTGTTTTAGGGCACGTCATTATTTTTTGCCGGGACGGGATTGGGCTAATTACGACAGATGGATCGGGTACTGTATGTAATAACGCTAATTAATCGATCGTTGGAGCTTTTTTTTTGTTTTGTGGAGACTAAAGGGTGTTGCTTCGTGCGGCAGTTGCTTATTTCAAGCCTAATAAATCTGCAGGACTCGATTAATAGATTGCAGCGGAAGTTAAAAATTTACTGAAGATTTGAAAAAGTATGGGAATTTTGACGATTAGCGAAAACTGCGATAAAAAATGTAACACCAACACCGACATCGTAGTAGATTGCGCAAGAAATAGGGTAATAACGTGATACGACAGAAACTAATAGGTAACATATTTGCCTTGAAATAAGTTACAGATTAATAGGAAAAAGAGCTAAAGTCTCAGAAAACAATTAACTTTAAAACTAGTTTATTTATTTATTTATTTATTTAGTTTAGGATCTCCAACAGTGGAGTCATTTTACATCTTAAAAGAACTTACACAAAATAAAAATTGTGAATGCTCCAGTAATTATAGGAGAACACAGCATTCTCAAAGATGACTCTTAAACTAATCTGAGGACATTTGGTAGTTTGAAAACTGTGTGACCAGAGCTAATCATGTTTAAACATACACTTTAATAATTACGTCCAGGTACATAAATATTTAAGGAAGACTCACCACAACCGATGAAACAAATATAAGTATAAGTAAATAAATTAATAAATTAATAAATAAACGCTACACACTCAAAGGCCCACACTAAGGTTTTCCCTTGTGTCGTGGGTCCCTTGGAACACACATAAAGACAAACACAAACACCCATGACCCGAGAACAAACATCTGCTTTTTACACAAATGTTTGCCCCGACTGGGGATCGAACCCAGGACCCGCCGATCAAGAGGCAGCGTCGCTACCACTTGACCAAACCGGCCGTCAATAAGTAAGTATAAGTCGTTATAATAAGTATAAGTATACTGAATTACTATTGGTTCGCAAAGGCAATACTTTGCAGCTCAGCCAATTTAATTCTTTAATTTTAATTCAAATCAGAAAAAAATTGTTACTTCACTTGTTTTTTCTTTTCACTGTGTCATGTTTTTCGAACACTCTGTATAAACGCCATTTATTAAAATTCGTTTCGCATGAATGTACATTATTGAGGTGAAAAACCCGATTAGTGGCCACTTCAAGAAGTTTTAGAGTTTTTGTTGTATATGTATACAAGAAGATAGAAGACATGAAGAAGATACTATTGAAAAGACACTGAAAGGGACGGCATGAAAACATGATCTACGAGTAGTTATGTATGTATGTGAACCCTTTATTGTAAACTCATAAAGACTTTATAAAAGAAATAAAGCTTAAATAAAAGAAAATAAGTATGGCAAGGCGGACTTATCCCAGTAGGGATCTCTTAATAATTATTTGTACTTATTAATTTTATTATATAAATGCATGAAAAATACTTTTTGAAATCCAATGCAACAACAGATTGAAGTAATTAAGGTTGTCTATGGGTTGACTGTAATATAACCTGATTCTCCCAACGAAACCGAGCAACTTTCCCCAATAAAGCTATATGCAATTTTAAAAAAAAACGACTTCCTATACAAAGGCAATGAAATCAGCTGTTCGCATAAGTTGTAAGAGAGGCGTAAGAAATTTTCATATAGAATAAAATAGAAAAATCTTTATTTTATAGGACATTTAGGGTGTCACTTAAAACAAATCAAGACTACAATGAAATACATACAAACATACATTAAACGATTTAAATACATACATTCGCATTCGTTTTTTTGACCCTACTGACTCTACGCCTATTCGCAAAGGTGCAGTCTTCCTCAGAGAAAAACAGGCAAGAAACTCTGAGGTTGCTCTTTTAAATCGCATTACGAATTTTCTTATTTACCTACAAATTTTATATTTCAACCTATTTTCCTTGGGGAAAGTTGTT
Source organism: Aproaerema taeniolella (assembly GCA_949987775.1). Taxonomy (NCBI): domain Eukaryota; kingdom Metazoa; phylum Arthropoda; class Insecta; order Lepidoptera; family Gelechiidae; genus Aproaerema; species Aproaerema taeniolella. The sequence continues at coordinate 15,428,123 of OX465254.1, read as the reverse complement.
TTGCATATTTAATTTACGCTAACTAATCTAAAGTCACCTAATGTACGATTAAGGCTATAATTACCACTTAGATACGTAGAAAAACTAATAAGGCCAGAATTATCGATAGGTTTGAAGTAGCAAGTCGGCTCACTGAGGGGTACTAGCCACTTAATTTCACCCTTACCCTTTCATTATAATCACCACTCACACAGCCACAATATCGATCTATCTACCCTGTCCGTACACAACACCGTTATACCAGAGATTAGTGTATTTAATTTGAAAATGCTAAGCAGTAAGTAGTGACTTCGTTTGTGTTGGTTTTTGCTGTGTGCATGTGTTAGTGCGTTTCGATGTGTGTGTGTAGTGTTGTTATGTAGAGATGGTGTGGAGAAAACATTTTGTATTCTACTATGTGAGTGGGACTTACATTTCATTGTTCAAAATTTTGATTTAAAAAAAAATAGCTAAAAAATTTATGAAATGCGACAGTTTGGACTACAGGTTGTACGTCTTTAACTAACTCTGGGTTTCAATAAGATTGTTTACGTATATTTATAAATAATTTGCTACCTATTACAAAAAAATACTGTTTTGCTTTGAAGCAATTAATAATTTATAAACTAGATAGGTACATACTTGATAAATCTGTAAACATACTCATAAAAATACTGTTACATTAAAAAAAAGCAATTGTTAGATAATTTAACTCGGAAATGAAGACATTATTTCTATGGAAGCAAATAACAACTACAAAAAAAACGCTTTAAACTTTGCAAAGCACTTTGTAAACAAAAAATGTATTAATCATCTAAAATCAGAGATCAAACTGAAATAACTAAACTAACAGGCCACAAAAAACATTATAATAATTTGTTTCGAAGAAATCGTAGAATAACAAAAATAATGACCCACCAACATTAGAAATGGTAAAAACGTCAATTAAGTATAAACAGTATAGGGTGGGTTACCCCTTTCGAGCGATCGCGATCGTAACGTTTCGATTAATGATGATTCGTGTTTCGAGCGGAATTTTATATCGATTTTACGAGTAATTGCTAGTGTTAGGACATTTGTTGTTTATTTGGATGTTTGATGAATTCGTATTTCGAAGTTTTTTTATGGAACGTAAAATATAGGGTTAAACAAAAGAGACACGATTTTCTATAAATCAAAATAAATTAGGATAAAGGCAAGTGAAAAGTGTATTTTTGAGAATAGCCATAGAAATAAAAATAAAAACGGGAAAGTGCGAGACTCGCGCACGTAGGGTTCCGTACCATTACCTATAATACCGGCCAAGTGCGAGTCGGACTCTATAAAAACCATTATCTCAATAGAAAACGGCAAAAAAATCACGTTTGTTGTATGGGAGCCCCATTAAATATTTATTTTATTCTGGTTTTTAGTATCTGTTGTTATAGGGCACAAAGAAATACATAATCTGCAAAAATTTAAACTGTCTTACTATCACGGTTCATGAGATACAGCCTGGTGACGGACGGACAGCGGAGCCTTAGTAATAGGGTCCGGTTTTTTCCCTTTGAGAACGGAACCCTAAAAAGCCCATTACACTGAATATATTTTGCGAGGAAAATATGTCTTTCATACAACTTTTGAAACAAGTTACAACGAAAAAAGTAATTAAATATTTGTTAAGTTTTATGAAGAATGCGTTGGTGGTATAACTGCTAGCGGGTCGGACTAGTAAGCGAGAGGTAATGAGTTCAAAACCCAGCACCGCCACGTACAGGGTCCACAGCACATCATGCTATCCAAAACTGTCAAATTTCTTCAATCGATTTTCAATTTTATCTCCGAGCATTAGAGTTTACTGTCCATTGGGCAAATTTGACAGTTTGTGGTAACCTGATGTGCTGTTGACTGTATCAATGACTTATTTTCTGTTTTATGTAGCCAGCGAAACTATACAACATGAAACTCTTTTTCCTAGCGCTCATTTCCGTTTCTTATGTTGAGTACGCTTAACCATGACTCAGGTTTTGGATTTGGCGCCTTTTGAAAATGAATTTCCTTAGACGTGCGTGTTTCATCACGATGTTAATGTTTTACTGGGTGAAAAAGAACCTCCTAGCTATATTCAAAATCCTGAACCAGTATCACTCAAAGAACACATTTATGAAAAATAATAATTTTTTTAAAAATATTTTTTCAATGGGAATAGTTCCTTTTTTGCCTAAACGTAGACATTACTCCTGCACCAGGCACGCGAGAGGTGCGGGTAGCGCTCGGGGGATGCGCCCGAGTGGTGTCTAAGTTTAGGAAAAAAAATCCCCCCCCCCCCAAAAAAATAAAAACAAAAAAATAAAAAGTTTTCAGTAAGTGATACTGGTTCAGGATTTTCAATAAAGCTAGGAGGTTCTTTTTCAACCTGTATATCCGAAAAGACAAATTAAGTTGTACATTCCCGTGAGTACCACGAGTAATGATCTAGAATAGAATAGAAAAAACCTTAGACATTCAGGATGCCACTAAGAACAAGTCAAGATTACAATGAAATACATACTTTTGACCCTACTGACTCTACCCCTATTCGCAAAGGTGCAGTCTTCCTCAGAGAAGAACAGGTAAGAAACTCTGAGGTTGCTCTTTTAAATCGCATTACTACTAATTTTAACTAAATCTGAGCCCAGTTAGTAATGAGCCAGACTTGTAATCAGTTCCGCTTACAAGTCTGGCTCATTACTAACTGGACTATCACTGCTTACCCCATATTAGTAATAGTGATAAGTATATTATTCCTACTAATATTATAAATGTGAAAGTATATCACCTGTTACGCTTTCACAGCTAATACAGAAACCGATTTTGATGAAATTTGGTAGGTACAGAGGTAGATTAGACCTTGGGAAAGACATACATTTTATCTCAGGAACGTTATAACCTGTAGTCCACGCGGGCAGAGCCGCGGAGGGAAAGCTTGTAAATTTTAATTATACAACTGTTGGTAATCAGTTGAAATTTATTAGAAGAGACCGCTCTAGTGACGTCACAAGACAGTTTAATTTACACGCTGTGGTGCCTTGGAAGCCATCTATTTAGCACATTAATTAGAAAACTACATACTTAGAATATAATGTAGGGTGGTTGATTATGTACCTCCTGCTTTGGTTGGGGGTGGTTGTCACGAAATTATGAACAAATTTTAAGAAAAAAAAAACAAATGAGACAATTATTTTGGGTTATAATAGACTAGCTTTCCACCTGGAACTTCGTTGTCGTGGGAGTTTGGAAACAAAAGTACCAGCTGCTAACTCTTCCCAAGCATATTGTAGAAGGCACTTGGAAGTAAGGGTTCTTTGAGGTTTATTATGAGTATAGTGGTGACAGTAGGTTGTCAGCCTTTTGCACTACAATAAACAAAAACCCTCGCGTTCAACTTATTCGTTTCTACAGTATGCTTGAAAAGAGTTAGCAGCTAGCATACACCGCACATACTAAGTGGTTCTTTCACTCCTAGTTCAGTGCAATTTTTTTTTCTTTTTTATTTACTATTTTTCCGCCCCGGACTTCGTTCCCGTGGAAATTTGGGAAAATCATGTACCCTATGTCCATCACGGATAATGTAGTATTCTAATGGTGAAATAATTTTTCAAGTCGGTCCAATAGTTTCGGAGTCTATTCAATGCAAACAAACAAACAATCAAATCTTTCCTCTTTATAAACATTTTCATTTTTTCTCAATTTGATTTAATATTCTTACTACCGCGAGCGCTTTTGACCAAAAGTTAGTAAGGTAGCTAAAAGAAGGTAAGAAAAGTAAGGAGAGGATATGAGAGACCAACATTTTTTTTTTAAATTTGGAGTTAAATAATTATTTAGCTCGAACTTTATTAGGTCGTATGTGTTGTAAAACTAAGGACACATTAGCAATTCGCAACAACACTTACATGCGGGTAATGACTCGTCTGTCCATATAATCATAGAGCAGCCATTACTCCCTCGCAATCGTGTGACCTCGCCTTATTTACTTCTTGGGATAAATAACTTGAGGGATGAATTTATTGTAGTCTTTGGATTTTAACTTTCAAGATACTAGGGTAATAAGCTAATACTTTGGAAAGCTTCTGACAACGTTTTCTGACAACTTTTTAACAAAAAAAAAATATCTTAAGGAACTTGAATTTAGACGACGAGTCCTAGGTTCGATTCCCAGTCGTGGCTAATGTTCGTGTAAAAAGCAAATATTTGTACTGAGGTCATGGGTTTTCGTGTCTCTCTTCGTGTATTTTCCAAGGGACCTACGACTCAAGGGAAAACCTTAGTGTAGGTCTTTAAGTGTGTAGTGTTTTTTTTTTTTTTAGATGATGAAATGAGCACCTACCGTTGTAATATGACATTTATCATTATTTAATCATGTACATTAAAACACAAAACTCTAACAAAAACCATTTCAACCCGTCAACACCCTCATAAAATTTAAAGACATTGCTAATATACACTTGCACGAAAAAATATCGAGAGCCTCATAAAAAGACATTATACTTGACACAATAATAAAATGTAATTTGGGCGGTCGGCAGCGATCGGGAAGCATCGGCTGCGATCGGCAGGCTGCGTCCGAAAACGAGCTTGAAGAGTGGTCACAGTACCAAGGGGGAGGGCCTCCACGACATTAATTTCGTGAAATGAACCTAATTTACATTTAAATAAGGACTCGCCTTAGCTGGGATAAGTTGCGAAACTAGTGGCCTGAGGCATTTGCCCAAGCAACGCTGGGTATTTTCATTACTATAATTCAATTCGAACGCTTTTGAGTTATGTATGGATATCGTTTATTCAGAACACATGAGAAGGGATGTAAAAAGCGTGCTCTGTTAAACATCTGCATTGAAATTATTAATACCAACTTGAAAACTATCCGTCTTACTTAAACTAAACATACTCGATTACTAAATTGTTATAAATTACCTAAAAATTTGTAGACACCAAGTTTTTTGAGGTTCTTTTGCGTAAGAAATTGATTGAAACTGACCGTAATAAATTGCAAAGAACATATAAGTAAAACTTTATAGTCAAAAATTAACAAACTACAAAAAAAAATCTGTAATATTTAAGTAATACTCACTCGAGTAAAGACGGCTAGAATATTTTTGTAGTAACTTTTTCTCATGCCAAATTGCAAACGACACCCAATTTCTGAACTAATTTCTTAAGATAAGCATTCGCCCACATCCAATCAGAGTTTAGAAAAAGGGTTCTAAATCTAAATTAAAGAGAGCGTTCGAAACCGAGAACAAACTTGCCGAGAAAATTTTTAACAACGCTCTTGAAGAGGGCCATCAATAACAAAATTAAAAATTCCCCAATTTGAATTTTAATTGCGTCCGATTATAATCAAGTTGATCGCGAATTACGGGAGCCGGGATCGGGTTTAGGGATCCTTGGATATTGGAATGGGTAGTTCGGATATGAAAACTTTTTGATTAAAAAAGAAAAAAACGGATTCAATCCAAATATGAAAGATAAATTCTGAGAATTTTGCGTTGGTTGTCCCAGTTTTATGAAAATATCTGATGAAATATAATTGAAAAAGTATTTGAATAAGAGAAAAAAGGAAAAACTAGGTACAGTGTTTAGAGTAAAAAACACAAAATATTACAGAGGTTCGGGTTCCATAGGAGTATTTAAGCAGAAACTAGAGTTTATTCAGATTTTTTAAAACTATCTTTGATTATTTCTTAAAATAAAAATAAATAATTCGACAGGATTCTGCGCTGCTCTTAAAACATTCTTGACCATATTTTAATTTTGCAGAACGATCTCCTAAATAATTCATCCGATCTCTCCACTAGTTGTCCGGATCCGTCTTCAGAGGGGTGTAAGTTTAATCCTTATAAATTTCCTTTTTACACAAAGCAATATAAGTAATTAGCATAATTTCGTTGAGTAAATGAAATATGGTAATGAGGGGGGAGTTAACCCCTTCTTGGGGGCTAGGGGGGACAGGGTGGGCAAGAGCCCCCTTCTAGTCGCATCGCTGATACTCGTCGCGCGATGTAGTGATGATTACAATTAAATTATCCGCCATTCAGGGACGCTACGGCCATTTTGTTTTGATTTCGCGCCTTAATTAGAACCGGCTTAGATTTTCTTCTTGTTTACTTTAATATAATTTGAGATAAATAATTTTGGATAAAATAAATACATGGCTAGTGGATTGAAAGGATAGTCAAGATTGCTATTTTGTAATATGCCAATTTCAGCGCTTTGGTAAAAGTTGAGAGAGGTTTTCAAAACATGCGAATAGAGTTTTAGGTCAGGTTAAGCTAAATGCCTGAAATTACTATTTTGTCGTCATCAGCCCAAATACATTCAAGGGGCACAGGCCTCCCTTTAAAATGTGAAGGGAGTTTAGCCTATAGTCCACCACTCTGGCCCAATGCGGGTTGGTGGACTTCATGTCTTTCGAAAACAAATTCTTTTTGACGTTTATATGGTTGGGTGTCACCGTAACATTGTGAAACTCTCGGTACTTTATGAACTGCCTCAATTTTTGTCACTTTAATGCAAAGTAACCTACCTACTAAAAACTAACTTGGAATTTTACGGGGCAATTTGTAATGCCGCGGAAGATTTCACAAGTGGAATTGTCCAACTGATAAAACTGCAGTACGAAAAAGTCACCAATTACTAAATCTTAAACATAAAAATTCAAGTAATCAATCCTACCACAATGAGCGTGTCCAAAATCGGGTTGACTGCAAAAAAAATCGATAGAACGCCAATTAAAGTCGAAGTGCTAATAAAATCGGAAAGGAGTCGAACCGACTGCTCCAGTTCGTAAAATGGCTCCCGTGATAAAAGGTCTTCGAAAACACAATACCACGTCTACCCTAGCATCAGACTGAGACGGGTAGATCTAAGAAGTAGTTTGTGGGAGAGGGATGGCCTCCAATTGGAATTAATTAATTATAATTAAGTTTTAAGTTGACGCGCCAGTTACGAGTAAGCGTAGACTTGATTTTGTGTGTGTGTGTGGGGTTGTCTGTGTGCTTAGTATCGATTGAACTATGGGCAGAGATAATGAGCTGGGTAGGGCGAGTAATAAGTTTTTGAGGTCGATGTAGTTTCAGATGTTATTTAACTCGATTCGGTTATAAGCAGGCTTTGTATGGTTTTGAAAGCTTGTAATTGGTCGTTAGATATGTTTTATTTGCGCCCAAATTTATTGTATGTTGTTATCTCCCCAAACAAAGTAAAATGAAAAAATTGTCTTGATTTTTGGTATAAAGGTTTAAAATTAACGAAGTTTAATTTTTTCATAAAAATAACTTTTGCGTCAAATTCCTTCTGATAGGTAGGAATTTGAAATGAGAAGTAATTATAAGTACTAATAGTAAAATTTGAATGAAGTAATTACAAACATTAAGCTAAGCATTTTGAATGTTTGTGTTAAATGAGTCGAAACATCTTGTGAAATAGTTGGGTCCGTTTATAAACTTCAGAATATTGAGTTGGGACACTGCACTCGATTTTTTTTTAACCTAACCTAACCGGCCGCCCAATGATAATACAGATAATCGTACAATGATAATACAGAGGATAAGAAGTTGACAGAAGATATGTATTTGTTAACAGAAGTTCTCAAACAACCTGCACACAAGACTGCAACTGTCCTATTATAAACCTTGTTTGAACCGAACAACAAATCCTTCTAGCAAAGGTTATCTCGAACTGATATTAAGCCTTGCATGTCTCTAGTCCAGTTTCTCATCCAAAATCGATACCCTACCCCCCAGGGGGTTCCCCCTGTTGTTATAGTGGAGAAGGCCGCTCCTAATTCGTATACCGTACGTATGTCGGCCCGATCTTTGTAGTACAGGTGATAAGTTTAGATAGAGCACATTGTTATGCATTTCTATTTGCCTGGTACATCTGCGCGAGATATTGTCTTCTGGATCGGATTTGGGAAATGTGCGCCTATGTTGAGAAAGTGTTTTTAAATGTGAACTTAACACTTTAGGAAAGCTAAATAGCGATTAAATTATTGCTTTCTTAAAAATGTCTCTGGTTTTTTTTGTATTTATGAACGAGACATACCTTTAATCTGAATGCGTTCTATATTTTCTTAGAAGTAATCTGTTTCAGAGTTAGTAAAACGTTAACAAAACACTACAAAAATTAAGAAACAATAAAAATTTAACACTTTTCTTCATCAACTCTTACAGTTGTTAAAGTTAGTAAAAATATTGATGAATATGTAAAAAAAACGTTTATTGTCACTTAAACTATCGCAAATAATCGTGTACTAACTAGAAACATAAAATAATTTTGTGACCAAAGGGAAAGAGAGCAGCTGGTGCTTGGTTCCGTGCAGCGCTGTTTTTCAGCTTAGTAAAACCTGGATTCGATTCCCGGTCGGTGCAAATATTTGTTTTAAAAAAAGCAGAAGTTGGTTCTCGTGTCTGTCTTTGTGTATGTTCCAATGGACTCACGACACAAGAGGAAACCTTAGTGTGGGCCTTTGAGTATGCAGCGTCCTTTTAGTAAGTAAAAGAATACAAAAAATTCCTATAGTACCTACTTATAATCATAGCTACAATGTTTTAACAGACTCTCAAATATATTTGTATTTCTTCTTATATAGGCCATATTGGTTTGAATTTAATATTTAAATCGAGTTCTTTCGATCTTCCAAAACTTAAAAAAAAAGAAAAAAAAGAGAAGTGAAAAGTTTCCCTCTATCCTCACATTCAAAGAAAGAACGTGCACCAAGTGGCACCCTAGGCGTTCTAACGTTTGCGCCAATGCAGAAAAAAATAAAAACAAAAAAATATAATGGAGCTGAAAAGTGAAGAGGGAAATGCAAAGGATTCTGTTGAGGGGTCCCGTTGGGAGCGTCGGTTGCACGGTCGTGTTAAACGTTGATTAAGAGATTAGGTTAACATTTCGTGTTTGAAATGAACATTTCGTTTCATGTTTGTGTGGAAGTGAATTGGTTTACTGTTTAGCTAGAGAAACGGTATTTAAAAAGGTTTCTAAATGTTTTAACTGTCGATGAAAGTAAATGTAAGCAACTAAGCAGCATAAAATAATGTTTATAAATGTGACAAAAATTCCTAGACTAAGAATAGTAAAAATACAAAAAAAACCCAAGCTTTATTCTGAAACTTGTTCTTCGGAATATGTCTTGATAAAACAGTCACCTGATATCCAAAAACGACAGTCTACGTCTCACTACCTTATCAATGCCCGAGTTAAACCTAGAGATCTAGAGATCAAGACATAGAAAGGTCTTGTTAAGTCTCCTTTTAGAAAATGAAGTTCGAACCTGTAAATATTAAATATAATAATTGCGACATCACATCAAAATATACGAAGCACTTAACCTAAAGAACTAGAGATCAAGACATAGAAAGGTCTCGTTAAGTTTCCTTTAAGAAAACGAAGTTCGAGCCAGTAGATATTAAATTAATAATTGCGACATCACATCAAAATATACGAAGAACTAATCCTCTCAACCACCCGGAAATACAACCTCCTGAAGTGTGAAAGCCAAAAACAATTGCTCAAATCTGAATCAGAAGTCTCCAATCCCGTGAAAAAAGTTCACTAACAACTAACAAAAGTTGCGGCTACTGTGCAAGCGGGCCGGCAAAGCACATATTTGTTCGCACCCGACGGTTTTGACATTCCTACTCGCCTCAACTTTTCTTAGGGTTGTTACGCTTGTACAGCGATCTGTTTTACAAGGGTATAGGGTTGGCAAGGCATTTTTTTTGTTTTTTTTTTTAATTTATGTCAAGTTTCTTTTGTTAATGAAGAGCTCATTTGGTTGAATCCTTACTAATATCATAAACGCGAAATTTTGTATGTGTAGATGTTTTTTACTCTTTCACACAAAAACTACTGAATGGATTTTAATGAAACTTTACAATAATATTGCTCATACATGAGAATAACCCATAGGCTCCATAATTTTCTAAAATTACCACGGGAACGTAATTTCTTGTTGTGTTTCGGCAATCATCGATTTCCGAATGCACACGAGAATTTAGAAATATATTCTTACTTTCGTGTTTTACATTTTCATGTCTATTATTTTATCAGATTTACTGTCACTAATATTTTGTTTAAATTTACAATTACTTACATTTTTTTTATATTTTGTTTGAATAAGAAAATGTAAGGACTGTATGAATGCTATAATCTTTTGAAATTAATGTACGTTTAGAGATATAATCATTATCAAACAAAATGTACATTAACAACGAGGTCTTATTTTATTTTTTTCTTACAACAAGATAGGAATTTTTGAAGAAAATCGTAATGAATCAAGTAACATTTGATTAAAATGAAAATTTGCCTCAAAATCATTTTTTTTATTTTTATAGGCATATTTGAAAACATTATGTTTTTAGGACGTAAGTAAATATATGACGTCCTAAAAACATAATGTTTTCAAATTTGCCTATACAACAATTTCACTTTCTGTGATGTTTTGAGTGTTTTGTACATTTATCATTGTAGAGTTAGTTTTTTTGTTTTTTTACTTTGAATTATGTAAGTACGCCAGTTAATAAGTATGTAGTCAGTCCCACAGAGTGTGAGGTTAATCTCAGAAGCAATTGAACAAAAACAAACCACACTTTTGCCAACCCTAGTAAAGGCAATGAAAAGTCGGTTAAGCTAATGTTATCGAGAAATAAAAATGTATAATAAAATACAAACACGCCGCGCGAGGAAACAATTTGCCGCGGGAGACTGGAAGATTTCACCCTGCAGTTAACCAAAAACCGACCTTGCTACGTTAAATACACGGTTGAGAATCCACTGGTTGGTTACTGCAGAAAATTCCTTAAATTTTCTCGATTGCATTTCACTAAAACCGACTCTACTTCTTGTGACAGAAAGTTGCTTTTCGCGTGAGATGTAAAAGAGGATATTCCTTGAATTTCCTAGCAACGGCTCCACAAATCTGGACTTAATGAATATGTGTTTTAGGGTGTGTTTTAGATTGGTTTGTTTGGTGGGTAATTCAACAAGAAAGAGTTTTCCGGACGGCCAGGGCGCCGTGACATTTGTGTTAACCGTTGGGGAGCCCATTCATAAAGGATGCTTGGTTCTTACTTGTTGGATGTGAGATTTTTAGGACTGAATTTTATAAAATGAGGTTTTTATTTCAGATTTCACTTACATTGACTAAAAATGTCTAAGTTTTGTGTTGAATGCTTATATCGAAGTCTTGATGATAAGCTTTTATTTGAAAATCATTCTTTAATTGGGTTTGGTATGTTTTCATTAATTGGGATCTTAAGGCCATGTTGTTAAAATTCGAAACTTTGAGCTAAAAATAATTAATAATTATGATTAATGGTTTCTGTTAGTCCATTATTCAAGTGCCCTATGAACATACTTGATCTAGTGACACTGACCTAGTAGTCCCAGGTTCGATTTCCAGTTAGGGTAAACTTTTTGTAAGAATCACAGCTGTTGGTGTCTGAACGCGTTTTTTTTGGATGTTTGTACCGTTTTTTTCTATCATTTACTTCGTTTGTAGGCTCCCACTAAAAAGAAAGGTGTAAGTTTGCGAGGTGTATATCTGTGTATCTGTCCGTGGCATCGTAGCTCCTAAAGGGATGGCCCAATTTCAATGCGATTTTTTTGTTTGCAAGCTGACGTAATTGAGATGGTCTTAGCTTTATTTGATCAGAATTGGTTCAGCCGTTTTAGAGTTATAAGCGATGAATGTTAAGAGTGATGTAATTTTTTTCAATTTTAGAGTTATAAGTTATAAGCCAATCTCACAGCTACTGATAAAAATAAAATGTTAAGTAATTCGCATTTCAGATTAAAATCCCAACTAGCACTAAAACTACTTACAACAAATGCAATAAAATATCTCAGAACTAATTAATCTAAGTCATAATTTCTTAAGTCATATTTCTTCAATATTGATTAACATAATTAACAACAACATTAATTACATCAGTTTTACGTGCTTTAATATAGTTTCTTTTTTTTTTTAATGTGTTTTCACCTTTTTATTATGGACCCCTACACGGTAGCGAGCACTTAGCAGAACGGGCCGAGGTGTCAACATTATCTGCACATGCATCTAAAGCCATAAAATATAAAAAGAATAAACAAGAATTTGAAATTCGAATCTTTTAATCTTAATGTCAGTTGACAGCCTTTTGGAGCAAGGAATTACTGAAATTACTTAGTTGGAGGTATTTAAGGCCTGGTAAATTACTTAGTTATTGAAAAATCTAGGTGTGTTTTTGGGATTTGTAGTTTGACGTTTTTGTGTCTTGAAAATTAAGATAGTTAAGGTTGGATAAAGATAATCAAAAGATTAATGCTTAAATAACTCTCAAAATAAAAAAAAAATTCTCAACCCACCACAGCAATCATAGCAAATGATTTTTTTGATAAAATATGCCTAGCTAAAAACTTATTAAAAAAAACCGCATCAAAAAAGTCCATCCGTTTAGAAGTTACGATGCCACAGACAGTCAAACTTATAATACCCCTCGTCTTGCGTCGGGGGTTAAAGATAAGTTAAACTTAAAGAGATAAGACTAATTTCCAATTGAAACCAGTTTACTACTGAGAGAACCATCTTAATACTACAGCTCTAGCATGATAACGACAAACTCGCGCTCGGCTCACGCTGAAACTTCACTTTGATTGCGCGAGGATCCCGCGCAAAGGCTTGCTCGCCCAATGGCGTTGTCAATGTTGGCATTTTGACATAAAACCGCGGTGTTGTCGCGGCGCTGTCACTATCGTACTCGGCCTGCTGGCCAATATGGACTCAATTATACTATTCAAGCTTGTATCTTGTATCCGAACTTCCAAAGCAACGAAAACAAGAAAATTCAAAAAAAAAAGAAGCTCTCTCACACAAATTCAAAAAATGGAACGCTACTTTTTTCTAATCTGCCGGCAAGGACACGTTTACGGCGCCACCTGTTGATCGGGTCACGTGACTTTTTTGTTTCAAGGACGCGTGCCTCCTTCGCTCATTCATGGGCGGTCACACCCCGCGCCCCCGCGCTCCTTGCGGGTGTTAGGGGATTTTTTGTTCCCCTACGAACTCCAGAGGGCTTTCACCTACGTGCGTTTTCGAGGTCACGGCGGCGGCGGGCTGTTTAGCCACGGCTTATCTTTGTTTTGGCGGGAGTTTTTGCGAAGTTTTTTCGTCATTTGTGAGAGTTTTGGTAAAATTGGGCATGACACATGTTACTGAACTTGGTTTGAAATACATATTTTAATGCAATATGTAGCAATAAGTGGTGTTAATTTTTATATACAAATGTTTTTTTGAGGACTTGGATTTCTTCTACTTACCCAAAAGCTGTTTAAAATACTACCTACTTTCAGAATTGTAAGTCAGTGCATTTATACCTTTTGTCAAAAAATATCACAATGATGATGAAAACCGTATCGAAATCCGTTGCTTGGTTTAAGAAGAATTAGCAGATAACAGATGAGACCGACGGACAGATGTTACTCGTATATAGTAGGTATCTATGACAGACAGACGCGGAAACAACTTTGTTTTACATGTAGAGTAGAGGTAGCATGTAAAGATTAAAACTCAATCCATAATCTCTTTAAAAGTAAAAAGCATTGAAAGAAAAAAAAAACCTATATGAAAGAGACGAGACATCTTTTGACAAAAATATAACGACTGGAAAGCACGATGGCTTGGTGTTATCCTGGGGTCTTGCGTTCAATTCGCGCCGAAGATTATAATTGTCCTTAAAAAATATTTGCGAACAAAAACACATGTTTATTTGTAGTCGTAACTAGATATACACAAACGAAGCCACGTGCAGAAAGCTAGCAATTAATAAACAAGGATGTCAATACTTATTTATATTAGAAAGGCTACAAGGCAGCGCAGTGCAAGTCATGATGTTGTATTAAATATTCGAGCCGCCTTGACATTCCAGGGCTTAGGTTTCCTGGGTACCAAACCTGCTAGGATCTAGTACACCCAGCAGCACGTCAGGTTACCCATTTGTACTACGAAAGCCGCCTATTACGAGCGAGATACGGGCGACGTCAAGGCTGACATGTAAAACCTGATGTGCTGTCGTGTGTACATCTAGCTGTCTATACTCCGTGTCAGATGGGAAGACAAAAAGTTACTATTACGCCACATAACTATAAAAAAAATGTATCACTCCCGAAATTCGATTGCTTACAACTTTTAAATGGCTGAACCAATTTTGATCGAATATATCTAAGAACCATCTTGATTTCGTCAGCTTTAAAAAAAACGCATCGAAATCGGTCCATTTAGGAACTACGATGCCATCTCAGACAGACACAGACATACAAACATACAGATACACAGATACGTTAAACTTATAACACCCCTCTATTTTGTCGGGGGTTAAAAAATAAAAGTCGATTGAATAGATGTAAATAGTAAGGTCGTAGCCAAAATATAAGAAAATGGAAAGAAAGATATCAAAATTATTTCTATGATTTAAATTCTATAATATTACTAGCTTTTTCCCGGGACTTCGTTCCCGTGGGAATATGGGAAAAATAGTTTACGTCCTCTTCTGAGAACTACTGAATATACACAAAAAATTTCATAAGAATCGGTCAAGACGTTTCGTAGGAGTTTTGTTACAAACACTTAAGGGGTTTAGGTATCTTTCTTGCAACCTCTCGGGAGGTAAATCAGTCCATGAAACTAAACAACTTCTCCAAGGAACATAGGTCAAAATACGAAAAAAAAATGTTAACCTCCCATACAAAATGCGCTATAAACTGATGAAGTTTGTATGGGAACTCCAAATTTTTTTTCGTATTTTGACCTACGTTGCTTGGAGAAAGTTGTTCAGTTTCATGGACTGATTCGCCACCCGAGAGGTCGCAAGAGAGATACCTAAAGCCCTGTTTAAAGAAGATAAATGTAGAAAGAAAGAAGAAACACAAAGTGAGACAGAAGTTTTTTCCTACCATTCCGTCTTCCAAGACTCTACCTAAACACTATAGAATTATTAGACTTAACCGGATTCTAATTAAACCCGGTCCTGATAGTGCAACGCCGAGCCGTAGTCTGCGTAATTTACATTAATCCAATAATTGCATGGAGGTTTCCTAGTTAGAAATTCAAATGAGATGATGTACAGGGAGGTCTTTAGGGAGGCGTGTGAGACGCGAGGAAACGCCGCGGAACCGCGCGGTTATCTGATCCGCACCTAGGTAAGTGTGGCGTGTCAAGTGTTGATGTGGTTTTCAGTTCAGTTTTTTTTTTACCGTGTGGTGATCGGTTAAAATAACACCACCCCATCTCTTTCCGTGGGTGTCGTAAGAGGCGACTAAGGAAACTCAAATGAGACCTGCCTCCTAGTAATCCATCCCAGGCAACGACACTTAATTTTTTCTTATTCTGAGGTGTCGTCCTATGGTCTCATGCGGTGTGGTAGGCTCTGTAAAGGGCTGTCTGGTTCGCGACCACCCTCCTACTGAAGTCCGACGCCAAACAGCTTGCTGTGTTCCGTCGGTGCGTGGGAGTACCAGTGCCTTTATAGGCATTTTCTGGGTTAATTCGCTCCATCGTCGACGTCACCTTTGACCTTATGGTCATGATTGAGGTCAAGAGTTAACCCATCTTATAATAAAAAAAAGGGAAAGTACTTAACGTGTGATGTTACCTTTTAAAAAAAAAATTATAAACAGGTAATTGAGTACATTGGTGACAAAATAGTCTACTTGCCAAACTGTGAAGTTTATTGGCGAGACGCGCTCGTTTACAATTTATCTTTTCACTTATCTATCACAAAAACATGCAGTGCGTTTAATTTAATTTACGTTTGAATGTCTTTGTGAGATAGCGGCTTTTATTTTATTATTCTTTGTTTTTTTTTTAGTTCATATCCTTTAGTAACTCCCGACAAATAAAGAAGAGTGTTATAAGCTTATATGTTTAACGGGTGCTTCTGTGTGTCTGTGTATCTGTCTGTAGCATCGTAGCTCCTAAATCAATGGATCAATTTAAGTAAAGTTTTTTTTTTCGTTTGAAAGCTGACGTAATCGAAATGTTTCTCAGCTATGTTGAATCAAAATTAGTCCAGTCGTTTAAAAGTTATAGGTATGTGCTGAATAACGGTGTGATAAAATTGTTTTAATTTGAGAAACATGAGAAATTACAGAAAACTTAAATACTCTTATAGATGTTATCAGCATCTGCGATTTACTGTCTGATTTTATTCTACTTATTGGGCCTTTTTATAATTCAAAAACGGCACGGAAAAATTGTATTACCATTGCCTCCTATGTAATAGTAATACTAGAAGCTGAGAGAGTTTCAACATACGGGGCAATGGTAATTCAAATTTTGAAATACCGTGCCGTCCGGATTATAAAAAGGCCAATTTTTATTACATTTTTTATTTTTAGGGAAAAAAAATATTCGGCGTGAATTTGACTTGAACCCATGTCCTCAGAGTAACATGTCCAGGTTTTCTAACCAACTGAGCTTTAATAAAGCGGTGAATTTTTTTATTTCCTCTTAGGACAAGCATTCGTTTATGCAAGATGACAAGCATTTTCTTTCTACCTAGACCATGAGAGACGAATGAGAACTACTTTTACTGTGATACTAAAAGTGAAAATAATATCGTTTGTTTCAATTTATGAACTCCCATACGTTGAGAGTTGAGAGTATGGTTATAAGATTTAGAAAGATCCCAAGACAAAAGTATTTTTAACTGTAAATGATTTTCTTATCTTAGCTCGATTGATTGAACACGCAATTTTCTTATGCTAGTAGGGTACTTTAATTATCTACATACTTATACTTATATAGATATATATCAGCGTCTTCTATTATAATGCTTTCGCCTGATGTGGGGGGATGTGATTAATTAAATTGTTATGCTAATCAGCTGTGGGGATTTTTGGTCGAAACCGTCTTACGTAATTAGTTTATAGTATAATAGTGTGAAGTCACTTCCACTGATACAGTGTTGTAGGGTTATATCTGCACATCTTGTCTACCCAAATCCTTACTAACAATATTATAAATGTAAATGTAAGTTTGTTTGTTACGCTTTCACGCCTAGACTGATATTGATGAAATTTGGTATAGAGATTTAAAAAAAAAACAGAACTTGAGTGATGACACTACATTTTATCCCATAGCTGGGCACGGTATAACCTGTAGTCTATGCGGGCGGAGCCGGAGGCGCAAAGCTAGTAATATTATAGAGAGGAAAGATTTTATTGTTTTTTTGCATTGAATAGCTCCGACACTACTGGACCGAATGAAAAAATTCTTTGGCCATTAGAATGCTACATTGTCCCTGAGTAACATAGGCTACATAATTTACCGAATTCCCACGGGAATGAAGTCCCAGGCGGAATGAAAGTATCTTATACAGGGTGTAAGCTAGAAAGCTGTAGAGTCTGTAACCAAAGTGGCTAAATCACGACAACTACTTTACTTGACTTTTCTGAAAAACTTGTTGAAGATCTTATGAGTAGATTTCGCAATTTATTTGCCAAGCTGCCTCTTACACCTGTGATAGCTTTGAAATTAGAGTACTTTGAGTATAATATTTAAGTATTAAGTATAAAAAGTTTGTATTTATAAATAGGCTTTTATGCGACAGTTTAATTTTACTTCCTAACATAGGCTACATAATTTTCCCAAATTCCAACGGGAACGAAGTCCCGAGCGGAATGCTAGTTCTTAATAAAGTTTACTGTTTAGAAACCTTTGCTAAATCCTTTTTTTCTTACCGTGAGGTATAATCAAGTATGTGGCGAACTTGACTAACCCTGCTGTAAGAATTTTCAAACCGCTAAACAACCTCTGACTTCATTTAACAACTGCAGTCAATCGACAACAGCCGGGCTACTAATCTTCAAATGCAATGCTAAACGTAAAAGACGTACCTACATATATCATATACTACATACCTACATATACCTAGATACCTACGTGTAGGTATGTAACCTATGTAGGTTACAATAAAGGTTACATATTGGAAGACAAAATTGTGTTTTTTGTACGAAATAGTAACGAGAAGAAACATGTTTTCAATTTAACTTACGCTTAATTTAAAGAGTCCTATAAAAATACAAAACCTTAGAGTTCATATTTTAACACTATAATGATGATGTGTGGTCAGAATATTATCTTACTTTTATAATTATTCCAAGACCCAACTAAAAAGGTATTTCACTTTGAAACAAAACACTAACCGCATTAAAATTTATAGGGTAGCCGCACCAGTGATTGACCGTCTCGTCTCCCCTTTGCAAGGAGTGGTGAGGGGAATGGAAAGGGTAGGGGGAGGGGTGTCGACGCCTTACCGCCTTAGTAATTTCCGAAATCGCTTGTCGACAATCAGAATAGTGCTGCGCCCGCACACCGAGAATCAGAATAATTAGATCCCGATCTGCATTTAATTGCAATTGTAATTTGTTTCAACTTCATATCGGTTATAGCCAAGTTTGAATTGAGAATTCCGCAATTAGTGGTTTCGAACGTGGAAGATGTGAAACTTAAAGTTTAAGAGGACTCGAAGAAAAATAAACTTCCACAAAAAAAATAGCGAAAGACCGAAGCTATTATCCAACCAAGATGTCAAGTAGTTTTAGAACCACACAATTGTCTACCTACCCTGTTAGGAATAATACGCATAAGTATATTAATGAATGAAAGAACATATGTAAGTACAAATAGAAAATTGCTAGCAGAAACATTAAAAGTTTTGTTTTGCAAGAATGTTTTCAAAAACTATATCTTCTACTGGATGGCTTTAAACCAGTGCACTAACTTTCAACATTCCTCGAGTACATAAAATACAACCAACGCGTTCAACTGATTGCTTTAGTGTGAAAAGTGGAAAATTATTTGTGTGAATTTCCTGTTGGTTCCTTGAGAAAAGTTGTTCAGTTTTGTAGGAAGAATCACCCCCTAATGTTTCGTTGACTAATTTAAAGTCACTCTATATGTATACTTAAGTAAGCAATAACTTTTTTCTTTCATTACTTATTTGAATTGTTAAATTCTAACAAAGAAATATAAATTGGATAAAATCATTCCAAAAATGTACATCCCATTAAGTTCTTTACCAAATGGATATAATTTTCTATAACAACCTCAATAAAGCAAACATCCTCTCGCCATATGCTTGATTACTTCGTATAGCTAATTCTAATATCAAACAATCGTAAATCAACACCTCAGGAATCGGAGTCTGTGGAGCGTTCGAAGAGGAATCGGAAATATAATTAGATTGAGCCTGACGCCTAATTGTCATGGTCTCGAGTTGCCAAGAGCTGACCGGCTGTGCGAATCGATAGCAGGAAGGATTTTGGCCCTAAAACGCTACCCTGTGGTACGCAAAGGCATATGTGGCCAGAATAAACATAAATAGTGTACAGAAATATGAAACATTAATGCATGAGATGTAAGGGCATAAGTACAACTTATTGGTCTTAACAAAACATTTTTTAAGAATGTATTAAGTTAGATTCGTATGCATTCGCAGTGGAAAATACTATCAAAAGTTATACTTAACGCCGTAATTTTTTGTCTCTTATCGTAACTTGAAATGCAATTAACGCCAAACAAAACTAAGTGATGAATGAAAAAAAACATTAGTTTATTTAAATACACAAAAATGTAGTTGTATACCTAAAACAAATACTAATTGTAGTGACTTTGGGTTGCCAAGAGATAGCCGGTTGTGCGAATCAATAATGGAGGGGTCGACTAAAAGCTCTGATTCTGACCCTTTACCATTATTATACATTAAGACCGACTGGATGGCTCATCCCAGTAATACTTACGTATATGTAAAACAAGTAGAATAACTATAAGTTTTAAAACAATTAAGTAGAACTTTTTTATAAAATAAAAAAGTTCCTTCAAAGCAAGTTACTAATAAGTTTCTTTTTTTGTTAAAGAACTATAGTTTTCATAACGGTCAAAAATGGCTTTGTTTCATAGGAAATTCAGATGTTACTTAAATTGTCAAAGTAGTGAAATATATCAGCATTTTTTACTTTGCGCCTATTCGCAAAGGTGCAGTCTAACCCAGAGTAGAATGGGCAACAAACTCCGAGGGTTGCTCTTTTTAACTGAGTCATAAAAATTATCCATTTCCTAATTTAATTGACTTAATATCTGAATGAATATATATATATTTTTTTTATTATGAGATGGGTTAACTCTTGTCCCCAATCTTGACCAAGGTCATAGATGAGGTCAACTATGGAGCGAGTTAACCCAGACAATGCCAATTAAGGCACTGGTACTCCCACGTACCGACGGAACACAGCAAGCTGTTTGGCGTCGGACTTTGTTAGAAGGGTGGTCGCGAACCAGAAGGCCCTTTACAGAGCCTACCACACCGCATGAGACCATAAGACGTCACCTCAGATTGAAAACAGAGTAATAACTACTGTTAATGTAATAACTAAACAAGTACTTAAGCAAATTGTTGCAGATCTATTTATCTGCAACAATTTGCTTATTAACAATGGAGGTCAGAATAAACACTATTTATTCTGACCTCCATTGTTTTTGACAATTTTATGAAAACAATGGTAAAGGTTAACCATTAATGTCGGCCGTTAAGTAAAATACGCGTTTTGAAGGAACCGATAATGTATTTTCCCTTGGTAATCACCCTATGAATCGGCGGAGTAAGGACAGTCCGTCATAACTCCCAACTCCAAAAGTAATACCATCAACTCGGTGTTAACTTAATTTGAGTCACTTTAACAAGTCCAATTAAAGGAATTTGTGTTTCTCTTATCTTCAATATAACATTGAGCATAATTTCAAATTATATTTCAAACTTTCCGATAATGAAGGGTGGGCGGCAGGGAGCGGGCGCGGGCGCGCCACTTCGCTTATTTCATTAGTTACATAAATTCTCCTATTGAGGATGGCTGGCAGAAAGGGGACGGTTTACCCTTATTACGAGAGTCTCCTTATCAATACAATTATTAATATAATAATATTATTATTGTAATAATTTTGGAACGGAGTGGAGAGAGTCGTAGCTTAACTTTGCCTGTAATAAAGGGTGGTGAGAGATAATGGAATGGAAAACAGTTTGAAGTTTTATTGGAAAATTGGTACCGACTAATTGGGAGCATTATCGATTTGTTGGCGACTCAAGGAGCGGGTAAATAATTTTTAATGAAACGGCCTCCCATTTGGAAAGATAAAAGCCAACATTTGGGGTTTTAAACTCTAACTCAATTAAAGGTTTAACGAAAGTTTTTGATAGAAAATGGTTCTTGAACGAGTTTAATTTGGTACTATTATCAAAAGCCTCTTGGCCTATCTAAAGACCAATTTGTGTCGGTTGAATCGTGTAGTCATCACAACGGGTAATCCAGTATAATACGCACCGTAACCTAATTCGCAAGATAACAATAGTAATGACCCACGGTTCTAAGAACGTTCGTGATACGATCGACCTGACCTAACGAAGCCACACATATATAGAAATTGAAACTAGGTTGGGGTAATCCCGACCCCCGAGACCCACAAGTATAGCCATAATTCCTTAGGGCCGCGTCTCATTATAACACTAATACAAGACTCATCCCGAAGTTACGGTGAATACATTAAAGGGTTCAATCCTTACTGATGAGACATCGAGGGGGCGGGGGCGGCCCGGGGGTCGCCCGGCCACTGCCCGACGGGGGGAATAAGGCAGGCATTATAGGAGATAGCGTTCATTTACATTGTCCAATAACTCCAAGTAGTGTCCGAGCGAATATTAGTTTATGGCATACGCTCCCCGCGCTCTCCATGCCCCTATATTCTACATATTCCTACACTGTTTATCATTTAGTAGCCATTCCGATTCTTAATCAATTTTTAAGGGCAAAGAAAAGGGGGGAATAATTTTCTCTCTGTAATTAATTCGATTTGGTTTTAATTAACGAGACGCCAATTTCAATAAAAAAAATTGAAGTCTCTAAAGGATTTCTGATTACAAAACGTCGGCTGACAAAAATTAAAACGAATTCGCGGGAAATTTGTTCTCAATACGGTTGATGGGGGGTGGTTTGGTGTGGGCCGGTCGAGATAATAAGACGGGTAGTGGCGTAGTGCACGCACGATGGAAATATACGACATTACTATCAGAGAGTGGCATGCAGAGGACGTGGGGGCACGATGCAGGCGCTCCACACATAAATACACAGAATCAAGATGCACATACACACCCTATCTTCGCACACACCCGCACAACGGATAGCCTTTATTCGCATTCGGGACGCACTAGCCTAATATTGAAAGAGCAATTTCTACGATTTTCTAGACTTAGTGAGGTTTATGTTGATATTTGTTTTTGTTTTTTGAAATTTGACCTAGCTTTCCTATATTGGGTGACTTTTAAGTAGTTAGCGGATACTAAGAAAGTGAATCAACCCACGAAACTAAAACACTCTTGTACTAACATAGTTCGTGCCGGTTTGGTCGAGTGGTAGCGACGCTGCCTCTTGATCGGCGGTCCTGGGTTCGATCCCCAGTCGGGGCAAACCTTTGTGTAAACAGTAGATGTTTGTTCTCGGGTCATGGGTGTTTGTGTTTGTCTTTATGTGTGTTCCAAGGGACCCACGGCACAAGGGAAAACCTTACTGTGGGCCTTTGAGTGTGTAGCGTTTATTTATTTATTTTATTTTTTATTTATGAAAAAAAACAGGTTGCACTCCGGGAGTGCCGGCAGAAGTGAAAACTTGAACATATATTACTTCCTTGCGGTCTAAGAAGTTTTCAATTCACCCTCCGTGTTACGAATTTTCGATCAAAGTCACGTTACCCTGACGCGAGATTAACATTTTTTACCCATCCAAAAAGTGCACAACGCCGCTAAAGAAATTTTCACTTCAATAATTTGGCTCTCTATACTTACAACTTGTGCTGTCAGCTGATTTGCTTTCGTGTCAAATTTTTTTTTTGAGAATTTCTTATTGGTTCCTTGGGGAAAGTTGTTCAGTTTCATGCGGAGAACCCCTTAAAGTTTGTCTAACTAATAAATATAGGCACCTATAGAAACTGATTAGGTACGACATTTAGTTAAAATTGTTAAGCGCCTAGTTTCGGACCTTGTCAATTTCAATGTAATAATGATACCTTTAATTCCATTTTACTTTTTCTTTTGAGAATTGAAAGAAAGAATTTTAATAAGAAAGTATTTAGCTTTATTAAAAAGTGACAGAGGAATTAGACCAAGATAATTTTTTAGGTAATTACGAGTATAAATTATTGCGTTTCTCGTCTTGTCTTTGAGCTTTTAACAATTATTTTTAATTTAATATAGGTTAATTAATTTCAAATATATCTAAGCGACTTGATATGATTTTAATGCACACTGCAAGGATATGAAAAAAAACTTAATGACGATCAAATTGGTTAATTTTCCTTGAAATCAAGCTAAAACCAAACATTTGACATTTAATCCTCGATCATAATTTCTATAGAGGGACGTCGTCTAAGCATAAATTCATACGTGGTCGCACGCACGCATCGTACCGTCAAATAAACTGGCAGTTTAATCAAAGCCATTAGACAAGTGAGCCAAACACCCAGAACCAAAATACTTTGACCCGTGAAAGAGGCTTGAGCGACCCCTTTGCCAATACAAATTGTCGTACCACAGGGAGTAATGGTAGGTCTCAAACTATTGGTGGGAGGTATAGCTGATGCCTTTAACGCCTTGCTGGCCGTTGACCAACGCCAGGAGGCAGGGAGGCCATGCGTTCTTAATAAAGATGGCGGAAGCAACATGGCCGTTTTGGCGGCAAAACTGTGACGTAACACTGTGTAATGCAACCTTATACAACTAGAAAGGTCATAAGCAATATTAAAAGGTCAAGTAAAATATCAGTTCAGCACTTTGAGTAGATGGCCAGCCAAGCAGAGGTTTTCACGTAAACATCATTTGTTATTTGGCATCACAAAAACCAAAGAAAGTTCTTTTACACTCGTCGAAACAGTTGCCATTAATCTGACTTTATAGCTTTTAAATCAGCCAAAGCGTCACACAAGCTGTATATAAGTGATCAAATTACGTAGGATTGAATAATCAGTGCTGAGTTATCACGGCGGAGGCTGCGTTGCGTCTGGGGTGCCGCGACAGCATTTATCAAACCAGACGTGTAGGGCTGTGCCCTTCTAACTTTACTATAGGATTCCCGTACTCAATGGACTGATAGTTAATATGGTGGACAGTTTGAAAATGGAATCGGGAAAACTATTATCTTCATAATAGGTAGCTGGTGGTCGTCATAGAGCTTAAGATATAGCAACACTGCCCCTTGTTACAACTTTTACAAAATTACTTTTTGTGTCCAAAAGTAACAAATAAAATTCAATGTCTTTTTGCTCGCTTAATTAGTTAGCAGAAATTTAGGGTGTGAGTCTCCAACTTTCCCGTATCAAATTCTCATAACAAAATTTCGACTGCTCATACTTAAACAAATAGGTGATCGCTTGTATTGAGAGGTGATTTCCTTTCTTTTTCAATCGATCTGATTTAATTCCTGAATTTTTGCTAACTAATGGCTCATGCACTTTGCTCTTCTTGGGTTTTTTCAATTACTAATTTGTCGCGTTTCACATTAAAATTTGTGCTACGATTGACCGTGGTCGAAATTATTTGTATATTTGTAGTTTTGCACTGCAGAAAGCTGAAACTATAATCTGTCAGGATCGAGTGTTTTTCAAGGAATGTAATACACTATTTGTATCATCAATGATTTCCAATTACAACTAAATTGTAAATCACGCCAGCGAGATACATTTTGCGGTGGTTGTACAATCCATCACGTAATCACTGCAGCCCCTACTGTTAGAACACAGCACATTATGACCGATATACAGCTATAATGTGAATGGAAACATGTACACGACTACTATTTTATCTGTGATTGCTTTTAGAACTATTTTAATTCATTTCATTGTCACGTGTAAACGGGTTTGAAAGAGTAAGAAAAAGAAAAAAGTTATTTAAAAAACTTCAAAGGTTGTCTCCAATAAAGCAATAAAATGTTAACTTCAATAAGAATGCTGATTTAGATTATCGCAAAGATACTTACTAATTGTCAGAATACAAATTCAAAAGTACTTATTGATGAATGAAAAATGAACACTTGAGTTGATTACAAAAATAATTTACACCTCATAAGAGTTACAAAGACTTAACAGCATTTTAACTTTACATAAAAATATCGCACAATTACTTTATTGTTGTTCTAAAATAGCATGTTTGACTTCAAAGCAAATTTAGCTTTAAAGTCGATCTGTAGTAAGACTGAAGCCTTATATATCTCTACAGCAACCTATCAGGGTCATCAGTGCACCATGCGCTGTATAGAACACATTATATGACCGATATAGCGCCATAATGAGAGTCCAACTCGTATATAACTCATCTCGGCCCGTTTAAATTATTCAAGGGAGAGTAATCTTATTACATTTACATATTAATCAACGGATTTTAATTATACCCCCCTCTTTACCCCTTCAGACTTGATAATTTGCCTTGGAAGTGCGACTTGCGTTGATTGAAGATGTATTTGTGTGAGTGCCGATGTTCTCAATAGTTTGTACTTAGTTGATTTTAATTTGGTTTAATATCTGCGTATTTTGTGTTAGGATATGCAAATACGTATATATATACAGGTT
The DNA here is from genome assembly GCA_949987775.1 of Aproaerema taeniolella. Classification (NCBI taxonomy): domain Eukaryota; kingdom Metazoa; phylum Arthropoda; class Insecta; order Lepidoptera; family Gelechiidae; genus Aproaerema; species Aproaerema taeniolella. The sequence continues at coordinate 15,402,478 of OX465254.1, read as the reverse complement.
TGTATGTAAAGGGGGTCGCACATAGGTTACCACACGCGAGCACTCTATGCTCATGCAATAAAAACGGCTTCGCAATGAAAATGGAGTAAACTCTGGCCTCTATACAGGGTGTAAAAGACAGCTTAGTAATAACTGAAACCCTGGCCTCAGACAATCATTCTGAATAATTTCACAGTGGAATTTTTGTCCGGAAAATTAACAATTTTTTTTCATGTTTTTTAACATTTTTTGCTTAAATTTATATTATTTATTCGAATACAATCCATTTTGCAATAAAAAAAATCATAATAACGTTAAACACGAAAACCAGCAATGTACATCGCACTCCGATAGCAGCGCCAGCGCGGCGCGGGGGGATCGCGCGCGGGGTGTGGTTTCGCGATACGTTGCGTAGTGCCAAAGTAGGTAAATAATGAAAACTCCTTGACATGACGTTTCCGGGAAAAAATAATTACTTATAGCTGATGATAGTTATGGGTAGATTCTCCATTTCAGTATTTGCTAAGCTGTCTTTTACACCCTGTATATCATTACATTAAAATTGTACAAGGTTAAAAAGGTTTAGTGTGCTCTAATAAATGTGTTATGCTTGTAAACCCTAAACTTACTGTGATAATCTGCGGTTGGTGCCATACCTGAAAAAATGAAAATATTATTAGCTTTTTTCATTTCTTATTCCTATTATACTTGAGAGAAAATAATCTTAATTCATTCTCGTACATTAACAAACATCCACCCCACGCTGGATTTTCATTCTGAACTGGGATTAAAAAAAAAGACCAGCTGCCAACTCTTATTAGGCATACTGTAGAAGCTTGTAAGTGGGCCGTGAGGGTGTTAAGGTATCGTGAGCAAAAGTGTGATGCACCTATCACCTCTATCCTCATATTTCATCAAATAACCCTCAAAATATTTGGCAAATGTGGCATCTTGTGAATCACATGATGTTCTGTTTACCCCGTCAGGGATAAAGGCGTGAGTTTATGGATAGATGGATCCACCATCACAAATTATTATTCTGGAAATATACAGGGCTTTAGGTTATCTCTTGCAACCTCTCGGGTGATAAATCAGTCCATGAAACTGAACAACTTTCCCCAAGGAACATAGGTCAAAATACGAAAAAAAAAATTTTGAGTTCCCACACAAACTTCATTAGCATATAGCGCATTTTGTATGGGAGATTTTTTTTTCGTATTTTGACCTATGTTCCTTGTGGAATGTTATTCAGTTTCATGGACTGATTAACCAGCCGAGAGGTTGAAAGAGATTTACCTAAAGCTCTATGTATAGGCTGGTTACATTTAAGTGGACACATGTAACTAAACTGAACCATCAACTTCAGGAAAACCAACCAGAAAACTTCTAATTGAACAACGCCCGCAATTCCGCAGTTCCACACAACAATTGCCTAAAAAAGCGAAAACAAATAAAGCGGAGTGCACACGGTTTAATCAGCATACTCATTTGTCGGACGCCGTGGCCGACGCATTAGCGTTGGAGAGCGAACGCGCGGAAGGCGGGGCGAAGACTCGTAAACCATTCGAGAAAATATTATAAAGCTACCAGTGAAGCCCGGAGGCTACAATTAATAAGTATGTTAATATTGAGAACGTATAGAGGCATCAGTATGCGTACAACAAACCTACTAATCTTTATCTCCAATGAAACAAGATCTATTTTCCTTTGCGTGAAACAAGTGTCTCGTACATTCTTATAAAATGATTATAACTTATAGGCAATGTAATGTTCTTTTCTTAGTTTCGTAATTAATTTTAATGCAACGTTAAATGTATGCACCAACCGCTGAAATGCATTTAAACTGGGTTATTATTAATCTACTAGCTGATGCCCGCAACTTCGTTTGCGTGTAATTTTTTTTTTGTACAGAGTACACAGATTGAAAACATCTATCTTACGTGATTAAGATTTTTACATACAAAAGTTTTTTCCCGCTAACTCCCGTTCCCGTGGGAACTTTGCAATATCCTGTTGCAACTAAGCTTTAAGTTTACTAAGGTACCTGCATGCCAAATATCAAGTGTCTAACTTAAGCGGTTTAGATTTTTATACAAAAGGATTTTCCCGCTTATTCCCGTTCCCGTGGGAATTTCGGGAATTCCTTTCTTAGTGCATCTCTACGGTACCTAAGCTACGTCCCTTCCAAATTTCAAGTGCCTACGTTTAGCCGTTTAGGCTGTGTGTTGATATGTCAGTCAGTCAGTCAGTTTCTCCTTTTATATATTTAGAAGATATTCGTAAACGTTGTCGTCAATACAAAACTGAAGGTGGGTACTTATTTAATATTACTAAGCAGGTAGGCACTCATATTCATCTCTGTAATTAAAACTCTGCGTATAGTTGACAATAACATCTATTTTTGTTGGTCTTATAGGAGGAGATAACTTAAGTTCGATATACACAATACTACACACATCAACACGGTCTAGGGATATTGCACGATTTTTCATAGAAAAGAGGTCTGTTTGAGAAGCTGTAAAAGCATACTCGAGATACATGGAGGGCTATAATTTTGAGACGAGCAAGTGTTAAACCTGAATTTTCAAATCTAGTCAATAAATTTTGTTTTGCTTGACATTTATGAAAACATGACGGAAACAAAAACGAAAATGCACTTTTTGCCTACTTTTTGTATGAATTTTTTTTTCATTTTCGTCACGTTTTTATAAATTTCAAGTAAAACAAAATTTATTGATTGGAATTGAAAATTCAGTCTTAGCACTTGCTTGTCTATAAATGATAGCGCTCCACGTATGTCAAGTATGCTTTTGTAGCTTCTCAAACAAAAAAATCGTATTAATAATGTTGGTGTCATTTTACATAAATATACAAAACAACAAAAATTACATTTCATTCAATTATTTATACATGTAAACCGGTAATGTATTTTTTTTTTTCAAAATTACACACTAGGAAAATTAAGAAGTAACGTAATTTATCTTTCAGTTTTTTCAGTGTGAACTCTACCTTAATCCAGAAGATAATTGAAACATGAAGATTTTAAATTTTTTTTCTGATTGCCGCCATTGTCTTAACAAAACTTCGTAACCCTTTTACGTAATTTTATCTAACTTTTTACAGAGGTTTATTTAACAGACAAGTTTAATTTGTTACAAGAATACTGAATTAGTTAAAAATTGTAATTTTCTTGTTCGACCTCAAATCATTTCAATTTTTCTTTTATAAAAGAAAATTTTGCTATTTTTTTAAAATAAAGTTGGTAACAGAGTTGGAAATTATTAGGAACTGAAACTTTTTGTATTGTATTGTAAAATCCTTAAGTATATTAACTCTTTATATAACTAATCAACAGCATAAATACATTTTCTTGTTCGACCTCAAATCATTTCAATTTTTCTTTTATAAAAGAAAATTTTGCTATTTTTTAAAAATAAAGTTGGTAACAGAGTTGGAAATTATTAGGAACTGAAACTTTTTGTATTGTATTGTAAAATCCTTAAGTATATTAACTCTTTATATAACTAATCAACAGCATAAATACAATAATAAACGCACAAACAGCACCAATAATTCACTATAAGTAATTCAATGATGGGTCTAGGAAACCAATAATTCATGGAGAAACATTTTGTGGACTTTTTGTGTGATTTTTTCACAATAAAAAAAAATGTGTGTAAATCGATTTGAACTCTGAAATACATAAATATTGGGTCTTAAACTCACATCAAAGGCCTGCCAACCCTCCAAAGCGATCGCCGTAATGGCGACTCCTTATTAAAGACCTGCTTCGAGCTACCAAGATAAATGCATCTGGATATTAATTAATAAAATTGCATTCATAAGTATACAGGCTGTTCACAATAAATTCATTATACCACTACTTGTGAAATTTCAAAATCACATGCACTAATTATTTTCATGTCAATTGATTGTTTTTATAACACGAAAATAAATATCAGATTCCTTATAATAAGCATATTAGTTAATTCTTATAAATATTAGATTCAATCAATTCATTTGTTTTTCATTTTGGTTTATTACATAGATCTCATGCAATAAATATATTCTCTGTATAAAAATTACAACAAGATAATATGTGATCAGACTCTTTATATTTAAGAAAAACTGGTCCCTTGTTAAAAGATTTCCAGTTTCATGAGCTGATTTATATGCCAAAGCTTTGCTTGCACATATTACTTGGCTTTAAATTAGTTATGAAGGACATACTTACACCCTGATTTTTTTCCCAAGAAACAAATTTGAATTATGAAAAAAATTCTCACCTTTCCGTACAACTTCAGCGATCAGCTGATTGCTTAAGCATGGAAAGCTGAATTTTTGACATTGGAAATTTCTTTTCGTTCGCTTCAGTATAGGCTCCGATTTCACGAAAAGGTGAGATTCCTTTACATCTCGAAGAGTTGTGAAGATATGATATTTAAAAAAAGGCTCAAAAGACGCATATTCAGGTACAAAAGAATTATTCGAGAAAGTCAAAAACGAAAAAAGTTATCGCCAAAACAGTGAAAAAACGATAGTCGTGTGAGGCACGAAATCTGTGATTTTTTAAAGAATTTTATAGTGATTTCTTGGAGAAAATGGTTCAGTTTCATGAATAGAATCACCCTATAAAGTTACGCTTACTAATTTTAAGTAACCAGATTAACCAGACGTTCTTTTGCTAAATATGCACACCCTGTATCAGCCCAGCCTCCGCAAAAAAACAAAAACCTCCTTGATTGGCTACGCTCATTTCGTTCATTAATTTAGTTTATTTATTTTCTTATTACCACCGAATCTGTATAATTATAATACTTAATTACAAACTTAGTTTATGCCTGTGGCTTTGTTCGTGGCTATGAAAGAATTCTTTACCTCAATATCGTTGGATAATATTTGACCAGTTCAACAATAGCTCCAACAGTTCCAAAATTACTTAACCTTAGTTGTTTCTAATGTACGGACGGCCGCAAATCGGGTTACCACACGCGTGCACTCTGTGATGTTGTGATAAGAGCGGTTTTGCAATGAAAATGGAGTAACCTGATGCGCTGGCCTCTGTACTTACAAAAAGCACTAGGTACGTGAGTGTGTTATATTGGGTGAGTTTTAATTAATTAGCGAAAATAAAGAATATGAATCAGTCCACGAAACTGAACAACTTTTCCAATAGAACATCCCAAAGGTCCCGGCTGTTGTCGATTGACTACAGTCGTTAAAACCAAGTCAGAGGCCATTGTGCGGTTTGAAAACTCTGACACCCGGTTGGCCAAGTTCGCCACACACTTTTTTATTATTATTATAAGATGGGTTAACTCTTGACCTCAATCTTGACCATAAGGTCAAAGATGAGGTCGACGATGGAGCGAGTTAACCCAGAAAATGCCTATAAAGGCACTGGTACTCCCACGCAACGACGGAACACAGCAAGCTGTTTGGCGTCGGACTTCGGTAGGAGGGTGTTCGCGAACCAGACGGCCCTTTACAGAGCCTACCACACCGCATGAGACCATAAGACGACACCTCAGATTCAGAAAAAAAAGGAAGTGTCGTTGCCTGGGATGGATTATTAGGAGGCAGGTCTCATTTGTTTTTCCTTAGTCGCCTCTTACGACACCCACGGAAAGAGATGGGGTGGTGTTATTCTCAACCGATCACCACACGGCTAATTTTCTTGGGAAAAGTTGTACCTACCGTTTCATGGGGAGAACCACCCCTCAACGTTTTGCTAACTAATTTTAAAGTCACCCGATATACTAGCTTTCCACCTGCGACTATTTTACTCTATTATCCGTTTCTAACGAACTGTCTAACGAACACAAGACTAATTTGTGGACACGAAAATAGTTCTTTATACATTTTTACATTGATTTGCATTGAAGGGACCGCAAAAACAAGTTGGTTTTACAAACTTATTTTTTGCTGTTAATTGGAATGGTTTTCTATAGAAACAAGCTGGAAAGCTATTTTCTTCAACAGCATTGTTGGTTTGTCGATCCGTTCTCGGTTACGAATCAAAGGAAGGACAGAAAAAAGTACACTTTTAGGTGCATCATGCTAATATGAAGATGAATGAAGTACAGAATTTGATGAAACTTTGAAATAATATAGCATAGACATCAGAAGAACACATAGGCTATGTAATCTTCCCTAATTCCCACTCCCACGGGAACGAAAAGCTAATTTTTATAGTAAAACTAGCATTCCGCCTGGGACTTCGTTCCCGTGGGAATTCGGGAAAATCATGTACCCTATGTCCATCACGGATAATGTAGGATTCTAGTGGTGAAAGAATTTTTCAAATCGGTCCAGTAGTTTCGGAGCCTATTCAATGCAAACAAACAAACAAACAATCAATTTTTTCCTCTTTATAATATGTATAGATAGAACATATAGAAAATAAGGATTAGAATGAAAAAATATCAAATGTCCAACTATAGTAGTTGGTATCTCAACAATATCTCAGATTTGATATTACTGTATCGAAAGCGATGAGATGCAATCACTTTAGCGCGTAACAGGTAAGTGTAAAGCGTAAATTGTGCAGTCCCCTGTCCGTGATCATGAAACAGTGCTCAGATCACACAGCATAGACATTAATTTAAAGGTCAGTGAGATAATTAAAACAATAATGCAGTAGCAAGTAATTTAATTAAATTACTTTTATATATCATTTGGTATACAGGTTGAAAAAGAACCTCCTAGCTTTATTGAAAATCCTGAACCAGTATCACTTACTGAACACTTTTTATTTTTTATATTTTTTTTTTGATTTTTTTTTCCTTAACATAGACACCACTCGGGCGCACCCCCCGAGCGCTACCCGCACCCCTCGCGTGCCTGGTGTAGGAGTAATGTCTACGTTTAGGCAAAAAATGAACTATTCCTATACTCGTTCAGGATTTTGAATATAGCTAGGAGGTTCTTTTTCACCCAGTATAAAAGTAATTTAAATACTTTGTATGAAAATGCCCTGATGACACTCACCATTTTGCCACAATCCTGCATATTAGTAACTTAACCTAGTTCTAATAAAATTACGCTAAACCTCTTTTTCATCGTGTTATTTTTTTTAGCTAATCTGTGTCAAAAAATAGTCAGATACGAATTTGAATTTCAAGTGTTAGGAACATATTTCGAAATATTTTTTATGTTAGTTATCTTATTTTTTAATGTTTTAATTTTAATGTGATCGGGATTTGACGATGCTATTTTTTTTTATTCAATTACAAATTATTCATTCATCAATTCATTCAAATGCCCACGCCTACAATTCCTATTGAGGTAGCCAGAACATCAAAGGTTTTAAAACCACTTGATGCCACGTTTGACATAAATTCAAATTATGTGTGCAAAAATATGTAAAATAGGAGTACCTACTAAAAATAAAAACTCGAATTTCACAGACACAAATTTAACGAGAAAAAAATAATTTCGAAGATTCCAACGCGCGCAATAACTATGGATCCATACCTGCTTACAAGCGAACGGACTTACAAATACGAGTAACCTGGCATTGTTCTTAAGAGTAACCGGTGTCTATAGTCTCTAATCTGCGCCATGTGATCATGATCTAATCAATATGCAAAGCGATCGGGCGATCGCGTGCGCGGACGCGAATTTTTGCGCGTTTATTTAATTAACTCCTGCCTCATGTTTCATTATATGTGAGAGGGTTTAATTCTATGTTTAATTGGAATGTGAGATTAAAGTATGTCTTATTTTGTTTAAAGATCCCTTGGGACTTGTAAAGTTATAAAGGTGTACATGAAGTGTATTTGTATTTAACCCCTGACAATAAAAAAGAGGTGTTATAAGTTTGACGTGTGTATCTGTTTGTGGCATCGCAGCTCCTGAACGAATGGACCTATTTCTATGCGGTTTTTTAATTTGAAAGCTGATGTAATAATTTAGGTGGTTTTTAGCTCTATCTATATTTATACTCTATACTATTTATAAAGAGGAAAGATTTGATTGTTTGTTTGCATTAAATAGGCTCCGAAACTACTGAACCGATTTGGAAAATTCTTTCACCATTAGAAAGCCACATAATTGTCCCGAATCCCCACGGGAACGAAGTTCCGGGCGGAATGCTAGTCTAATATAAGTTGGTGCAGCCGTTTAAAGTTTAAAAGTGAAGAAGGTCAGAAGATTCACTTCATCTGAAGTTCATCTTTGTACGCGATGAGAGTAAAATTCTCGAAAAGGTTCACTTCCAACACGTGTACTCTGTACATCATCATATCAGCCTATTGCAGTCCACTGCTGAACATAGGCCTCTCCCAAGGTGCGCCACTTTGCACGATCCTCCGCTCCTTTCATCCAGCCACCACCCGCCATCCTCCTTAGGTCATCTGACCATCTGGCTGGGGGGCGTCCTACACCACGTTTGCCAAGACGTGGTCTCCATTCGAGAACCTGTCTACTCCAACGCTAGTCGGTTCTGCAACAGACATGGCCAGCCCACTGCCATGTCTCTGTACATTTATTCCTTTTTTTTAAATCTAAAATGAGATAGATGTTTTAAATCTAGGTCAACCTAGGAGATTATGTGAGCCTCATTAGAAAACTCATTAAAAAAATTAATGGAAAAACTGTTTAGCCCCATCAGTCTATTCTGCGCTCATTATACGAAAACATGACAAAAAAAACTGAAGAGCTTCGGGGGGCAGCAATTTATATTCCACTAGATTTCCGCCCGGGACTTCGTTCCCGTGAGAATTTGGGAAAATTATGTAACTTATGTGTTAATCCAGAGTGTCAGCGTGAAAGAGGAACAAACATCCATACATACAAACTTTCACGTTTCTAATATTAGTAAAGAAGGTTCCTTAGGGAAAGTGGTTCAGTTTCATCTCCTACTAATTTAAAATCACCACATATAAGCTCCCGGCTTTGTTCCATTGGGGTAGGCAGATGCCATCACTTTATCCTTGCAATCCTCGATCAGATAAAAAGCCAAATAAAACGGGCAAGTGCGAGTCGGACTCACGCACGAAGGGTTCCGTACCATTACCTATAAAACCGGCCAAGTGCGAGTCGGGCGAACTCTACAAAAACCATTATCTCTATATCACGTTTGTTGAGGGAAAATATTTAATTTATTCGACTTTTTAGTATTTGTTGTTATATCAGCAATCGAAATACATCATCTGTGAAAATTTCATTTGTCTAACTACCACGGGTCATGAGATAAAGCCTCGGACAGACAAAAAGAGAGAAAATAACTAAAAATCAATTAAATTAGAGCAAAAAAATCACGTTTTTTGTATGGGAGCCCCCTTAAATATTTATTTTATTCTGGTTTTTAGTATTTGTTGTTAAAGGGCACATAGAAATACATCATCTGCAAAAATTTCAACTGTCTATCTATCACGGTTCATGAGATACAGCCTGGTGACGGACGGACGGACGGATGGACAGCGGAGCCTTAGTAATAGGGTCCCATTTTTTTCCTTTGGGTACGGAACCCTAAAAATCAACAAGTAATTTTATTTTTTCTTACAAAGTAACACGTAAGCACAAATTTTGGATTAATGTTATTTTTAAATCTTGTTTGAATCCGAATGTATTTGTACACACGGCAGCACATCAGGCTATGCATTTTGACCTTGACGACGCCACTATGTTGCTCGTAATAGGGTCGGCTTTCGTAGTGAAAATGGGTCATCTGATGTGCTGCTGTCTGTAAAACCATTCCATTGTAGTTGAGAAAGACCTAAGTTGCTTAACCACTGAACGACTCAGAAAGCGACTTCAAAAATTACAAGTTATGTTAATAAATAACCTCAAATGCTTATTTAAATACATTTGCTTTTCAAAAACATATTCAAATTATATTTAGACTTAAAGCGCCATCTCTTACTAGTTTCCATACTAATTACTGCTGTATTTTCTATGCTAACTAGCTTTTTACGTGTACTTTCTAGTGCAGCAATTCTCAAAGTGTGCTCCGCGGTACCCTAGGGCTCTGTGGTGGAACTAAAATAATAGTAGGTACTGAAATTACGCGTGCCTAGAATAAAAATCTTATTTCTCTATCTATCTAAATTTAATATGGAACTGCGAGCGCCCGAACTTGGCCTACAGTTAAACTTAACCATTTATTGATTAGGGCTCTAACAAAAACTAAAACTATGGGAAAAACTAGCTTCTTCCCGGGACTTCTTTCCCGTGGGAATTTGGAAAAATTATGTTGTAGCCTAAATTTTAATCCAGGGTCTCATCAAATTTTGTCAAAATTGGTCCAGAGCGTGAAAGAGAACAAACATCCTTTTGCATTTATGATATTAGTAGGATTCCACCACTTAAGTATTTGCTAAGCTGTTCCTTAAACCTTGTATTAGTGTTACAAAAGGGGTCCATAGCCAAAAAAGTTTGAGGACCGCTGTCCTAATGCATATTTTGCATTTTACGCAAAGTAACGATAAACCTAGTACTTCATTAAAGTGCATTAAGCGTTCTTATGTTATTGAGAAACCGTGGTACATTTAATCTCATTTAGTGACAGGAAACTCAGTAATAGAAGCACGACTATAGACCAAGAGATGACCGCTAAAATTATCGATTAAAAAGCTTTCATATAGGCGACTAGCTTTTCGCTTCCTGTGGGAATCAGGAAAAAGTATGTACCTTATGTCAACCACTAATAAGAGAGCTTTTTGTAGGTGAAAGAATTTTTGAAATCGGTCTAGATGAAATATGATGTATATTGGTGGAAGGTTGTCAGCCCATAATAAACAAAACCCTCGCGTCCTACTTACTGACGTTTACAGTATGCCTGGGAAGAGGTGGCAGCTGGCACATTCTATTTTTTAAAGATATCTACTTAAAATAAGTCAATGACGTACTTACTGAATATACATTTGTCATTTTAACTTACACCTCGCAGGTGGTAACAGTAAATCAGTGCTTTGTCGCATCCAGCGGCAAAATTGTCACTGAGCTTCGGCCTGTTTCTGCAGCACGTTTCCCTCTGTTTTATTTTATTTATGTTAGATTAATCATATACTTAAAAAATATATATATATATATATATGCTTTAATTTGTAATTTCCATTCTTAAATCAATTAATTTAATATAATGTAGTAATGTACAATTTCGTGTGCAGAAATAAACGTTTCATTCATTCATTCATACACGAGAAAAAAACATAAATTGTATTAGTTACATTATTTTTAGTAATGTTATATATTTGTACATAACCATTACTAGAGTTTTAGTAGGTGCTAAGAAAATAATGGATAGACAACAATTTCTGTGATAACAATACGCTCTGGTTATTTTATAGTCCTACTTTTTTCTCAATGTAAGATTTTTACTACTCTAAGGTCTGCATTAGGAACGCGACTCAGACTCTCATCTATACTTAAGCAACAGTCGACATTATCATTTTGATAGTAAGCGAAAGGGACAATCAATACTTAAGTATACATCAAGACTTGAGTCTCCTTTTGTAGGAAATAAAGTCGAAAGAAACGAGTGCAAGCTCCCAGGCTATGTTGGCGAGTTGGCGGCCGGCAACAATCTTACTTTAATTGCGAGTAACATAAATTATGGCGGACTTATTACAATCCGCTCCCGTTCGATACGCAGCCGCGGGCGTATTATGTACAACGTTTCAATACGAACGTACAAACGGACGGTCGAACTTATTAATAGCCGAGAGAACACTGGGAGAACTTTACAAGGGATACTCGAACAATTTTGGCTTTAATAAACAGTGTGAGTCTTTATAATGTGCACATATTAAAATGAGGGAAACTATGCTTTATTTTATCGACGGGAAAAATACTACAAAAAATCTAAAAAAAATTGAATTTTTATGGCATTTTTAAAATTCTTGTTTGTTACTGTGCCCCCCGTATAAACTCAGATAGCTCAGTCGGTAGTGAAAAAAGGTCGTAATTGTAGGCAAAGACCTTATTGCGGGTTCAATTCCCGGCTAAGGCGAAAATTTGAAAATCGTATATGTTATGTTCAAGTATTTGTGAGGATTCTTAGTGTTTATTTATTTAATTTGTATGTATTTACAACAAAAAATCATACAGGTAGGTATATTAACAACGTCCTTTTTTTTGAGAGGTCGCTAAAAAACCTTGTAAAACTAATTTAACCTATCAACATATATCATCTCTAACAGCTACAGCCAGAATAGGGCACCGCAGCGTATTATTCATAGACTCATTATCATAAAATTAACCGATAATAAATCATAGTGGCCAATTAAGTACTGATACGAGATTGACTGCGTGGCCGGGAACGCGGAAAAATTTATACCAACTAATAATTATGTAGTTTTACGCACTTATATACGGTATAATTTTACCCTCATACCTGCTTATCATGGGGACTTGTTTAATTTTCTTTAGAGAACTACTGTCCAGCTATTTATGATATGCACTTATCTTGCAAGCATGTACTTGGTGCCATATTATGCTATGGTGAAATGTAAAGAATTATCTTAATATGTGTTACCTAGTTATGAAATCTTTTGTATCATGTTTTGTACAAATAAATCATTATTCAACACTAAATGTATTAAAACTATTTTGTAAATATGATAAGAGAACGCCTTTGACTCATTGAGAATTTCAGCAAATCCGAAAAATAATTACACTATTTATGAAAAATTAAAGAAAGTCCTCTGTCGCATCTGTCTGTGTATCTGGCTAGCGATTCTGTAAAAATCAGTCATTGTCGTTACACTGAAACCCTATCGACACTCTGACGGCATTATGAAATCAGTGGTCTCACAGTGCCGTCCAAATGATTATCGTTGCAATCTCAATCGTCTCTCAATAGTTTGAGAAAATGGTGGCGAGTTCCAGCCAGAGTCACGTTATTCAGAGGCAATACGTAAAAATTTTCGAAACGTCAATGCCACTCAGAAGTAATCACTGTCAGTGACTTGCTATGATGTAATTATCATCTGGGGGCTCGGTAGTGCGTCCTTCCCAAGTAGAGCAAAAACAAACAAAAAAGGCCCCATTTTTTCTCGGAGCCCATTCAGGACATTTTCGAAGTGCGAATGTAACGTTAACCCCTTCAATAAATTTTATATGGGTTATAAGTGTTCGTAAGTACCTACCTGTCAAAAAACTATCACACACCGTGTTGAACTCGACTGTCTAGTATCGAACTTCATTTTTTAAACCTGCCCTAAAGTATCACTGATTAGCTTTTAAAAATATCTGTAATGGTTCAGTTTGTTGCCTGGAAGAAATAAATCAAAACGGCTGATAAATGGAGTCTTTGATATACTTATATTTTTTGGTGTACAATAAAAAGTATTGTATTGTGTTGTATTGGGGCTAACTGTTTTAGAAAATATAACTTATTTTATAACTCAAAAAAACTTATGTAAACACTCTGAGCCATTTCATTGAGTCTTAAAATAAATATTAATGCAAAACATGATAAATCTTACTTCATCTGATTTTAGTATTTTGAGCTGCTATTCTTATTTCTAATTGGAAAAATAGAAGTGTATTTAAATTAATAATTTAATGTTACAGCAGAAAAATTTAAGAAATATATACTTAGAAGATTTTATAGTTTTCCTAAGGGATTATCTTTTGTATTGCGCACTGCCAAGGAGTGGAATTCTCTGCCGGCGTCTGTATTTTTGAACTCATACAATCCGAATATCTTTAAAGTACGAGTGAATTTCTTCTGAGTGAGTTCGCTACATCCTCGACCATATCTTTGCCCTGAGCTAGATTGAAGTCAAGAGCGAACCCATTCTTAATAAAAAAAAACAACGAGTTGCACTCCGGGAGTGCCGGCAGAAGTGAAAACTTGAACATTAACGTACCTAGTGCATTAATATTTAATTTAATTTTTTCTATGCTGACACCGGATGAAATCTTGACTTTTGTAGTTTTAATTTCCTATATTTATTCTCCGCCTTACGAATTTTCGATCAGGGTCACGTGTCAGTCACGTGTGCGTTAGTTTTATGGCGCCTCTACATGATGGGCCAGCGCTGGGCCAGCGAGACGGCCATGCCAAGGTTGAAACGCATCTACACGATGGCGACTTTCAGTCGTGATGTTTTGATACCTTTGATGTGTGTCCGAAAAACCGACACCGAAGCCATCCCAAGACCATCGCACGCGCCATAAACCATTAGACGCCACTATGCCCTCCACACGCTGGCCAATCATAGTGGGCCATCGCGATGGCCCATCATGTAGAGGAGCCACATTTTTACTCATACTTGAAAGTGCAAAACGCCGCTAAAGAAGTTTTCACTTAAAAAAATTATATCCCACAACCTTTTTAAGTAGAGAAACGCAGTGCGAGCATGTTGCGAGACTTGCTTCTTTTTATATGTTTTTCAATTGGATAGTATTTAAATTGTCAGAATTTCAATTTCTTTATTATTGTTATATATCTAACATAAAATGTACCGAAAGCTTTTAAAAACCAGGTCAGAAATAAGTAAAAGCTTGGAAACAGGCTTCAAATATTGTACTTTTCAAAGGATTACGGGTATCAGCTGCTGCAGGTCAGTCTTTTTAGTTTTTATCACAAAAATTGCTCTTTTAATTTTTTTGTCTTTATCTTTACAAAATCACGAATTACTCGTGGTTCACGCTTATCTCTTTGCCCTCATAACCTGTGTGACGCTTGAGAAAAACATAATATTATGTTTTTTGGAAAACACAGCAAGAAAATAGGTGCATCGCATTTCTTATATTTGATTTCTTGAAGAAGTGATTACCACTTAGCGTTAATCTGTTTCATACCTAACTACGACGAGAGTCTTAGCTGACCAGTGACCATCTGACCCAGCTGACTTACATATTGGAAATAGCTCAGCATGCTGTAAATTATTTATATGAATTACTTTTATAAATTGCAACTTTTATTCCAGGTGTGAGTCGAGGGTTTAAACTTGTAAATAGGGACAAGAATTGAATCTGCACAACAGGCAAGGAGAGGCCATTCAAAAAGTTGATTTTTTTCATGAAAATGAAATAATTATCGGAATATCTACAAAAAGTACGATTGAGCATAGTTTTGCAGTAGTAATTTAATAATGATTCCTAATCTAATAAATTCCAAACATAGAAAGCATAAGGATTATTGGTTTTTCTGTTCCTTTCACCCAGTAGTTAGGTATTCTGAATGTTATCTGTCCTTATATTTACAATCAATGGAAACCTGCATTCATTGCTGGTTGCTGTTCCGGGACTGTATACGATACCTAAAACACTGTGTATGTGTAGTGTATACTATATAATCTCATTCTATACTCTATTTGTTTATTCCAGAGCTTTTATACAAACAATCCCTGGGGATTCTTGACAATACCTGATTTCATAATCTTGGTTTCATAAATTCTATAATATAAAAGAAAGTCGTGTTTGTTACAACACTTATAACTCGAGAACGGCTAGACCGATTTTGATCAAATTTGGTATGGAGGTAGCTGATACCCTGGATTAACACATAGGCTACATAATTTTCTGAAATTCCCACGGGAACGAAGTCCCGGGCGTAAAGCTAGTTATAAATAAATAAAACGCCATACACTCAAAGGCCCACATTAAGGTTTTCTCTTGTGTCGTGGGTCCCTCGGAACCCCTTATAAAGACAGACACAAACACCCACGACCCGACAATAAACATCTGCTTTTAACACAAATATTTGCCCCAACTGGGATTCGAACCCAGGACCCGTCGATCAAGAGGCAGTGCCACTACCACTCGACCAAACCAGCCGTCAATTGCTAGTAACATTATGGTAACATTATACAACCTTAATGCAATCTTACTGTTCAGCAAGTACTTGTAATTTCGTTCTTACTTAGACATAGACATACTTCTGTAGAAACTCTAGGAAATAACATTTTCTAAAACATAAAATTCCAAAATAGAATCAGAGATGTTTCGGCTTTTACCATCCCATAAGTACCACTTTTCAACCGACTTTAAAAAAAGGAGGAGGTTCTCAATACGACTAAGTTTTTTAGGGTTCCGTACCCAAAGGGAAAAAACGGGACCCTATTACTAAGCCTCCGCAGTCCGTCCGCCCGTCCGTCCGTTCGTCTGTCACCAGGCTGTATCTCGTGAACCATGATAGTTAGTCAGTTGAAATTTTCGCAGATGATGTTTTTTCATTGGCCCTATAACAACAAAATTTGTTGTTTTTAGTATTTAATACTAAAAATTTAATACTAAAAACCAGAATAAAATAAATATTTAAGGGGGCTCCCATACAAAAAACGTGATTTTTTTGCTCATTTTATAGAAAGTCTGTCTGAGGCTGTATCTCATGAACCGTGATAGTTAGACTGTTGAAGTTTTTACAGATGATGTATTTCGGTTGCTGCTATAACATCAATTACTAAAAACTAGAATAAATTAAATATTTAAGGGGGCTCCCATACAACAAACGTGATTTTTTTTGCCGCTTTTATAGCGATAATGGTGTTTATAGAGTCCGACTCGCACTTGGCCGGTTTTATAAGTAATAGTACGGAACCCTTCGTGCGCGAGTCCGACTTGCACTTGACTAGTTTTTATTTAATGTTTGTTCTTTGAAAAAATATACTCCTTTTCGAAAATTACTAGTAGTAGTTATTTTTTTTTTACAGAAACTAAAATTACTTACAAACCAAAACGGCATCAAAATAATTAGTGACGTTTTGGTTCGTGGTAATTTGCTAATAGGCATTGTAGTCCGCGGAAAATACGATAACTGAAGAAATAAATCATGTAATTTCAAAATATTCGAAGTTCCACAGTAGCACGTTTATGCTACGGTACCCCACACGTCATCTTCCTCTGATGAAGAACTCCATCTCGACCATTAAACTTTATGCACTTGTCCTGCAAGTAACTTTCAACCAGGCGCTACAGGTAGGAAGGTACCTGATGGTAAACCAGTACCTCCCTTATCGTCCTCCAGGGTAACGAGTTAAAGGCGTTGTTGATATGAAGACTTGCCGCAATCGCGTCCACGTCGAGCGTGACTGTCGGAAACCGAACCGGTCATTCGACAGGTCGGGGCCGACGCTCCACATGTGCGTGCTGAACCAGAGGAAATAATTCTTTCGAATAGTTTTCCGGCCTCGTCCAGCAGGCAAATGGGTCGGTATGCAGAAAGAGAATCTGCAGACCTGCCCTATTTCCTCAAGAACACCAATCGTGCTTCTTTTCAGCCCGTGAGAACCTAACCTAACCTAAGTTTAATTTCATTTAATACACAAAAACAAGAATTGATCTAAAGACCAAGCAAGCAAGAAATTTTTCATCAATGGTGTTCCTTAGAGATTTTAAAATTTCCTCTTTTCTCGTATCCATTAACATTTCAGAGTTTTATACTGGGTACATCGTAGACATAGAAATAAGTTGAATACCACTTTCTAAACCAAAAGTCCTCAATGACCTGTATTTTTATACAAAGTATATACATGTATAGAGGTCAGTGAAGTTTCGAAAGACTTGTTGTAAAGTAGTCATAGACATAGAAAAAATAACTGTGCATGTCATATACATCTTTATGTCAGTGGTGCATTAACATGACTTCAACTTATTTCTATGTTTATGAAATGGAATAATACTTATATGGCAATGACCTATCATACAACTTATACCAAGTCAGTGTTTCATTGAGAAATCATTGAGAAACGATCGGTGGACATAGACAATGGATTTTGAACGATAAGTTTTCCATTTGGAAGTCATTAAGGTGTTCATTCAGCTTACACTCCACTGACACACTTCTGAGACACAACTTTCACCCTATCGAAACTCAACTGAAACCCTATCGACATCCAACTGGAGTTACAGAATCGAGGCCCTGTTTGAATGCGATAAACGCAAAACTACCCTTAGGTCCATTTTCAACTTAAAGGATTTTCATACGGTATTCACTAGTAGATGGAAGTGATTCAAGAGGAAAATTTACGTGTTTAATTCAAAATACTATTGAACGGATTTTCATACGGTTTTCGCTAATGAATGAAGTGATTCAAGAGCCTTCACGTTCACAATCCATTCCTGAAATTCCCGCGGAAAAGAAGACCCAAGCGAAAAGCTAGTAATAATTTATTTTTTTATTATAAGATGGGTGAACTCTTGACCTCAATCTTGACCATAAGGTCAAAGATGAGGTCGACGATGGAGCGAGTTAACTCAGAAAATGCCTATAAATGCACTGGTACCCTCACGCACCGACGGAACACAGCAAGCTGTTTGGCGTCGGACTTCGCTAGGAGGGTGGTCGCGAACCAGACGGCCCTTTACAGAGCCTACCACACCGCATGAGACCATAGGACGACACCTCAGATTCAGAAAAAAATGAAGTGTCGTTGCATGGGATGGATTACTAGGGGCAGGTCTCTTTGTGTTTCCTTATAGTCGCCTCTTACGACACCCACAGAAAAAGATGGTGTGGTGTTATTCTCAACCGATCACCACACGGTAAAGTAATTAATAATTATATAATAATATCCTCAGTAAGTTCTCAATAACACAAATCCTCATCAAGGATAAGGTATGGCATCTGTATCGGGTGTCCTTTCCCTCGACGGAATACGTTTACGTTAACGCTCATCCCGAGTCCTGAATAAATGAGCCTCATTAATCAACGTAATAAGATCATTACCCGCATCGAGTTCCTTGCTTCCATATTATCGGTGTTTTTCCTGTTTTTTCCAGCAATTTTCTGGGAATTTGTATATGAAAATGGACTTCCTTGAAAATTTTCAGACGATAGAATCGTCCCACGAAAACTCCGTATAGGTTTTTAACTGGTAACCCATAAAAAAGTGGTAGCACTTTTTGTACAGTCAACAGCACATCAGGTTACCACAAACTGTCAAATTTCCCCAATGGATAGTACTCTATTGCTTGGAGATAAAATTGAAAATCGATCGAAGAAATTTGATAGTTATGGATAGCATGATGTGCCGTTGTCCCCGTAACGATCTTTTAGGCATTTTAACGTATTCGTTTCGTCAAAGGCTGTGAGTCAATACATCGAGTGAATAAAGATAAGATGAAAAAAGGAGTAAGTTTTATTTTATTTTTTTAAAGTCATCTATGTCTCCGAATTGAACAAACTTAGTATTTGATTACATTGATAAGTCAATTATTCGTCATATCCCAATATAAAAAAAAAAGTTTAATTCAGAGATATGGATGACTTACCCCTTTTTGCCATCTCAAAACTGTTTTAAATTACATCACCTTCATTATAATTTGATATTGTGCGGTACATATTGCAACCCATTACATATCTTATTTATTTGAATTTAGAAACGTTCGCTGTGTAATTTGTCTAAGAATATTGATTTATTTATTTTAATTTACTTTTATACCTATCCTGTTTTTTTAACTCAAATAAAAATAAAATTACGTACGATTTTTTTTGACACGCTTGTGAACGAGATAATTTGTAAACAAACATATTTTGACGCAGGTGTTTGAAACAAATCACTAACAAAATAACTATTGACAGCTCTTCTACTATCTATCAAGCCATAATTTGTTCTATAACACCCTTTCATTCCATATAAACTACGCGACGCGACCGCTAAAAGTGCCCCGAGATAATAAGTAATAACATAATTCATTTGATTATTATATAGTAGCTCATATAGGTCATTTGTAACTTCATGCTACTCTGTTTCTGAGATGGTATCTCTTGGTGTGTTTCTTCGTGGCCTCTAATTACTCTGTAAGTGTGCATTTTAATTATATAGAAGGGTGCAGAAAAGCGGCGTCGCTAAGGGCTATGCGTAAGACGTGGATTGGTAAAACTGTGGACTTGATTTAATTAATTTTTCAGAATAGGTAGATGTAATGATGATTAATTACTGAATAAATTAGTGAATGTTCACTGTACATACATACACATACATAAGCTCACGCCTTTGACCCATTGGGGTAGGCAGTGACCACAGTTTGTCACTTGCTGCGATCCAAACACACCTCTTTCGCTTCCTCTACATTCATAATTCGCTTCATACATGCTCTTCGGATTCGGTTACTCCTAACATGGCCTTTTCTCAGTACGTCACCAATTTGGTATAAGTACGTTCGCCTAGGGCGCCCTCTTCCTACCCTTCCAACTACATTCGCACCGTATATTTAGTCAATCTTCTGTACCCTGTGTTTAATTAAAGACACACCATTAAAAAATACCTAGTTTGGCAAAATTCGAGCGCTATGTTGTAAAGAACACAGCTTCACATTGTTAACATCTTAGTGCTCCAAAATCTTCATCCTCACCTCCTAGTAGTGCACCCTGCTGATCTACGGACGAGGCTCTGACATATAACAACCTTTAACAGTACATTATGTTACAAGTGTGCTAAGTTGGGTATTACATTACAGGCGAGTTCAGAGCTCGAGCCAAAGCACCAAGTGACAACATTTAAAAAGAGGCGCGATTATTTTTTTCTTTTTTCGCTCGTAAAATGAGATTCACATTGACAAGTATGCCATACAGCCAAATAATAAAAAATACTGAACTAAGTATATATTTTCATCGTTTTAGCATTAACAAATGATAATCTTCTGTTAAATTTAAATAATTTAGTGGAATTATATTTTTATTTACAAATAGTTTACTATGTACACTTAATTTTAAATAAAAATAAAATTTGATCTCTTTGCTTAAAATTAGAAAAAAAAAACATTACGTACTAGTGTTTTATTTTTATTATGCACGGGCTGGGTAAAACATATCATTATGAACCTTAAAACAATGACATAAGACCCACTTTATGAGCAAATGTGTTGAAAAGGGTTTTTAAACTTGATATTGACGACTTTGCCATTCTCGATTTTTATAAATTTGATTAAAATACTCCGATATTAGCAAAATCATTGTGGACGATATTTTTCCAAGAATAGAATAGAACTCATAATTAAACTTTATGTTTCAAAGTTTCAAGCGACTTCGCATTAATTGGTCTTAAGTCTCAAGTCATGGTGTCGGCAGTATAAACTCCTTGTGATTACCAGTCACCGCTTAATAATCGTCTTGGCCATATTTATTGCCTTTTGCTTGCTAATTATCAGGAATTTTGATACTTGAGTTATTGGACTTCGTCGTCAGCGCTCAAACTTGTGCTAGCGTTTAATATCTCTAGCACGTTTGTCCTGTTTTTGTTTGGGATACATTCGATCATGATATAAGTATTAGATCAGCCGGGGTAACATAGACGCGTGATATAATTTTGTTATGTCCATGTCAAAGGCAAGTCAAAGTCAAAGTAGCTTTACTTCATAGAACATTGAGGGTGCTACTTAAAATAAGTCAAAATACTGAAGTATATTAAAGGATTTGAATACATACATACATAAACATACATAGTCAGTAGTGTCTTTTGACTTTTTTTTTCAATTAGTATTTCTATTTCTATGAATGACGCATGTTCTAAACTAAAATCTTTTTTACGCCAACCAATGATTTTCTGGCGGGCGTAAAAGCTCACTTACGCCCGCACAAGAGTTCTTAACAGAAATGAGCTCTTTTTCTCCCACTTATAGAGGAACAAAGCAACACTTTTTGAATAGAAGGAATGAAACAGTTATTAAAACCTTTACTTGATCGTAATATTATAGTTCCAAATTTTTTTAAATATTTTACTACAACATTCCTTTTCCGAACTTTATTGTCTTTTTGTGTAATTGGAAAGCCTACCACAGTCCTTTTCTGAACTAAATGTGTGATATGTTCGTTTTGTGTACCTAATTGGAAAGTTTATGTAAGTGCATCATATGCTTCTTCTGGGTGAGCTCGCTACATCCTCGACCGCATTGTGGTAAAGAGCGTCCCCATTCTTAGTAAAAATTGAAAAAAGGTAAAAGTTTAGAAAAAAAATCT
The DNA here is from genome assembly GCA_949987775.1 of Aproaerema taeniolella. NCBI lineage: Eukaryota > Metazoa > Arthropoda > Insecta > Lepidoptera > Gelechiidae > Aproaerema > Aproaerema taeniolella. Next base: position 15,380,643 of record OX465254.1, on the reverse strand, counting down.
CCTATACTTTGAGTACCACTGGACTTCTCCATAATTTTATTATATTTATATTTGCTGATAATTACAAGAGTGTTGTTTGGAGAAAGGGGAATGATGGCCAGCGAGATTACGCGGTCATTTTCATTTGATTACAGCTATGTTTATTAATAAAACAACATTATTTATTATGCATGGATTCTTTCTAAATTAAACATAAGTATTTGGAGATTGTAAATTATAGGAGTCAGTAGTACTTTGAATTAAAGTCTCATTCTGTATTCGTCTATTTTAATAGATAATTTCTTAGTTATAATTTTTTTTATGGCTAGAATTAAAATTAGTTAGCATTTTAGGTGATTCTCCCCATTAAAACAGATTTTTTTCTCAATGGACTTTCAAAAAAATATCATGTTCCTAAACAAAGGCAAATCAGTTTTTACCGACTTCAAAAAAGGAGGAGGTACTATGTTCGACTGTAGGTTTTTTTTTATGTATGTCCACCGATTTCTCCGCCAATTATGGACCGATTTTCAAAATTCTTTTTTTGTTTGAAAGAGTATACTCCAGAGGTGGTCTCATATACATTTTATCGAAAATGATTCAGCGCTTTTAAAAAAATCTATAAAAACAATAAAATATTACAAACCAGAACATCATCTAAATAAATGAGTGACATTTGCGAACTGTTTTTGGGATTGAAGTCGGTGACTCATACGTTTTTATAACGTGGAAACCATTTGTATTGAGAGGCGCTTTTTTTTCATATATTTCTAACTAATCTAAAGTCACCGGATATACTTGCTGATATCTGAAATTCAAGAAACTAACTAGGTATGTTTAGGTTGTTTTTTACCCCCAAAGAAAATGAGGGGTGTTATAAGTTTGGCGTGTATTTGTGTGTCAAATTGTGGCATCGTAGCTCCTAAACGAATGAACCGATTTTGATGCGGTTTTTTTAGTTTGAAATCTGACGAGATTAAGATAATTCTTACATTTTCATTTAAAAAAAAATATTTTAGTTATGCCGACTCAAAAAAAAATTGAGTCCACTGACGCTTTTTTCACGTGAAATTCAGGAAATTGCGCAGGAATTTACAAAGTTGTTGGCAAAGGATTTTTTTGAAAACTAAAAAGGGATAATATGAAGCGTGGGGGATTCAGATCCACCATTGTTCAACGATGAGGGTCAGCATTTCAAAAAAATTCCGCGAGTTTTGATTTTACACCGAATTTAATTTCCGTTTCTGGCGTGTCACGGGGCTCAAAAACTATTGCGCATCGCTCAACCGGTAATACAAAGCAATCTAAATTGGAAAATAGGCAACGCGCGCTGTGTGCTTACCAAAAACGAGCATGGAGAGAACGACGCGATTAAAAAAAGAAGTCTGATGCCGATCGCGGCGCGGGAGGGTGTGGCACCCCTCCCCCCTTTGCCTACTTTTTTCTTTTTTCGGTGGGTGGGCGAGGCACGGGTGCATACAGCCATACAGCCAGCCTACCTTTGTTTCGCATAAACAAATTAATTTCGGACGCTGTTTTTGATGGCTAATGCGTTCGGAAATTGAAGTGCACTCATTGCAGCTAACCAGTTACTAACGGCTGGCTCACTGGCTGCACTTAGCCGGTACTTTGTCGGGAAGCGAGCTCACCTTGAACTCGAAGGAGGTTTTATTCGTTTTGCATTTTTGCACCTCCCGAGATTCCGGGCGCTTTCTTTTTTAAAGGTTTGTTAAACAAGCGTTTCAAACCGAAAGCGTTTGGAATAGTTTTCTTTCTTGTTTATTTTTGGGGTTTAGACTTCAAAGATGGTGTACGGTGACGGTCACAAATGGCACCACTATGTCGTAAAGGATAAATGCTTCATTGAAAGATGACTAGCTTTTTAGGTATTGTGCAAAATAATATCAAAAACCTTCTTGTAATTTTGATAATTATAGTCCAACTGCTGACAACATATAACCACTCACTTATGTTCCATCTAATAAACCGGCTTCAAGTGGTTTTAGAACCACATGAAGTCCTGCCTACCCCGAAAGGGATTATAGACTTGCATGTATAGATGTGAAATGAAAAGCCTTGGATAGGCAATCTGTACGGTATGATAAATACAATACAAAATAACAAGATAATTTAAATTCTTTGCAAATATACAATTTCACTTTACAGTGAAAGAAAAGGTCTCTACCAAACAATTTTAAAGTGCAACATAAATTTACGTTTTTTCTTAGAGTTTTTAGAAACAGTTTGTTTGAAATACTGTTGTGGTTCTAACGACCTACTTAGAACGTCTTTAACTAAGGGTTCTATAATCAAACTGATTCGCGTTTTTTGGCGCCTTTTTACGTATCTGACACACTATCATATAGTAAATAAGAAAATTTGTAATGCGATTTAAAAGAGCAACCTCAGAGTTTCTTGCCTGTTCTTCTCTGAGGAAGACTGCACCTTTGCGAATAGGCGTAGAGTCAGTAGGATCAGAGGTACGAATGCGTATGTATGTATTTAAATCGGTTAATGTATGTTTGTATGTATTTCATTGTAATCTTGACTTGTTTTAAGTGACATCCTGAATGTCCTATAAAATAAAGATTATTCTATGCTATTCTATCTCCAGTGGCTTCGGCCGCGCGAGTCAGGATCCTCAATAAATGCTTTAAAAGTAATTTTTTGACTTTTCCTGGTCTTCACATCTAGACTCCACCAAGAAATGCCCTAAATCCATTCCTACCAAATAAACCAAAAGTTTTATTTTTATTTTTTTAATTAGGGTTAGGTAATTCAAAAGTATTCAAAATTTTTATTTTATTTTAGGTACTTTAGAAGAGTTTTTTTTTTCAGGTTGTACCATAAAGTAAAATGTCGTTAAACAATTAGGTACTGTTGCTAATCTAACCACTTTCAACCTCTTCAGACTTATGCAGAACCGAGTACGTAAGCAGAGATGGAATCAGGTGATAATCAGGGCCCCGATATACACGGGCGGTACGTATAGGCTCGGGAGGCCACCCCATACTCATTAAGGGGGGCAGGCGGCAGGACAATGCATGTTTGTACTGCTTTTTGCCCATTTTTTTCATTATTTCATTTCATTTCGCCCGCCGCCCACACGTCCGCGCTCGCGATTGTGTGCCTCCGCTTTTTTATAATTCGTTACCTTTTTTATCGGTCGCTCCATTTTCAGAGGATGGGTGGCGAGAGCTTGCAGCCGGGCGGCTCGCATGCCGCGGTTTCGCGGCGCGAGGGAAACGCGAATATTTGTGGGGCGACGGCAAACAAGACCCGGTTTCCGAATAGCAGAGTTATCGTAACCATATTTAAAGAAAAGTTAATAAAACATGTTGTTTTCAACTTAAGTGGTTGATTTACCTCCAAGATACGCACGGATGTTTGTCCTTTTGTCAAGTAAATAAAGGAAATGCAAACGTAACTAATTTGGTATAAATAGAGGTCACTTAGTATGACTTCTACACTTTCACAGAATCGCAAAATTTTTAGAGAATTCGAAATTATCAAGAAGAAATTATTCATAAATTATTCATAAAGAATAAATGTGATGTATTTATTTAAATCTCCTAAAAAAATAAAACACGTTTGTAGCTTCTTTGCCCCTAGCAGTAATTGTATTTAAGGCCACTACAGCACCTAAATTCGATTTTATGATGCACTGCATTAAATCGAAGAAAAAAAATACTACGGTAATATTCAGGACATAAACTAGATACCTAAGTAGTTTGCTGAAAACATGATTCAGCACTTTTGGTTCGATAGAAAAAACTCACAAAATCATCTCTAAATACCCAATATTGTGTATCTTTTAAGCTGTAAAAACGATAGTAAAATGCACACAGGAACTTGAATTTGCTATCAAAATGTTCGTGATCGAACACTCTCGATAAGTAGTTAACGCATTTTTCGATTTAAGCTATTACCTTTCCATAAATCTCATTTTCCTAACTTTTGAATGTTTTTACGCACGCGCACTTTCTTAGTAAACTTCGTGTATCGACACTGTTCGCACTGCCGGCCCAGGCCTGTTGAGAGACGAAGACGGCACTATTTCTATGTGTGCTGCCTTTATCGGGTGCTGTAGTCGCCTTAATTACGAGCGCAACAAAATCAGGAGTTGAAGGTATCGCCATGGCCGAAATCGGTCGGACCTTATCATCATCATCACCTATACTTACTGTTTTCAAATCTTACTATTGCAGAAAAGTGGTCAACACACGAAATAAATAAAAAAATTTTTTTTCGTCTAACCGCAAGTCTGCAACCCCCGTGTCACACAGATAGCAAGGCGATCTAAAGTTGCGCATTACTCATACGTTAATAGGTGTTCCTTTTGCAGGGTGCAGCGATAGGTCATTGCATTGTCCCTTTCTTTCCCCTCCACTTGATAGAGATAGCATTATTAACTCGCCCGTGGTCGTATGAGGTATGGAAATCTAGTTGTTGTGTGTTTTTTTTTTTTTATTAAGTTTGTTTGCATCTTTGATGGCTGATTGTATTGTATATTTCATATTCATCTCACATAAAAGGTATTGTTTTTGTAAATTTATCTTTGGAAAATGATTTTTAAGATTTTGCCTCTAGTGGGCATAGAAAATAGATTTTTTCCTTTCCACATTTGAATTGGTAAGGGTATGTTATTAGAAAATTTTCATTTTCGTACTGTTTTTGTGAAATTAAAGATGTACAGTCAATGGCACATCAGCTTACCACAAACTGTCAAATTTCCCCAATGGACAGTAAACTCTAATGCTTGGAGATAAAATTGAAAATCGATTGAATAAATTTGACAGTTTTGGATAGCATGATGTGCAGTTGTCCCTGTACTTAAGTAGTTTATTTGAAATTGCATGAAATATTAAAAAACGGAAGCGAGTATCTGCCAAATAAATTGTTTTAAAATTATATGTATTAATCTAAGGCCATTTTTTAAAAGATAATGCGGCGGCTATGTAATGCGGCATTTTGTAAATAAAATAAACATATTTTTATAAACATCGAATTAGAATCGGCCGTTATACCGCGTTCCATTAATTTTAATGTTTCATATCAAAACGTTTTGGAACAGCGACTTGTGGAGGCTTCATAATATCTATATAATTTGTGTAATAAATATATGTAATGTGACCACCTTGTTTTTTATTTGTCTACTAGCTGATGCCCGCAACTTCGTTTGCGTGTTAATTTAGATTTTTACATACAAAAGTTTTTTCCCGCTAACTCCCGTTCCCGTGAGAATTTGCAATATCCTGTTGCAACTAAGCTTTAAGTTTACTAAGGTACCTGCATGCCAAATTTCAAGCGTCTAACTTAAGCGGTTTAGATTTTTCATACAAAAGGATTTTCCCGCTAATTCCGGTTTCCGTGGGAATTTCGGGAATTCCTTTCTTAGTGCACCTCTACAGTACCTAAGCTACGTCCCTTCCAAATTTCAAGTGCCTACGTTTAGCCGTTTAGGCTGTGCGTTGATATGTCAGTCAGTCAGTCAGTCAGTCAGTTTCTCCTTTTTAAGCGACTTCAAAAAAAGGAGGAGGTTATCAATTCGGGTGTTTTTTTTATGTTTGTTACCTCAAAACTCCGTCATTTGTAAACTGATTTCAAAAATTTTTTTTTAGTTTGGAAGCATCTACTCCCAGATTGGTCCCATAATTTTTTTTATCGAAATCGCTTTAGTAGTTTAGGTCATAAATAAAAAAAAATGAAATTAACGGTCATATATGTGGAAGGTCATCAATGTAAACGAAGCAAAAACGAAAGTTCCTTGAGACTTTTAAGTTGTTTTTTGGGGCTCCTTTGTGGGGATCTACCGTTTAGTGACCGGTAGCGTATATTACCACCACACATCTTCCCTGCTGTCTGGTAATCGGTTGATAATATCACCCACCATATATTTCATGCCATCTGGCGATCGGTTTGAGAATTGTACGTCAAAAAAAAATTCCTCTCTATTTACCATATTCCGCTATGAATTCACCTATTTGCTGTTTTAGCCGTAACCACTACTTACTCGTGAACACAGCTTTAAAAAATTATTTCAACCTTTTTGAAGGCGGGTCAATTTTTTGTTAAAAATATTTTATATATATTTAAAGAAGATGAATGTGACTACAGTAGAGCCGGATCCTAAAGTTACGTATGACAGCTCAACCACAGGTCGCTATAACCTTGTTACCTCGTCATCTTTTCAAATCAAAATTCAATAATACCATATCTCCCTAATTAATTACAAACTAAAGATATACATTATTATAACTCTAAACTAAAAAAAAATTGTTTCCTAATATTAATATCATTTGAAATGCTCGTCATACGTAACTTTAGGATTCAGCTCTACTGTAATAAGTTTAATGGACAAATAAGTTTTGTTACAGAAAAAATAGACAATTTTAATTACTTACATTAGAAAAGTATCCAATTACAGGTAGAAAAAATGTATTTAATTTGGCGTAACCCCTAAAAGTGCGATTCTGAATTTAAAAAAGCAAAAAGAGTGCCTAAGTAATAAAATTATTTATTTAAAATAATTAAAAAGCATAAAATTGATTACTTTTACGTGAAATTACCGTTTTCTTCCCAAGTTATTAACATTGTTTTCTCACCAAATACCAATTCACAGCAGGCAAAGCTAAATTAATTGAAAGAAAAAAACTGACAAAATTGACGAATGATTACTATCAATTTATACAGTAACCATCACTAACTCAGTAAAATTAGGAAAACAGTGTTTTATTGTTTTGTTTACATATCCGTTATTTATTTGAAAGCAATAAAGATATTAAGGAACCAGTTTGTTCAAATTGTTTGAATTAGGAACAGTTACTTTCGCAAACAACCGAATCCATTTGAAAAAGGGAAACAAAACACAATCGGGGCGCCTCCTCGCATTTCCAAGTCCGCATTTATAAGAGTATTGAAAAAAAAGAGAATTGGACAACCAGTAATGTACGTGATTCCGCATTTTAATTCGTCTGTAATGTCGGAAGATGTCCCTTTTTAAATGTTTATTACTGCTGGTTTTTTTTCGTCACATTATTAAGTGCTTTAGAGACGCTCACATGCATACTCCATAGCATTTTGCATTATAATGTTTATGTTCTTTGATAGACAACACATCAAATTATCTATTCTATTATGTATGAGATTATATGTTTTAATTGATGCGCAGCACCCTCTGTGTCGTAAACTTTGAATATTCATTGGCTATTAATTGGATTTTTTTATTTGCGCTTGATAAAATGCTTTCTCGTTTTGAGAAAACGTAAGATTTTTTTGTGGCGGAAATTGATCTAAGCTCTATGGTAAAATATATTTTAAATGGGAACTGACATATTAATAACTCATGGTAGCCGAAAAAAAATTTTTTAACACATCGTTTTTTCAAAATAAAATAGCCACTTAGAAAACTTTGCAACTCTACATGTCCTTATGTTGATTTCATGTGAATTTAAGTTGACGGGTAATTCTTATTGTTTGAACGGGTGAACTCTTTTATGGGTCAATGTATACGTTTCTATAATAAGCTTCCCATGTGCATTCAAAATTTACCTTTAGACAAATTTAAGACAGTAATAAAACAAAAACTTTGCAAAAAAGGATATTACAAAATTTCTGATTACCTAACAGACAAGCAGCCATGGGAATGAACTGCTCAGCTCTAGAGTTATTTCAGAATTAGTTAAAATTAGAAAATAAGAACATTTGTAATGCGATTAAAAAGAGCACCCTCAGAGTTTCTTGCCTGTTCTTCTCTGGGGAAGACTGCACCTTTGCGAATAGGCGTAGAGTGAGTAGGGTCAAAAGAACGAATGCGTATGTATGTACCTATTTAAAAGCCTAGCCTAACTAAGCTTTCAAGTAGTCATATGTGACTTTAAAAATAAACCTACAAACACTGGGTAAAGAAATTATCTTGACTAACCATTCTTTTCACATGATATCGATGACCTGAACAAATAAAAATTAAACAAAAGAACAAATACACTATTATTACATTCAAATTAAACGTAAAGAAAATGAACTTCGATATTCAAAAATCTAATTATTTATCCAAACTCAGTAACCAGCCAGTAACATCTGTTCGTTCGTCGCTACCGATGGCGTTCCATAATTAAAACTAAATTCGCGCGCATTAGACGCCTAGAATCACGTGCTAATGGGCAGGGTTGCCTCCCACCGGCGACGCGAGCCTGACAAACGACTTTGATCAATCACGGCCGTCCTTCGTAGGCAGCCCTGGCCAAACTGCGAATACATTTACATTGCACCCCTAAGCCAGGAGTGACTTTGAGAAGCTGGCTACTTTTATTTTCAAAATGTACTTACTTAGCTATTAAGTGTACTTACTTACTTACAAGTTGAAAATATTTTTAAACTAACTTTCTACCCGGGACTTCGTATCCGTGGGAATGCGCCTGCTGCTAACAGAGCTTCCTATTGGTAAAATAACTTTAAAAATCAGTTTAGTACTTACTTCCTACAAACAAACTTACAAACTTTACCTCTTTACAAAATAAGTATAGATTAAACTATACCTATATTAAAATCTAAAAGTTCTTAACCTTGGTAAAAAATAAGGCAACTCAAAATCTAATTTTATAAAATTATAGATTCGAACACTAACATAATAAGAATTCCAAGTAATTTTGGCGCCAAACAGCATTACGCGGCAAAGCTGTTTTCACTGAGAGTAGGCCGAAAGCTTTATTTCCTCGAAACAATACCAAATTCTACCGCGGAAGTGGCCGCAATCGGTTTCGAATAAAAGGATTAGCCCTTTACTTTGAATTTACTATGCAGTACTATGCATTAAGGTTTATAAAGAATTAATTCTCAGCGTGACACACAAGCGAAAATACTTAGTGAAAACAGGGGTACTAATACTACAATATTTTGTTTTTGATATTTCATACAAAGGTAACGCAAAAATGTTTAAAAAAACTAATAAGTATAAAGCCTTTTAAAATCAAAACGGGCAGTAGCAACAAACTTTTGAAAACCTTTTATTTTTAAGCGCTGTTTACGTCAACACCTCAACTACTAAAACAGTGAAAAACCACGTAACATTTTCACTATAACTTTTAAAATTTACAAGCCAATTAAAGTAAAAAATGGATGCGCCCGGTCGCCTCCCCTTTAATTATGATTTTTTTGCATTTTTTTAATGATAATAAATCTGTTCACTGCGGCGTATGCTCATAGCAACTTATTATTCGTTTCCACACAGAGTTATCTCGGAAAATGCAGAAATTAAGTTGCTTTAACTACGTTTTTGTTTTCTTTCTCGAATAATGTGTCTTTATGGGTTTCTTTATGATATTTAACTGTTATAAAGTGTGTAAGTATATCCTATCCTACTTCCTAATATTATACTTTATACATGCGAAAGTTTGTAAGGAGGGATGGAATGGGTGTTTGTTACTTCTTTACGGAAAAAAATACTTGAACTACTATCTGAGTTACACATAATAATAGGTTGCAAAATTTTCCTTAAATTCCCACTGTAACGAGGTCCTGTGCTATAGCTTATTTTGTTTACACTTACAACTAGAAATGCAGTCACCGATTTCAGGTCACCACTCATTTTATCCCTGTGTAAGTACTTAGGCACTATACCTAATCTAGTTTAGTACTCTGGATTTTCACTGTTTAGTATTTAAGGAAGCCTCATTTTGTTTCGTTCATCATTTCTGTAGAATACTGCCTTTATCATATGTTCCAGAGAGTAGTTTATTGATTTGATATTCACGCTTTGCTTTGAAAGGAAATCGGAAAATGGGAAATTTCGAGGCAAAAAAAATCGTACGAAAAGCATAATTAGTTTTGAGCGCAGTTCAAAATCGTGCCTTTTGAAAAGAAACCTCGATACTAAACCGAACGTATCGGAATGAACAAAAAGCGGACTGGTTAATGAAAAAACTACATGCAGTCAATATTTGATGAGAGCCAATTTAAATGGTCGTCCACTTGTAGACTGTAGACATGGACATAGTTCCGACTAGCGATCGCGCGCGTCCCGCTCACATACGGCGGTGGGGAGGCCTCCCGCCAATTTCCCGAAAAAAGAAAAACGAAGAAAATAAAAATGGCGCACACACTCGCGCGGCCGTGTGCGTCGAAAAAATGCAGATATAATGCAAGTAATAATAATAATAATAGGTGATCGCCGCGCCGCCGCCCGCCCCCACCCAATTTTCATTCAAATGTGCTTGGTGTTTTAAAACTATTTTTTTCTCAATATTTTTTCGGGATTTCCATTATGCGGGGGATAGTTGGCTTCGCTGAATAAGTGTATTGTCCACGCACTGTTCTCGCCCCTTTTCTAGCTGCAGCTGATTTTATTAAAAGTTAAGCAGACAACTTTTGTGGCGCGGACTTTTGTGCTCGGATCTGTGTTTGCGAAAAAAGGAATTAGCGAGGAATAACATTATATTAAAATGATTTTTACATAGATATAGTAAGCTGGTATAACTTTTGAAGTTTGGGTATGGGAAATTTTATGTTTTGACCGAAATATTTTTTTTATGTTCCTAATGCCTCATCAACCACATTGAGGGAAATCTTAGGTATTACAGAACGCAACTCAGACTCTGATCTATACTTAAGTAGGTAGCAGTCGTCTTTGTCATTTTGATAATGAGAAATAGAGACAACAAATATTTAAGTTTTAATCAAGACTTGAGTCTCCTTCTGTAATACGAGCCTTAATGTTTGTGGTTAGTTTACTGGGCGCATTGTTTTATTTCTTTGCTAAGTACTTTGAATGAATCATTAGGTACAGGGAGATAATGTGTTCCCCGGCTATTTTGGTGAAAAAGTAAAAATTGAAATATGTTCAACATACGGAATTGAATAGTACAGAAAAAGCGCGCGTTTCCACGACACACGGACAGAATACGACATGACATTCAATTTAAACTCGGACGACGGACCACGCGTTCAATAATTAACATAATGTACTTTTTCTCCTTTTTGCACTTCCCGTTTGACACTCCATCACTCATGGAAATTCCATTTTCAATGCTGCTATATGAGGGGAGGGGTGCGGGGTGGTCTTTGCATCCGCGCAATGGACATGGCGGTTTTGGGGGTGAGGGGTGGTCGAAAAAAAGATTGTTAAAAAGGCTGCCCCCGGCTCGGCGGTGTGTGAGTGCGTGCGGGTAAAAAACGCTCACTAATCGATACTATAGATTCTGAGGCAAGTAGGTTGCGCCGATTGGGGGATCGGCGGCGTTTTCCGAAAAGCCTAACGAAGCAGTGGATGTGAATGTTTAGTCTTTGGCCGAATAGCGAGGACCTTTCGAGTCGTCTTTTTGCGGCTGCTCGACGGCCAACACTTGAGAATTAAGAGCGCTTATTCGCACTTAGCTTCGTTCTTGATTGTTTTTGCTTTATGCGCTGTAGTGTAGAGCACACGGTTTTTTTTTTAAGTTTGCCATCGAGATGGTCAAGTTCAGAGTGAATAGGTCTTGAGAGTGTAGAGAGGATGACATTTGTGAAATTATAATCCCCCGCGATATTACAAATTGCCTAGTAAAATTGCAAATTTACGAAACTTTAAAGGCCATTTACATGTTATTAAGATAAATTAGGTTATGTTAGATTAGGTTAAGCTTTTTTAAGGTTCGGTAAGGTTGCATTAAATATTATAAAAAACTCTGTCAAGAAAAAATGGGGCAGTTCACAAAGTACCGAGAATTTACTAAGTCAAAATTACAACATTACAGGTTCGACGATATTACGGTGACATATACTATGTATAGCCCACTTGGTAATGAGCTAGACTTGTAATCCGAAGGTTGCGGGTTAAAATCCTGTTGCGGGCCTGTACCACTAAATTCGTCTTTTCAGATTTATGTACAGATTTCTAATTATCACTTGCTCAACGGTGAAGGAAAACATCGTGAGGAAACCCGTCCGTTTAAAAAAATTCATTTTCGAAAAACGAGCGGTCCACCAACCCGCATTGGGCCAGCGAGCGTGGACTATGACCTAAATCCCCTTCGTATGTTTCGAAGGGAGACCCGTGCCCATCGGTGGGTACCGTATATAGGCTGCTAAGAAAAGAGAAGAGATACTATGTATAAACTAGCTTCCCGTCCGAGACTTCGTTCCCGTGAGAATTTCGGTACCTAACTAAGTATACACACAACCTTCCTCTTGAATCACTCCGTCCATTGCTCAAAACCGTATGAAAATCGTTTCAGTAGTTTTTGAGTTTATCGCATTCAGACAGACAGATTGAAGCGGCGCGGGACTTTGTTTTATAAAACCTTACTAATATTATAAACGCGAAAGTTTGTATGTATGGATGTAGGTATGGATGTTTGTAACTCTTTCACGCTCAAACGGCCAGACCAATTTTGATAAAATTTGATATGGAGGTAGCTGACAGCCTGGATCAATATATTGGCTACATAATTTTCCCAAATTCCCATGGGAATGAAGTTCTGGGCGAAAAACTAATTTAAAATAAAAGGGCTGCTTTAGCCCCGGTATTTATTTATTTAGTTTATTGCAAACTTTCCAGCTTATACAAGTTACATTACATAGCCCTTATATTAAAATGAATACAGCCAATCAAGAAGTTGACTGTATTCATTTTAATATAAGCGCTATGTAATGTAACAGACGATTAGCAGCTAACCCGAGATTTGACAATGTCATTTTCATACTTTTTGTTTGACGTTTTGTCTGATTAACTTCTTAATCGTGGATTAACTAACTAACAGGGTATAGTGAAATTGGACCTTTAACATATTATACCTAAAATGTAGATTTAGATTAACGGGTAGCATAGATAAATATTTAAGAAGAAGTATTCTTATTCTATGACTGACCTCATATGATGATATGATATAAAGATGTAAAGTTTGTTATGTACTGACCTCATGCTTGAGGTTGATGGGCTCCTGCTGCGGCCGGGGCGGCGAGTGCCGGCCCGTCTCCGCACCCTCCAGCATATCAGCCTCGCATCCCGACTCGTCTGGAACAATAAAATACAATACAATATACTTTTATTGTCAGAAATACAACATTAAAAATGACTTCTTCAAGTGCAGAACAGGAAACCTCGTGGGTACACCGCTAGAAATACTTTCCGAGGCGCAACATGCAAGTGATAGTTTGTTGCCGCCAATATCAAAGGAAAGTTTATATTCATTTCTTTCCTCGCAAATGTGTTGAAAAACGTCATATGACACGCGTGCGTATTGATTCTCGGCACCGTTGAGCCCGAGCCGAAGTAATATCCAACTTAGCACACTTGTATCATAATGTACTATTACTGCACACCAATACAATAAAACAAGGCACAGACAGCAGCATGTCAGGTTACCCATTTGCACTACAAAAGTCTACGCTGTAGGGCCTTTTTATAATTTGAAAATGGCACGGCAAAATTGTATTACCATTGCCTCTTAAGTTATAGTAATACTTTGAATTATAAAAAGGTCCATTACGAGCGAGATAAAGTCAACATGTCTGCCATGTGTATAAAGTAAAGGCTAAATAAACTCTTAAATAACTCTGAAATAAATATAAAAACAACGGGTTGCACTCCGGGAGTGCCGGCAGAAGTGAAAACTTGAACATATATTACTTCCTTGCGGTCTACTCTCCCTCCGTCTTGAGAATTTTCGATCAGGTCACGTGTCCTGATGCAAGTTTAACATTTTTTGCCCATCCCAAAAAGAACGCCGCTAAAGAAGTTTTCATTCTCCCTCCGTCTTACGAATTTTCGATCAGGTCACGTGTTCTGACGCGAGTTTAACATTTTCTACCCATACTGAGGCGCACACACACACACATACACACACACACGCACACAAACACACACACACACACACACACACACACACACACACAAATTTTGATTAATGTACTTGCTTCATTTTTACTCTATTTATTTTAGTTTCTAAGAGCTATGGAAGAGCGGGTTCTCCTGCCACAGGCAAATTCATTGCCTACTAGGAGTTCCCTATTCCAATTACAATATTTGTAAAATAGTGTTTTTGAAAATAAATATTTTTGTATTTGTATTTTGTATAAGTACTTCAAAGTGCACAACGCCGCTAAAGATGTTTTCACTTTAAGAAAAATGTAACAACCCCGACATTCGATTATTTATAACTTATAACTTCTAAACGGCTGATTCAATTGTGATCAAAGAGCCATCACGATCACGTCAACTTTCAAACAAAGAAACCTTGTTCCTATCTCTTAACGTCACCTTTCTTAATTACCCCCAAATTCGTAAACAGCCTAAACAAACTCTCGAATTCATTCACAAAATATGAAGCGAGATACACACGAACAGAATAAACGCGGCATGAGGCACGCGCCTTCAAAATACCGAAACGGCTTTGAAAGAAATACCTCGTGTGCGCTGCGACCTACCCCAACGCTAAGTAGGTCAAGATCCCAGCCCGCGCCGGAAAACTCCGTCTTTGTTGGGATATCGGTCGAGTGTAGTCACACCTTTATTGTAACCTTATAAACAGTACAGGAGATGACACGTTGTTTGGAAGAAAATAAGGTTTTTAAGTTTTTCTTTCGCTTGTAAAAGTTTTAAAGTTGTGTTTTAATAATGAAGCTGTTTATTAACCTCCGACAAATAGGGGTGTTATAAGTTTGACGTGTAGTGTAGATGCATGCCTCAGATAGATACACAGCCATACAGATACACACGTCAAACTATAACAGTTATTAAAAACGGAGCCAGCGAATCTCTTAGCCGGACGTTTATTTATTGCCCCATTTCAGCTTTTATTAATTTCAGAGTAAGTACATCATCTAGAATAATGTATATAATGTATACTTGACTGAATGATCCGCTAAACCAGTGCTTAAATATGCATCGGCTTCAATTCGGAATTTCTCAAACTAGTCAGTAAATAAGGATCAGACTGGCATACATAGAGTCGGTCCTATCAATACATACAACGTGCGGTCTCTGGGAAACGTTCAGGCAAAATTGGGCTTTAAGGTTGCAGGCTAAGACAGCGCTCATTGTGCCGCAAATAGCCCTAGCAGGGCAAGCAACACGAGCGCTGCCAAAACCTAGCAGCCGTCGAATATGATTGCTCCTAATGCGTCGGACCATCTAAGCGGGGTCAGGGTTGGCTAAAATCTGACTTTCAATTGAGGACATAAGATTGGGGAGTAACATGTTTCTTTTTTTTTGTTTGTCTTAAATATCCCTTTCGGAAAGGCAAAGGAATTTATGTTCATACAGCCATGTCTTCAATGTATTTCTTCTGAATAAGTAAAAAAGTGTAGCATCATTAAAAACGTAACTAGGAGTGTTATATCAAACTAGAAGGCTCTCTGATTTTTTTAAGAACAATGCAGTCATATTTTATAATCTAATTGATGTAGGTAAGATAATCTTGTACGGTCATAATGGACGAAGTCGAAAGGCAGAGTTCATTATAATGTGAACCTTATCACCAGCAGGTAAGAAATATGGATGGATACTTATTTTATTGTTATTTTATTATAAGATGAGTCAACTCTGGACCTCAATCTTGACCATAAGGTCAAAGATGAGGTCGACGATGGAGCGAGTTAACCCAGAAAATGCCTATAAAGGCACTCTGGTACTCTCACGCACCGACGGAACACAGCAAGCTGTTTGGCGTCGGACTTCGGTAGTAATTGGTAGGAGGGTGGTCGCGAACCAGACGGCCCTTTACAGAGCCTATACCACACCGCATGAGACCATAGGACGACACCTCAGATTCAGAAAAAAATGAAGTGTCGTTGCCTGGGATGGATTACTAGGAGGCAGGTCTCATTTGTGTTTTGATGGATACTTAATTGAGAAAACAGAGGTTTAAGATGAACGTTTGAGTAAATCAGCAAATCGGGACTTTTATTACCTACGTATTCATTTGAAGCGAAGTCTGATTCTGACATATACGCTAGGTATCTGTGTAAGTCAGTTTAACAAACATTGTGTGTACCTCTTTACACTCATTTAGATGTTTCGGCGCTAAAATAAGATAGCTAGTTGTGTCTGTGCGCCATTTGCCAACCCAAATCGGGTCTATTTTTTAATGCCGCAAACGAGGGGTTTAATAATAAGCAAAAATCTACTACCCACGCCAACTTAAAAATTAGTCTATTAGGTACTATTAGAAATAAAATTGAATCGATTTATAGATGATGGAGTCCAAAAATCAGCGCCAGGTGATACAACACATAAATTATAATTAAAATATTTATGTGTTGTTCTACTTTACTTCCTACGCATACGAAATAGGAATGTCACAAAATCTAGAGCTTTAAACTAAGTTTTATAGCTACTGCCCCAGAATGCTAAGCAGCCCTATCCGGCCTAGCAGAGCCCCCTTAACCCCTCCCCCTGCGTCGCGCCGTGTTCTGACCGAACAGTAAGTCTGGTCTAATCCTATCGGAAACGCGGCACCATTGAAGATCGGCTAAGGCTTTATATGGGGCTAAGTACGCAGATTCGTCTAAAGATTTCGGAAAGTTTTCATGAAATGCCTGCTCTTTTGATCGTAAAGATCAAAGTATTACTACAATACGTTCTTTTTTATGAATGATCGGTATTGTTTTTTTGGAATAGTTCCTTTTTATAGTATGGTATAACCTACAATCGATTGCAAAATTGTCCTTATAGAGATAATCACATAAAAATATTAGTAATTTAAATTAAAACGAATCATAAAGACTATCTAAGCTACACTAATACCGTATAAAGACTTAAGCTGCCGCAAACCGCCATATCAGAGCCAAGCACTCTATTAAAGTTGTAGGTGTTACAAGTTAGCAGCACATCTTGTTAACCCCAGACGCGTCCGAGCGGCCATGTGCGGTGCACTAAGGGGGGGAAGGGGGACATTACAAATTAATAGCACAAAGACCGGCCTCAGATCGCCTGCGAAAATTTACAGGCACCAGACACTTATAGTGCACTGCGGAGAGAGCCAGTGCAGTGTTTAGGATAAATTGTGGGGTAAACTTGTAAATATTGGGGTGTTTGAGTGGTACCTACGAAATGTTTGTCGTGACCAAAATATGATGTATTGTGAGGTATAGGGCGATTAGGTCGCCTATATTGTATCTTTAGGCTGAAGTTGTTCCGTAAGCCATGTATCATTGTTTTTTTTTAACTGTGCGATGAGTATTTTGTATCGTGAAGTCTAAGTACTTTATTTCAATTAGATTTGAAACTTTTTAAAGCTGAAACTATTTGGTCAGAGAGCTGATTTTTAGTAGCAAAAAGGAAAGCAAAGGTGGCATTTAACAGAACTTTCATTCAAAAATTGTTCATTATCGATTTCATCAAATTTGAAAGCAGAATATGTCTTCCATGTTGTTTTTATTTGAACGTGTCGACCCCTTGCTCTAAAACAACATGCAGGAAGGATAAACAGATAAATTTTAGATTTTTTATGATGGTATTATTTTATACTATATCACTTTGGGTTGTATTGAAAAGTTTTGCCAATCAGCAAAGAGGTTAACCTTTACCTTTTACATTGAATATTGATTCTTCAATCCATTCTTTCAGAAAAAAAAACCTACTTAACCTCTTCAAATGTGCATTGAACACATCTAATTTGATGGCTGGACCAAAATCTGTGGCAAACAGTTATTTGACCCGCTAACTTGCAAGGGGTGGTGAGGGGGAACGAACCGGGGAGGATTTAGCACACTTACCTACTCACTACCTAGCTTCGATGGTCATTGCTTTGTATGTACCTATAGGTACGCATTGCCAATGCAAAAATGTTTTAGTCGTTTTTGTAAGGAACGCTCAATCTTAGATTTTTTAAAATTTTCTCGCACAAAAAACCTTTTTAGGGTTCCGTAGTAATCTACGAACCCTTATAGTTTCGCCATGTCCGTCTGTCCGTCTGTCCGTCTGTCCGCAGGTTTCCTAAGAAACCCTTGGTACTACAGAGCTGAAACTAAGCATGATTATACATATGAATCACGCCGACAGAACTGTAGAGTAAAATCTTGGAAAAACAAATTTTTTCGGGTGTCTCCCATAGACGTGAAAGGGCGATAAAAAATTTTTTTCTCGCCAATATCATTGAGTGGGGTGTCATAGGATAGAATTTTAAAAGATAGAAGGGGTTTACTAAGAACGTTTTTCGATTCAGCACTCCGTTTGAGAAATAAAAATTTTAAAATGAAAATTTTTGTCAAACACAAGTGTCCTCCCCCTATACCTGCTAAACGGTTGTTTCTAAAAATGTGAAAAAATTCACGTTGGTAGAATATATAACGAAATTTAAAGGAAAACTATCACACATAACTTGGTCCTTCAAGTTTGCGAGTAATAGTCGACCAAGTGCCAAACACTGTTGGGATTAATAAGAATATATTTGAACCATGCTGCTACGGAACCCTACAATGCGCGTGGCTCGACACGCTCTTGGCCGGTTTTTTTTTAATTCCCGACAAAAAAGGAGGGTGAATCTGTCTGTGGCATCATAGCCCTTTAACAAAACTGGACCAATTTCGTAGGTTATCGAGATGGTTCTTAGCTTTATTTGATCAAAATTGGTGCAGTCGTTTAAAGTTATATAGGCCACAAATATCAGGGCTCATTCGAAATTTTTAATTTTATATTTATTTAAGTTTGTAGATTGTTCGGTAGTAACACTAACTTTCTGCCAGCGACTTCGTTCATGTAGACAAAAATAAAAGAAAAAGTCTCCACTTCCGAGTCTCCGACGTAATAGGCAAGGAAAATTGACATTTAATTTGTTGTCTATGTTTTCTGCTTTGTTTTCCTCGGTTTTTCGTTGGAATTTTGAGAAAATGTATCTAAATGAACAAGAAACGTTGCATTGAAAAATATGTAACAAGTCAGCTGCTTCAAATGTGTAGGTTGTACAACGACGGTGTCCCAAAAATTCCTGATTAGGTAAGTGTATTTAATTTTATGATGTAATTTATAAGCTTTTATTCAAATTTCATTATTCTCTCGGTCTCGTTGTCAAGCGAGAGGGATGCGTTGCACTGACAATGTTTTTGTTTCTTTTCTATTCCGTTCCAATATCATTCGCGAGGCTATAACGAATGCTCTCTACAAAAGTAAGCGGACAAATTGCTTCTAAAACAACAAAAGCCGACCGGAAAAATTCACAATCGGCCCGAATCATTAATCTCAGAAACAAATGGAAATCGGCTGACATCTGCTATACTGCTCGAAAAAAAAATGGCGGCGAAAAAATAGTCGACAGTTGTCACGTTATTCTCGACGGGATTAATTAGAAATGCGATTAAAAGCAAACAAAACAGGGAATGGTGAACTTAAATTAATGAAAAATTACCACCCTCCGCGAGCGTTCGTCAACTCTTTTTTTAACGGGGTCGCCGGTCGCTCCCGCGCATTAAGCGGCTTTAATTTGAATTCGAAATTAGAATTACGCGCGCTTTATAATTATTGTTTTTTTCGGCCAGCGCTTGATTTCTAATTCTAACGAGGGTTGATTACTGTGGACGCACGCTCGTGCTTTTTTCAGAGCATAAATGAGGAATATTGGATTTAAAATTGCTCAAATATTATTTCCATACGTCCCCATATTTTTTTTCAATAACTCTTTCTTTAATAAAAAACTCTGAAGTCAAAACTTCTATATTAAGAAGTACCTACTTTCAAAAACGAATTAAATGTAACATTTTCAATTGCAGGTAGGTATTATTAGAATTTTTGCAAGCGAATAATAATTATTAAAGAACAATGATGTCAAAAAATGGGGGTTGATCGCGTGGATGACAAGAGCTATTGTGTGTGTATTCGAGTGCGTAAGGGCCCTTGTGACACGCATCTCGAGGAGCCGACAGGTGAGGGGTTATTTTATTTTTCTTTTTCCTAATTATGACGGTACTAGCAACACGCCCGCGACTTGTTTCACGTGGAAAAGTTGCTCGTGTGTTAGTCCTGCGCCTATTCTATCTATTGAGACTAAAGCCCGTATAACCGAAGGAGACTCAAGTTTTTATCTATACTTAAGTATTGATTGTCTCTTTCTCTCACTATCAAAATGACAAAGACGATTGCTATTTAAGTATAGATCAGAGTCTGAGTCGCATTTTGTAATACAGACCTTAAAAGCGGAACAAGAAGCGTAGAAATATGGCTTGCTTTCCCGAAATTCTCACGGGAATCAAATCCCCGTCTTACTTTAGTTTCTAATATTAAGGCGCGGACCCACCGCGGCGCACGGAGAGGCTACGCACGTGGGTTAAGCTTTGCTTTGCAAGAAAATGTATGTGATTGTGTCCACTGCGACCCACGACCACGCTACGCATGAAATGACGTCATCGATACACGCGTGGCGTGCTCGAATATGTTTCCCACGTAGCTCAACGCCGTGCACGCTGTGCATGCGGCTCATGGTTGGCACGCGGCGCATTTTAGCTGCGGTGAATAGGTATCTACTCAGTGTGTTTGACATTAAGGCTCAAATTAGATTTTGATCTAATCCACGTAGCTAAAATCGTGGGGTTCAATGCGTGTACGGCGTGTACTGCAGTGGAAACGTAGACCCACGTTGACAAACAAATGAATCCACGTAGCTAAAATGCGCTGTATGGCCGTGCACATCATGCGCCGCAGTGGATCTACACCTTTACCGTAAAGTA
Source organism: Aproaerema taeniolella (assembly GCA_949987775.1). NCBI lineage: Eukaryota > Metazoa > Arthropoda > Insecta > Lepidoptera > Gelechiidae > Aproaerema > Aproaerema taeniolella. Next base: position 15,360,030 of record OX465254.1, on the reverse strand, counting down.
ACTCACATTAAAACATAGATACAGACAGACATTAGAACTTCCTATTGTTAGCACGCCATAAAGCTACTGAATGCTACGGCCATTAAACTTAAAACAGCCAAATTATTCGCTAAAGAAGCAAACGAACTTAAATCCTTTGCGAAAATAAAGTGTAATAGTAATAACTAATAACATTAAGAGACGCGTTGACAACGGCATGGTCTTTGAACTAATTTATAAATAGTGTTAAAACAAACATTAAACCATACTTCTAAAGGAACAATCGGTTTTATAGTCTAGACTAGGAAACGCGAACAAGTTGTAAAATGCTTAGAGTTTGAGAGACAGAAGGTGAATTTAAAATGTTTCCAAATCTCATCTCAAAAGATATTGGGCCTTTTTATGATTCGAACGGCAAGGCACGGCATGACAGAATTTGTATTACCATTGCCTTCTATGTTCCCAGCTTCTAGTATCGCTAGTGCATAAGAGGCAATGGTAATACAATTTTGCCGTGCCGTTTTCGTATTATAAAAAGGCCCAATTCGTTTAGTAAATCGGAAGTAACGATGACTTTTTCTATATTGTTGCCATTCGGAGGAAATACTACGTAATCGTATCTTAGTGGTGCTCGCTGATCTCAACCGAGTGAGGTTCAGCAACGTACACAGAGGCAGAGAATCAGATGGGTGACCAAAGTGGCAATTTATCACGAACGTTTCCGTGCTTCGGATGGCATGTTAAGCTGTCGGTCCTAGCTGTTGTCGCTTGACTACAGTCGTTAAGACCAAATCAGAGGCCTTTGGCGGTTTGAAAACTCTGACACCAGGGTTAGCCAAGTTTGTCACACACTTGACTATAGCTACACGAAAAGAAAAAGAAGATTCAGTTGGTTTTATTAAAATGTAGACGCAGTAAAGTAAGAACTGAATAATCTTGTTCTTTAGTCGTAATAAGTATGGCTGCTTGGGCGCCACAAAACTATTTATGGGCTCTTCTAGATGTAATGATCTAAGAAACAATACTTAATGTGTTTAACTGTTTGTCATCTAAGCATTCTAAACCCAGCACTGAGACGAAATATGGAAATAATAACAATAAAACTACGTGCTAACACGACGTGTTTAATATATTTTAAAGTCGTTTTATTTGGAAAGTTTTACACTGCGTAGTGATTTAGAAATTGTAGGATGGGATGTTGCTTGAATTTTAGTACTTATATTATTTAGTATTACAAGATGACACACATATCTACTTTTTACCGACTTCAAAAAAGGAGGAAGTACTATGTTTGACTGTATGTATTTTTTTTATGTACCTACGTTCACTGATTTCTCCATCAAGTACTTATTGATATGGACCGATTTTTAAAATTATTTTTTTGTTCGAAAGAGTATTCAAAGGTGGTCCCATATTAATTTTATCATAAATAATTCAGCACTTTGAAAAATAATAATAATTACAAACCAAAACATCATCTACGTAAACAAATGACATTTTCGTTTGGGGTTATCTGCTAAGAGGCATTGTAGTCCACAAAAAATACTAGATATCTACTTTGTGCTAACTGTTGTTGGGATTGCAGTCGGTGATTTATACGTTTTTAACATGGAAAATACCTAATAATATTTTAAATTTGAAATGAAAGTACAGAGACAGAGACCGAGATAGAGAAGTCTTGATCTATACTCAAGTATTTATTGTTTCTTTCTCTCTCTTTCAAAATGACAAAGACGACTGCAACTTAAGTATAGATCAGAATATAAGGTCCGTATTACAAAACGCGACTTAGACTCTGATCTATACTTTATTCTTATGTCTATACTTAAGTAGCAGTCGTCTTTGTCATTTTGATAGAGAAAGAAAGAAACAATCAATACTTAATTATAGATTAAGACGTGACTCTGCTTCTGTAATACGGACATAGACTACTTCCCGCGCGACGATATCGCGGGCAGAACACTAAGTCTATACTAACATTATAAAGAGGAAAGATTTGATTGTTTGTTTGCATTAAATAGGCTCCGAACTACTGGACCGATTTGTAAAATTCTGTGACCATTAGAGTGAACATAGGCTACATAATTTTCCCGAATTCCTACGGGAAAGTCCCGGGCAGGAAACTAATAAAATATAAAACAATTCTGCAACAGAAAAGCGGCCAGTGACCTTCACTGCCGCTTCATTTCATTTCGCTAAAATGCCCGAGTCATCGTCATTCACAGTCGAACACATGATCCATTCAGCAACGCGTTGTTTAACCAGTCCATTCGAAAATCACGCGTCAGTTTACAAATTATACAAGTGTGACTATAAATACTTTATATTCGTTACGAGCTTATTAGGGTAAATACTTTCAGGTTGAACTTGAACTTCAAATATAATTTTCCACGTTATAAAAACGTATTTAGTCACCGACTTCAATGCCAACAATATTAAAAACTAGTATTAGTATAGTAGATAACTAGTATTTTTTGCAGACTATAATGCCGATTAGCAAATAACCACAAACGAAAATGTCACTCATTTGTTTAGATGATGTTCTGGTTTGTAGTATTTTTTTAAAAGCGTTGAATCATTTTCGATAAAATTTATATGGGCCACTCTTTCGAACAAAAAAAATTTGAAAACCGGTCCATAATTGGCGGAGAAATCGGTGAACATACAAACACATACAGTCGAACATAGAACCTCCTCCTTTTTTGAAGTCTGTAAAAAGGAGGAAGTACCTACCGACTCAATTTTTTAATTTTTTATGTAGTGTATCAACTTCTCTGCCATTTGTGGACTGATTTTCATTTTTTTTTTTTTTTAAATAGTATACTCCGGAGGTGGGCCTGTCACCAAGCCAGAATCTGATGATAGTATCACAGGGAAATCGAGGGGAAACCGTCTTTAGTGGGCAATTTAATAACATTATTTTTCAAATTTTATTGAGTAGGTTTGAGACCAAGTAAGTGACGAACTCGAGCAATCTTAGTGTCAGAGTTTTCAAACCGCAGGAATGGCTAAAGTTTTCTCAGTTTGGAGCGCGCTCAATTTGGGTATCTAGTTATCTCACTGCCCTACATCTGCTTAAGAAATGGAGACTGGCAACATTCCGGAAAAATGGCGAGTTTTATTTTGCAAATTGTGCGTCTGGGCGTAATTCCAACCCTAAAAAAAAAAAAACGTACGTTTCTGGTATGTATCGATTTGCAAGCGCATAAACTGAGTCTGTACGTTTAGATCTTTATTAATGGTCCTTATTTTTTTCCTTAAAAGTCGGGAATTTTTTAAAGAAAAACGTCGACTTTTAGTTTCAAATATGTTTTTATAGTATACTAAAAATTAAAAAAAAAGCACAGTCCTAGTTCTTAATTATCCTAACATATTAAAATTTCACAGAGATCCATTGAGATACAGACCATTGACATCGTTTTGTATAGGAAAAATAAAAAGATAAGTATCCAACTTATTTGATAATTTAAAAAAAAACAAAAAATATTCGTAAAGTTCAGTGACCTAGAATTAAATGCGGGAATGTGCGTAGTCATCGTCATTCACAAGCAAACAGATGATCCATTCAACTAGTTGTCATTTAATCAGTGTTCGAAAATGAGGCGTCGGGTAATGTACGAAATTCATTCAATGAATGGAGCGCGGAATTAACACGCACATTTACAAATATCGGTCAATTAATAGTGGGAGATAACAGCAACAGTAGTGGTGCTATTCGGGATTCGGTGGTTTTGTTGAGAGTGGATAATAGTTTTTTATTAAAGTTTTGCAGGGAGGACACTCTGGGATAAACGATTTCAATTGTGTAATTTGTGGGCCGTTGGGGCACTTCCACGCGGGACTGGGAGTGAAAAAAAACTTAGGGATCATTCAACAATTACGTGATCACCGGAAGGGGGGGGGGGGTCGGGTGCTTGTATATACATCGGATTATTTGGGGGGGGGGGGAAGAAGCCATGATTACGTCATCATTTTATAACTTTAATTAGCGTATAGCGAAATGAATAAATAAATTATAATTAAATATAATTTATTTCCTGTTTAATTTGTTCCTGTTAAACGTAGATTTAGAATATTTGGAATAACACTAGAATATGTAATAATAACTTGTTAAACTTGACTTAGTGAGAAAGAGTTGATTTTATTTCGTCGTTTCAATAAAGACTAATGAAACTATCTATTTTATTGATTTAACTTTATAGTTCTTACCTTTTTGCATTTTGACAAATGACACACCCTCTTCCCTAAGACCCATAGAATAACATAGGAGTCAGTGCTAATACAGCAAAAATTTTAAACACGGACGGATTACGTAATCAAGGCGAGGGGGGGGGGGGGTTAAAAACAAAAGATTACGCTGTGAAAAAACGGCCAAAAATGATCACGTAATTGTTGAACGATCCCTTAGAGTGTACCAACTACCAAGTCTTCCTAGGCATACCGTAAAAGTCAGTAATAGAGACGCGAGGGTTTTGCTGTAATGTGGGCGAAAGGCTGACAATATTTCAGCACTAAACATCATGTTTCATCTTAACCCTCAGAATTGGTTCTGAACCACTAATGCTATGTCTACCCCGTATGGGATTACAGGCGTGAACGTATATGATGTATGTGGGGCAGACGAGTTTTAGAATGGAGACCGCGAATCGGCAAACGTGGGTAGTATAGGATGCCCTGTAGCTAAGTGGGGTGACGTATTCGTAAGGTACCGGGCAGTGGTTGGAGGAGGAGAGCTGAAAACCGAGCTGAAACCGTGTTGTGCCATAGGAGAAGTCTATGTCCAGCAGTGGACTGACACAGGCTGATGATAATAAGGGACGCATGAAGTTAGTTCAGTTTGTTGAAAGTTACGTAAAAAAATACGTTTTTCAAATTTTCATTTTAATAATCCACTTAATAAAAAGTTATCAAAACTTTCTTTTCACATAGGATGTGTAAAAAAACAAAGGTTTTGAGTAGACAGAATAAATTCGTTTTCTTTGCAAAAACTATGATTATAAGTGTTACTTTTTTGTCCTTTCGTTGGGGACAACGCCTAAAAAATAAAAATGAAACTTTTTATTTTATATTAAATAAGGGTAATTATTCACAAAAGTAGTAATTACATTATGTGTAAATACACAACACACCCACACATTGTGTGTTCGTTATGTGTGAATTCCTATTCTTGACAGTAAAAGCAAATCAAATTGAAAAAAATATAAGTTCTCAAATTCGCACAAACCGATTGATTCGAGAATCCCGCTCCAGTTTCACTTTCGCTGGCATGGGGCAAATATAATAATAGTTGGGATACATCAATGGATGTCCACGCCGCTTTCAATTTTCAGAACGCATGTGCATCGCACTGTTTACGTATTACGCGTGCCGTGACGCGGCACCACTTGTTCCATGCGTGACGATTCGAACGCACCTATTCGAATGATGACTTTTAGAATGATTTATTATTTGCGTACTTTGTAGGGTTGGGTTTTTTAACGCGTTTTAGGTCAAAAGGTCGTTAGTTAACCGACTTCAAAAAAGGAGGAGGTTTCTCAATTCGACCGTATATTCTTTTTTTTATGTACGTCCGCGGATAACTTCGTCGTTTATGAACTGATTTTGATTATTCTTTTTTTTGTTGGAAAGGGAGTATCCCAAGGGTGGTCCCATGGTAAGGAAACCAGGATCTGATGATGGAATCCTGAAGAAATTGAGGGAAACTCTCGAAAAAATTGTCTTTTTGGGATTGAAGTCGGTGACTCTTACGTTTTTGACGTGGAATTATTTTTTTTACATTATTTTATTTGTTTTGGAGGCTTTGGTGTGACTTTTAAAAGTCGAAATAGCTTTCAGTCTGTACGTGCCCTATATTAATTTCCATGGACATGTACTAGCCTGATAAATAAAAAAATTGGTTGATCGAACAATCGTTCAATAGCTTTGAGGAATTTCCAAATTACAAGATCCCGAATTAATGTAATATTTTATTATTTTTTATTATTAATTTATTAAACAATTAATCTATTATTTTTTACAAAATATATTGTACTATTTTTGTACATACTATAAAATTGACGTGTAATCGATAAATTATGAATAAATGAATTGTATTTGAACATGCCCAAATTTGACGAAAACTATTTATTTTTTGTTTTTAGGTGAACTTAGTCTATGAAACAAACCTTAGTCATTAAAATGTCTAACTTTAGTTTATAACCTTATAACCTTTGAATTATAAACTTTATAATAGTTTATAACTCATTATTATAAAGTTCTTTAAAATAAACAACAACCATCCAACCAAAGGTTGTTTATTAATTTTCAAAATGTTCTTATTTCAAAATTCAAAGAAAAGACACTGGCCCTTACATTTTCTTTATTCTAAAAAGCTTCTATTCTAAATTTAAAAAGCAAAAATTCCACGGTGATTTAATGGTTCATCTATTGATTTTATTGTTACCTAACTCCAGTGATGGTTTTCATGAACTCTACATTAAAAATTAAAAGTATTACTATAGTATTATTTTTCTCTAAAACATTGTAAGTGATTTGAAAAAAAAAATACACCAAACAAAATTTAAACACATTCAAACGAAATAAATTTAAAATTCGCCATACTTTCCCCTTTCCGTATAAGCCAACCGCGCTGCGGAACCGCGGCTTTTCAGCACACCGCTCAATAAATAAATAATAGCGCGATCTGCTTTGGATTGTTTCCATTCATAATGCACCGCCATTGGGAGGTGGCCTTTTTCCCGATCATATTCCAATTCAAATACACTGGGCGTCAAAAATAAGTAGTACAGTTTTAAAATTGCGATTTCTCCCAAACTATAAAACTTAGACCTTTGAAACAAAAAAGGTTAAAAAGAAAATTTAATCTTATTCAATAAAAACTTCATGCATTATAAGAACTTATAATGCTTGACTTTAAAAAAAACGAATAAATAAAAACACTTTTTTTAAACTGTTGAAAGGTGTTGTCTTACTTAGGATTTTTGTGTTTGACACATTCGCTGCTGATAAAGCAATTGTAATTGAAAAGCATAGGTATCTTCAGAGAGTAAATTTGACTAATCATGCCTCTTTCACCAGAAGAATGTGCAAGAATCTTAGCTTTTCTCGAAGTGGGCATCAGTATGCGTCGTACTGCAAGGAGGGTGGGTGTAACTTTAAGAACGGTTCAGCGAGTAAAGCAAAGGTACGAAGAGACTGGAAACCATCTAAGGAGACGAGGTAATGGCAGACCCAGGTGCACAAGTACCCGAGAAGATCGCTTTATTGTTTCCACTGTGTTAAGAAATCGACACCTTAATGCAGTTGAGGTTCAGCAACAGCTTCTTCGGACCCGAACAGACTACATCAGTGAGAGTACAGTGAGAAGAAGACTTGCTGAAGCTAACCTGAAGCCTCTAAGACCAGCAAATGGCCCCAAACTTGAGACAGAGCATCGCGTAGCAAGACTACGCTACGCCCGTCAACACGTACAATGGGGCGAAGAAGAATGGGCTAGAGTTTTATTCACAGATGAGTCTCGATTCTCTTTATACACTTCAGATGGACGGCGGAGAGTCTACAGACGACCCGGTGAGCGATACATTCAAGCTTGTATCTCGGAAAGAGTCCAATATGGCGGGGGCTCTGTACACGTATGGGCTGGTATCTCTTCAGAGAGTCGCACAGAGCTTGTGGTAATAGAAAATGGGACTTTGACTGGTGAAAGATATGCCTCGGAGATCCTCAACGAGTATGCAGGGCCATATTTAATAAATATGGGTGATGGAGCCATCCTAATGCATGATAACGCCCGGCCACACACTGCTCACCACGTACAAGAGTACATTCAGGAGGTTGGCATCAACTTGATGGCTTGGCCATCGAGAAGCCCAGATCTCAACCCGATTGAACACGCCTGGGATGAGCTTGGGAGGCTAGTCAGAAGGCGCAGTCCACCTCCTGCCACACTCAGGGCTCTAAAACATGCGCTGATAGAAGAATGGGAAAATATTCCCCAACACCGCCTCCGAAACTTAGTGTTCAGCATGCCAAACCGGATCCAAGCTGTAATTAGAGCCCGAGGCGGCAACACAAGTTATTAAATTGTGAAAAAGTTCCAAAACGTGAAAATTAAGTGGTTGACATATCGTTAAAAATTGATACTTTTTAGTATTTATCTTAATTTTAAGTTTGAAACTTTATTCATGCCAAATAAAATATAACTTTAATAAACTTCGTTAAGTTTACTATAAACTGCTTTTTATTTCATAAGTGTAACTACTATAGTTTAGGAGTAATTGCAATTTGAAAAGTGTACTACTTATTTTTGACGCCCAGTGTATTTTTTTTAGACTTGATATAAGTTAAGTATGTAGTCTTTTATTTCTTTGTAATAAATTTTTCACTTGTTTTTATTTACAACTAGCTTGTAGCCCAGTGGCTCTCGCTGATCTCAACCGATCAATGAGGTTAAGCAACGTACACAGAGGCAGGGATCCTGATGGGTGACCAAAGTGGCAATTTACCACAAGCGTTTCCGTGCTTCGGAGGGCACGTTAAGCTGTCGGTCCCGGCTGTTGTTGATTGACTACAGTCGTTAAAACTAAGTCAGAGGCCATAGTGCGGTTTGAAAACTCTGACACCAGGGTTAGTCAAGTTCGCCACACACTTGACTATACCTACACGATAAGAAGAAGAAGACAACTAGCTTTCCGGGAATTCGGGGAAATTATGTACCCTATGTCTCAATCCAGATCTGTGTATGTACGCCAAGTTTCATCTAAATCCGTTCCGCCATTTTTGGTGACCATAACCCCAGAAGCCTCATCACATCACGGAATTGAACGTTTTTCATATGCCAATAAATAGTTCCGGAAATAGTGACAAATAGTGTTACAATAAAATAATTAGTTCCTCAATACTTTTCCAGTTATAGACAGGTGTCGGTGAGGCTGTTGGGATGACGTCAGTCTAGAATCATCACCTCAGTACGTGAGCCAAATCTCAAAAATAATTCTCTAGGGAAACCAGAGATATGAGGGTATTTCGGTGAGTATGCTGAGCTGACGTCATCCTGCAACTCAGCGTATACAGGGTGTAAATCTGCAAGGTTACCATGTTCAATGATGGAATAGTATGGTATGGTACCAACTTTATTCGATAATACCGAAAACGGAACATTTAACTATAAACGAAAAAAACAAGATTTTGTTTTGAGCTTTAGAGAATAACCCACCTAGGCTGAAATAAAAAATGTAGTGCACTGAGAATACCCCAAAATTATCGCATCTGTGCCATGTTATTTTAGTGATGTGCATATACTTTTGATGAATTGTTGATGTGCACGCGAGTTGCCGATAAAAAAAAATTGTCAACATTTTAGGTTTTTATATTATTATTGATTTCAACTCTATATCAACTGTATATTTGCTTCTGTGAATATGGCAACCTTGCAGGTTTACAGATTGTATATACTTTATTTTTCAGTATATACATTAATCCGAACCTACAAACACAATTTATTATGTACTCTAAGTTCAATAACAACCGTAAAACTTACTGCCGAAATATTTGTTCACACAGTCTTTTTACAGAAACAAAGAGGGCTTATTAATTTTAAAGCAGCTTTAAGACTAGCTCTAAGTCTGTACTTAATAACGGAAGCACAAAAACATATACCTAATTATATTAATAGTCAACATTAGTAAGAATAGGTTGACGCGTGACTGCCGACAATAGTGCATGGATTTGCCAACCCTTTTCAAACTTAATTCTAGTGACTACGCACAAAGTAATTTGGACTTTAAGTTTACTACACCTAGAGTCGCAATTTCAAAGTTATAAAGCTAATGCGTAGATTTATTAATTTTGTTTATGTGTGAGTAATTTTTATGGTTGTACTTGTATTAAAGTGCAGATGTCGTTATTTTATTGTTTTGTTAATGTTCGGGATTTAAATTTCGAACTTTAAAAAGACAGGTCTGGATTATGCAAGCACGTGATTAATTCGTAAATGTTTACAATAGATAAGTATGTAGGTATACATAGGAATACAAAAAGTCGTTATATTGGGTACTTTAAATTAGTAGGCGAAAATTAAGGAAATTAAGCCACCAAACTAAATAACTTTTTCAATAGAACATAGGTTGAAAAATCAGCTGATTTGTTTGCATTTGTGGTCGACTTTGTCAATATAAATAGTCTGTTTTTGTAATCCTTATCAAGTTTCCTACATTTTCAAAGTAAATACAAATATGAACTCAAATCATAACTAAATAGTATTTTTTTTTACTTTAGAGTTTTTATAAACATACCTAATACATACTGGATATGTGCGGTGATGCTCATTTTTATGTGCGACTGTACCACAACAAAAATGTATGTAGAACTTTGACTGTTATTTTTTAAATATTATATTATGTATTATTATGACACATTGAAGACACCATATGTAAACTGGAGAACTATTTCGAACTATTTTTTGATAATAATTCCGACAGGAAAGAGTTAGCGGATATCGATGAAACTTTGCAAAACTTAGACATCAGAACAACACATAAGGCTACATAATTTTCCCAAATTCCTACGGGAACGACAACCCAGGCATAAAGCTAGTGTTAAATTAAACCTAATACACAACACACACAATTACCTCAGCGATAAAACTCGCCTAATTATGTACGCAATTAAGCAAAAAGCATTTTGACAGATGTAAAACAGTAATGACACGATTAAAACTTTACGTCATTTTTATTTATTTTTTTACGTCACTCCAAACAACAGTGGCGACATCTTGTAATGTTCGTTTCTAATTACGTTTAATGTCTATGGTTTATTTTTTCGAGTTTTAATGCGCGCTGCTATAAAAAGATAATCACAAATATAATTGAAACGAAATAATAAAGGGGGCAAGAGAGGGAGTTGGGTGGAATTAATGACAAGACAGAGCTGGGACGGTTCGGATATTATACGAAACTATTTATTTTGACGTACATATCCGAAAATGCGCGAAACTATTTATCTTGGCGTAGGTATACGAAAATACTAAAATTGAGTAGAAATGTGTGGATTATGTAAAAACTAGTATTTAACCACCGATAAACAAAAGGGGTTAGCTGGAAGAAATACCTCCAAGGCTAACCTTTCAAACTTTTTTTTTAAAGTTCGCCTTTGTACATTTTAATCTGTAATTTTACCCATCTATTATGTTTATACATTAAATCCGTGTTACAGAAGGAGACTCAAATCTTGATCTACATTTAAGAATACATACATTGTCTCTTTCTCTCACTATCAAAATGACAAAGACGACGGCTACTCAAGTCAGAGTCTGAGTCATGTTCTGTAATACGGACCTTAGTTTATGTGCAATAAAGTGTTTACAAAGATATATTGTAATTTATTTAGTTAAATTAACCAAAAGGAAAAAAAAACATGTGTGCAATTCACACGTGGTTGAAGTGAAACCTTCACAAGCGTACTATCTCATTGTCTCCCACAGAATTTATGTATCTGTCTCTTTTTACTGTCGCTTTTTTGTTTCATCGACTATCAAATCACAACGATGCTAAAGAAGTTTTCACTTCAAAAAATCAGTATTTTATGCAACAAAATTCTACTTCAATTCGTAAGTATCCGAATGAGTGTGACATTTCGCACAGCCCTAGAACATCAGGGAGGCGCGGGATAGTCGGCACATTACGACCTAAATAATCAACATAATTACACTTTTTACCCTGTTTCCCCTTTTGCCCCCTAAGTGGTACTGAAAAGATTCTCTATTTAGATCGTTTTTTTAATAAAAAAAATCAGTTCATGTATTTTCTAGTTTAATGAGGTTAATTATTTTTTATTTTGAATTCTAAAGTGACCATATATCATAAAAATGGTCCTTGCGAAACCCGCAACATGTCTTTCCTTTCTAAATCCGAGTCAAGCGCGTGGAGATTTGAAAAAAAGTGAAAAATAGCAGGGTTTTGCACAACAGTGGGATTGTGTGGGCTCAAAAACGTCATTTGAAGTATAAATTTTGACCTATGTTCCTTGGGGAAGTTGTTCAGTTTCATGGACTGATTAACCACCCGAGAGGTTGAAAGAGAGATACCTAAAGCCCTGTATATATATTTCTTTATTTTTTTTATTAAGGATCGGTTTATCGTTCAAGTTATTCACAAAGTACCGAGAGATTGTGTCTTACTAAATAAAATTACAATACTACGGGCTTGATAATGTCACGGTGACATACATAGAACCAAGAAGATACAATTATAAGTATAAAAAATGTGATTGAAATAATTGTGAAAGGCCAAAAATAGGGTTCACAATGAGACGCCCGCGCCCGCGCCCTTCTGGCAAAGAATCAGTATATAATTAGAGATAATGAGACGCTATTCAGATGTCCGTCTGGATCCTTTTGTTGCATAGAGTTAGGGAGGTTTAGACACGGAATGAGAAATTTTTCCGCTTCACTTTAAGGCACGATAGCTCAGTTGGTTAGAGCACCAGATCTAAGCCTGGGATCGTGCGTTCAAGTCCCATTCTAGCCGAACATTTTTCTTTCCCATAAATTATTTGTTTAGACACGGCACTATTTGGTTTAAAGTCCTCTCGAGTCATTACTTTAGTACTAGCTGTTTCCGCTCCTACTCGAACAAAGAACGAACGAAATTATTGTATTTAAAATTAACGTCCACTTACCATAACACCTTTAAATTGTACTAACTTTCCGCCCGGGACGTGCCCGTGAATTCGGTAAAATTATGTAGCCAGGGTGACAGCTACCTCCATACCAAATTTACCAAAATTGGTCCAGCCCTTTGAGCGTGAAGAAGTATGCCGTCTGCTGATTGTCAAAGTTTGAAAAGAGGATTTTTATCTAGGTTAAATTAACCATATCATTGATATAATCACATCCTAAAGGCTCTCTAACTATTAAACTCATTAAGTATTATTTTCTGAGCCAGTTCTATTAATTTCTAGCTCTATGGAGCCATCCTTCACGACCGACGTCGAGGGTCCCAAACGAACGGCTTTAATTCTCTGAAATTGTAACTCTTTTTATCGCCAACTAGAATCATTCGCTAATCAACTCCAAGTAAACGCAATTACAATGATTAAGTTGGCATGAATGATTAATTTTGTCTAATTTATTTTATTCCCAAGGGACGACTGTTTTTAGACATAGTTTAGAAAATTTTGTCTAATTTTTAACCGACTTCGAAAAGGAGGAGGTTCTATGTTCGACAAGTGTTTACTCCAGCGGTAGTCCCTTATAAATTTAATCTAAAATAATTTAGCGCTTTTAAAAAAATAAACAAAAACAAAAAAAATCTACAAACCAGAACATCATCTAAATCAATGAGTGACATTTTCGTTTGTGGTAATCTGCTAATAGGCACTGTAATTTGCAAAAATACTTGTTATCTACTTTGTGCGAACTGTTGTTGGGATTGAAGTCGGTGACTCATAAGTTTTTTTAACGTGGAAAATTATGTTTTGTGTAATTTTGCTATACGTAACATACTTAGTAAGTAAGTAAGAATCATAGTAAGTAAGTAACATAGTAAGAATAAATCAACTTCAAAATACCAACAATTCTTATCAGCCACAAACCAAAACGTCAAAAAGGTGTATGTGTTATTTGTTTTTGTTCTTTTTTTTTATAAAAATCGCTTAATAAATTTTGATAAAATTAATATTCAACCATCTCATGAGTGTATTCTTTGGAATAAAAAAATAATCTTGTAAAATAGCCGGCAATTGGCGGAGTTACGGCGTAACAAACTTTTTTGAAGCTGGTTAAAAATATGTTACTTATTTATATTATCTTGCTTATCTTGACAAATTAATCAAATTATTGTACAAGAATAAAGTAGCTTACCCATGTTTAATTTTCAATAATATGTTTTATATGTATAGTTTAAATGTAACTTTTCATGTTGCAAATTGTTTTCCTGCGACTGTTTTATTTTTCTTTAAGGTATAATATTAGGTGCTATGTTCTTGGTATAATGTTACTTAAAATTTTTTGAATGCGGTTGTCACCTATAATTGGGTTACCATTAAGCCTTTTTTTGTAAATTTGTGCCATTTTAATTAAGAGTTGGTGATCTATTAAATAAATAAATAAAATCAAAAATAAAATCAAAATGTTGTGTTTTGTAAAACATATTTTTCCATTATCTGAGTAATTGCGAGTCTTTTTTTAATATTTAATTTTAAATACGGTACCAATCGCTAATCGACACGGGACTGACGACGTTCTAACGTGCCCTCCAAAGCACGGAAACGCTCATGAGTAATTTCTACTATCGTCACCCATGAAGTTCCCTAGCTTCGGACGGCCGGCTTGGTCCAGCGGTAATTTTTTTTTAATTATTATTATAAGATGGGTTAACTCTTGACCTCAATCTTGACCATCAAGGTCAAAGATGAGGTCGACGTTGGAGCGAGTTAACCCAGAAAAAGCCTATAAAGGCACTGGTACTCCCACGCACCGACGGAACACAGCAAGCTGTTTGGCGTCGGACTTCGGTAGGAGGGTGGTCGCGAACCAGACGGCCCTTTACAGAGCCTACTACACCGCATGAGACCATAGGACGACACCTCAGATTCAGAAAAAAAAAGAAAAGTGTCGTTGCCTGGGATGGATTACTAGGAGGCAGGTCTCATTTGTGTTTCCTTAGTCGCCATTTACGACACCCACGGAAAGAGATGGGGTGGTGTTATTCTTAACCGATCACCAGACGGCAATTGCGTTGCCTTTGGATCGACGTGTCCTGGGTTCGATGTTTCAAGGGTGGACACAAGGAAGACCTAAGTGTGGGCCTTTGAGTTTGTAACGTTTAAAAAAATATGAAACCAAAACACAATATTTAAGACTTTTCATAATGATAACTAATTTTACTTATTTCTTTTTTTAAGGGAAAGAAAAACCTAGATATTTTTAAGGAAAAGTACCTATACCTACTTATAATAAAATGCATATTACGTAGTAAAATGATCGAAGTCGTATTCGTTTACGTTAAATGCTACTTGCGGTCACCCTCAACTCCCTACAAGTAAAAACCGTAGTCAAGCGCGTTTCACAGTTATTTTAAGGGTTCTGGCAGGTACTTTTAGTGCTGAAATTTTAAAACCTTTTTTATTTAATAAACTATATTTTTTTAAGATATAAACTAAATTCAGTTGTCAAAATTAAATGGTTACATTTAATCAAATACAACAGTCAACTTATAATAATTAACAAATTAGATTAAATCTAATAGTCAAATAATAGTCAAATTTTATTTAATTATTAATATGTCAGATTAAATAAGAAGGTGGTTTTAAAACAGATTCATATTTGAGGTTTCTGGTTTATCCAAAGAGATAATTGAAGCATGAATTAGTGAGTTTATATACGAAGACAAGTCCCATCTCTTCTGAATTTAAAAATGGCTAATGTATAGTAACAATGCTAAGCATTGCAGTACATATCGTCAAGAATTGACTAATGTGATTACGTGTGGAAACACAATTATATATTTATAACCAGTTGTTTATTTCTTATCGTGGTTCAGACTTGTTACTTACGACTTATTTTTCATTATTTTTTGTTTAAGGACCAAAAAATTTAGTTTTTATATTGCCCTTTTCATGTTGAATGCCCAATATAATATGGTAGGTAGGTATGTTCTTAAGTAGCTAATATAGTTATATATTAGCTATTCAACATTTTACTATTTAAGTTCCATCTAATTCTATTTCTATATTTATATTTTCTATATTTGACGACTGGCAAACGGAACCCCACAAAAAGCAAAACACAGAGCCAAGAACGCCAAGTTCTAATTAAAATGATTAACTTAATGGGCTTAGTCATTAGCGATTTTAATTCGGAATCGTCTATTTTTTTTCCTCCCTTGAAATTATAAGTCTGCAACGGTTTTTACGATTTTTGACTTTTTACGACCGAGTCAATGCATTTGAGATAATTTAGAAACAAATAACATGTTTTATACATTTTTTATAAATGTTTCTTGTAAAAAATAGATGTTTAATCCCCGATAAAGAAAGAGAGGTGTTATAAGTTTGGCAAGTAGGTATATCTGTATATTTTTGTGTCTGTCTGTGGTATCGTAGCTCCTAAACGGAGGGACCGTTTTTAATGCGTTTTTTTGTTTGAAACCTAACGCAATCGAGATGAGAAATACTCTTTTACTGATTATATGCGTTAGGAATTAATGTCAATTGACATTATATTCAATTATTCATATTATTTATCAGTAAGTAAAATTTAAACTATCATAGCTATGAATGACTCGCAAAAATTCATGCAAAGAATAAACAAGTGAGAATTATACTAATAGGACGCCAGTCATAAACTTTAAATTTAAACTTTAAGGGGTTATTCTCTCTATAAAACTGAATAAATTTTGACTTCCCATGATTGCACATGTCTTAGAATTCGCTAGCAATTTATCACCCGAAGTTTTACCGTTAACGGAGTGAACAAATAAATGGTTACACGTGAGAAATGTTTTAATGTTTAGGAACAAAGATTTTTTTATATTTTACTCTTGACTTCAATCTTGACCATAAGGTCAAAGATGAGGTCGAAGATGGAGCGAGTTAACCCAGAAAATGCCTAGAAAGGCACTGGTACTCCCACGCATCGACGGAACACAGCAAGCTGTTTGGCGTCGGACTTCGGTAGGAGGGTGGTCGCGAACCAGACGGCCCTTTACAGAGCCTACCACACCGCATGAGACCATAGGACGACACCTCAGATTCAGAAAAAAAATACTAGGAGGCAGGTCTCATTTGTGTTTCCTTTTACGACACCCACGGAAAGAGATTCTCAACCGATCACCACACGGTAAACAACTTTTAATTTAAAAATATTTTTACTTAAGCTTTTTTGTATAAAAAACGAAAATTAGGTGCATTCACATTAGCGGTTGCCTATACCTTTATCGCCAAACCGGTCCTTACTTCCTTTTAATTATATTAAAATGCGTTTTACATCATTATCGACCTTTAATGAGGTATTAATTCGTACATAATTAACTCAACAACATTGCGTGTAAACAACACCTAATTAGATAGAACGGCATAGATTAGAAAGCGAAATCAACAGATGTTACAATGAAGTATGTTTGGAATAGCGTCGTTTTTGAAAAACGCGCGGTCCACCGCATTGGGCCAGCGTAGTAGACTATGGCCTAAATCCCCTACGTGTTTCGAAGGGAGGCCCTTGTCCCTCTGTGGGAACGTATATGGGTTGATAAAAAAAATGGCTCTCCTTTGTTGATTAAGCCAATATCAAGCCTTACGTTTACCTTTTTTGGGTCTGTTAATGAACTCAGTTCTTGTAATATTTGTTAGGTTCAATAGAAGATAAAAATAAAACTTTCTATCATGTAGACTATTTTCAAAACGCTTAACCCACGTAGAGGAACATTCACAGCTTGACTTGAAAGCACAATAGCTCACTTGGTTAGTAGAGCACAGATTCTTCTCAGTAATTATTGTGCTGCATCTTAAATGCATGTTGTTAGCTGTCAACTCAGGTGCTGACTGAAAAACAGCCTGGCTGAGGCAGCACCTTTTCACCACATCATTCATTTGTATGCTATTTTGGTGTCTGTATTGTATGGTAAATAAATTTCTTTTTCTTTTCTTTCTTTCTTTCATGTAGAGCACCAGGAGGTCTAATCCTCGGGTCGTGAGTTCAAGCCCCGTTTGCGCCGAATATTGCTTTTTCCTAAAAAGTTCTTTGTCAACGAGTGATTTTAGCTAATTGGGTTTTAGTTTAGTCAATTCGATTCGTTAGAGAAAGTAGGAGAGAGATATTTTTTAATTACCATTTTAAGTGTTATCTACACTTTTACAACTTTTATCATTAGTAGATTAGATTAAATTTATTTATCTCATAATATAGCTACAAATGTCAAGTTTACAATAAAATATGTTAGTCATTTCAGCCCATAATATGATCGTCAAAAATATTAATTATTAAAATTACAATTAAAGTGAAATAATTTAAACAATGTCAAATAAAAAATAAGAATATAAATTAATATGCAAAATTATACTATCAAAAATGTCAAAAATAAAATAAAAAATAAGTCAAAATTTAGAAATAACATTGAATATAAATTTGAAATTATTAAAAAATTGTCATCAAAATTTGATGTCCAAATATTCTTTAATTGAATAGAATTCATTGTCCAATAAAAAGTTTCTCAGTTGGCAAGTAAATGTTTCGTCATTTCTTTGATTTCTCAAGTCAGCGGGTAAGTGTTCATAATAAGTCGGCCCAATCACACGCGGGTTCTTTGTAGCCATACATTATGATATAATAAGACTTTATAGTCATACGTTATGATATGAACATAGAGCGAATAAATTAATATTCAAAGTGAGATAGCTAACCTGATTAGAATTTGCCTAGGGTTTACCCTATTCGACCTAGATGAAATGATCATTCATTTAACCTGCTCTCACGAGAGAGTTAGGTACGATGTTATTATGGATGCAGACATCTTAGTGATGCATCGCTTCTGTTAAATATTTCTCAAAGACTATGACTTAGTAAAGATCGTTTATGAGTTATTTAATAATTTTGTTAATTAAGTTGCGTTCTTGGTTAGAAAATCATACGATAGTAATAATTGTGTTATAATTAGCTGTTTCATTACATTATCATAATGTGATCAGCGAATAAGGTAAGGTATGTATTGTATATAAGTTGTAACAGTTTTAAAAAAGTATGAAAAAATATGTGACGAAGTTTTTTTAAAGGTTTTTCACCGTAAGTCGCAGAACCCTAAGACTTAACAAAATTGTCACTTGTTGTTTGAACTTCATTTTTATATATGTAAACATTTTAAAATTTAATTAATTTTGATGCACTTGCACGTATTAGGTAATTTTGAATAAGTTATCGAAAATTAAGGATGTGAATCAGCCAAAGAAACTGAACAACTTTCCCAAAAACCATAGGTCGAATTGTAAATAAAAAAAATTCGCCTCTCCATAGTCTCCATACAACATAGCGATTAGCTGATTTTCTTTTGTATGGAAAGAATTTTTTTTTTAATATATAGCATTAGGTTTCTTGGGAAAGTTATTCAGTTTCATGGGGACGATCATCCCCATAAGTTTTGCTAACTATTTTAAAGCCACACCATATACGTTGGCAAAAACAACACATCAGGGCCCCGATTCTGTGACTTATGTAGTGTGTCGATGGAATGCTCGCCATTTTATCCATTCAGGTGGCAAAATTGAGAACTATCCAAACACACATCTAATGACGACTGGTTGACTGGTGGCATCGTTTGCAACTTTACGTTCGGTTGGCGGTGGCGCTGCTGGTCGGGGTGGTTGTCAGCAAGTATATGAAAATTAAAAGTTCTCAATTTTGCCACCTGAACAGATAAAATGGCCTCGATTCCATTGACACACAACTTAAGTTACAGAATCGGGGCCCAGGTAAACTCTAGGTCAAATATTCATAATATAATTAGAATGAAACAATGTTTAGTTTTTCATCCTGCCTTGCCTATTTAAGCAGGCATAAGTAGCCCATTAAAGAGAAATCAAGTAATTCATAAATTATAGCTACAACATTGTTGCTGGAAGGATGTAACTACTTATAATGATTGTACAAACTCATACAAATTAATAGCATAATAGCAATATTAAAATCAAGTGCCCGCTTCCGTATGGGCGAAATGAGAAGTGCCTAATTATATTAACCAAATGTTAGAAGGTCATTGCTAAAAAACTCTTCGGCCTGTACCACAGAAGGAGACTTTAGAGTCCTGGATTTGTCAATAGGCCGTATAGGCCGCGGCCTAGGGGCGGCAGCATCCTAGGGGCGGCAGATTTCTGAGGACGCTCACTAGATTTCAGAGGATAAAACTCAAACAAGTCATGTTTTTTTTTGTTAATTCCCTATAGAATCTCATTCCTATCGAAAAATTAATTCCTTTAGCTCTTCTCTACATAAAAGCAGAGATTATGAACACCATAAACTATGATGATATTATAGATGATTTTGATATTAAAAAGTCCCGTAAAAAAACTCTTGATGAGTAATTCAATTCATTCGTTTATTTAATTTTAGTGCCTTCTTTACTACCAATGGAAAATTATTATTTTAGAAAGGTACTTGGGGCGGCGGAAATAAATTGACCTACTTTCAAAAAATATATAAATCCGGCACTGCTTAAGTTTTGATCTATACTTAAGTATTGATTGTCTCTTTCTCTCACTATCAAAATGACAAAGACGACTGCCACTTAAAGTATAGATCCGAGTCTGAGTCGCGTTCTGTACTACGTACCTTAAAGTCTTTTAGTATTGGTGCATTATTAGAGTCACTAACCACATCTTAAATGGGACATAGTCCTAGCAAAATACTAGGATAACTCATTAGTTACACACATCATAAAAAGATTTTGAATTTGTGATGCGTATATTTTTTTTTATTCCCACAGGAACGAAGTCCCGTGCATCCTCTAGCCTAAATAAGATCATTGCTTGATTCAATAAAAGTGTTCATGAAATCCCAATAATTCTAACAATTTTAGTAATAACTTACTTGATATGTATAATTAAATCTTACCATCATTCTTGCGACTTTTAACCAATCAATAAAATAACATTATTTATTGTTCGTCATTAAGTACTTTTTCATGTACATTTTTTGCTTTACGATCTAATTCGGGCATGCGTCCAACAACATCTAAACTTTGTAAATAAAATTGCCTGTAGTTCTATAGGTTAATTATTTTGACATTATCAGAGACCGAATAAAATTATTTTGCTATTATTAAAAGACAAATCAATATTGGATATTAATCATCGTAAATATTTGTATTTTAGAAAAGTTTTGGAAACAGGAACAAGGAATGCTTCTTGAATTCCAGGAATTCTTTCAAATTTATTTTATTTGAAGTCTCTTGTGAAGCTGACATGAGTGTAAATTAACGGCCCATGCTTCGTCAAAATTAAAAAAAAAATTTAAGTAGAAAAGAAAAGTAATACATTTTCATAGAAGAATTTTTTTTAAATTCTGAACCCAGGACTCGAGTCAGTCAGTCAAGTTTTCTTTATGATATTAACTTCGTTTGCCCTCCAAGCACAAAAAAAACGAATGTTTAAGAACTCTTCCACCCTTTTAGAGAAAATGTGTTAACGCTGATGAAGAAAGAAGACTTGAACAATAACATCCATACAATTTAAATATACAACATTTTACTTAAGACTATAATCATAGATTCGTTAATCACAGAAAGCTTAAAAAAGCTTATAAAACTGATTACACAATAATTTCTTCCAAAATTATACAAATTAAGGCAAAAGCCTCGAGGCTTTCTCTAACACCTTCATGGCCACACAAAAAGCAATCGCGCGTTTTACTATTTAGCTTTTGGACTGCTTTAAAGTTGATCTAAGATTGGACGTCGATTTTCAAAGGGAAGTTATTCAGCGGCTGAAGTACGAAAGCTACGAACGTCGTTGTGCGATCATGAGCAATTGAGCACCTAATTATAGGATTAAGAAAGGGGCAAGCAGTTTTATGTAGAGTTTAATAAGTAGCAATATAGAATATTTGTATTTTCCTATGTGTGCAATAAAGCAATAAAGAAAAATGCTGCCCACTTCTTCCAACAACAGAACATCGAAACAGTTTTGATAACCTGCATCTCAAGCAAAACAATTTGAAAACAATGCAGTCAAATGTCAAAAAAGTATCTAAATAACAAAGCCAGAGGGCTAGCAAGCCTTTGCGCGGTGCCCTCCCGCAATCAAAGTGAAGTTTTGCCGTCATCGGAGTTGCGTGGCCCGCGAGTTTGTCGCGGATGGTGCTAAGCTAACTATGCTGGCCTCGACAAAATCGCATTTTGTTAACGATTACTAAGGTCAATACTCGTAGTTGTGAAATGTAACGAATTGACATGTGACGTTTTTTATTTTGTTTTTAACATCCGATTTTCTTTATCACTAGAAGAATATGACATTGTCTAGTCTGGGCAATATAAACAGCTGGAATACTCTTGACACAGTACAGGAAGTTCCTAAAGTAATTACTAGAAATTTCTGGCACGCTTGGGCGAGATTAATAAATTTAGCAATGTTTGGTCGGTCAGTCTGCTTAACTGAATATACTATGGTCTTGTGTGCTCCACTCTCGGTGTTTCCTCATTACAGTTCAACTATGCAAGGTGAACTTTGTGATTTTTATTTAGTTAATTATTTTTCATCCTCTATGCTCGGGAAAGACTTCTTACCTCCTCAAAAACAGGGATGTAAGTAGACTATAACACACCTATAAATCAAAACAGGGATGTAAGTTTAATTTGAAATTGGAACAAGATCTGCTTAAACAACTAGTTGGAATAAAATCTGTTTCGATTTTAAAAATAGAACGGCGGGTTTTGTCTAATTTGCAGAAATTTAAATTATAAAAGTTATTTTTCCCTTACTATTGTTTCATTTACCTCGCATGGAGGATGAAAAGCAGAGTGTTTACCTCGGGTGGAAGTATCAATAACACCCTTGTGTAACAATCTACTATGGTATGGGTCGTAGCTGCTTGGGTCAAGTTTTCTCCAGTTTAAAGGTCTTACTGCATGAGAAGCAGTAACAGTAGGGCCTAGGTAAGTACAATTGAAATCTTTGCGTTGCTGAAAATGTACGACATTGATCTTCACTATAACCCAGAGACCCCAAACATAGATAAATACTTTACTGCATACTTAAAATGGACAAACAAAACATAGAATGCAAACTTACAACCAAAAGTGTGCAAAGGCGGCCATATAAGAAAAATAATCATAACTAATTTGTGTCCCGGCGCTGGTCTATAAGGGATATATCTTAAAGAGGCTGGCTCAGTGCTACTAATATATTCCCACTATTTCCCAAGTATCTCAAGTATCTTCGCCTTAAAACTAAGTGCTGCTCAAGTGCTCACACTCCAAGAGAAAGAGACGATGAGGTTATTCTTCAATTTTTACAACAATAATTTCAAAGTGCAGAGATTTTTACTCCATAAGATTAATAGAAGGAATTTAAAGGAAAAGAAAACTCTGTAAGCCTACGACCGATGTTTAGGACCGTAAAATGACAGTGCATCTTCCTCTTTCGTTTTACAGATGACAGTGACAGATAGTGACAAACATCGGACGTACGTCGGTCGTATAGTCTTACAGAGGAACATCGCGCAACCAAAAGGCGATGACAAAAGTTTGTCTATAGAAATTAAGTCCCATTAAATCATAACTACCATGCTAGAATAACTTAGAATGTGCCAGCTACCTACTCTTCCCAGGTATACAGTAAAAGTCTGTAAGTGGGATGCGAGGGTTTTGCTGAATAATAGGCGAAAGGCTGACCACCTCTCACCATTATGCAACTTGTTCCATCTGATAACCCTCACTATTTGTGTCAAACGTGGCATCTAGTGGTTCTAGAACCACTGATGATCTGCCTACCCCGTTAGGAATTATGGGCGTGAGTGTATGTATGTAT
The DNA here is from genome assembly GCA_949987775.1 of Aproaerema taeniolella. Taxonomy (NCBI): domain Eukaryota; kingdom Metazoa; phylum Arthropoda; class Insecta; order Lepidoptera; family Gelechiidae; genus Aproaerema; species Aproaerema taeniolella. Next base: position 15,336,543 of record OX465254.1, on the reverse strand, counting down.
GTGTAAATCATAGCTTACAAAATGTTGTGCAAAATTAAGTGGTTAAAGATATTCTAACTTTAGAGTATTGCATAAAAAAACCTAGGAAACTTCCAATGTATGACCTTGATGCAACAAGTTCCTCTTTCTCGCTGAAACTGCTGTACCAATTTTGATAAAGGTGTAGAGGTAGCTTAAACTCTGGATTAACATATAAGCCAAATAATTTTCCCAAATTCCCACGGGAACGAAGTCCTGGGCGGAAATCTAGTCCACTATAATTTCATCGCAACTCCGTTTGTATGCATCCTATTGATTGGCTTTAAAGCTTCATAGGCATATAGTCATTAAAACATGTCGTTTTAGTTTACGTAGCTTGCTTGAACCATCTAGCAACAGGGCAGTTTGTTGAAACATCGCTAAATTTATTAATCTCGCTAAAGCGCTCTAGAAATTTCTAGTAATTACTTTAGCAACTTCCCGTGCAGAGTTGAGATTGAGACTGCCACCGGCTGTGTACTTGACCGGTAATTCGTTATAAGCACAACTAATACAATAAACTAATAAATACATTCTAAAGCTAAAATAAATGTTATTGAATAATTTTGTGTTTCCCAGTTTGTGTTTCTCCGTAATTAAATCTTATGGTTTGATTTATTTAGGATGTTCCAGTTTAATAAATAGAATGATATTTTTTTTCTTCTTATGGGTTTTTAGCGTTCATCATGAGCGCGTCGATGGTCTAACGGATAGCGGGTTGCACTCTAAGCGAGTGGTTACCAAGCTCGATCCCCAGTGCTGCCATTACTGAATATTCGTTTTCTAAGTTATGCTTTTACAGTGGGGAAACAACGTGAATAAACCTGCAAATTCAGGCAACTGAATTTGTAACCATAATTCAATTCCGACCTGTAATTTTTTAAGTGAAAACTTCTTTAGCGGCGTTGTGCACTTTGAAGTATGGGTTAAAAATTTTCAACTCAGGACACGTGACCTGATCGAAAATTCGTAAAACGGAGGGAGAGTAGACCGCAAGGAAGTAATATATGTTCAAGTTTTCACTTCTGCCGGCACTCCCGGAGAGCAACCTGTTGTTTTTTTATGGCTTTTACATAGAGCATAGTTAGTTAAGGCGACTACAGCACCCGATAAAGGCAGCACACAAAGGAATAGTGCCATCTCCGTCTCTCAACAGGCCTGGGCCGGCAGTGCGAACAGTGTCGATACACGAAGTTTACGGACTATGAAAGCGTGCGTGCGTAAAAACATGTTCGAAAGTTTGAAAAATGAGATTTATGGAAAGGTAACAGCTTAAATCGAATAATGCGTTAACTACCTACTTATCGAGAGTGTTCAATCACGAACATTTTGATAGCAAATTCAAGTTCCTGTGTGCATTTTACTATCGTTTTTACTGCTTAAAAGATGTTGGTATTTAGAGGTGACTTTGTGAGCTTTTTCTATCGAACCAAAAGTACTAAATCATGTTTTCAGCAAACTATTTATCTAGTTTATGTCCTGAATATTACCGTAGTATTTTTTTTCTTCGATTTAATGCAGTGCGTCATGCTTATCTACGCATCATAAAATCGTTTTTAGGTGCTGTAGTCGCCTTAACATATTCCACATTCCACAAAATAACATATCGAGCTTCAAGAGGAAAATATAAAAAACCAATCTGTTAAGTATCCTAAACTTTTAATGAAATAAAGTTATTTTGACTTTGACAAAGTACTTATAAAACTTTCTAAGACAGTCATAACATAAGTTATAACATAATTCTTCTCATGCACACGACTAACCTACTTAATAGAAAATTGGCCAGTGTTTTTGGGAAATTTAAAGAAAAGGAAAGGCACGCTAAAATTGTGAGGGAAGGAGAGTATTGCCATGTACCCCTTCTTCACTAAGTATTCTTTGCCTTGATGGTGTGATAAAGTGAGTGTCCTTTTTCATGCTGTCTATGCCTTGGGTATCGTAAAGGCCTCAAAAGAGAATCTCTACCTAAGAGTATTATTTTTATCGTGTCGATGTAGGCTATGGACCTCCCGGGCTATGATGATCGCAATGACATATTATCTCACGCGTTATCTCGTGGTCACGTGACGCTTTCTCTTAATGTCATTGGTCGAAACAGTCACGTGACCACGAGATAACGCGTGAGATAATGTGTCGTTGCGATCATCATAGCCCGGCACGTCAAGCTCACATTAAAGTGCGCCACGGTCAAATGTCGAAATGCTCTCACGCTGTCAAAGTGAAGTTTCGCCGTCATCTCAGTGACTTGACGAGCGAGTTTGTCACGAATCGTACTAGGCCTGCTGAACTACAGATATCAACAATCAGTCTACGAAATGTTCGTCCTAAACTTTGCCCAACAGTGAAATTCACAAAAAATACTAAAATAACATCTATTGTATTAAAAATACATCTTTATTGAAAGTTATTTTTACTTTTCCTATAGTAAATGAATCGAATGATGCGATAGCTTAGCGTCTAGAGCAACAGGTGACTCCCCTCGTGAAATTTACGTTTACGTCACTTTTACGTCTCAGTTTTATTTTCATACCGTGAAGACCCAGAATCTGACGCACAGATAAGTAAACTGAACAACATTCTTCAAGAAATATTGGTCAAAAAATAAAATAAAATACATTGTTTATTCTCTACCAGTTGGAATGTTTTGCCAAAAGTTTTCAATATGGTGGAGTGATTCACAATCTGAAGTGCATCGGATAATTATAATTTGGTAGGTATAGTTGTATGGTTGTTAAAAATAACAATTCATACATCCATGCGAGTAACTTTAGGTAATACTATAATAGGATTGGTAGGACATCTAGCAATTATTGACGCTAGTTTTACAGAATGCCGAAAGAGAGTTTTCCTTCAGAGTTTTCATATTTCCACAGTATTATTTATTTCATTTGCTCAAACCATGAAATAAAAAATAACTTATAAATGTCACTATAAACTACTCTTGAAAAGGCGATGACATCGCAATTATAAGGTTATTGTTTATAATAAGTACCTGTCCACCCTCGGAGGTAGAAAGCGCGTTGTGCACTAGTAAACAAATGACGATGTGGTATTAAAGAACAAAATTACCCATTATTTTAGTGCTATTATTATAGTGAAAGACAAAAGCGAGTGTCCGTTGTTCAGTTTACCATATTATAATTGAGTATAAAGGTACCTACGTAAATATAACTACCTAACTGTGTCTTATGTCTTATACAAACCACAAAATTCTGTATTTGACAAACAGTGATAAAAAGAAAAACCTGTGTGTGTACTTTGCAAATAAACTTTATTTTTGTAATCTTTATCACCTGTTAGCAAAACAATTAATTTTATGGTTAAAAAATCTAATCATATTTTGATCTCCCATACAAAATGCGCTATATGCTGATTAAGTTTGTATGGGAACTCAACATATTTTTTTCGAATTTTGACTTATGTTCCTCGGGGAAAGTTGTCCAGTTTCATGGACTGATTAACCACCCGAGAGATTGAATGAGAGATACCTAAAGCCCTGTATATCACTTGAATTTTTCTACCACTATACACACTATCGCTATTATACATTAACTACTATTGTAGAAAACAAAAATTTAATCGACACAACAACCACTAACAAGGCCCCCGAAAGAGATAAATGTAACAACAAAAACTATTGACTTCCACTCTGGACTGGGAGTGTCAGCTGCCGACCCTTCCCAGACATACTGTAGAAACCAGTAAGTGGGATACGAGAGTTTTGCTGCATTGTGGGCGAAAGGCTGACCACCTATCACCACTATACTCATATCCCATCTGATAACCGTAACAATTTGTGTCAACCGTGGCATCAAGTGGTGCTCTGTCTACCCCGTTAAGGATATAGACGTGAGTGCATAAATGGATGGATGGAAAAAACTATTGACAATTGACACCGACTGACGCAAAGTTGTGCTGGGTGCAGAGTAAGATTGCTCAATGTAGTTCAGTTTCATATAAGGCATGATTTGTCGTATCGAGTAGTGTAGAGTCGTTTAATGCATTCAGATCTTAACTAAAAAAATTGAACTAAGGTAAGGTGCAGTTAAAACTATCTAAGTTAAAAAAAGCTACAAAAATAGATTTTTCTGAAAAAATATTACTCGAAGTAAAAAAAAGTTGTAGCTAGAATATTTAAGTTTAACTAAATATACAGCAAATCCTTGTAAAACGAAACAAAACGACACCTTGAACTTATAGAGAAGTTTTCTGTCAAAACCAACAAAGAGGACCCACCCACCTTTGATTATGACGTCACAGCTCATTGAATCGCTGTTAGAACCCGAATTATAATTATGCACGCGTCAAATTGATGCTATTCATCAACGTCAAGACAAAAACGCTATTCCCAGTTTAAAGTAGGTAGGTACACATTTAGATGATTCGCAATCGTATCCCAAAAACCTAATAACGGCCAAATGAAGGGTTGTAAGCGCTTCGAATTTTAATGAAATATTTGATTTATGCCCACCATGAACATCAGGTAGCTTATTATAAAAATATATCATTAAACATTACGTATATAATTAAAGCCAAGCTTAGCCTCGAGCTACCCCAATTTAAGCCGTCTCGTCTGCATTATAATTTTAATAAAATTGCCTGGTGCCCGATAAAAATAAAAAATAATAATAACGAAATTATAACACATCTGATTGATGTATTATTTGGTAATTTATTGGTTGTAATTACATCGTGTAATAATGGTTGATAATGCGGTGCGGCGGAGTGAGGGAACGATTTATTAGTATTTATTAAAGTATGAATTATTGAATAATTACCGGGATAGGAGCTTCCAAACTAAACAGAATGGTTGTTTTAGGGCTGGATTTATGGCTGTTTCTCAGAGGCGATCTAATCGCGCTTGTTTGCCGGCGATGCGATGTAATACGGGCGCCGAGGATGAATATTACAAATTATGGACGTGCGCATACACAGAATCCTCTAGAATATTCTACATTCAAGACTAAAGCTAACGGACTTAGCCCGATAGCGTGATACTCCTGAATCGTAATGCGAATAGTCACGGGGTTGCAGTGTCTGCCAATTGTAAAACCCCTCTTAAATTATGACTAAAGGTGTTGTTTATGGCTTTGATAATAGTTAAATCTTTGCAGTTGATTTAATATTATTTTTTCTTTAGTAGAGTTGCTAAAGCAGTGAAAGATATTTTTATGCTTACACCGTTTTCATAAACGAGGAAGGACAAATATTAAAATGACACCAAATGACACTACGCAACACCACAGACTCTCTCATATGTCTTGTAGGGAAAAACTTGGTTAACAGTTGAATTTTATTTTTTACCAATTGTAGAAAAATCAATAAATTTTATTGTCAGAGTCAATAAAATTGCCTGCAACAGTGAATTTCTAAAAATTTTGCAAACACTAAACTTTTCATACTAATTACATTTCATAATATGTGACCTAAAACAGAGGACGAATAAACTAACACTGAATTACTGCATGTAACCGATTAGCCAGCTCTGTCATTATGATGGTATTCGTAGTAGGACCATGTTGTCTGCCAAATAATGTGTTAACTCTCTTAACTCAATCACTACCTATTTTCCATTATTAGTTTTACCACGTTTTACTAATAAACACACATGGTAGGTGCTTAACCATCACATTTAAAGCTATAAATAAGGTACTCCTAACTACTTTAGAACCTTAATACTTTTGACTAGGTACTTTAAACAGTACATAATAAACAAATAATCTAAATCCCCTTCACTCTAATAGTTTTTACGTCCATTAAACCTTCGTACACACTATAAACTGAGATCAAGAGATAAAATATTTCACATTTGTGTGTTCTACGCTGTTATTACTAGTTCCTTATAATTTATGCATCCCTGGTAATTATCTTAAGCAGCACGTGTTTTTTATGAGATATGTTAATGAGTTTATATTTTTTTCTTTTTTCGATGGTAGCTTTTATTGGGTTGTTTTAATTGTTGAATTGAGAAAAAACTTGCTTCTTTTGCTGTCAGTCTTTACAAAAACATTGCTAAATTACAATAGCCTTCAATGAAACTGTTTAAAGCTGACATCGATTAACTTGCTGTTCCAACTGGCTGGTGTAGTCCCCCCAGATGTCCGTAGAGCTGTTGCTAGCTCCCACGAAAGGCGAAAAGTGGACAACGACGTACGACACCCACTGAATAGCCATAAACTGGTGCCTCGAAGACTAAAGAGCCGAAAAAGCTTTATGAAGTGCGTCAAACCATTTACCACCGAGCCGTTATAAGCTAAAACATGACACACTTGAAGTAGAGCTCGGCTTAAATTAATTTTGTATTAAAATTCATTTAATTTCGACTTAAACATGGAGTCAGTAGACTTATTTCAGGACATACTTCAGAACCTTTTTTTCTTATTGGGTATTGTTAAAACATGTTGTTTTATGATGTCATTAATGGGAACACTGCCCATCCTCACAGTACAGGAACCCTAAGGTTCCTATTGTGAGTATAGGCGACTCATAAAGTTACAACGTTGATTGTGTATGTTCCATGTGGAGCAACTATTTTGCAAAACTATTTACTAGATAAAATTTTATCTTATCTTTATCTTATGCTTACCGGAGCCACTGGCAAACAGGAAGTCCCTATGCAGGGAAGACGTCTTCAGGTAAGGGTAAAACAGCTTGCTGCCTTTCTCTGGACGTCGCCCCGGACTGTGACAGACAAACATCTACCGATTATTATAGGTACGTCTTTTTCACCGGGTGACTGGATGGAATATATGAAAAAAATTGAAAATCGGTCCGAAAATGGCGGAGAAATCGGTGAACATACTTTTAAAAAAATACATGCGTTAAAATATAGGAACCACTTCGCAAAAAGAATTATTGAATAATATCAAGTATGATAAAAAAAAACAGAATTATTGAGTCTCAGTGTATAAAAATCAATATTCTGACTTGCTGTGTCATCATCGCTCAGCCCAAACTTTTTAGTTATAGAAAGCTGAAAACCTAGCTCATAAAGATAAAGTTAAAGGTAAGCTCCAAAGCCTAGCTCATAGACGCAAAGTAGCTTGCCTATGTGTTTTTTATAAGATGTACTTCGGGGAGTGTGCTCAGGAGCTGCATGAGCTCATTCCGCCTGCCCCGTTCTTCCATCGGACGTCCAGACGCACTGCAGGGTATCACCCTTATCTTGTCGAGATCCCCCGGATACGTATTGAGCGCTTTTCTTCATCTTTTGTATTGCGCACTGCCAAGGAGGGAAATTCTCTGCCGGCGTCTGAATTTCCGAGCTCATACAACCCGAATATCTTTAAAGTACTAGTGAATAGGCTTCTTCTGGGTGAGCTCGCTACATCCTCGATCGCATCTTTGCCCTGAGCTAAATTGTGGTCAAGAGCGAACTTATTCTTAGTAAAAAAAAAGCTGAAATGTTGAACATTATACGGAAAAAAATAAGCCTTGCTACTTGTTCACATTAATTATACAAAAAACTGCAAAATTTCAGCTCTTTATGCGAAATGTTTTTTTTTTCTATTAAACTGTACATAAAGTGGTCTGTATTTCCAATAGTTACACAATAATGATGTCTTCTCGTCATACTTTACTGGAGAATTAATTAAAGGAAAAATTTATAGTCAACCTGGGTCATGCCATTTCCAGATATTTAAACCATCGCGTGCTTTTTGAACACATGGTCATGGTCTTATCTCATTTTGGAAACAGGTCCATAATGTGTGTTATCATATCACCTTATCAATACCTTAACAATTTCTTAATAATATGATCAAGAAAGCGCAAAAACAAAGAATAGTTCGAGCGTGTTTGTAATAGGCTTAAACACATTTTACCAATCTTGGGCATGCAAAAAACTAAATTATTATAAAAAACTTATCATAGGCTCAGCATGCGTATGTTGCCATATTAAATGTTATTTTCATCAAAGTTTTCGTCTTCTACATAAAGTTTTCGTCTTCTACAAACCATCAAATCCATACTTCCATACCAATATGGAATCTGTCTGTCTGTCTATCTTTCCGTCTTTCACGCCTAAACTATTGAACCGATTTTGATGAAATTTGGTACAGAGATAGATTGAGCCCGGGAAAGGACAAAGGCTACATTTTATCCCACAGTTGGGCACGACTACATAACCTGTAGTCCAAACGGGCGGAGCCGCGGGCGGAAAGCTAGTCTAAAATAAACAAACAATATTAATGTTTGTTTATTTTAGATTTGATTGTTTGTTTGTTTGCATTGAAAAGGCTTGGAAACTACTAGACCGATTTGAAAAATTCTTTCATCATTAGAAGTTCACATTATCCCATTATTCCTGAGTAGCATAAGCTATATGATTTTCCCAAATTCCTACGGGAACGAAGTCTTGGGTGGAATGCTAGTCTAATATATAAAAATGAATTGCTGTTCGTTAGTCTCGCTAAAACTCGAGAACGGCTGAACCGATTTGACTAATTTTAGTCTTGAAATATTTTTGGAAGTCCAGGTAAGGTTTAAAAGGTGAGAAAATATGAAAAAAAGGCTTTACGAAGTTGACGGGACAGCTAGATTAAAATAAAATAATTGGACCAAGTGCACTAGACTATATGGCGCCGAATTACCAAAAAGAACTTTCACATATTATCATGTCGTTAGTATATTCCAAGTTCTCTTTGCTTTTTCTACATCTATACTTAAAACTAAAATGTATCCTATAAACCTCACGGAGCCCGAGACCTTTCCAACGAATGCAAAACCGTGGAAATTGGTTCGTGCGTTCTGGAGTTATAGCGTCAGGAAGGAAAACCCGACTTATTTTTATATAGTAGATTAAAAAGAAGAAAGATTTTTATTTTTGTATGTTTGTAATGTAACGAATAAACTCAAAAACTGCTGAACCGATTAAAAAATTATTTCACCATTAGAATGCTACATTTTATCAATTTTTACCTGTTTCTCGAAAATTATTGATAATAGTATCACTTCTACATTAATTTTCTACATTAAATTCTCTATAAATTATGTTAAATATTTTCTAGCAATAGCTGTCCCATTCGTGTTTCGAAGGGAGGCACGTGTCCCTCGGTGGGGACGTTATATGTCCCATTCGTGTTTCGAAGGGAGGCACGTGTCCCTCGGTGGGGACGTTATATGGGCTGATATAGAAAAGAAAGAAAGCTGTACTAACTTTCAAAACTATACGAATCATTTGGTCTGATTGTCGATTTTTAAGCAAATCAGATATGTATGAGGTTAAGGCAGCCGCGGTCGCAGCCTGAAATTTTGGAGGGGGGTCACTCACCCAATTCACAACAAAGTAGACAGCCTTTATCTTGAATCTTTACAATAAACCGACAAATTACATTATTAGAATATTGTTATACATACAATCTTTATCATAACGACGCATATCGATTTTGCTAGGATTACCAAAACTACGTAGTTCGGTTCCTTGTTTCTAAACTAGATGTCATTTCCAAGTTATTTTGGCCATCGTACGTAGTTCATAAAAACACCACTAGATATCAGCAAACTATAAATTTATCGCTGTTAGGGGATAGCTAGAAATTTCCTTTTATTATTTGGCAAATGTTTGAGATTTTTTAATTTGACCTTAGATTTTGGGGGGGTCATGTGCCCTGTGACCCCCCCCCCCCTTCGGACCGCGCCTGGGTTAAGGTATACATACCCTTAATTACATTTAGCTTGTCCTTAAGCCTTACTTAAGGATTTACATGTACTCTAAAAACTAAGAAACAACTGAAAACTGCAACAAAAAGTTTCGCAAACCTCCGTGAACTTCCGTGCCTACTTCAAATTCTTTCCTAACCCTCACACTCGCATATTTTCTCTCCCACATCTTCCGTAAGGATGCGGGGGGCGGGGCGGGGAAGGAACGGGGCCTGCGCGATTTTTCACTCTAGACCACGTGTTAGTCACGTGCGTGAAACGGAACAACTTTCCCAAGTTTTTCTTTGAGGAACTCTCGCCACTTTTGGCGGGAAGCGGCGAGCGTGTTTTGTTTTGTGCATGTGTTTGAATTTCGTAACAAAGTTTTGATACGATTACTTAGTACGTTTTAATTTCAATATGTTTATTCAATAAAAATAAAAATGTTGTTGCTGATCTCAAACAAAAATTTTGTTTAAAAATGAATGTGCAACTTTTTTAATTAAAAAAAAATGACATAAAAAGCTTTAAAACCTAAAACCAAGCAACGCGGGTATCTACAGATAACTGATTTTCTATTTCTACACATTTTTTTGTAAATAAGTACATACATTTAGTATACCCCTCACTTATTATTGAAAATACGATTTTCAAACCCTAATACAACCCATGTTTACATGTTTGTGTTAGACGAGAATCGTACCTGGTACTTTCAGATCAGTAGGAAAATTCATTAACTTGCTGCTATATGTATAAACACACGTGTTTCTTTAAATCATTTTTTAAACCGATTCTTAACATTTCAAATAGAGATAACTTTTATGTTTTTAATCATAAACAGGATAAAGCCAGATAATTTCAAGGCATAATTTTTAATTATGTTTATAGCTCATAATTATGGCTATTGAGAGAACAATTCTTTTTGTAATACAAAGCCGAATTCGGCATAAAGATTGCCCGAACTAGTTTTGAAATTTTTGACCAATAATCGGTTTATATGAAGCTTATGGATATTAAAAATTAAAATGCGTCGATTAGTTCCAAATTTCGAAATGATCATTAACATTGATTGATATGAGCCATGCCTAACACTCATAAAATTTATAGATTATCATCGTCCGATTTCACCTATAGACAATTCCTCGTTATTAATATTAAATTTTAGTAATAACGTCAGCGCATTGGTCGTCAATAAATTGGAAAGAGTACGCTCAAAACTGCCGTCATAGACATTGGAAAAACCGCTGCTAAACTTAGATTCGTATTATGGAACGCGACTCAGACTCTGATCTATACTGAAGTAGCAGTCGTCTTTGTCATTCTGATAGTCAGAGAAAGAGACAATCAATACCTAAGTATAGATCAAGCCTTGAGTCTCCTTCTGTAATACGGGCCTGGGTGGGTCACATGAGCAGAATGCACTTTGACCATTGGGCTTATGACACGAAACTGATGGATACTTAAAGACCGGGGTCGACCAAGGAAATAGAAAGAAAGAAAAAGAAATTTATTCACCATGTAGAACAGATTAAACGATATACAAAACAAATGGTGAAATGGAAAGACGAGCCAAATGCTTTTAATGTCGCCTCGAATGCATTGGACCGAAATCTGTGATCAAAACAAATGGAAGGCCAAAATGGGACAGAAATGTCTACCTAAAAAAGAAGTCGTGCTTTCTGAACAAGTAACAATGCATCATTGGACCTGAACAATTTGCAATAAACACATTACCAAAGAAACCGTGCCTAGATGATTCTTAATTGAACTAATGAGAAGTAATTACAATTTTTATTGCAGCAATAATGATTACGATGCCTTAAAATAATAAAAGCAATTAGACATTGATGGGCGTAACAGAATCTTTATGTTCCTCTCTGTCTTTCGTATTGTTGATAGATAAGGTGTGAGCGGGGGGGAAGACGGCTGATTAGATGTAATTGTTCGAACGGTTATAAAAGTTGATGTCAGTCGGTGTTCTGTTTGTCGTAAAGTGCTGAGATGTGTCCGGTGATGCAATATACAGTACGTCATCTGTGAATAATCACAATACAATAAAATATACTTTATTTACACACAGAGACATAACACAAAAATCTTTTCTTTAATACGCCTCGCTCTATTTTATTTTCTACTTATTTTTTTATTTTTTATTTATTTAGGAAAACTAGATATGCTTCATATAGGTAATGCTGAAAATAAAGCAGGCTCAAGTGCGTAGTCCCGATTATATAACATTATCTGTTGTGACAGCAAATTTTTATAATTATGAGTGTAAGTGTTTTAAGTTCCTATCAAAAGCTTTTGATATCTCACCATTTCATTACGTAGGAAATGTATATTATTATTTTTATTTATTTTATTTCATTTGAAAATTTCACAGTTTATAGTAATATATTTATGTAAAAATAAGGGTGACAAAAAGCCAATGTCAAAATTCCGCCATTATTATAAATACAGAATATTATAACATCTCTGGCGTAAAGACATCAAGAGGACAACGGGAAATACTTAGGTTTTTTATTAAGTCCCACAAGAAAGAAAAAATAGAAGGCCCGGCAGCTGCAGTAGGTCAACTGGCGGTTTTGACAGTTCATTCGGACCATTTCTCTAGCAGTTGCCCTTTTGTCTAAGTATATTCTATTTCTTTCACACTCCGCACGTATGACTGAGACAGACCTATACACAAAATAGAACTGCTTGAGAAATGTTCTCAATGGATTGTCTAAAGTGCCCCAGTGTGTTTAGTTCACCAAAAAAAAGTGTGCTAAAGCTGAAGGAAAAACGCGGAATTTTAATTTAGCGCGCGTGCATTCTGATGGTTTTGTGTATAAGTTTGACTTGTGTATCAGTGTGTCTGTCTGTGGCATTGTAGCTCCTGAACGAATGGATCGAAATTGATGAGTTCCTTTTTGAAGTGAAAACTTCTTTAGCGGCGTTGTGCACTTTTTGGATGGGTAAAAAATGTTAAATTCGCGTCAAGGTCTTACAAATTTCGAAAATTTGTAAGACGGAGGATGAAGTTAAATCTTCTTAGACCGCAAGGAAGTCATGTAGGTAATATGTTCAAGTTTTCACTTCTGCCGTTGTTTTTTTTTGTTTGAAAGCTGACACGATCGAGATGGTTTTTAGATATTTGAATGAATTATATATTTTAGAGTTATCACTGTATAGATTATGTAGCCGACATTAAGAATAAAAATGTAGGCTCCACATTCACCGTGAGCACGGGTGATTACATTTTAGTACAATCGTTCAATTAACCTTCTGCGACTGAGGTGGTAGTCTGACAGACACCGCCAAATATAAAAAACGTTGCCACTCTATCATATGGCGTGATATAGTGCTGTTTCGCTCAGTACCTTCTTAGAACGGTGCGCGGCTGCGGGCAGTGACGCCCGAGCGGCGGCGCGGTGCACACTTTTCGAGAAATGGGCAGCCAGTGCCCCACGGACGTAAGTACAGCAATAAGATCTGATTCTGGGAGACGTCACCTCATAAAAATTCTGATACATCCATAGTGTCTAACAGTCGTTACCTCAGTAAAATATTAGTAACTCTATAGTGTCTCTCAGTCATAACCTAAATAATCTTCTTTTAGATGGCCGACGCAGGGATTCTGGCCCAACCAAAAGAGGTTTCAGTTGTGTCACAAATGATAAATAAGCAACAGAATGGCTTGAAAATGATGAAGACACAGAATTTAGAGAGATTGACGTCAGTGGCGATCCTGAACATGAGGTTGAAGAAAACCACATAGAAGAAGTGATCCAAATGGAAAAACAGATCGACGAAGAAGAAGAATCTGAAGATACTGACAGCACAGACCATGAAGATTAATAAATAAAAATAAAATAAATAAATAAACGCTACACACTCAAAGTCCCACACTAAGGCTTTCCCTTGTGTTGTGGGTCCCTTGGAATACACATAAAGACAGACAAGAACATCTATGACCCGAAAACAAATATCTGCTTTTTACCCAGATATTTGCCCCGACTGGGAATCGAACCCAGGGCCTGCCAATCAAGAGGCAGTGTCACTACTACTCGACCACAGTTTAGCAAATGAATCTCCACAGTCACCTCAACCTGCACCAGTACTAGAACCCTCAAAGCGTAAATTATGCTCTGTATGTCTTTCTAAACTGAAAAGGCAAACGAGTTTTACCTGTTGCGTCTATATGAAGTCAATTTGCCTTCAATGTTCAGGGCAAATCTGTGAATACTGTAAATTACAGCTTGTAGATTAGGGCCAACTTTGAGCCTGATTTGTGTCTTAACCTATCATTAAAATTTGTTTGTTTTTTTAAATTTGTTTAAGTATACTCAGAAAAACAAATTTATAGTTAAATTTCACAGAGTTCCTACTTAATAAAGTATTTTTGATTTTTTAGGTAAACCTAAGTAGACATTGTTAAAGATTTCGGTCTCATCAAAGTTGATTTTATATTTCTTAAAGTTATGTTTCAATTCGATCCCACGCTATTTATTCTGGTAATTTATAAAGTACTTAAACTTAAAATTACACATAAACTTTTCATTTATGTATTATTAAAAAAATATATGGATTACAAAATGACGTCTGATAGACTCCACCTCAGTCGAATGTTAACAATAAAGTCACCTCAGTTGCAGAGGGTTAATCTAAGCCACCATTCTTAATGACGCTGTGGCACAATTAAAATTACTGATTCATGGCAATGAAGTTGGGATACAAATGAGTCACGTGATTTGTACTAATTAGCACAATGGCTTTTGGAATTCAAACAAAATGATGTGATCGCATGAAAATAGAACTAGTGTTAAATGGTTTAATAAGCCTTTCATGATTTGAACTACTAATAAGTTGTGCAAATGCTAAAGTTCAACTTGAACGTTTGTCTCTTGACCAGTTGATGTTAGACACTATTCCTGCTTGGTTTATTTGATTCAACAGTAAAACAATCACAAAATATGAATATTAAAATTCTACAAAGTTTCTCCAATCTAATAAATACCAATCGTTAAAACCAAGTCAGAGGCCATTGTGCGGTTGAAAACTCTGACACCAGGGTTAGCCAAGTTCGCCACACACTTGACTTTACCTTCACGATAGGAAGAAAATCTAATAAATAAGCCAAAAGCACTCTGAATCTGACCCGGCCCAAACATCCCCATCAAGCTGGCCGCATTGCCGCGCTGGACGGCAATGGACTGACGCAGGACCAGGTAGGAGCCAGAGAGGGAGTCACCACCTCGAGATTTATTAATATTTTTGATTACTAGCTTTTAGAACAGTAGCCTAGCCTTTCAACTATCTCTTTACAAAAGACGACCCTAGCATACGGGATGAGAATCATCTCTCCTTTTTTTTTGTTTAACCATTATTGTCCCACTGCTGGGCAAAGGCCTCCCTAACAGCTCTCCAATTATCCTGATCTTGTGCTAACTCCATCCAGTCCTTTTTATAAGCAGCTAAGTCATCCTGCCATCTGTTTCTGGGTCTGCTTCAGCGACGTTGTCCGTCTTGGGGCACCCATTGAATGGCTAGGATGGCCCACCGGTCAGGGTGTATTCAACTTACGAAGAAATGTACCCTGACTAGTAGGCAATTAAAAAGTAACCCCCTTATTTATAAACGTTGTTGAAAGTTAAGTGACCAGTGGAGAGCATCGGGGGAGCCTTTAAAAATATTTCTTATTTCTGTTTTTACATGACTCTTAACTGTTACTTAATTTTAAACTCCGTTTATAAATAAGAGGGTATACTGCCTATTTTTTGTATTGTAAAAATATTTTTTAAGATATTGCAAGTAAGCAGTCTTCTTCTTTCTTACCTTGTGGATAGTAAGTACCTTACCTACAGTTAGATACTCTGTCTTCATAAGAAAGGTTGGCATAGGGGGACTCAGACTCATAATAATTAAGGCACTTTAAGCACTAATTCTTATTATTCTGTTCAGTTCATTTGGGAAGATCAAATCCACTACTTGTTGGTATATTCCCACTGTCTCGCTACAGGAGGTTTGAAACATTTTCCTATTAATTTATCATGAATTTAAAGTCAGACAAAACAATTACATATTGGGATTCAAAAAATTTGATGCATGCCACTAGTTAAGGCTGTTTTTAAATTAGTAGCTGGCATCAAATTGTTTATGTATTTTTTTGAGTTTATGGCCTGGTTCTAAGGCCTTTGAGCCAAGTCTTTATTTGAATTGTTCATACAATTGTACCAAAAAGGTTGCCAATGAGCAAAAAAAGTTCCTCAAAAGGTTGTGTATTGCTGGACCGGCGAAGTTTATTTTCAGTGGATGACATTTACACCGATACCACGGAAATGTTTTTTAAGATGGTGAAAAATTTACCCAATCGTAAATTAATTGTTTTTTTTTCTACACACAAAGGTAAGTTGCTGTTCCATAATTTTATTATAATGTGATATAAGTATGAACATTTTTTTTATTTGGACATTTTTTTTAACGTAATCGTAGTTTCTTTCTTGTAAGAAAATATGATTTTGAATATATTAGAAGCATAGTTAACCGATATAATATTGTATAATTTATGTCATGATAGTGTGATTTATGAAAAAAATATTTGATAAAAGTTATTTTATTATTTTTAATAACGAATGGGTTCGCTCTTAACCACCAAATATGTTAGGTATAAAGCTTCAAATTTTTAGTGATTATTCATTTATAATTGACTTTGTACCTAATTATGACAATTAATTATGGAAAAATAATAATAATAAATTAATAAATAAAGTTCACAGTGATTTGTTAGTAAGAGTTGCTATTCTTAGTAGTTAATATTCCAAATATTCAAATTCCTATCTAAGTAAAATTATTGTGCCTTGAAAGTATCTCATTTGATTCTGATTACGTTCATAGTGGCAATAATCAAACTGCTTAATTTAAAATTAATTTGCGTTGTTATCAACAATTTCATTAAAATTAAGTGGAAACTAATTATTATTTGATTAAAATTAATTAAGAACTCATTAAATATTGTGTACCTACACTACGCTTTATAATTATAATTTTTCTTTCAAAATTTTCAGATAAGTACTTACAATTAATGAAAAAGTAATAATTTTAAATATATGTTTTAATTTGGCAAAGTTTTTTTTTGAAGTTTTTTTTGAAGACTTAGTGTTCCGTCACATATTTTTTTTTTGCATTTTTTTTTCTTTTTTTGCAATCGTAAAAAACTAAAAGCCTAGAGAAAATGTAGCTCACATGTGAGCCAATCAGCTGTTTGTCAGCGCTCGCCCCGCCCCGTGCCTTTTCCTCTTCGACTCGACAAAAATGTAATAAACCATATTTCAGTTATTTATTCCCACACTTGGATTTATTCGGATACACCTTTTAGTGGCGTGACGGCTGATATGCCACATCGGATATACAGGAAAAACATAAAGAAAAGTTTCTTTGAGTTTTCTTAAGATGTCCTTGTGTCATCCATTTAATCTTTCTAAGTCGTTATTTTCAAAAATTTAGTATCGAGTCTTGTTTTATAAATTTTTGATTTGAATTAATCATAAAATTTTTTTGTTTAGTGATCCATCTTGCAATTATCTGATATGGTGTAACAAAAATATTTTAGTAAAATAATAAAATAAGATCGTAAAGTTGATAACAAACGCAAAATAAGACTAAAAATAAGCCGTAACAAAAGTTCTGGCAAAGTTAAAAGTCAAGCAAAAAAGCTAAAACCATAACCCAAGCTATCGAATAAGAACACAAAAAGTTGCAGGTTCATTAATTAAACAAAGCATTAATTCGCCGCTTAACAAGCACAATAGAATGGGCCAAAGTAAACAGAAACGTGACACTTACAATACCAGCAGCTAGGCGTTGGAAGGCGCTAGATTTGTTTTCGTAGTGACGCTCTTAATTACCCTCCGGCTGATTCATCACTTTATAGCGTCTCAACGGCCAGTCCTAGCCGATAATTACTGCTCACTCCTCTCCAACAATCCAACACAGCAAAAGAACAAGTCAGTAAAAACACACAAGTCTAAAACAGTCTGTAAACGAATTCCGAACGCACTCAAAAGTTTGGAGCTGTCAAAAGACGCGCGTAACGTTTTTTTGTGTTGGTAGTATGACGGCAACGCGCGAGACGGCCGGCCGCGACAGAACGCTGACGTTCACTAACCGCGTCTCGCCGTAAGTCGAGGAGAAGAAGGCAGTGGTCTCCACCAACACGCCTTTCGTTCGTCTCTCTCTCGCGTGGCTATGCCCGCCCGACCATTTTTACAGTTTAACCGACTCAATTCAATTCAACTCAACTCAATTGTCGTGAACCGAATGCCTTCGCACTGGACGCTAGAGTGAGACGTATAGCATTCGCCTTAGTCCACGTGACATGTTTTTGTCATCTAAATATAATTGTTCGTATTTATGAGATGTCAGGTGTCTTGTTTTGAAATTGGGTTAGGAAAGCAAACGTTATCGTGCGTTTGAATCGAGAGTCTGCGTTCGGAAAAGCGGAATAGAGCCTTAATCTTGGTTTAAGACGCAGCAGTGGCCGCGGATGTAGTCGTTTCGCTCGCGCCACTATCGTCCGGCGCGGCGAGAGCGCGTGTGCGAGCGAGAAAACCGAGCGAGAAGAGGCGTAACCGTTCCTGTCTGCTTATGCTGCTGGGTGTGTAAAGTTTTAGGCCGAAACATGTAAAAATGCATCTTGAAAAAAAGTTATGTATTAAAAAAAGAAGCTTAGTGCGCGGTGGGGGGACATTAATGCTAGCGGGAGGAGGCGAGGATGGCTTTTTTCGCATGCTGTATTTTCGGGGGTGTTCGCGTAACTGGACAATGCATTATCGGGCAGCGCTCGCGATTCGCCCCCGTCACCTTGCAGCTCCATTTGAACCCAAAAACTATTCTATTTCACAGGAACATCAAAAGTATTTTTATCACTTCAAAGGAATGACTTGCAACCATATTTGTAATACAAATCTGTAAATGTCGATCTCCTGAAAATGTAGAGACAATAAAAAACTTTTTTAAAATTAGTTGTTTAAAAATATAATTAATGTTAGGTTACATTGCTTAATTAATGAGCATTTGAGAACATTACACAGAGCAAACTCATTCTCTATAAATAAATGCTACATACTTAAAGGCCCATACTAAGGTTTTCCCGTGTGCAGCGGGTCCCTTGGAAAATATACAAACACAGACACGAACACCCATAACTGAACAAACATCTGATATTTACACAAATATTTTCCCCGACTTGGAGTCGAACGAAGGACCCATTGATTAATAAAAAATAAATAATAATAGACACATCCATAAGCAATTCGAGTTGACTCTTATATGTTTTTTTTATTTATCTTTTTTCTTTGTTCTGTGTATTTTTGTCATGTGTATCTGATTACATGTGTCTATGTGTATTCTAATGTGTACTTATATGGGCAGAAAAGTAATTGGAGATCTGTTAAAAATCGTTGGGTAGATATTTGAGAAAACTTGTTCAATACGTACTTACCACAATGTAAAAATACCTAAATCGATCTAATTTATTTATTTTCGTAAAACATGCTATAATACATATGGTCATTATATAATACAGATGGTCATCTATATAAAACGTATAGAATGACTGAAATATCCTCACAATCATGTTTTGCTGGTCTAATAATCAGCATGCAAATTGTAAATTATAATTAAAATGAAGAATTTAAACTACATGCACATGTCAAAAATAATTAAATAGTAATAATAATAAAATAAAAGGATGCTTACAATATCAATAAAAATGACAATTTAAATAAGATGTCAATAGTTATTTTATGATGTTATTTAGATGTGTGTTTGAAGAAGTCTTTAATATGATAAAAATTTTCTTTGTTTAGCCAGTGGTATAGTTTTGCCTTAAATAACTTAAAATTAAACACTTTCAATTCATTTGGCAATTTAATATACTCATTAAAACAAAATTTTATATATTCGTATAGGCTATATATAGGTATGCGCCATATATAGCTAAATAGTATCAACTTGTTGTATGCTATCTCCTTATTGTGTTTTACTTAACTAACTTTACTTATCGCCATGTATTATGTCTGTGACTAATGTTATCTTATAAATTTTGAAAAAAAAACCAAATTGATTGATATTCAAATACAGAACCGCAGATCCGGCTACCCTGGCGCCCCGTAGGTACCGGGGCTAAATCAGCCCTTTTATTATTATACTAGCATTCCACTCGGGACTTAATTCCCGTGGGAATTTGGGAAAATCAAGTAGCCTATGTTACTTGGGGATAATGTAGCATTCTAATGGCGAAATAATTTTTCAAATCGGTCCAGTAGTTTCGGAGCCTATTCAATGCAAACAAACAAACGATCAAATCTTTTCCTCTTTAGAATATTATTATAGTATACAAAGTGATTAAAAAAAAACCAAAAAAAAAGATAATTCAAAATTAATTAAAATTTAGCTTATTGCGCAGCTCTATTACAAATATGACAAGTATGTCATATTAATTATATGAAATTTTCATTTTGAAAGATGTCAAACCGTAAAATTAAGTTTTAGAATTTCTTTATTTTTTATTTTTTGAAACACGTTAAAACGTATAGAATGACTTGAAAGGGGGTCACTCTTCCCATGAAACTGAACGACTTTCCCCAAGGAAACTAATATGAAATTCTCAAAAAAAAATCAACTCCCCATATTAAGGCGACTACAGCACCTAAATTACAATTTTATGATGCGTAGATAAGCATGGCGCTCTGCATTAAATCGAAGAAAAAAAATACTACGGTAATATTCAGGACATAAACTAGATAAGTAGTTTGCTGAAAACATGATTCAGCACTTTTCGTTCGATAGAAAAAGCTCACAAAGTCACCTCTAAATACCAATATTGTGTATCTTTTAAGCTGTAAAAACGATAGTAAAATGCACTCAGGAACTTTAATTTGCTATCAAAATGTTCGTGATTGAACACTCTCGATAAGTAGTTAACGCATTTTTCGATTTAAGCTGTTACCTTTCCATAAATCTCATTTTTCTAACTTTCGAACATGTTTTTACGCACGCACGCTTTCATAGTCCGTAAACTTCGTGTATCGACACTGTTCGCACTGCCGGCAAAGGCCTGTTGAGAGACGAAGATGGCACTATTCCTATGTGCGCTGCCTTTATGGGGTGCTGTAGTCGCCTTAAGGTATAAGGCAAATTACCTTATCGCACATGCTGTATGAAAAGGCGAAAATAATTTTTCATATTTCGACCTATGTTCAATGGAGAAAGTTGTTCAGTTTTGTGGGCAAATTCACATCCTTTTTCCCTAACTAATGTAAAGTCACCCTATACACTTATGGGATAGGTCCGCCTTTGTAAAATTCGTATTACTGCAAACTTGTTATATCCTCTGTATTATTAGTGTAAAATAAGGATAGGGACGTCTTATCTTATCTTATCTAGCCATTATGTGTCTCACTACTGGGCAAATGCCTCTCTCCGTTCCCTCCATGACTCCCTATCTTGTGCTTCCTGCGGCCATGCCTTACAAAAGTCGTCCAGCTCGTCTCGCCAACGTCGTCTCGGTCTGCCGCGTAGTCTTCTATCGGTCGGTTGGTCTTCGACGGAAGCTCAAAGGTCCAGACTCGCGGTTTGCCAGAGAGCCATCGAGCGCAGCATGTTGGGTCTAAAACGGATCGACAGGGTCCAAAACACCGTACTGCGCTCTAAAACCCAAATTGCATAGGGACATACAACTTAATTTAAATCGCATAATTTTCCACGTTAAAAACGTATGAATCAATGACTTCAATTCCAACAACAGTTCGCACAAAGTAGATAACTAGTATTTTTTGCGGACTACAATGCCTATTAGCAGATAACCACAAACGAAAATGTCACTCATTTATTTAGATGATGTTCTGGTTTTATGGGACTACCTCTGGAATACTCCAGTATACACTCTTTTAAACAAAAAAAGAATTTAGAAAATCGGTCCAGAGTTGGCGGAGAAATCGGTGAACATACAAAAAAATAAATAAAAGAAATACGTACAGTCGAACATAGAACCTCCTCCTTATTTGAAGTCGGTAAAAACATATCTCGGTCTATTCTAAACACAAATATGACGTCACAGTTCAATTCTACCAGACTACAGCTCACTTTAGTTCAAGCCAAAGTTGCCGATTCTGTTAATAATTGATAGGCACCCTATTACGTATACGAGAAATCGCCATGTCGCTAACGCTATCATGTTTACGTAAGTCTGCAGCGGTGCATGTAATAATTAAGTACCGTCGTCTTTTTAGGGTTCCGTACCCATAGGGTAAAACGGGACCCTATTTTACTAAGACTACGCTGTCCGTCCGTCCGTCTATCACCAGGCTGCATCTCATGAACCGTCATAGTAAGACAGTTCATCACAGATGATGTATTTCTGTTGCCGCTTTATCAACAAATTCTAAAAAACAGAATAAAACAAATATTTAAGGGGGCTCCCATCCCATACATCAAACGTGATTCTTTTGCTCGTTTTTATAGATAATGGTACGGAACCCTTCGTGCGCGAGTCCGATTCACACCTGGCCGGTTTTTTCGAAGTGTAAGTCATGGGAAACAGTAGCTGGCTACCGTTCAAAATGGGTTTTGCGTCGGATTTCATTGGTCGTTTTTGTCTGTTAGCAATGAAATACTTATTTAAGTGATTTACTAGAAAATTTTAATGTCACTTTAAAAAAAGTAATAAATATACGCGCAGTTGCAGAAACGTACATTAATGTTTTTCATCTTATTGACGCAAATAAGGACGACGTTACATTTAACAAAGACACGCCTGAAGCAGTGGCGTAGCTAGGTAACCAAAGGCCGTGGGGCAAAAAAGAAACTAGGACCCCAACTTACTTATTTAAAATCGTTTGTTCCGTATTGTGTACCGAAAAATGTATACCGACGATTCTGTAATTTCAGTTGTGTGTAAATGGAATGGACGCCATTTTATCTGTTCAGGTGGCGAAATTGAGAACTATTAAATTTTCATATATTTGCTGACAACCACCTCGACCAGCAGTGCCACCGCCAACCGAACGTTGCAAACTACGACTATCGAGTAGTGAAATTCAATGTTGAATTTCTTGGAAGGTGCTTACTCTGGGATGCCACGTGCGTCAGCACCTTTGCCGCCTCGCACCTTGGTCATACGGTCAAGGAGGCAGGGACCGCTGCAGAAAATGCGGCCGTAAAGAAAAGGGAAAAATACTCAGCGCTAGGGCAAACTTACATTTTTATTCCCTTCGCTGTGGAAACCGCAGAGAGACAGAGTGAGGCCAAGGGTTTCATCGCCGAGGTAGGGTGGTGCCTTAGGTATAAGATTTGTGACCCCCGCTCCGGGTCATACTTGGTGCAAAGGTTGTCCATTGCTATTCAACTTGGTAATGCCGCAAGTGTTATGGGCACCTTTGCACCAGGGATGACAAGGGGCGGTTTATTTGACTGATTTAAAAATTTTAAGTTTTTGACATACTTAATATGTTTTTACATTTATTACATTGCAATAAAATTTTGATTTTGTAAAAAATGTAATTAAAATAGATGACGCACATATTTATATTTTGAATGTAAATACTCGTAGTAGATAAGTAGCTGCCAGGCTAAAATGTTTTTCCCAATATTAAAGCTTCAAAGACGATTTCATACCAAAGCGATGTAAATTTCATAGCAATTGAAGTCTATAAAGTTACTGAATAAGTCCTATGGCATTAGAGCTTCTCCAGTCTAGATTCTAGATTTTCTAGAAGACTAGGTCGACTTAAAATTAACACATCACTGTAAATGGATCACGGCGGAACTTTTTCAGATACAGGCACCTTTTAGACCAAGTTGTACAGGTCTAAAACAGCCAATTTTATTCTTGTACTGTGACTTTTATCGACTTAGAATTTATTTTTCAGAAAGTCACCGGTTGAGAATAACACCACCACATCTCTATCCGTGGGTGTCGTTAGAGGCAACTAAGGAAACACAAATGAGACCTGCCTACAAGTAATCCATCCCAGGCAACGACACTTCATTTTTTTTCTGAATCTGAGGTGACGTCCTATGGTCTTATGCGGTGTAGTAGGCTCTGTAAAGGGCTGTCTGGTTCGCGACCACCTTCCTACCGAAGTCCGACGCCAAACAGCTTGCTGTGTTCCGTCGGCGCGTGGGAGTACCAGTGCCTTTATAGGCATTTTCTGGGTTAACTCGCTCCATCGTCGACCTCATGTTTGACCTTATGGTCAAGATTGAGGTCAAGAGTTAACCCATCTTATATATAAAAAAGTGAATCTGTCTGTCTTTACACTCGCGTCTATATAATCCTTTTCAGGGTAGGTAGAGTCACGTGGTTTTGGAAACACTTGACGCCTCATTTAACATTATTTTTGAGGGCTTTGGATGGAATATAAGTAAATATAGTGGTTAAATGTTTTGTCAGCCTTTCGCCCAAAAAAACAGCAAAAACCCTCACGTACAACTGACTGGTTTCTACGGTATGCCTGTGATGAGTTGGCAGCTGGCACATCCGAAGTTTTTTTTAAACTCCCAGTGGATAGAAGTGAAAGGTTGTAGTTTAGAAGAAACTACAAACACAAAACGTATATAAGCTCACGCCTTTGTCCTTTTGGGGTAGACAGAGGCCACAGATTGCTAGATATTGATTGGAAGCAAGTAACTACTTAAATATGAAGGTGTGACGACAATGAGCATCGAACAATATCAGTTTCAGTCTTAAGGGCTAATACACACTCGTCACTTGGAACAGAAACGAAGACAGACACCAAGACGGGTTCTGGTGTTCAATTCCCAGTCGGGGCAAAAGTTTATGTAAAAAGCAGATGTTAATTCTCGGGTTATGTTCGTGTCTGTCTTTATGTATTGTCCGAGCGACCCACAACACAAGAGAAAACCTTAGTGTGGGCTTACTTGGTTTAAACCAAGTTCAAGAAGACAAGGAGGTTCTCAAATCGGCCGGTTGGTCGAGTGGTAGTGACGCTGCCTCTTGATCGGCGGATCCTAGGTTCGATCCCCAGTCGGGGCAAACATTTGTGTAAAAAGCAGATGTTTGTTCTCGGGTCATGGGTGTTTGTGTTTGTCTTTATGTGTGTTCCAAGGGACCCACGACACAAGGGAAAACCTTTGGGCCTTTGAGTGTGTAGCGTTTATTATTATTATTAAATCGACTACATGTTTTTTATCTTTTTTTTTGTTTTGTTATGGTTGTTAAGCGATCATCTGCTTTTACCTAATCCCCCGCTCAGAGGTGCCATGGCGGTTGATTGACAATGGTCGCCATTTTATCTATTCAGGTGGCGAAATTGAGAACTATCCAACATGTTATAAATTTTGGTGATGATGGCTCTATCAATGGCAGTGCCACCGCCAACAGCATTTTAAGTTGCTTAAGTAGTTTGCAACTTAACGTTCGGTTGGCAGTGGCACTACTGGTCGGGGTAGTTGTCATCAAATTAAAAAATCTTTGTTGAAAATGGCGACCATGTCATTCAACCGCCATTAAGACGTCATTGATTAGCGGAATAGCCACCCTGTAAATTACTAAGGCCAGTGTTCACCAAAAATATAACCAACGGTTAAAACGCGGTTAGAAGCTAATCAGACAATATGTCAAAAAAATGTATGAAAATGTCATTGTCAAATCTCTGGTTAACTGCTAATCGTTGGTTAAATTTTTGGTGAACACTGGCCTTACTCAATCTGATCGTATAATATCGTATGTTCTGACTCAACTCAACGAAAATGTTTATTTTAATAATCCATACAAAACAAACTTGAAATTCATCAAATCATTACCCCACTCAACTCGCAAAAGGGAAATGGAGAAACTCGCGAAAATATTCAAAGGCGGACATCAGATAAAAGTTGATTAATCTGAAGAAAGTTCTCGTCTTATTATAATAAACTAATTAATGATGGAGCGAACAATTCATTATCGGGCAGAACTGCCTTCCGAACAATAATGATAATGAGTGTAATTAATTATTGGGAAGTTGCGTCAAGGCATACTGAGGGGGTGGTAGCGGAGGTGCTTCGTACTCTCGGTTCGGATGCGGCATTATGTTCGATTCTTGGAGGGTATTGGCGATAGCGCCGCAATAAAGGCGCAAAGTAAAAATTTTAACGTAATTGACTATTTTGCCTTATTTTAAGTAACATTTTGATTATTCTACGAAATAAAGCTAAGTATTTTTTTTTAGTTTGACTTAGACTTAAATCAGTTTCGTCGTCGACTTTACAACTAACTTTAACATTTTTCCAGCGCCCACCAAAAAAAATTATAACAAAAAAATTTAAATTTGCGTGATTGAATCCATAATCACAAATCAATTTTTTAGCAATTCCGTATTAAACAGAGATTTTCGCCTAAAAGAAGGAGCTACGATGCCACAGACAGATACACAAACCCACAGATACTCACTTCAAACTTATAACACCCCTCATTTTTCGTCGGGGTTAAATACTGTTGATTTGAAAAAATGTATATTCCATTTAATACACTGATTTAAAGACAAACTTCAGAACTTTCCTAATTGCTGAATAATTTTGAAACAGCCGGTATGCCATTAGACGTGAACACGATACAAAGTCAAAATAAACTTTATTTCATTGAACATTCAGGATTTTACTTAAAATAAGTCATAGTAGTAATACATTAGTATTTTTAACTTTGCGCCTAGCGCCTATTCGCAAACGTGCAATCTGCCGTGTGGTGATCGGTTGAGAATAACACCACCCCATCTCTTGGGACCTGTCTCCTAGTAATCCATCCCAGGCAACGACACTTCATTTTTTTCTGAATCTGAGGTGTCGTCCTATGGTCTCATGCGGTGTGGTAGGTTCTGTAAAGTTCCGTCTGGTTCGCGACCACCCTCCTACCGAAGTCCGACGCCAAACAGCTTGGTGTATTCCGTTGGTGCGTGGGAGTACCAGTGCCTTTATAGGCATTTTCTCGGTTAACTCGCTCCAACCTCGACCTCATCCTTGACCTTATGGTCAAGATTGAGGTCAAGCTAATTCTTTGCCTCCGTTTTTTCAAATCAAAATCAAATCATTCATTCATAATCATTGTTTACAATTAAAAACTTAAGGCTAAGCGTTATTAAACATGTGCTTAATACCTGTACCTCAGGCAAAAAGGGATCTTCTTTTTTAAACAAACACTTTTAAATAAGTATGTAGTTTTAAAGATCTTAACCACACCATACCGACTCAGATACCACATCCATATTTCTCACATCGCCTAACAAAGGGTGTAAGCGGCGCGGCGGGAGGTCACTGCTTGTCGCTACGGAAGAATTTAATTATTATTATTACTCATAATTAAAAATCAGATGAAATGTCTATTGTCCTTTATAGGTCATTCACACTTTGTTAATGTTGGTTTACCATTTAACTCTAGTGTGGTTTTCTACGAACTGAATCTTTAATCCGCCAGTTAAGTATTTATTTTTGTAACAGCTGTCTTTTGTTTTCTACTTAATTAAAAAAAAGTATCTATAAACAATAAACTAATGAAGTCTTACACAATATAATTTTAAAAACAATTTCAAAAATCAGGCCCTGCCTCCTATTAATCCACCCCAGGCAACGACATCTCAATTTTTTCTGAATCTGAGGTGTCGTCCTATGATCTCATGCGGTGTGGTAGGCTCTGTAAAGGGCCGTCTGGTTCGCGACCACCCTCCTACCGAAGTCCGACGCCAAACAGCTTGCTGTGTTCCGTCGGTGCGTAGAAGTACCAATGCCTAACAGGCATTTTCTGGGTTAACTCGCTCCATCGTCGACCTCATCTATGACCTTGGTCAAGATTGAGGTCAAGAGTTAACCCATCTTCCGCTCGTGTGCGCGTTGTCTCTACGTCTGAGACACACTCGAAGTTCGCGCCGCGCTTGTTCAAAACGCAATTTGCGCCGTTTTCTGACTAAACAAGGTTGATTTTAAGCTTTTAAACTAATCTAAGATAAATTAGGTAGCAGTTATAATTTAAAAAAAAGAAGTTAGACGTCAAATTTCAGTAACTCGCAATGATGAAGTTCATTGCCCTCGACAAAATACTGCCAATCCGTACAGTTTTTCGATACAATCAACAGGTATGCGTAAAATTCCGCGTAGAGAATCGGAACAAGCTTCTACAACTACCAATTAGCCTGTTAATAGTCGTATAAAACTATTTCGATAAACTACAATATTTTCTCACTTAATGTGAAAATTCAGGTGTTATGTTGAAGTATGTTTTGCATACTTATTGAAGACTAGCTTTCCGCTTTGGACATCGCTACCGTGGGAATTTGGAAAAAAATGTGTTAATCCAGGATAACAGCTACCTCCATACCAAATTTTATCAAAATTGGTCTAGCCGATTGAGCGTTAAAGACTAACAAACATCCATACATATACAAACTTTCGCGTTTAAAATACTAGTTAGGATATTGTAGGCGTGTGTGGTATCAGTCATGGCGCAGTTGGTAATAAGCCAAATGTCGCGGGTTCAAATCATCGTTTCGGATTTATGTATGGATTTCTTATTATCACTTGCTTAACGGTGAAGGAAAACATCGTGATGAAACCCGCCTGTCCAAGAAAATTCATTTTCGAAAGACGAGCGGTCCACCAACCAGCATTGGGCCAGTGTGGTGGACTATGGCCTAAAGCCCCTTCGTGTTTCGAAGGGATTTATTTAGCGTTTATTTATTATATTTATATTTATCCTGCTGTCGGTACATCCTGCTGATCAACAGACGACGACGCTCTGACGTACTAACACGTAGAGTTTCTTTACTTGACATTGGTGACTTCGCCATACCTACTATGTTTTAATCTTGACAAGGGTGTGCATAAGCACACGAAACAACAACTTTTTCCAAGGAACATAGATCGAAATATGAAAAAAAATACATTTCGCTTCATAGTGCAAGTTTATATAAAATCAAAATATATTTTCACAATGAAAAAATAGCAGATACCTAAGAGAAATTGAAATTGAAAAAAAGACGATCTCAAAAATAAAAGACGGTCGCTCCTGGTGTTCCAGCGTTTTTGAATGAATAAAACATATTCTATGCAATCTTCTAATCTTTTTGCTTATTATATCCCACATACATCTTGTAGAAAAAAAACAACGGTTTTCACTCCGGGAGTGCCGGCAGAAGTGAAAACTTGAACATTATTACTTCCTTGCGGTCTACTCTCCCTTCGTCTTACGAATTTCCGATCAGGTTACGTGTCCTCCTGACGCGAGTCTAACATTTTTTACCCATCTCAAAAAGAACGCCGCTAAAGAAGTTTTCACTCTCCCTCCGTCTTACGAATTTTCGATTAGGTCACGTGACCCTGACGCGAGTTTGACATTTTTTACCCATACTTCAAAGTGTTCAATGCCGCTAAAGAAGTCTTCACTTCAAAAATAGACAAGCTACTTTTGGTCTACGAGCTAGGCTTGCGACTTTGTTAGTAAATCAATAATGTATACGTCTACGAATTAATATTGCTTTTGAACAATAGACAATGCAGTTAGGTAGAGTATAATTGCCCATAATCGATCACAGTATGGTCATGTATGATTATTGTATGATCATGTATGGTGAAATACAAAATATGAGAGAAAGTCGTTTTTAGCGTGAAGCGGAACCAAGTTAGTTAACTGGCTACAATTATAAAAAAAAATTGAGTTCAATCACTCCAACTTAATTGGGCTGAATTATTCTAGTATACGGTAATCACTTGAGAAAACTTTTAAATGATACTATAAATTCTTCTCCTCCTTATTGTGTAGGTATGGTCAAGTGTGTGGCGAACTTGGCCAACCCTGGTGTCAGAGTTTTCAAACCGCACAATGGCCTCTGACTTGGTTTTAACGTCTGTAGTCAATTCAATTCAATTCAATATTTTATTGCTCTCATAATGGTAACATAGATGGAAACTTAAAATTAGTATCACATTATGACCCAGTAGGTCACGGCAAAGTCAATCGACAACAGCCGGGTTCGACAGCTTAACGAGCCTTCCGAAGCACGGAAACGCTCGTGATAAATTGACACTTTTGGTCACCCATCAGGTTCCCTGCCCCTGTGTACGTTGCTTAACCTCACTGATCGGTTTAGATCAGCGAGAGCCACTGGGCTACGAGCGCTTCATACCATAAATAGTACTGTTGTTTATAACTCTAAAATAAAACATCAGTTCGTCAGTCCCCGTCACCGGATAGCTTCAAACTGAGACTGAAAAAGCATTTTGGCTTCAACGCTGAAGCCCTGAGCTGAATTTCAAAAGCATCTCTCTTAATTATGTTTATGTGTATATATATGTATATTTATAATTATATATGTAGCATTAATGTTATTTATATGTATTTGTAGTATATTTTCATTAGAGTATAAACTTATACATAGTCTATTATTCGTTTTTATAATTATAATATAATTTTAAATAAGTACCAACCTACTTACTGACTGATATGTTTTTCTTCTTTTTTTTTTCTTTTTTCTTGTGTACAAAAATAATTAATTTGTCATTACGCCGAGTAGTACTGTGTTCTCTTAAATACTCTTACTAGGTTGACTGGAAGAAATCCCCTCGTGGGATAAGTCCGCCTTTGTAAACTTCCTATTACTGTAAACTTGTTATCCTCTGTATTATCATTGTACAATAAAGAATAAATACATACATAAAATAAAATGTGTCACTCCCGACATTCGATTGCTTATAACTCTTAAACGGCTGAACAAAGTTGGATAAAATTTAGCTAAGTACCATCTCGATTACGTCAGCTTTCAAATAAAAAAATCACATCATAATGTCGAAATTTTTGTTCATTTAGGGTCAGCTGACACCGCACGCGACGCGACGCAACGTTGCGGATAGAGCCACTCAAAATTTTTCTATTTTTAGTGTAAATAATTGAAAGTAGGTGAGAAACAATGTAAATGCCTATTAAATTTGAGGGTTTTCTTCGATTTCCCTGGGATTCCATCATCAGATCCTGACCTGGTTACAATAGGCCCACCTCTGGAAAATCGGATCGGTGAACATCCGCGGAAAAATCGGTGAACATACATAAAAAAGGAACATTCAGTCGAACATAAAACGTCCTCCTTTTTTGAAGTCGGTTAAAAACGAATTTCGACTTTCAACACAGAGGCAAATCAACATCAAAAAGTTGTACGGAGAGGGAAAAATGTATATATTCCTTAGGGAAAGTTTTCAGTTTCGTGGGCTGATTCACACTTTTCGTTTTCGTTAGTTAATTTAAAGTCTATCAGTATAAACAAGATAGCCTTTAATTAAGGCTGTTTATCGAAAAACTCATCCTTCTAAACCAAAAGTGCAGAACCCTTAGAGTAGATTAGATAGCCACCGCTGAACTCCGAAAACTTCTTTAAAAAGTACCCATAGGTAATCGTGCAAAAATGCGTAATTCAGGTATATCGTGTTTTACTGAAGTTATCTAAATCCACGCCGAAACATGGAAACACGCATCTTTTTTTTTAAATTACAATAGGCATTACAAATTGTGAAAAATTCGCAGGTGTTGGAAATTAGTCTTGGTGTTTGCCACTGCATGCTAAAATTCTTCTTCATATTCATGCTATGGGGCACTAGCCACTATGTGATTCTCATGCATGCTATGGGGAAAAATCTACACTTATATTATAAAGAGGAAAGATTTGTAATTTTGTATGTCACGAATAAACTTAAAAACTACTGGACCGATTCCAAAAATTATTTCACCATTAGGATGCTACATTATCCTGGAGTAACATAGGTTACATAATTTCCCCGAATTCCCACGGGAACGAAGTCCCGAGCGGAATGCTAGTAACTAATAAATAGCTTGACCAGCCGAGTTACTTTTATCAATGGTGTTTAAAGGGCAGTGGAATACCTAGCACTTTACATTTAGTTGGCGGTGGCGCTGCTAGTCAAGGCAGCTGTTTTCAAATGTATTGAACGATAGTTCTCATTTTTTGACGGCCGGTTTGGTCGAGTGGTAGCTGCCTCTTAATCGACGGGTCCTGGGTTCGATTCCCAGTCGGGGCAAATATTTGTGTAAAAAGCAAATGTTTGTTCTCGGGTCATGGGTGTTTGTGTCTGTCTTTGTGTGTTCCAAGGGACCCACGACACAAGGGAAAACCTTAATGTGGGCCTTTGAGTGTGAAGCGTTTATTATTTTTTTATCACCAGAACGATTAACTGAACTAGGAGTAATAGAAAACATAGAATGTGCCGAACTCTCTCTTACCGCTTACATTATAATTATTTCATGTTATAACCCTCTGAATTTTTGTCACACGTGGCATCAAGTGGTTTTAAAACCACTGATGCCCTGCCTACCCCGATAGGGATTTCAGGCGTGAACGTGTGTTTAAATGATGATGTAACGCTTAAAATTATCACTATACCTATACATTGCCATTGAAACGGTATTGATTAGCGGAAAAGCCGCCTTGGGCATAGCTGCGAGAGTACATATATCTTTTTCAAAAGGTCCATACACAGGGCTTTAGGTATCTCTCTTTCAATCTCTCGGGGTTAATCAGTCCATGAAACTGAACAACTTCTCCAAGGAACATAGGGGGGGTACCTAAAGCTCTGTAGAAGGAATTTTTCAGGACATTTATTTAAAAAAAAAACGTAAATCTCTGGGTCGGTGTAAAAAGACACTAATTTCTTTTTTCTTTTATTGTCAAAAAGTTACTTCCAACAAAAAAGATTGCCAGAAGATGTTCTTACCTTCGCAGTTCTGTCGACAATCTTTAACAAGTTCAGGAAACCTGAAGTAATTGTGTAACTATTGCTAAAATGTTTTATTTGTGTATCTCTGATCGAACTCGATAAATTTGTTACAACTACCTCATGTAACTGTATTTTCGTCTTTTTCGTTTTTGTAAATTATATTAGCTGACCAAAGATAAAGTAGTCAAAACGCAGCATGAAATCTTGCTAATAGTCGAACACAACAATTTAACAGACTACAAACTTTGCTCAAACCCTCACAGAGAAGGGTCGTCTATACACCGCACCTCTACAGGTACGTACCTACACGAAAACTGTATCCTCAAGTCAGAGCCAACATAAAGACCTGTATGAACACTCATTAGGTCCGCGGTATCGTCCATAAATACATTATCGTAGGGGGCCACAGGGGGAGGACGGCAGGGGGGAGGCGGTGGCTTATCGAATTAAAACTTCACTAGCAATAGTCGAGTTGAACACCGTATTAATACACCATGTATAATTCGAAGCTTGGACAGCAAAGCGCGATCCGCTCACGCGATAGTTCGATGAAGATATTTAGAGGATTTTGCGGGTTATACAGGGTTATTATTGTTTTTAACACGCTATTAGGACTTTGGGATTTTGGCGGGTTAGGGTTCCGTGTCACATGAATTAGAAGACTTTATCTAGCCTGTGTAATGCGCTAAGTTATTCGAGAACTAGCTTTCCGCCCCGAACTTCGTTCCCGTGGGAATTAGGGAAAATTATGAAGCCTATGTTAGGATATGTAGCTCAGGGATAATGTAACATTGTAATGGTGAAAGAATTTTTCAAATCGGTCCAGTAGTTTCGGAGCCTATTCAATGTAAACAAACTAACTACTAAATTCCTCTTTGTGATATTACTGTGGATAAAGGAGCTTTTTGGCAATTATTGGGCCTTTCTTTTTATAATTTGAAATAAAGATCTTTTTTTTTCTTTTTTTTTCTTCAGAATTTTTTCTTCAGAAATAAAGAACCATGTCCCAAAATAATCCTTGCACACTTATCCATTTATCCAAGCTAAGAAGACAAAATGACTAAATTATCAAAACATCTATTCACTGTTTAACACTTAAACTGCCGAAACCTGTATATAACGGTGACCACACGTTTCGCAAGTTAGTGGAACGAAATTTATTGTTAAAATCAAATCTTCACTTAAGAAATTAATTGTAATAAAAACCAGTCAATAAAAGTGTGCAGTTAGAAATTAGTAGTTAACAATTCGACTTAAAGAGACGAATTTGCGTCTTTTAGTTACGCACGATTATGAAATGTGTGAAAATGTTACAAGCAATTATATATTATTGAAGATTATTATTTTGTATTATGTAATTTAAATATTCTTTGCCATATGGAAAAGCACCAATCATAATGTATAAAATTGCAGGTCCTGAGTCATTGACTCACCAACGCCTAGCCCAAGCGATGTGGCACCTTCACAGGTTGTACACTTAAAATGATCTAATGTTAAGTTTTGTAAAATGTAATAGTGTAACATCCCTTGGTTATCCGAAATAAATAAAATAAAATAAAATAAAATAAAACCTTAGAGAGTTTAAATCATGAAAAGATGTCCATTTATAAAGTAAGCATTAGGAAGAATTTTTCAAAATTGTCACAGGAACGAAGTCCCAGGCATCCTCTAGTATTAAAAATAATTTGTTTTTACCAGACTTCTAAAAAAAATGGTTTTAACTAAGAGCTTTAAACGTTCACATCTGTCTTATTTTTAGAGATATTAAAAAACTGGTTATACTATAGGCTGTTTATAAGGTAACGAAACTTCAATTTTAAACATTGTCATGCGCTTTATTACTCTTAAGTAAGTACCTCAAATAAACGGCCAATCATCGTTAGTGTGTGGTGCTCTTGAAGAATGATTTTGCTGTTTATTAGAAATAGCCTGTTTTATTCGCGCGCTATTAAAAAAAAATACTTTGTCGTTATTCTTATATTGGGTCTTCTTCTTATCCTGACAGGCAGCCATGGGAATGAACTGCTCAGCTCTAGAGTTATTTCAGATTTAGTTAAAATTAGTAAATAAGAAAATTTGTAATGCGATTTAAAAGAGCAACCTCAGAGTTTCTTGCCTGTTCTTCTCTGAGGAAGACTGCACCTTTGCGAATAGGCGTAGAGTCAGTAGGGTCAAAAGAACGAATGCGTATGTATGTATTTAAATCGTTTAATGTATGTTTGTATGTATTTCATTGTAATCCTGACTTGTTTTAAGTGACATCCTGAATGTCCTATAAAATAAATATTTTTCTATTCTATTCTATTCTATTCGTGTAGGTAGTTACGAGTAAGTGTGTGGCGAACTTGGATAACCCTGGTGTCAGAGTTTTCAAACCGCACAATGGCCTCTGACTTGGTTTACCGACTGTAGTCAATCGACAACTCGTGATAAATTGCCACTTTGGTGACCCATCAGGTTCCCTGCCTCTGTGTAAGTTGCTTAACCTCACTGATCGGTAGAGATACGAGCGCTTATATTGGGTGACTTTAAATTAGTTAGCGAGATTTAAGGATGTGAATCAGCTAATTCCCCGTGTGGTGATCGGTTGAGAATAACACCACCCCATCTCTTTCCGTGGGTGTCGTAAGAGGTGACTAAGGAAACACAAATAAGACCTGCCTCCTAGTAATCCATCCCAGGTTCCCAGGCAACGACACTTCATTTTTTTCTGAATCTGAGGTGTCGTCTTAGGTCTCATGCGGTGTGGTAGGCTCTGTAAAAGGCCGTCTGGTTCGCGACCACCCTCCTACCGAAGTCCGACGCCATACAGCTTGCTGTGTTCCGTCAGTGCGTGGGAGTACCAGTGCCTTTATAGGCATTTTTTTGGGTTAACTCGCTCCATCGTCGACCTCATCTTTGACCTATAAGGTCAAGATTGAGGTCAAGAGTTAACCCATCTTATAATAAAAAAAAATGAAACTAGCCAAGTTCGCCACACACTTGACTACACCTACACGATAAGAAGAAGAATGAAACTGAACAACTTTCCCTATGAAACATAGGTCGAATATGAAAAAAAAATCCCAGATTTCATGCCTCACACGAATTCGAGAAAATGTCGTTCTGACTTTTTGACTTTTTTCAAAAAGGTTAGGCTACAGGGCAAACCCTTAGCCTGATCATTTTTTTTAGGCTCAAATTGTAGCTGATTAAATTGTCCAGAGGAATGTTTCTCAAATTTTTGATATCATTCCTTGTTTCCAAAATATCGAGCGCCAAAATCAATAATTCGGAAAAAAACTATTTCTTTTTACTATTTTTCGGCCATAACTTTTTTCGTTTTTGACTTTCTCGAATAATTCTTTTTGCACCTTACAGCTCTTGTAAAAATACGATTATTTTGAGTCTTTTTTTGTATATCGTTATCTTTAAACTCTCCAAGATATAAGGGGATCCCACTTTTTCGTGAATTCGGAGCCTATACTGGAGCGAACGAAAAGACATTTTCAATGTCAAAAAATCGTCTCTCCGAACTACTTGTGCTATTATCAGGTGATTGCCTCAATACGAGATGTCAAACATTTTTTTGAGAATTTCATATAGGTTCAATGGGGAAAGTGGAGGAATCAAATTTCGCTAATTTAAATTCACTCTACATTGACTGTTGTGTACACTGTCGACAAGATTTGAAAATCGAATTGAATTAAAACAATCTTCCTTATTAATATTATAAACGCGGAAGTTTGTATGTACGGATGTTTGTTACTCTTTCACCTAAAAACTACTGGACGGATTTTGATGAAACTATGCAGTAATGTAGCTTAGACATCAGAATAAAACATAGGCTACATATATTTCTTCAATTCCAACAGGAACGAACGAAGTCCCGAATGAAAATCTGGTTATAAACGTAAGAAAATAATTAATAACATTACCAAATTCAAAACTATACAATTTAAAATTGGAACTCGCGTCGGTAACGGGCTCGCTCGGGGGTGAAGGCGGGGCGGGGCGCGAAGGAGCGATCGAGGTAAGGGTGCTGGCTACGTAATTAGATTTCCAAAGTCCGAATACACTGCTCGTACTTGTCTTCATAATAATGTAAGTCGACTAGGTGGAGTTGATACTTGCTTCCTATTTATTTGTATTTTTTTACCATCCGTTCATTTTCATAAAATGTTTTACTTTGCAACAGATTATTTATTTATTTAAAATTTACTGTACACATAAAGACAAACACACAGAGAGACGACACCATAGGAACTGTTTATTTCTAATTAGTTAAAGACCTATCAGAGTGATATAGACATAGACATACAATTTATTCACAAGCACAGGTACACACTACATTACAGACAGAAATTGATATTGGACAAGGTGAAGAGGATAAGACAGACACCTAGATGTATCGTATCCGTGTCTTTTTTTTTGTTTTAAAGCTGACGTGATCGAGATGGTTCTTAGCTTATTAAAATGGATTCATCATCATCATCATCATCAGCCTGTATCAGTCCACTGCTGGACATAGGCCTCTCCTATGGCACGCCACTGAGCTCGGTCTTCAGCTCTCCTCCTCCAAGCACTGCCCGCTACTTTACGAATATCGTCACCCCACCTAGTAACAGGGCGCCCTACGCTACGTTTGCCGATTCGTGGTCTCCATTCTAGAACTTTTCTGCCCCAACGGCCATCGGTTCTACGACAGATATGACCAGCCCACTGCCACTTAAGCTTGCTAATTCGCCGGGCTATGTCGGTAACTTTGGTTTTCTGACGGATTATTTCGTTTCGAATCCGATCCCTCAAAGAAATACCGAGCATAGCCCTTTCCATAGCTCGCTGAGCGACCTTAAATTGGTGGACTAGTCTCACTGTGAGTGGCCACGTCTCGGCTCCGTATGTCATCACGGGTAGGACGCACTGATTGAAAACTTTCGTTTTCAGGCTTTGAGGTATGGGTGACGTGAAGACTCGGCGGAGTTTCCCAAATAGATTCAGCCGTTTCAAATATATTAACAATGAATGTCGAGGGTTAAACATTTTTGTAAATTTTAGTTTTACAGGCCTTAAGCACTGATTCAGCGAGTGGTGTGATCGTGTAGGTAGGGTAACCGACAGCACGTCGCCATTCTTCCATTACTATCATGAACTAAGAAACGGCTAAAATCTTCTTCTTATGTACTGGACATAAAACAAATCTTAGATATTGCAATAAACATTACTTGAAAGTGATGCAAAAGTGATGAAGATGCGAAAGTTTGTGGGGATTAAAAGGATGCAGGTAGAAATCTAGTCTTTAAGAAAAACAATCACGAATTTTTCTTAATCTTTTTAGACTTAAGTATCAAGTCAATTTTTAGCCCAAAGAAAATTTGTTTAACATCTCAATCGCAAATCCAACCAGTATCAAGATCGAGCGATCCCCACTTAACATGGAGGTATCGGATATTTAGTTTGCTTTGGGCCGGCGGGTGGGGGGAGGCGCTAAGTCCAACTATAAATTAGGAAGGGTATAGTTTCATTAATCACCCATACGCCGTTATTATTAATTAACTCCCTTCGGTCGGTATTAGCTATCGACCCATACTGCCTAATGTCAACTTACCTCGCAGCTGCCAACTATTTTTGTAAAGACATTTGCGAGGAAATTGATAATTTGTTCTAAAGTAATTGCTTGTTTCTTGTATGGTAATCCAATTAGTCAAATTGAAATGTCGTTTATTTTCTTTTCTTGGCCTAGGCAAAGTCACATTCTAATAGCGATTACTGAGATCGATACTAGTATCTTAAATTAAGTTTCATTATACATTTAATTCTTTATATTAGTGCTTGTGGAACCAGCCTGTAATAAATTGTGCACTTAGTAAGTTGTATGACCTTAAATTTAAAACATAAGTAACAGTGTAACAATTTTTGGCTGGTCAAACTAATAAAAAAAATTGTTCTGAAATGTACGGAATTGACATGGACTGACCAAGTGTGTCTGTCATAAATATTGTTTATCTTTCCATTTACCATATACAGGGTGAAAAAACCTCCTAGCTTTATTCAAAATCCTAAACCAGTATCACTTATAGAACACTTTTTTATTTTTATTTTTTTAGATGGGATTTTTTTTTTCCTAAACGTAGACACCACTCGGGTGCACTCCCTGAGGGCTACCTGCACCCCTCGCGTGCCTGATGTAGGAGTAATGTCTACGTTTAGGCAAAAAATGAACTATTCCCATTGAAAAAATATTTAAAAAATAATTTTTTTTTCATGAATGTGTTCTTTGAGTGATACCGGTTCAGGATTGTGTATATAGCTAGGAGGTTTTTTATCACCGTGTATTGTTTAACTTTTCATTTACAACGTTTCTGTAACTTGTCAAATTTTTTGAGTTTGTTTTCCTCGGACTTTACACTGGCAGCAATGGTCGCAACCGGTTGCCATACCCTGAAAACAAAAACAAAACTTAAAATTTTTGTTATTGCTAAAATAATGAGACATCAATTAATCATCAAGAGAAGATCAGTGACTCCTGACACAGGCGATGAGCTTACTGCCACTAGTTTTAAGGTTATCTTTCAAAAAAGAAATAAAGAATTTATTATGTATTATATCAGTATTAAATATTATTTATTTTATGGTTAAGTCTAATAAATTCATTACATCATGACATCGTCAAAAGTCAACATTAATGAGGTTATAAAATGTCAATTTAAAAAAAAACATTATTAATTAAGTAATTCTGAAAATATAGGATGTCAGACAGCCGATTAACATTTTTTGTGGCAAAGAGTTAATCCGCAAAACTTATCTTAAAAAAAATTAGATAAAACAGTTTAAATCAATGTTTTTGTGAATTAAGAAGTTTTTTTACAAATGCGCGCTTACAAATTGATAAAAAACTTAGCCATTAATCACAAATTAATTATGAATCTGTAAAACAACTAAAAATTTAACAATCAACATAAATTTCCATAAAAAAGAACAATTTAACATTAACAAAAAAACAAATTACTCGTTATAAAATAGCTTGAAAACATTTTGTGGAAAACGAAGCTATTAGCAGCTATTAAGTTAAAACAAGTACACTATTATGTGTAATAAATTCATGTACATTTTTTTTTAACAATGTATTTATTCTCACAATGACTTTAAAGCTGATTTACTTGTGAACGCTCTCTAGGTTTGTTTTCATTGTTTAAGCAATACATGTGAAAAGAGGTATACCCATTACAATATCTTTATCGGGGTAGGTAGAATATCAAATTATCATAGAACCACTTGACACCACATACCAAGAAGCATAGCATAGATTCTGTCGCTATGCTTTTTGAAGAAGGAATTCCTTTACGTCATAATTTTGCAAAATTTCAGCTTTCTAGATTCTAGGTATAAGGGTTTAGGTTGGGCGTTGATGAGCCAGTTAATCAGGACCTCCAATTTTATATATAATAATAAGAAGATTCAGGATGTTACTTATAATAAGTCAGAATTACATTAAATACATACAAACATATGTACATTAAAGGCTTTAAATACTTATATACACGTTCGTTCTTTGGCCCTACTGACTCTACGCCTATTCGCAAAGGTGCAGTATTCGCCAGAGAAGAATACTGAAGAAACTCTGAGGGTGCTCTTTTTACTTGCTTTAAAAAATTACTTATTTTCTAAATTTAAGTAAATCTGAAATAACTCTAGAGCTGAGCAGTTTATTCCTATGGCTGCTTGTCTGATAGATAAATTAGAAATTCTGTAATAGCCCTTTTTGCAAAGTTTTTGTTTAATTTTTTACCAGCCCATATACGTCCCCACCGAGGGGCACAGGCCTTCCTTCGAAATACGAAGAGGATTTAGGCCATAGTCTACCACGCCGCGCTGGGCCAATGCAGGTTAGTGGACCGCTCGTCTTTCGAAAATGAATTTTCTTGGACGGACGGGTTTCATCACGATATTTTCCTTCACCGTTGAGCAAGTGATAATTAGAAATCCGTTCATAAATCCAAAAAGACGAATTTAGTGATACAGGCTCGCACCAGGATTTGAACCCGCAACCCTCCGATTACAAATCTGGCTCATTACCGACTGGGGTATCACCGCTCTAATCTGGGCTATCTGGGTTTTGTTTAATTACTGTCTTACATTTGATATGTGATATCTTGATGTGCTGGACGCTGTACATAGTAAGAAAATACTTTGGGAGCGTTGTTGGCCGATCGTCTCGGTTAATCAGAGGGCTTCGACCTTAAGCCCTTGACGAATCAATCGTTAAATTTTGATATTAATAACGCACAACGGTATTTTCTTTAAAACGATTTTAATATCTTCAAACATCTTTGGTAGGGGAATTTTTCAAAAAGTTTTGTAAATTACAAAAGGATGCCCATCAGGACTTCGTTCCTTCCTTTGAAGGATTCTTCGTGCCATATTTTAGCTTTCTAGGTCTATGGGTTTGGGCTAGGCGTTGATGAATCACTGAGTAAGTTTGGACATGCAGTTTTATAAAATACTAGCTGACGCGGCAGACGTTGTCCTGTTTTCATAAATTTTCTAATGTTCCGCTCAACTTTCTTTATTTTTTTTTCATAAGAACCTTCTTCTGACACAACAAGAAAAGAAGCATCCAAATCGGGCAAGCCGTTCTAAAGTTATAGCCTGACCAGGCGAAATAGGGGTTCATTTATATATACATATATACTAGCTGACCCGACAGACGTTGTCCTGTCTTAAATTTTCTAATGTTCCGCTCAACTTTCTTGATTTTTCTGTTATAAGATCCTTCTCCTGACAATAGCAAACACAACAAAAAAAGAATTATCGAAATCGGGCAAGCCGTTCTGAAGTTATAGCCGGACCCGACGAAATAGGGGTTCATTTTTATTGATATTGGAAAACTCTAAATTACTGCATCAGCCCACGAAACCAAACAACTTTCCCCAAGGAACGTAAGGCAAAACATGAAGAAGAAAAAATGTCCCTTCTTCATATAACTTGTGCGATCAGCTGCATTCGTCTTTATATGGGAAGTTTTATAAAGTTTTCTTGGGGACATTTGTAAATTTTCATGGGAAGAACCACCCCCAAAACTTCACTAACTAATTTATTGTCACCCCAAGAAGATTTTAATGTAAAATATTAGCTCAAAGGTTTTGTAACCAGGGATCCGATTCTGTAACTTAAGTTGTGTGTCAATGGAATGGTCGCCATTTTATCTGTTCCGGTGGCGAAATTTAGAACTATTTAATTTTCATATACTTGCTGACAACCACCCCGACCAACAGCGCCACCGCCAATTTAACGTAAAGTTGCAAATAGCAACTGACAACCCCTTAAAGTTTCGTTAACTAATTTTTAAATATTGGCTCAAAGGTCTTGGCCATAAACTCCAAAAAAAATACAAATATTTCGTATCCACATAAACAATGGACACACACTTAATGAGACAGTAAGTTGCATAATTAGATAGCTGTAAACATAGAGCTGCGTAGTGCGTACATGTGAGGTCGTTAAAACCAGTATTTAATTATATTTTTAAAGCCATTAAATTGTACTTTTACACGAATAACATTTGCTTACGTTTTTGGTAGTACAGTGCTTTAGGAAAAAACATAGATTAGAAGCGAAAATATTTGGGTCTCTGTGACAAACATGTCTTTACAAAATTGCCTTGATGCTTATAAGTTAACTAGCGAAATAATGGTTGACTTTCACTACGAAACTGAACAAATTTCACCAAGGAACTTAAACGAAAGTTTTCAAAAAAATATAATCGAGGCATATTTTTTTTTCATACCTATACGAAAAAAAAATCGGCTCATTACTTAGTTGCTTAGTTTCGTGAGTAGATTCACATCCTTAGTTTTTGCTTACTAATTTAAAGTACCCCAATATGATCTTTTCAATGTTTTATTTAAAACTTTTTTGTAATTCATATTACATTTTACAAAACTGTCAACTTATAATAATTAAAAAAAAAAAGATTAACTGCTGCATTTCCGCGCTGTATGGCTATAGACAGCCTCGTCTTTTCATAAAACATATAAAAATTATACTGACCAAGGGCGTCGCCAAGGGGGGGTAGGGAGGGGCAGCTGCCGCCCCCCTAGAGATTAAAAAAATTTAGGCAACTGCAAACCAACCAAAGTTGGAACCGTTCTTATTACAAACGCCAATTCGCCATAGAAGCAAAGACTCGCGCTACAAGTGGTAGAACTTCATGCTCTTGACTGTACCTACTATTTATA
This sequence comes from Aproaerema taeniolella, assembly GCA_949987775.1. NCBI lineage: Eukaryota > Metazoa > Arthropoda > Insecta > Lepidoptera > Gelechiidae > Aproaerema > Aproaerema taeniolella. The sequence continues at coordinate 15,293,923 of OX465254.1, read as the reverse complement.
TATTTTTCATCCTCCGTAATATTAACTTGCCCCCACCTGGGCCAAGGGCTGGCGACGCCCTTGATACTGACTAAGATTAGCACATTTAGAACATGCGACCAATTATCGACATCAAGCCATAATACTAGCACGATAAGATATGAGTCAGAAATTGTCATTGTCACCTCATCGGTAAATACCCATTAAACTGCTCTCCATAGCAGGGCTCTTACCTCCCATAGAGAGCTTCTATAATGCCTACAATAAGATGGTGCCATGTCATTTAGCAGTCACCATAAAAGTAATAATTGCACACCAACTCGCTATTGTTCAGATTACAGTATATAGACGGTTGGAAAATATTGCTACTGTAACAGACTGACAGAGATTTACTTTCGTAGTATTAGTAGAGATATCGTAGGTCCCTTGGGACACCAACAGACGGATGTCAGCAGAACAAACAGATGTATATCTGTTTTATACAATGTTTACCCCGATGGGGAAAATTCCGCCGATATTACCTCATATTTTTTTCATATACGTCTACACTAATACTGTTAAGAGGAAAGGTTTGTATTTTAGTATTTAGGGTATTCAGGGATATTACGAAAATTCTGATTATCTATCAGACAGGCAGCCATGGGAATGAACTGCTCAGCTCTAGAGTTATTTCAGATTAAGTTTTTTTCTATTTTATTCTATTCTATTCTAGTATGTTTGTCACGAATAAACTCAAAAACTGGACCGATTTCAAAAATTCTTTCACCAATAGAAAGCTCCCTTATCATTGGGTGACATTAGGCTACGTAATTTTTACTTATTCTCACGGGAACGAAGTCCCGGGCGGGAAGCTAGTCTTCAATATTTTAGGGTTTAATGTGTAATTTTATGCGCGTATTGCCTAATTTCAACTGATATTCTTAAATCACACGACAGTCATAAAATGCAATCTTTGTTTACACATCTCACTCACTCATACACTCACGCATACATAGGATAGGCAGAGCATAAAATTCTATATAGTTCTAGAACCACTAACCACAATTGACATAATGTTTACAAATAATTTCCACTAATTACTGTTTTCAAACTAAACATCAAAACATTTGTATTATCTGTTCTGTTCCCGTGTACTCATAAGCAGTCATATCAATTAATTTTATAAGTACTGTCGACGACTCGTCAGCTTGGCCTTCTACTGTGAAAATGAGCTTTATTACTAAGAAGTTAGAGTGCTATAAATCCACCTAAAGTTGATCGTACTAGGCGAGGCAGATAATTGTGTAAGGTATTATAACAGCGGGTGATTCATGCGGGTCTAGCTTCGGTGACGTCATATGTAGACGGCAAATCTGGTTTTGACAGACTGGGAAGGGAATCTGGTTTATTCAGGGTTATTGGGGATATAGAAGAGAAGTTTAAATCTCTGTTATTTAAGGAGGGAAACTTGATAAGAAAATTTAAAAATGATTTTCGCCATTATAAGAGTCAATCTTTTCAAGACCTTAAATAAATGAAACGGACTATCACACTAAGTCCGTTTCATTTATTTTTTTACACTTATTTTCTTTCTCAAAAACTCTATAAACTAGTTGCCCATGACAAATATATGTATATATGCTTTCTATATACGTTTATATATAATAAATATCTATGCTTAAGTACAACATCTACAGTTAAATTTAATTTTTGCATTTCACAAGAACCACACAACACATATCACTCACGGACTTACACTATCATCTTCATACGCCCCTCAGGTTATAACATGACTGAAAATCAGTGTTTGACCGCACTAAGTTATAACCTATTGACTCACTGCGGCATGCACATAGTGATCTGCAACCTAGATTAAAGCACATTATGTTAAATAGGTTTAGTACATTTTGATTTTGTTATTTTATTTTATTTTTTATATGCATATTATATTTTTTGTTTGCTTATTATCAACTAGGCTATCACTTCTATGAATATATAGTATGTGACCTAAAATAGAGGACAAAATAAATCAAAACTTAAAAAAAATGTTATCACCTCCGACATTCGATTGCTTATAATTTTTGAACGGCTAAACCAATTTTGTTCAACTATAGTTAAGAACCATTTCGATTACCTCAGATTTCTAACAAAAGCTTCTTCTTCTTATCGTGTAGGTAAAGTCAAGTGTGCGGCGAACTTGGCTAACCCTGGATAAATCGCATAAAAAAAATAGATATCGTAATCGGTCCATTCGTTTAGAAGCAACGATGCCACAGATGGACACACAGATACACATGTCAAACTTAGAACTTTATCACTGAATTACTGCATAATATCACCTAACACAGAGACTATCATGCACAAAGGTTACTGGAAGATATTGATGTTTCCACTCATTACTACAGGAGAAGACGACCAGAACTACAGCCCGCAAGAATTTCTTAAAATCTAGCTCAACTAAATCATAAGCTTTTAGGTTACCGAGTGCTGTTTGTTTTGACGACTAATTTGGAATGTCACCAGTTCGGAATAGGTAGCTAAGCTTGGTAAGATCTTACAAAGTTGTTTTATTTTATTTTATTATAAGATGGGTTAACTCTTGACCTCAATCTTGACCATAAGGTCAAAGATGAGGTCGACGATGGAGCGAGTTAACCCAGAAAATGCCTATAAAGGCACTGGTACTCCCACGCACCGACGGAACACAGCAAGCTGTTTGGCGTCAGCAGGGCCGGATTTAGAGGTCGAGAGGCTTCGGGGCAACAGAGGAGTGGAGGCCCCCTGGCCCCAAATTATTTTCCAAATAAAGGGGACAATTTTTTTCAGTTGAGTTTTTCAATAAATAATTTGTTGTGGAACCAAGTATAGATTATTAAGTATAGAAGATGAAAATACTCACGTCTGTCCATACAAATTCGAAAGAATTTACATTTGTTGGACAATTTTCGCAAGTTCGTAGCTTCTTGGACGCACGCGAATGTATAAAACTCCGGGGATTCCCTGCTACTAGCACGCCACTCAGCGGACACTTGTCGACGCTACGACGGATCGTACAGACAAAAAACGGGGGAAACGGGTACCGCTGTATCGACACGCAAATACGGGGAATAGGCTGCTAAAATCCGCAGAATATACTATCAATTCCTTATCGAATTGGCAACTTTTATTCTATTGTGGATAGCCATGAACAGGCACGGGGTTTTTGAAGATGACAAGAAAAAGAAAGAAAACTCACACTTGCCACTTGCAAGATAAAACAGCGAAAGAAAAATTTCTAAAAGCGAAAACAGCGTAAAAAAATTTTTACTCTTGTTTACTAGTTGTAATTTGAAAAAAAAAATTCGAAGTCTCTATTGTGGGGGCCCCTCTTTCGTGGAGGCCCCGGGGCTGTAGCCCCGGTTGCCCCCCCCCTAAATCCGGCCCTGGCGTCAGACTTCGGTAGGAGGGTGGTCGCGAACCAGACGGAACTTTACAGAGCCTACCACACCGCATGAGACCATAGGACGACACCTCAGATTCAGAAAAAAATGAAGTGTCGCTGCCTGGGATGGATTACTAGGAGGCAGGTCTCATTTGTGTTTCCCTAGTCGCCTCTTACGACACCCACGGAAAGAGATGGGGTGGTGTTATTCTCAACCGATCACCACACGGTTAAAACCTAATTGTAACCTATTATGTCATTTTTGTGTACTTGTTTTGTGTTGACGAGACAATTCATAAAATAGTCCTATGTAACCGTATTATCTTTATAAGTTAACATTTTATTTTATTTATTTCGAAATTACAATTACAAAATATCAAAATAAAATAATAAATATTTTAAAATCCACACAAGTTTCGTCAATTAATAAATTAACTTTTTCAAATGCATTCAGATCCTAACTCCTTCTATGAGATAGTATTGCGTGCGTTAAATGGTATTGTATCATAAAATTGTACCTATCTGAAAACTATTTCACCAGTCCGTTTATCAAAACGGAAGCAACTTCCTAATTAATAGAACAAAACAATTTACGTACGTTGCTTCACGGTGCAACTGAATACAACACAGTACATCTACAGTGCTATGGCTTGTACTAGCCGACTGACCCTCCCCTTATAAATAATAGTGGCAAGACACCCACCACCCTGCACCCCTTAAGGGCTACCCCTGGATCTCATTTCCAAATTGCATTCCGAAACCGAAAATCGACTTTAGAACGGCAGTCCCACATTCAAAACTGACCCTTAAACACAGCATATAAAGTCAGTAATTAGAACCAAAGTAAGAGCGAAATTATAGTATCCTTTGAGGTCATAACCTAAGAAGGGGTCTACGGACTACCCAGCCTCTACAAGCACTAACTCGCATAATGAGATATGATAATAAACGCTCAAGCTGAATATTGATGTTAGAAGTTAGGATGCACTCAGCATGGCTAAGATCAAGCTTCTAATTAATTAATTTGTATGATAAATACACGTCGGCGGGTTCATTTCTGATGAGAAAGTTCTAGTATTTACATTCTAGAACGATAATTGCTAACTTAGTTTAGATACTTGTTTTGATAATGAAATTGTTTGTGAGTTCGTTGATGTAGGCTACTTACAAACTGTTAAACGCGATTAAGCTGGTAAATTAGCAACTGATCTTAGTTCAGTCGTCATAGATTCAATTCCTTTTAAGAAAGAAAAGAAAAATCCGAATTCAATGAAGCTTATGGATATTGTTTTTAGCACAGAGTGCTACACCCAATTTTCAGAATAAATAAAGCCTGTGATAACTTGGGGAAGGCGAAAAAACGATTTTTTTTTAATATATTCAATCCATACTACACTATATTTACTATATAATATAATAAATGCGAAAGTAACTCTGTCTGTCTGTCCGTCTTTCACATCTAAACTACTGAACCGATTTTGATGAGGTACAGAGATAGATTAGAGCCTGTGAAAGGACATAGGCTACATTTTATTCCACAGTTGGGTACGATATAACTTGTAGTCCACGCGGGCGGAAAGCTAGTTTAATATAAAAAGAGAAGAAAGACGGAGTATTGAGAGAGTTTTTTTTACAAAGACACTCTGTTTCAGATATTTGTATTTACTCTACTTAAAGAATAAAATGCAAAGGCTGACCATGACCGTGGAATAATATAAAAGATTTTGTCCTGACTGAGTGACGGACAGACTGAATGGTGGTTTAACTTACAGCCTAAACCGCTGGTTACAGGGCCGTGAATTTTGGAGTGCGTAGTCTTTATGTGATGTAGGCATCCGATTAGGAAAGATTTTCCAAAATTTGTACGGGAAATGGAGGCAATCGGCGAAAAATAAAAAATAGTGTTGGTCGATTTCGACTATCAAATAGATCACGTAGTCCTGCGACTAGACTTCTAATGGGGGCTTGACTTTTTCTGTTCTACCTAAACGAAGGATTAAACAAAATTCCCATGGAAACGAAGTCCCGGGCATCCTTCAGTAATAAAAAGTGATCGAATAATATGTTATAGTGAATTATATATTTAAATTATTTCCTTGCTTCTGTATCTAACGTGTATTCTTTAGACTATGTGATGGAAGATGCAACTGTCCCACCCTTGTACTCATTACAGCTCCAGATCATTGTTCCAAGTCCACACAATGCGACACAAGTTCGCCTCGGAGCGACGATGCCTCTCCATTGGTGTCGACACTCTGTATTAGGTTCTAGTCATGGTATATTGTTTAAGATTCTCGTCGTTATTTTTACTAGTTTTCAAGCTACTGTAACCTGTTATTATATGTTAAATCTAGTTATTGTCATGGAAGCCAATATTGAGTGTTTTGAATATACGTATTACCTACTTTGAATTATTTAGTGACCCTTCAAGATATGACTTTCCCCATGGAACTGAGCCCCTTTCCATAAGGAACTCAGATGAAATTCTCAAAATGTTGGACTTTTCGTAGTAAGGCAAACCACTGATCGCTTTAATTGCATGAAGACGAATTTTTTTTAGTTTAGTGGACTGATTCACATCCTTTATTTTCGCTTAATAATAAAAAGTCACCTATTACCTATTATAATATATTTTATTTTTATTATGAGATGGGTTAACTCTTGACCCCAATCTTGAACAAGGTCATAGATGAGGTCGACGATGGAGTGAGTTAACCTAGAAAATGCCTATCAGGCAATAGTACTCCCCGCGCCGACGCAAGTCGTTTGGCGTTGGACTTCAATAGGAGGGTGGTCACTACTGGTCACGAACCAGACGGTCCTTTACAGAGCCTACCACAACCGCATGAGACCATAGGACGCAACCTCAGATTAAAAAAAAATTGAGGTGTCGTTGCCTAAGATGGATTACTAAGAGGCAGGTCGCATTTGTGTTTCCTTAGTCGCCTCTTACGACACCCACGGAAAGAGATGGGTGGTGTTATTATCAACCAAACACCACACGGCGGCTGAATCACAAATAACAGTAACTGAATAACAAAAAAACAACAACAAGTAGGTAGGTGTGACAACGACAAATTTGAACTGGCTTAAAAACCACGAGCGTCATGGAAGTGAAGAGGCGCTGACTTAGCACTTAAAAAGTTATTTTCTATCGCCAATACAAATCATTTCGATTTTGATCACACACATCATAATAAAAATTCTTCCTATTCATTTAAATTTTGTGTCGACATCAATGGAAAACCACCAACTATTCGTTGATGCGCTATTTGGCGACAGTAAGTAATTTACAGCTACATTGTACTTGCGTGTAATGTGTCGGTTTATTACGCATTTCGCTTTAATGAGGATACTGTTGTTGTAACGGAACGCAAGACTTTGAAGCTTAAAACGGAACGTACTAAATACTCGTCCTTATATTATAGACATAACGATCGGGCAGGACGTTAAATTTTAATAGTACAGTTAAGTATCCATATTGAAGTACTAGATAAACTTTAAGATGAATTTATTCATCTTAAAGTTTTATGAATTTATTCATCTTAAAGTCATTGTGTAGCAAAACTATAGATTTCCCAAAAAACCCATTTCAAATTCTCAAAAAAAAATTGTCTTCTCATTCCAAACACAATCAGCTGATTGCTCAAATATGAGAGACGATTTTATTTTTCATATATCAAGCGGTGATAGCCCAGTTGGTAATGAGCCAGACTTCTAATCAGAAGGTTGCGGGTTCAAATCTTGGTGCAAGCCTGTACCACTAATCAACTTTTCGGATTTATGTACAGATTTCTAATTATCACTTGCTCAACGGTGAAGGAAAACATCATGAAACCCGCCCGTCCAAGAAAATTCATAGGCCAGCGTGGTGGACTATTCCGTAATTCCCCTATCTTTTTTTTACATGGGCTGGTAAAAAAAAAGATGTTCCTTGGGAAAAGTGGTTTAGTTAAGTTGGCTGTCTCCATCGTTAAATATAAAAACAATTAAACTCCATCGCTTCTAAACTAGGCTTTAGACACTGTATGAAAATAATTTAAAAAATAATAAATTGTTTATTTCAGGCGAAGCCCACAGAAGTGTTAGTATACAGTTTATCGTACAAAACTAATGTTAGTAGAGTACATCATTTTAATAGTATTTTTTATAACCGTGTGGACCTCCATCCACTTTTTAAAGAGGAGGGAGTCCCACCGGTCAGACAAACTAAAAGCTTCATCCAAAACAAACTCCGAAAAAAACTACCGAAGTCCGACGCCAAACAGCTTGCTGTGTTCTGTCGGTGCGTTGGAGTACCAGTGCCGTTATAGGCATTTTCTGGGTTAACTCGCTCCATCGTCGACCTCATCTTTGACCTTATGGTCAACATTGAGGTCAAGAGTTAACCCATCTTATAATAAAAAAACTAAAAGATAAAAAAAAACCTAAAAGATTAAAAATAAAAACCCATGAAAAACCTAACACTATCCGAGATGTAAAGCAAGTGAAAGAGGTGGTGTATGGATCTTACCTTGTGGCAGTCTGTTAGTATCTGCCTACCCCGACGGGACAATTGTGTGAGTTTATTTGTATATAATGTGTGTGTATCCGCTAAACCAAGTATTTGTGTCACATGGACAGCGCAGAGAGTAGATTTCGTGGATACATGATATTGGAGATATAAGAAACTTTAGTGTATGCTACGATGCACTCACGTGGAAAAGCAACGCGCACAAATCCAGCATAACCCAGGATTCCTGTCAGAGGCATGTAAGAACATCAAGATTCTTGCGTACCTACCTACTTCTGGGAGAACGGCCGGTTAAAGAAGCTGTCCCACAATCAATTTTCAACACATTTGCTCATAAAGTGGGTCTTATTTCATTGTTTTAAGGTTCATAATGATATGTATTACCCAGCCCGTGAGTAATAAAAATAAAGCACTAGTACGTAATGGTTTTTTTTTCTAAATTTCAGCAAAGAGATTCGACCTTATTTTATATTTAAAATTAAGTGTAAATATTAAACTATTTGTAAATAAAATAGTTTAATATTTACTAAATCATTAAAATTTAACAGAAAATTATCATTTATTTATGCTAAAACGTGAAAATATATAGTTAAGTATTTTTTTATTATTTGGCTGTATGGCATACTTGTCAATGTGAATCTCATTCTGCGAGCGAAAAAAGAAAAAAAAATCGCGCTTTTTTTAAGATGTTTTCACTTGGTTTACACAAACGGCATTTGTATTCATCAGATTGTTATTATTGTCACAAATACAACACAAAAAATGTATTCTTCAAGTGCAGAACAGGAAAGCTACGTGGGTACACCGCCAGAAATACTTTCCGAGGCGCAACATGCAAGTGATAGCTTGTTGCCGTCAATATCAAAGGAAAGTTTTTATTTCTTTCTTTCCTCGCAAATGTGTTGAAAAACGTCGTATGACACGCGTGTGCATTGGATATTACATTCTCGGCTCCGTTGAGCCCTCGCCTTCGGCTCGGGCTCCAAACTCGCCTCTAATGTAATATCCAACTTAGCACACTTGTAGCATAATGTACTATTGCACAACGGTCCTATCAAAGAAGCTAAGTAAGTTTTTTTTGAGCTCAACCAGAAGATACCTATTCACTCAAATTTTGAGTGCAAGAAATACCGAAAAAACATATTATATATGACCTACTGAACCCCTCAAATGTCAAACACTTCAAAAAACCCTCGACTCTTAAACAAAATAGTTCAACGAACTCCGAACCGCCCTACACTCTTACCTCACCACACCTCACTGAACTGTAACAAACAAACACACAACCCGGCCAAAAGGTGAAGGTTGGACAAACAAAAGACGGCTGATATAGTTACGACCGACCCACGGACAGACGAACATCGCTACTCGGTTACGTAGACTGCGCAAAAAATAAAAAAGGTGGGAGAAAGAAGTATTTTTACAGAGCTGCGGAAACTGCTCAGGTTTTTTTGAGATCTTGAGACCCGCATTCATTCATCCATATATCCCATTCAGGGTAGACAAAATGTGTAGTTCTAGAACCACTTTACGCTACATTTGAGTGTGTCACACACACATTTCACATTTTGAGATGTATGGAGTTCTGAAGTATATAACTTAATTTGGTAAACTTCAAACTTGGTTTTGATAACACATGTTAAATTTGTTTGAAGGAAGAGCGAACATTTTACATGTTGTGCTTTCTCGATAAACTCGTTCTATAAATTCTTTATCTCATCTTTGTTTTATTTTCAATTTATAGTCAAGAGTTAACAAAGATTCAAATTAATTAAAATTAATTTTATAGTTTCATTATCTTCCTCAAAAGTGCATCAGTTGGTTAAAGTGAACAAGAAATCCCAAAGAAGTAAAGCAAAGGCTAGAAGAAGAAGAAGAATTGTCATCACTAAGCTCTCCATTGACAGAATATCAACACTGTATAATTTTTTTAAATATATTTATTTAGAAGTAGTTTTTTCAATGGGTAAACTGATCAACTTTATGAAATTTCTCAGTTGAAATAGGTCGATTTAAGAAAAGTTTCTTTTTAAGGAATTTTGCTGATAAAATTCTAACTTACTTAATTGAAGTAAATTGGAAAATAAACATTCCGTGTCACACTAAAACCATCAACTGTCATAATCATAATTGAGCAGCTCTATACAAATACTGAAGGACTCGACCGGGGCGCCGTAAGCCGGTGGTCCCATATTTCACATCGCTTGCTACTCCAGTCGGCCACCTTCCGATCTTTTAGTTTTACACGGCTTGTTACAGCCAGTAAAACTGTTGCTTTCACTGCCAGGGTTAGCTGTCTTCTTTTTTAGCTTTAGAGGGAAAAGGACAACTGCTACTTAACTTGTAGCTTATATTTTGTAAGTTTGGGCTTTCTTGCAGCCAAAGGTGAAGCGCTCGTAGTACAGTGGTGTGAATTGCTACAAACATACATAATCCCTTTCGGGGTAGGTAGAGCACCATATGGTTCAAGAACTATTTGATGTCCCTAGCAAAAGTTGATAATGTAAAACAGCCTACTTACTAGCACGCTAAGAAATAAAGGTGAGACAACGCAGTCGGGTAAAAAGAGAAGGTAGGCCGCAAATACTGACGTATAACCTGCCTCACTCCCTGATGAATCGGCCCAATGCCGATTTTTAGTAACGTATGTAAAACTGTTTAAAATATAAATTATGTGTAGCACTCCCAAATCGTTTATTAGTAAAAGAGACAAAAATTGACAAACAATAATTTACTGGTAGTCACTTCACTTATTGAAGAATTTTCTGTAATTTGCAAATAACGCAATCCTACACCCAGTAGTTTTTAAAAGGGCATAGCTCATTACGGCGACATATTTATTACCTACGCTTAAGTTTTTTCATCACATGGGAACGAATAATTTATTGGTGTTACTTGGAGCATAGATAATATTTAAAAAACTATTTGCAGTAATTATTGCAGATGCCAGTTTATTACTAAAAATATATCTCGGAGTTATAAATTCCAATTAAATATTCTCAATAAGTATGGCTTCCTCAAAAAAAGAACTCGGAATGAGCTTAGCTGCTAGCTCATCCCAGGCATATTATATCTTAATATATACATTTCTTTCGTGCGTGTGTATGTCACTGAACTCCTCCTAAACGGCTGGACCGATTTTAATGAAATGTTTTGTGTGTGTTCAAGTGGATTCGAGGATGGTTTAGATTCACAAAAAAAAGAAAATCCACCGGGAACGAAGTCACGGGCGGACAGCTAGTAATACTGTAAAACTATAATTGAATAACTATATTTGACTATTAGTTTGTATGTTTTGAATGTAAGATAAAATATGTGTTAAGCCTTTGGTATCCCACACAAGTAAATAAATAAAAATACTGTAAAAATGCTGTTGGCGAAACGCTGAAAACTTTTAATCACTTCACTAGTTTTAAACATATTATTATAACGGGTTTTTGGCACGATTTTTGTTTTAAATATGTATCCGATATTTCGTCCCTGTTGCAAGCACCATGACCACGGATGAACTGGAAAACTGGGGGAAGTGTTAAGGACAGACAAAGCGGTCTACGGTTGGCTTAATCACTTAATTAAACTTTAACAGTATCTATGGCTCCTAGTTGTTCTGGAACCATTTGAAAATCTGAGCTGTAATTGTTTATCTGTCACAGCACATAGTTGACCTAAAATGTTGTATTATTACTTTTATTTCGTAAGAGTCGTTTTTTGTACCTTATATAAGGAGTTTTTGTTCTATTCGTGATCTGCCTACACAACTACACAGTTTTTTTTGAGTTTACTTATTTGTTTTTTCTTCACATCGTTGCACATTGATTTTTTGAGTTTAAGAACTAAAGAGTAATTAGGTTACTTTTCCAAACAAAATAACTTGAAGGCAGAAAGCTAGTTCAAAATAAAAGATATATTAACTGCTCACTCGCAATTGTATGTCAAAATACAAAAATAGAGAAAGTAATAATTCTACAGGATCCTATGTTACAATTTGCACTAAATTTATCATACAATAACGTTTGTATCTGAAAATTATTATTCAAATCAAGCGGCATTAATCAATGCGTCGATAAAAGAAAATGCGTGCGGCGATGCTCCTGCGCAAACTAGAGATGGGGTGAAGTCGAGTGGGTGGTTCATATCGATAAGTTTAATTTTTACAGATAACTTTTAAAATCCTTACAGTAAAATAAAGAATCTGTCGTTTGAACAATTAAAATAATATTTACTGCTGTTTTCGTAGGTATAAGTAGGTAAGTACAGTCGAGGAATAAAAAGGTTCGTCACCTTAAGGCAGATTTTCGCTTGCACTAATGCAGGAATCAATTGTGCCAATATTCCAGAACAAAAACAGAGCTTCTAACATTTAATTCAATATGACATTTGCTATCAATTACAAGGTTCGTCATCTAATGTCAATTTTCTCTTGCACTTGCGCAAGAATCATTCCTGCCAATACAAACAACAGTGCTTGAAGTTTGCTATCAAAAGATATTCAATTCAATGTTTTATGAATGGCTCTCCGCGTAGTCACGATGCCGCCAGTATCACGTAGCAAAGAGGATACACATTAGAGATGATTGGTTCGGTTACTTTTTAGTTTATTTAGTTGCATCCAGAGAGATCTGAAAGTAATCAAAAGATATTTTGGAATCGATCAATTCTATATGACGTCTGACGACTTTGACAGACATTGGAAAGCTGCTGTCAACCTAGTTTTGTTCATAAACCTAACCAAAATAAGTTTTTAGTTTATTAAATGGTTGAACATTAAATGTAGTAGTTACTCGTAGTATCACATACATACATATTCATAAATAAGTTAAAGTAACAAAACTGTCAAAATAATTAATTGGAATTAGTCATTGCAATCATGAATTACGAAAATCGGTACTTATAGAAAAATAAAAATGTTCAGTCACGGAATGAAAACCTTCGTCAGTTTTCAAATTGATTCCTTTATCGTCCCCGAGCATATATTACCTTTTGAAAATTTGACAAAGAACTGACTGTTGCATTGAAAATTATGTTTATTTTTTTCTTTTACAAAGTTCAAATTTATTTAGCTCAAGATTTGTGTTGAATAAGAAGATTATTATCATAGAAAAGTTCGCACATGTTATGATAAACGTACACATCACAAAACACATTTCAACAAAAACAAACCTAAGATTACCGTTCAGTTGAGGGTTTATTAATTCATTAGAATTACATCGTTCGAGTTTAAAGTTCTTACTTTTTAAGTAGTTCGCATTTCCAACCCGCATTGGGCCCGCGTGGTGGACTATCGCCTAAATTCCCCTTCTCCCCCCCTTTGTATTTCAGAAGGAGACCCATGGCCTTCGGTGGGGACTTACATCATACTGTATTATAAAAAAATTGCCCGTCGCGTCTATCTGTCTATCTGAACGCGATAAACCCAAAAACTACTGAACGGATTTTAGAACGGTTTTCACGCATAGACGAAGTGATTCAAGAGAAAGGTTTATGCATAAAGTTCATTCTTGAAATTCCCACAAGAACGAAGTCCCGGACGGGAAGCTTGTGGACTGATATAAGATAAAACAAAATATGTCGACATCGATAAAAAGCTCTAACCCCATCTTCAGAGGTTGCGTGAACGCGTATCGATGTGTGCGTGCACCGCGAGATAATGAAGTATCTGCACTAATATATTATAAAGTTCATTATAAACAATTATTTATTGTTAGCGTATGTTTATTAATAAGGCGAGTCGATAGCCTGCTACCGTGCATGTGTTTGTGGAGCTTAGGGCTGAGACAGAGCTTTTTAAGCTCAAGCGTCTATTGTTAAGATCTTCGTTCATTAAAAGCGATTAAACGAAGTAGCTTATTCCTAATTCACTACTTTTGTTAATTCGCAACTTTCCCTAATTCGACACTTTCTTTAACCGGGCTTTTTCCTTTTTGGTTACTCTTCTATTTCGTAACTTCGGTACAACCGATAATAAAATGTAATTCGACTTGTATTTTATTTATTAAATTAAAAACTTGGAAACATAAAGTCTATTTACTTATAAATATAATGCTATGTCAATGTTCTACAAGTATTTAAATGGCTCAGCCGGTTTAAATATTTCTTTATGTCAAGTTTTTTATGAATATAAAAAGTAGGTTAGTTTTAACCGAATTGTGGAGTTAAAAATATAAAAGAAAGAAAGACAAATGGTTTATTTATTAAACAAATATTCTTAAAACTAACAAATTAAAGGATTATTAAAAAGGTTTTCACTTAGCTTAAATGCCTTGACTTCTTAGCCAAAGCGCAAAACAGTAGAGCTTAAAATTTTGAAAATTGAATTCTAAAACGTGGATGGCCATTTATGTAGTATTTTGGATCTTTTAATAGATTCTAAGATATTTTTATAACATACATACACACAAATATAAGCTCATGCCTTTGTCCCATTGGGGCAGGCAGAGACCACAGATTGCCACTTGCTATAATCCAAACACACTTCTTTCGCTTCCTCTACATTCAAAATTCGCTTCATACATGCTCTTCGCATTCGGGTAGGTACTCCTAAAACGGTCTTTTTTCACATTACCTGGGCCCCGATTCTGTAACTTAAGTTGTGTGTCGGTAGAGTGGTCGCCATTTTATCCGTTCAGGTGGTGAAATTGAAAACTATCTTAATTTCATTCATGTACATAATGAGAGCTGCTTTTACTATTGGCGCCACCGCCAACTGAATTTTAGTTGCTAGGTAGTTTGCAACTTTACGTTCGGTTGGTGGTGGCGCTGCTGGTCAGGGTGGCTGTCAGCAAGTATATGAAAATTACATTGTTCTTGATTTCGCCACCTGAACAGATAAGATGGCCTCCATTGCATCGACACACAGCATAAGTTACAGAATCGGGGACCAGTTTGGTCTAAGTAGGCGCCCTCTTTATAAACTATAAATATAGCAATTCAGGTAGATAGTTGTTGTAAAGGTACACTTTTTAAGTATTTGCTATAGAGATTTGCAATAGAGAAAGAAAAAATACTTATTTTAGTCCTGTAAGCTTTCTCAGAGCCTTGGAAGATGACCAACCCTAGAGCAGCTGTCAATGCAGCCAATATGAAAGTCTCACAAAGCCGTTGCCTGAGATTGTACTCGCGAGATTACCAGCGCCTGCGCAAGTAAAACGTAAGGCTTTGATTGGCCACACTATTACTTATATTAACTATGGCAGTTACTGTTCTATACTTTACTAGGTACTGTTCTTGGTGATGGCGTTTCCGCGTTCCGTTTCGAGATTTAGGTCCGCATTACAGAACGAGACACAGACTCTGATCTATACTTGAGTAGCAGTAGTTTTTGTCACTTTGATAGTGAGAGAAAGAGACTCTCTTACCAGCCCATATACGTCCCCACTGAGAGGCACGGGCCTCTCTTCGAAACACGAAGGGGATTTAGGCCATAGTCCACTGGCGCGCTGGCCTAATGCGGGTTGGTGGACCACTCGTCTTTCGAAAATGAATTTTCTTGGACGAGCTTTCCACGATGTTTTCGAGTTTAATCACGATGTTTTCCTTCACCGTTGAGAAAGTGATAATTAGAAATCCGTACATAAATCTGAAAAGAAGAATTTAGTGGCACAGGCCCGCACGTGATTTGAACCCGTGACCTTCAGATTACAAGTCTGACTCATTACCAACTGGGCTATCACCGAGAAAGAGACTATCAATACATAAGTATAGATCAAGACTCGAGTCTTCTTCTGTAATACGGGCCTTGGTCTTGAATTTGTTTAGGGTTTGTAAGTTCTATTGTTTTAAATTTTTATTTCTTGTGGGCTTTTTTATAATTCAAACAACACGGCATAGCAAAATAGGAATTACCATTGCCCTCTATGTTCACAGTCTATAACAGGGGTGGCCAACTTGATTATACCCAAGATCTCCTGTTTACTAACGAAACCCTGTGCGATCTACCAATTACATACTTCTTGAAATCTTAAATGAAACAGCGTAGTTCAGTACACAATCATGTAGTATTTAAATTATATTAAGAGAAAAAACTTAAATGTGAAATGTTTTTTTTTTTTGCCTTGCCACGATCGACTGGACTCAAAAGTCAAAAGTGTTTATTTCATTGAACATATAAAATGATACTTGAACACGTCAATATTATGAATTACATTAGCACTTTTGGCTTTGCGCCTATTCGCAAAGGTGCAGTCTTCCTCAGGAGAAGAATAGGCAAGAAACTCCGAGGGTCGCTCTTTTTAAGTCAATCATATAAATTTTCTTACTTTTAATTTTAATTGACTTAATATCTGAATAACTCTGGAGCTGAGCAATTTATTCCCATGGTTGCTTGTCTAACAGATAATCCGAAATTCTATAATAGCCCTTTTTACAAAGTTTTTGTTTAATTATCGTCTTAAATTTTTCTAAAGGTAGGTTTTGAATACACATGGGAATCTTATTGTAGAAGCGTATACATTGACCCATAAAAGAGTTTGTTACTTTGTAGAGACGGCTGTCTAGTATATCCAAGTTATGTTTGCTTCTAGTGTTTACATTGTGCCTATCACTATTTTTCTTAAACAATTGTTCATTTTTCTTTACATACAAAAGATTATTAAATATATACTGGGACGCAAATGTCAAAATATCTATTTCCTTAAATCTATTTCTAAGAGACATTCTAGGTCTCATTTGATAAATCGCGCGAACAGCCCTTTTCTGCAGGACAAATATCTTATTAATGTCGGCAGCATTACCCCACAGCAAAATGCCACATGACATAAGGCTGTGGAAGTAACTGAAATATACGGTTCTCGCGGTTTCTACGTCCGATAATTGACGGATTTTTTTTAACCGCGTAAGCTGCTGAACTGAGTCTGTTCGCTAACTTATCAATATGAGGACCCCATTGAAGCTTTGCGTCAATAGTGATACCTAAGAATACAGTAGATTCTACAACTTCCAGTTTTTCATTTTTAACCTGTACATTGGTATTAAACTGTTTAACGTTAGGCAAGGTAAATTTAACACATTTGGTTTTTTTCTCGTTCAAGAGTAGGTTATTTGCAGTGAACCATTCAACTACCTTTGAGATCGCAATATTCACGTCGTCATAATTAGTGTCATATCTTTTCACTTTAAATAAAAGTGATGTGTCATCTGCAAATAATACGATCCCATGGGCCTCTTTAACAAGAAAAGGCAAATCATTAATGTACAGGAGAAACAAGAATGGTCCTAAAATTGAACCCTGCGGGACGCCCATACAGACTGTGGACCCAGGTGATCTAGTGCCGTTAACCTCAACCTTCTGGATCCTATTACACAAATAAGATTCCAAAAGCCTAAGTGCATTTCCTCTTATGCCATAGTGATGTAATTTTCTGATTAGAGTCTCATAGTGAACACAGTCAAAAGCCTTGGACAAATCACAGAAGACTCCAAGAGCATCATGTGAATCCTCCCAGGCCTCAAAAATGTGACGAATAAGTTCAACACCGGCATCGGTTGTTGAACGACCCCGTGTGAATCCAAATTGATTAATATTCATAAGTTTATTAGCATAGAAGTGAGTAGTTATTTGACTAAGGATAATTTTTTCAAAAATTTTGCTAAGTACTGGTAGTATTGAAATAGGTCTAAAGTTGGTGGGGTCAGATGTACTACCAGCTTTAAACAGAGGAATTACTTTACTATGTTTCATCAAATCAGGAAACACACCACCATCGACACAACTAGGGAATCCAATCCCGCATCAAAATCGTGATCCCGCACGCCTGCGGGATTGAGGTCATCAATCCCGCGGATCCCGCGGGATTTGCGGGATTAAGATTTTTTAATATTTTATTTGTTTTAAGCCCATTTATTAGTCTTAAAAAATGTTTCCATACTTCACTTGAACTTTAAACTCCTTATAAACTAAACTCACGCTCGTTTTTCATAATAACTAAAGGAATTTTTCACTCGTTTAACTTAGTATGAAGACTTTTGCAACAAAAATAATTGTAGGTACCTTTGTATCGTACCTTTTCACATAACAATTAAGACACAAATGACACAATAACTTTCTCTAACAATAATCAATCGACGGAATATGCGTGAATGTTTTTTTTATTTTTTATTAATATTTTTTTATTATATTTATTGGGTTGACTGCAAGAATTACCCTTGTGGGATGAGTCCGCCTTTGTGCTGTTTTTCTTATACTGTGACTTGTATAACTTATGATCATGTACAATAAAGAATAATAAAATAACTTATATCGCTAAATAATCATTGAAAAATGTCTGTTTTGAAAAGTAATTATAAGTATTATTTTTTTCGAAAGTTAAAGGTAGCTAACTGAAACGGGTACTTTAAACGGCCACCATTTTGGCGCGATTAGCGTGACAGTTCACGACTATTTTGTGGATTTTAATATATTTTGACTAAAGTTTCAACTAATTCACCATGGAACAACATTCTCCAACCAATATACAAGTATTTATTTGAGTAATTTTGTTGTCATGAACTTTGACGTCATATTGACTCTTACCAATAGCAACGCGTTTCAGATATTTAAATTTTCCGCAGCTTTGAAAAAATAATTTCAGACTCAAAAATAAATTATAATCAAAAATATTCAAATAGACATTATAGTGAAGTTAATGACTCATATCTGAATTACATGTATATTGTTCGATTGTTCTGTTTTAATACCTGCAGGATTCACATAACACAAAATAAAAATTCAAACAAACTGTAAAATAAAGACTGAAAACAACATTATTTTCTTTAAAAACTTCATAGAAAAGTCACGTATTTCATAGAAAAAGTCTTAAAATACTTATTAATGGGGCTTTACTGTCTAGAGCATCGTCTGACCCCATTTTACAAACTTTTAGTTCTTAATAAATAAAAAAACTTCCAACGCGGGATCCCGCACGACCAATCCCGTATATTCGATCCCGCATAAAAGGTGCGGGATCCCGCGTTTGCGGGATCCCGCTTTTGCGGGATTGGATTCCCTAGACACAACTATTGAAAATAAACACTAAATGTGGAGCAATACAATCTATTATACAATTTATTACTTTTACTGAAAGACCATCAAGGTCCGCAGTCTTTTTCATGTTTAACATTTTAAAAGTTTTAAGAATGTCAACAATTCTTATGTGTGAAAAACTGAAATGAACCTTACTTTCGTCTACATTTTGCTTGAGTAGCGATTCAGCGAGAGCGGGAGATGAGCCAAGTGATTGAGTAGTGGAGACTGGAATGTCAGTGAAAAACCTTTCAAACTCTGTAGCAATAGCTACATCGG
This sequence comes from Aproaerema taeniolella, assembly GCA_949987775.1. Classification (NCBI taxonomy): domain Eukaryota; kingdom Metazoa; phylum Arthropoda; class Insecta; order Lepidoptera; family Gelechiidae; genus Aproaerema; species Aproaerema taeniolella. The sequence goes on along the minus strand of OX465254.1, from coordinate 15,274,756 downwards.
AAGTTAGGATTTTGTCATTAATATTGAGCTTAAAATCAAACTTGCGAGCCTTAACCCTTCCCGTCTCACTATTAATAATTTTCCAAGAAGTCTTAATGATATTACTACTATTTTTAATTTTGTTTCTAACAAACATAGCCTTCGCCGCTTTACATACACGTTTAAATGTTTTGGAATAAGCTCTAACATACTCAACAAAAGTTTCAGAATGGTTATATGCTTTCTCACCATAGAGATCATATAGCCTTTCCCTGCTTTTGTGAATTCCCACTGTCGCCCAATCACTAAACTTCAAGGAGTCATTAATTTTTAGCGTCTTGGATTTAAACACAATGTCATATTCTTGCTTAGATAAACTGAGTACAGAGTTATAAAGTTTGTTAGGATCATCACTCTCAAATCTTAGATCTGGTAGTTTGGTGATCATATTACTTCTGTAATTCTCAAGCCTTATGTCACTAATAGGCACATATTTGTACCTCACAGTCGCGATCGACCGGTCGATCGCGATCGACCGGTTGGCCACCCCTGGTTTATAGTATCACTAATTCAAAATAAGGCAATGGTAAAACAATTTTGCCGTGCGTTTTGAAATTGAATCGTGTAATTTTTAAACAACACAAGAAAAAAAAACCATACCGTATTTTGACGCTCTTGTTTAATTTTTTTTTTTCTTGTTTAATAGCATTAGAGTGTAAGGACATGTGTGGTGTTTTGACAATAAGTAGTTAGATAGACTCCTATGGAATAAAATTCGTTCAAAAATTTAATTTTCAAACAAGTGTGACTTGTGTTGTTTTAAAATCACACGATTCAATTATAAAAAGGCCCGGGCGTCTATCAATGGCGTCGCAAAAGCCGTGAAATGATAATGTGACCATTTTATAAATCCGTTCAGGTGGCAAAATTGAGAACTTTTGCAATTTAGTGTTTTATATATCTCTAAAGAAAGAGATATAAAGAAGCACCTTCTAGCATAGTTCAAATTCCACTGATATAGTTTACTACAACTGTAACGTTCTTAGCTTGTAAGTCAATTCTCGCCCATTCAAACCTCATCTAGATGTTTCTGAGACGCGACTCATACTCTCACAGTCTTATATCGATATACAGTCCTATATTATGTTAAATAAATAATTTAAAAAAAGTTGTTTCTCCGTGTAAGTGCCACCATTAGAAGCGCTCAGTACGGATTCGAGGAATCTCGACAAGGTAAGGGTGGTACCCCGCGGTGCGTCTGGATGGTGGATGTCCGGTAGAAGAAAGGGGCAGGCGGCATGAACTCGTGCAGCTCATGAGCACACTCCCCGAAGTACATCTTGTAGACAACACATAGGCAAGCTACTTTGTGTCTATGAGCTACGCTTTGGAGTTTGTTTTTTACTAGCTACTGAGCTTTTTCACCATTCACCAATGAGCTTCCTGGCTCTGCGGGAGTGCAATAAAACTCGTACCCTGGAATATTTCAGAATCTCAGTGATTCCCTGCTCGTATAAAACTAAATTTCATTTAACCTAGGTAACAAAGGCGCGAAATTTGGTACGTTAACCCTGTTTTAGAGGCCCACTTATCACAAACAGCGCTGCATCGATCGTTTTAACCCCTCACAGACGCATGGACCATTCGACCCGGCCGTTCGATAAAAAAAAGAAAGAAAAACGCGCCACCCCCTACGCTCGCCGGTAAAAAAACTGATAAAAATGGGCCTCGTCCGTAATTTAAATGTCGTTCCAGTTGTCGATAACCATTGGTCCAAATTAATACGCGACTTAAAATTCATATAAGCGGTAAAAAGGTGTTTCAAAATGTGAGTTCGGTGTCTAGAGCTCATATCAGTTCGTTTTATTATTTAAACGGTGTCTAGAGCTCATATCCTTTTTACGATTTCTTTTTCAAAATATTTCATGACTAGCATTCCGCTCGGGACTTCATTCGCGTCGGAATTCGGGAAAATTATGTAATTATGTAGTATGTTACTCAGAGATAATGTCGCTTCTAATGGTGAAAGAAGTTTTCAAATTGATCCAGTATTTTAGGAGCCTATTCAAATCAAATCTTTCCTCTTTATAATATTATGTAGATTATTATTATAAATCTAAAATTTACTTTTTCTGAGTTATGATAATATTTTACATTTGTATTCCATTTATAAGTATTTTCACTATTTAAATCTAACCCAGCTTTTACAGTGACAAAGAATGTTAGGAAAACAGCACATTTCAGGGGACTGATTGCGTAACAATGATACAATCCGGTCAGATTCCCCTTAGCAAGGTCACCGAGGTCAGAATTCAATCACCCTATTAGCTGTAGCTACCCAACCATGGTCTGTCCTCCAATGAGAAACACAATAAGTATGAGAGAGTATACAAAAATTTTCAAAACAAATAAAAATCAACTTCAAAAAATGTTGCAACCCCTGCATTCACAGTCCGTCTGTATTAACGCGTAGAGTAGCACTTTAAAAAACTACAGCCGTATCATACGTAGATGCACATTGCACATGGACATATATGTGCCTGCAGCTCGATTACTAACGAACGTTAATTTTGACTGTGGCCTATACGTGAAGTACGCATACTTACGAGTAGGTTCGCCCTTGGCATCGAAGACATGTCTCGCCATTTTTAAACAGTTATGTGGCAGTGGTATGACTATAGTGGCTATTCTATCAGGGCCCCGATTCTGTAACTTAAGTTGTGTGTCGATGGAATGGTCGCCATTTTATCCATTCAGGTGGCGAAATTGAGAACTATCCGAATTTCATACATCTAATGACGGCTGCTTTGACTGGTGGCGCCATCGCTAACTGAATTTACAGTTTCAGGTAGTTTGCAACTTTACGTTCAGTTGGAGCAAGTACACTGGGCGTCAAAAATAAGTAGTACACTTTTCAAATTGCAATTACTCCTAAACTATAGTAGTTACACTTATGAAATAAAAAGCAGTTTATAGTAAACTTAACGAAGTTTATTAAAGTTATATTTTATTTGGCATGAATAAAGTTTCAAACTTAAAATTAAGATAAATACTAAAAAGTATCAATTTTTAACGATATGTCAACCACTTAATTTTCACGTTTTGGAACTTTTTCACAATTTAATAACTTGTGTTGCCGCCTCGGGCTCTAATTACAGCTTGGATCCGGTTTGGCATGCTGAACACTAAGTTTCGGAGGCGGTGTTGGGGAATATTTTCCCATTCTTCTATCAGCGCATGTTTTAGAGCCCTGAGTGTGGCAGGAGGTGGACTGCGCCTTCTGACTAGCCTCCCAAGCTCATCCCAGGCGTGTTCAATCGGGTTGAGATCTGGGCTTCTCGATGGCCAAGCCATCAAGTTGATGCCAACCTCCTGAATGTACTCTTGTACGTGGTGAGCAGTGTGTGGCCGGGCGTTATCATGCATTAGGATGGCTCCATCACCCATATTTATTAAATATGGCCCTGCATACTCGTTGAGGATCTCCGAGGCATATCTTTCACCAGTCAAAGTCCCATTTTCTATTACCACAAGCTCTGTGCGACTCTCTGAAGAGATACCAGCCCATACGTGTACAGAGCCCCCGCCATATTGGACTCTTTCCGAGATACAAGCTTGAATGTATCGCTCACCGGGTCGTCTGTAGACTCTCCGCCGTCCATCTGAAGTGTATAAAGAGAATCGAGACTCATCTGTGAATAAAACTCTAGCCCATTCTTCTTCGCCCCATTGTACGTGTTGACGGGCGTAGCGTAGTCTTGCTACGCGATGCTCTGTCTCAAGTTTGGGGCCATTTGCTGGTCTTAGAGGCTTCAGGTTAGCTTCAGCAAGTCTTCTTCTCACTGTACTCTCACTGATGTAGTCTGTTCGGGTCCGAAGAAGCTGTTGCTGAACCTCAACTGCATTAAGGTGTCGATTTCTTAACACAGTGGAAACAATAAAGCGATCTTCTCGGGTACTTGTGCACCTGGGTCTGCCATTACCTCGTCTCCTTAGATGGTTTCCAGTCTCTTCGTACCTTTGCTTTACTCGCTGAACCGTTCTTAAAGTTACACCCACCCTCCTTGCAGTACGACGCATACTGATGCCCACTTCGAGAAAAGCTAAGATTCTTGCACATTCTTCTGGTGAAAGAGGCATGATTAGTCAAATTTACTCTCTGAAGATACCTATGCTTTTCAATTACAATTGCTTTATCAGCAGCGAATGTGTCAAACACAAAAATCCTAAGTAAGACAACACCTTTCAACAGTTTAAAAAAAGTGTTTTTATTTATTCGTTTTTTTTAAAGTCAAGCATTATAAGTTCTTATAATGCATGAAGTTTTTATTGAATAAGATTAAATTTTCTTTTTAACCTTTTTTGTTTCAAAGGTCTAAGTTTTATAGTTTGGGAGAAATCGCAATTTTAAAACTGTACTACTTATTTTTGACGCCCAGTGTATATGAATTAATAGTTTTCAATTTCGCCACCTGAACAAATAAAATGGCGACCATTCCATCGACATACAACTGAAGTTTCAGAATCGGGGCCCAGTTCAGGTGGCGAAGTTAAGAACTATCGAAATTTCATGACGGTTGCTTTGATTGGCGGCGCCACTTCCAACTGAATGTTCAGTTGAGGTGGTTTGCGACTTAAAGTTCGGCACTACAGCAGGCCGAGTACGATAGTGACAGCGCCGAGACAACGCCGCGGTCCTCTGTCAAAATGTCAACATTGACAACGCCATAGGGCGAGCAAGCCTTTGCGCGGGACCTCGCGCAATCAAAGTGAAGTTTCAGCGTGAGCTGAGTGCGAGTTTGTCGTTATCGTGCTAGAGCTGCTGGTTGGGGCCGCTGTCATCAAGTGTATGATATCAGATAGTTCTTAATTTCCCCACCTGAAAAGATAAAGTGGCCACCATTTTCATTCCACCGCCATTGATTATAGGTATGAAAGACGAAGAAAAGCGCTCGGGCATCCTTGGGATCTTGACAAGGATTCTGATATGGGTTTGATTTCCTATTTTAATAAATGTAAAGTCGTATACACACACATACTCATTTTAACCGATAAACTTCATGGTTCTATTTACAATCAAGTAAAAATAATACCCGTGCTAGGTATGAAGTATTCAACGTTAACTTCCTGACTGAGGTCCAGGGTGCTCAAAGTTCTCGAAATTGGTTAAAAGTTTCTAGTAATTGTCTTCGTAGTTATAATATAAGTATGATAAGAGGAAAAAAATAAGTTTCAGAGTGAAAAGGCATCTTCTGGGTGATCTTTCTACATCCTCGGCGACATCTTCGCACTCTGAGCTAGATTAGTAAAAAAGTTTTGTGAAAAACTAGAGTTTTCTCAATCTCAATGTTCACTCAATGTACAGCAATGTAATTTTCAGAAATCTGGATGGAATTTTCATATTTCGTGTGATGTTTTTTTTTTGCAATCATTTCACAAGGACTTCAGTTCGAAATTTTTATTTACCTACCTATAAATCTTTTTTAAGCGACCAGAATTATTAGGTAACATTTTAAATAACTAAATTATATACCCAACTTAAATTTCTAATTTATAATCATCTTATTTTACATACACTGAGATGTATAATCAAAAAAATAAACAAAGCCCCCAGGGTCCTATTAAGATCTAAAAGTAAATATTACCGATTTACAATTTGCATTTAATGTTCTACTAGTGCCGTAGATAAGTTATAGCGAATGTGCACGGGGCTATAAATTACCTGATTTATGCATAATAATTAACCAGTAGTTTTTGTTGTAACCTCTTAATACAACCATTTCTGAATGCTATGTCGTGACTTGATTTACTTTAGTTGATTGGCTAGTAAGAAGTTCAAGCAATTGAAATACTCGGAGTTTCTAGAATCTTTTCATTGGGTGACTGGTGGGATACGGGAGAAGCCTATGACCAGTAATGGCCTGAAATTGGATGATTAGATAGATTAGTAATTTACCTGGAAAGTAGCATCGATTCAGTAGCATCGCCATTATTTTCAGATTAAGTTTTAGGCTAAGTATAAGTTTTATTTTTGTGGTAGGTAATGCCCTAAATGTCGGGGGTTACACAAAATGTTTAATTGTATAGTTATCAAAGGGATTAAACAAGGTTTTTTAAATACTAGCTGACCCGGCAAACTTCGTAACGCCTTTTCCCATATTTTCTCACCTTTTAAACCTTCCCTGGACTTCCACAAATAGTTCAAGACTAAAATTAGCCAAATCGGTTCAGCCGTTCTCGAGTTTTAACGAGACTAACGAACAGCAATTCATTTTTATATACATACGAGTATATAGAAGATTACGTGGGAGGAGCGAGGCTATTTCTGACAGGTTATATTTTACCTCAGATACCTAAGTCTCCAATGCGGTGATAGCCCAATTGGTAATGAGCCAGACTTCTTACCGAAAGGTTGGTCTAATCCTGGTGCGGGACCACTAAATTCGTCCTTTCGGATTTATGTACGGATTTTTCATTAATTATCACTTGTTCAGCGGTGAAGGAAAACATCGTGATGAAGCCCACACATCTGAGATTTGTTTCCGAAAGGCGAACAGTCCACCAACCCGCATTGGGTCAGCGTATTTCGAAGGGAGGCCCGTGCCTCTCAGTAGGGACGTATATGTGCTGATGAAAAAAAGTCTTCAACTAATTTTGACTAAAGGATGTTTGCGATATTCTAGCGGACGGATCATTTCAGACCGGGATTCGCGCAGACCAGATCCTGCCGCGAACATCCTGAACGACAAATCGCTAATCAACCACTTATCATATCAACATTCGCATATGACCCAATAAAGCGCAATAATACACTTTGTAAGTGGACAAAATCGCCCCGAGGTGCTCCTCTCCTCTATGAGGTCTAAACATAGTCACAATGGCAGTTATCATCCAATTGCCAGTGGAAATTACCCGTTTATCTACAATAGAATGATCATTTTATCACTTCATTGCATTTCTTTAAGTTTCAAACATTAGGAATGTATGGGGAGTAGGTATATCCTCAGTTAACATTTTTAATTTATTATTATTTGCTCGACAGACAAAGGAATGGCGCGATGTACTTTCGCCTGCAACTAGAAATGGATGGAGCACAGAGTACTTTTTTGGATGGAGCTCGTCTGAGATAAAAATCATTGAAAACACGCAGAGGAAACCTTTACCTATAATCCATTTCATCTTGAGGTAAGACCATTACGCCGAGTAGTACTATGTTCTCTTTAATACTCTTACTAGATTGACTGGAAGAAATCCCCTCGTGGGATAAGTCCGCCTTTGTAAACTTCCTATTACTGTAAACTTGTTATCCTCTGCATTATCACTGTGCAATAAAGAATAAACACATACATACATACATACATACCAGCTGTCCTACAATTACAAACCAACAAACATTGCTTCCACGGACTGAGAGTGGAAGAAAAAGTTTGTATGTACCAACCAGCGCCAACTCTTCACAAGCATACTGTAGAAGCCATCAAGTGGGCACGAGGGTTTTGTTGTATAATGGGCGAAAGACCGACAACCTAATATCACTACATTATCACGTTCCATCTAATAAACATCAGAGTGAATGTCCAATGTGGCATCAAATGTCTCTCAAGCTACAAGACGTTCTGCGAAATGAAATGACATTAAAGGCGTGAGGTATGAATGTATGGAAACATACAAAAAACAACTATTTCGTCTGTTAAATACAATTATAGTGTAGGAACAAGTACAGCATTTTCTGTTTATTAATCTATACGTGACAAACAATGTTAATTATAATTATACAGCCACTGATTTACTCTTAGGTTTAATCGTGTGGCATAATCTAGTTTATAAGTCATATTTGTTGAGTTTATTGCAATTATGTATAATTTATGTAAATTATTAGTCACTAATTATGTTTGATTGATATAAGTACGCGATGTAAATACATGTTATGTAATATTAATATAATAAGGTATGGTATATTTACAGAATGACACTATTTAGGTCGCATAAACATGCATTAAAGTTAAAGCTTCTTTAAATGTAATGCTGTCCTTGTTTACGTGAACTAGACGAAAAGTGACAGTATGACATTTACGCTCTGTTGCTGAAAAATTAATTAAAGTTAATGCCATTATAAATGTCATGCTTTCGCAACCCGCATAATATCATTAAAAATACTTATTAAAATTAAGGATGTGAAGCAGCCACATTTACGCTTAGTGCAGATACATTCATGAATGTTAATTCTGTTTTATTTAAATGTTATTTGTTTGGCAACCCGCATAATATCTTAGAAAAAATATAAATACTTATTAAAAAAAAAAGATGTGAAGCAGCCCACTAAAAGCAGAACAATATTTTCTCAAGTTACTTATGAAACTTCCATGCTGGACTGGGAGTGAAAGAAAAACTTAGAATGTGCCAGCTACCTACTCTTCCCAGGTATACAGTAAAAGTCTGTAAGTGGGATACGAGGGTTTTGCTGTATAATGGGCGAAAGGCTGACCACCTCTCACCATTATGCAACTTGTTCCATCTGATAACCTTCACTATTTGTGTCAAACGTGGCATCTAGTGGTTCTAGAACCACTGATGCTCTGCCTACCCCTTTAGGGATTATAGGCGTGAGCGTGTGTATGTGAGTGTGTGTGTGTGTGTGTACATATGAAAAAATATTTGTCTCTACATACAACTTATCAGTTTATTGCCACGTGTATGACGGTTCAAAAAGTTTCTTCTGAGGATTTGAAATCGGTTCCAAGGTGTTCTGTTCAGTTTTATGAGAGAAATCATGATTTAAAGTCACCCCATACAAAAATGCGATTTCAGGAAAAATCATCCAGTTTAATGGATTGACTCTGAATCTTTAACTTTCGCCTATGAATTAAAAGGTACACAATAATAATACATTAAGTAAACACTTCAACAAAGCTAATTGCACTTGAAAATCCACCTTATAACTACATTTTCTGAGATGCCTTTGTGTTTTTTACAAGATGTACTTCGGGGAGTGTGCTCATGAGCTGCACGATCTCATTCCGCCTGCTTTTTCTTCTACCGGACGTACAGACGTACCGCGGGATACCATCATTACCTTGTCGTGATTCCTCGGATCCGTACTGAGCGCTTCTTTTCATCTTTTATACTGCACACCGCTAAGGAATGAAATTCTCTGCCTGCGTCTGTATTTCCGGGCACATAATAACCTGAATCTCTTTAAAGTTCGAGTGAATAGACATCTTCTGGGTGAGCTTGCTACATCCTCGACCACATCTCCGCTCCCGGGCTAGATTGTGGTCAAGATCAAATCCATTATCTATAAAAAAAAAGATACTAACAAAAATCTGACAAATCCGACAAACAGACTTCTTCTGGGTGAGCTTGCTACATCTTCGATCGCATCTTCGCCCTTATGCTAGATTGCGGTCAAGACCATTATAAATAAAATATAATTGAAAAATAATCTGAAAAAAGAAAAACTCTGCATAGGGAATCTCCCATTGCAAGAGAGGGACAGAGAATGCAACGCTAACTGCATCCCGTCCTGAAGGTCACCGGTACCCGCGAGTCGCGACCTTGGTGTCGCCGCTATTATGATTTACTTATTGCTGCAGCGTCATGCTCTCCTAGTACTTCTAAAGTCCATTTATTTTTGGTTGAGCTTTTAAGTAAACAAACATGAAGTTGCTGTGAATCACTGACATTTAAAGTGATGCGGGTTGAAGAAACTTATTGATTCAAATTTAAGTTCAATGAGTTGTGCCACTCACTGAATGATATAGTTTATTTGAATAAATTAAACACAAATGATTTACTCCTGGTATTGAACACTTCATTTTTTTCTGAATCTGAGGTGTCGTCCTATGGTCTTATGCGTGGTGGTAGGCTCTGTAAAGGGCCGTCTGGTTCGTGACCACCCTCCTACCGAAGTCCGACGCCAAACAGCTTGCTGTGTTCCATCGGTGCGTGGGAGTACCAGTGCCTTTATAGGCATTTTCTGGGTTAACTCGCCCCATCGTCGACCTCATCTTTGACCTTATGGTCAAGAGTTAACCCATCTTATAATAAAAAATTACTCATCTGGTTATTCTATAGGTGTAAAGCTTGTAATAAATGAGTATCTACTTTTTAAAAGTGGACGCTATTTATGATGCTAATTTAATAATGTTTACGAATATTAGCCATCACATAAGCCACGTCAGAGGCTTTTGTGGGCTTCTACTGCTTTGACACCAGGGTTTGATCGTGAAGTTTGTTTTCGATCTTAACACTACTCAATACGAATGATTGTAAATAAAAAAAAAGATGTACATATATGAATTTTTTTTCAAATCCTGTTTTCAAATTTGGAAACGAATGACAACTTTTTTCAAATCCTTTGGTGATGCATTATTACTTATTAAAAAAATATTTTCGTACTTTAGTTACCTATACGTAACAGTAACAATAGGCCGGCCGGTGCCGCCGCCACCACATTGTATACCCTAATAAAACTTTGTTATAAGTAAATGAGCTACTAGCTCAGATAATGTTATCGGTTATTCATTGTTTAAAGACACACTCGGGTGTCATAAATCATTTTCATAAAGTAAAACGTAACATAAAGAGTTGCCGCCGCCCCAACAAAATCAATGATTCACTAGCGCGAATAATAGACAGACTACTGTTTTGAACTTATGAGCGACACCTGATGTCGTAAATCATACCTTTTTTATTTTATTATAGTCTCTAAGAAGTACAAAAAATTTTTGAAAACCTGTAAAAAAACTTACAATTTATTTTTCAATATTTATTACTATATCGGTATAAACTTACACAATCGCGTTTAAACCAATATACCTACTTAATAACAACGATGTGTAATACTAACGAAACATTTAAAACCAAAATTCTAATTTTTTGTAATAAATACCTACTGATGAGCTAAAACACGAGATGCAAAATCCAAAAAAGGTTCGAACTGACTTAAATCAATCATTACATTCAGTACAACACTAGTCCTGTTGATAACTTCACGGTAGTTAACTTCTAGGTTATGGCGGCCGGTCGCCGTATTTTGTTTTGTTTTTAATGGTTTTTATTGATGATTGGTTGAGATTTTGTGATAATATGGTGCAGTACATACTGTTTTATAAAAACCAAACAATCCCCGTGAAAAATAAAGTATGACAGTTATAAAAAACTTGCAGTAAGCGGTAAGTTGTTGTTTGTTTACATAAAAGCTCAACCGAAAATAAATGGACTTTATTGATATCTACTTATGTAAGGTGCCTTCAAAGTTAACGAAAAATGTGAATCAGTCCACTAAACCAATTCACATAAATCAACATTCCCCGATATAAAAATAGATCAGAATATAAAAAAATATTTTCGCCTCTTCATACAATTTCAGCGATCAGTTGATTCTCTAAGTATGAAAAGTATTCTTTTTTCAAACTTCATACGGGTTCCTTGGGGAAAGTTGTTTAGTTTTAAAGTCTTAATAATTATAAATAACATTTTTGTTAACAAAACTTTAGGGGGTTAAATACATAACAATTTTCCGCAAGGAACTAATACGAAATTCTCAAAAAAGAGATTGATTTCTCATACAAAGGCAAAGGCTGATCTTCACATAAGCTAACGAAAATTAAGGATGACAACTGATCAACTTTCCCTAAAAACATACGTCGAAACATGAAAAAAAATTTCGTCTCTCAACTTGAGCGATCCGGCCGTTGCGAGAAAAATCTTTTTTTTTTCTGAAAACTAAAATGGTTTCTTTGAGGAAAGTTGTTCAGTTTCAATAGTAGAATCGACCCCTAAAGATTCGCTAATTAATTTAAAGTCCATTCCAGAATACCTTATACAGGGCTTGAGGTAAATCTCTTTCAACTTCTCGGAAACAACTTCCCCATGGAACATAGGTCATAATACAAAAAAAAAATTGATCTCCCATACAAAATGCGCTTTATGCTAATGAAGTTGTTATGGGAACTCAATTTTTTTTCTTTTGTTGACCTATGTTCTTTGGGGAAGTTGTTCAGTTTGATGGACTGATTAAACACCCCAGAGGTTGAAAGAGATTTACCTAAAGCCCTGTATCAAGTCATTCCACGTACACACATTAATATTATTCAGACATACACACAATTACTTTCACATAATATTTGTTTAATCCGTTTCTGTGGATATAAAATGCTTATTGTTTTTTTTTATATTAGCTTTTTAATCTACGCATTGTCATTATTGCGAAAATGTATTATTTTTTATCTGCGGACCGGTAATTAAAACAAACAAATACAATAACAGTCATATTTACCCATTGTATCTCCCGCATACATGAATATGGTAAGTATTTCAATTATATAGGTTACGTTTCTATATATGTATGTACACCTATGTTTACGTTGGGTATTATTTGTAGCACGTATATACGTATTATATAGCTAAGTTAGATACGAGTAGCTTTAGATTTTTTTTAAATTTTATTGAATCTATCTAAATATAATGACATAAAAATTCATTTTAGATTATATACCGACTAGGTGACCTTAAATTAGTCAACGAAAATTAATGATGTAAATCAGTCAATGAAACTGAACAACTTTTCACAAGGAACTAGGTCGAAACATCAAAAAACAGATTCCACTTCTTCATACAACTTGCGCGGTCAGCTGCTCCAACCATAGACTTCCATTGTATAGCAAGTCGAATTTCAAATAGGTTCCTTTCGAATTTCAAGTCGAATTTCAAACCATTGTATGGGAAGTCGAATTTCAAATAGAAAGTTGTTCAGTTTAATATGGAAAACCACCTCCTAAAGTTCTTGTGAGATTATCACTCAGTCAAAGAGCAAGCAGCAAGGCGGAAAGTGATAGCTAGTATGTTAAAGAAAGCAGCGCATTACGAGTATTTAATTTTTGATAAAATGGCGTCCATAAACGAGATTTTGCCAATGCTTAATAGAAATTAAAATTGTGAATGGCGAAGTTTTTTTTTTATTATAAGATGGGTTAACTCTTGACCTCAATCTTGACCATAAGGTCAAAGATGAGGTCGACGATGGAGCGAGTTAACCCAGAAAATGCCTATAAAGGCACTGGTACTCCCACGCACCGACGGAACACAACAAGCTGTTTGGCGTCGGACTTCGGTAGGAGGGTGGTCGCGAACCAGACGGCCCTTTACAGAGCCTACCACACCGCATGAGACCATAGGACGACACTTCAGATTCAGAAAAAAAAGAAGTGTCGTTGCCTGGGATGGATTACTAGGAGGCAGGTCTCATTTGTGTTTCCTGAGTCGCCTCTTACGACACCCACGGAAAGAGATGGGGTGGTGTTATTCTCAACCGATCACCACACGGTTAAGTCGCCAATATCAAGTAAAGAATCCCTTTTACGTCAGAGCCTTATCCGTTAATCAGCAGGGTGCACCGCTAGCAGGTGAAGATGACGATTTTGGAGCACTAAATGTTATGAACCTACCCCCACACACCCCTAATGGCCATTTCTGCAACTGTTTTTTTAAGCTCAGTAATAAAAGTTACAGATTACCTAACACAAATGTGTTGTACCAGTATGTAGCTATCGCAAACATTCAGCTGACCCACAACCATTTGTAATATCTTTGTATAGGTATCACGTATATAATTGAGCGTTTTTATCGCTCCCTATCATTTTGCCGCGTTTCCAAATAAGCTCATTTATAACGCGCGGGGGCGAACAAAAACAAAAATTTGAATAAGGAGGGCATTATTTATACCCGCCCCAATGAGAGCCGTTAATGTGATTTTTAATAAAAAAAAATACACGAACCAGCCAAACGAGTATCATGTATCATCGCGTTTTTCGGCCAGTCATTGTCCTAAAAATATTTCTATTTTTTTTTAATTTATTTGCCAACCTAACGGGAAAACGAAAGTGTAGATTGTGTTAATTACGCAATAAATTATGTAGAGTATCGAATTGAATTAAATAGTTGGTATGATGGTTGTTTTTTCCAAATAGGTACGTGGAAAATTATTTGTTTGTTTTTTCCGCCACGTCGCGTAAGAAAACAATCATACAACATGATTTTCAGCGTTTTGGGATTTTAAGTTAGTTTAACAATACCTATGACTGTGGTACGGTATTATAAACGACTTCAAAAACCGAGGTTCTACGAGTATGTTCGGCCGTATGCATCTTTGTTTTATACATGTTCGCCTGCCATCTGTGGACTGATTTTGTGTTCGAAAGAGTGTACTCCCGGGTCCCATTGTCACTAAGTCAGATTTGATAATGGAATCCCAGCAGCTCTAGCACGATAACGACAAACTCGCGCTCGGCTCACACTGAAACTTCATATTGATTGCGCGAGGGCCCCGCGCAAAGGCTTGCTCGCCCTATGGCGTTGTCAATGTTGACATGGGACCGCGGTATTGTTGCTGCGCTGTCACTATCGTACTCGGCCTGCTGGAAAATGGAGGGCAGCCCGATAATTTAGAAGGCATTTAAATTAACATTTAAATAACGGTAGACTTAATCTTGAAATTTTTACTCAAATATTGCATGATTTTTTAGAGAATCACGGTATTCTTACGGTGTTCTAATAATTACATGCGCAAACATGTTTTTCATAGGTTTTTGGTCGTTGTAAGCTTGGACTATACCATGCGTAAGTAAGTATTATTAGTCAGACCGTTTTTAATCAGTACGCAATTTTTTCTTACGGTGTCAGTAACGTTGATAGAACGTAAAAAGGAGGAAATTTTTTTTTTCTAAAATTTTAAGATTTTGATACAACTTTTTAACGTCTTAGAGGATGAATTTTGTAAAACGCACAAAGACGGGTGTCACAAATTATGATGGAGAGTCCTATTACCAAGTTTCAAGTCAATTTGGACGATGTTTTTTTTTTTCCATTCAAACATTTTGATTTATTTTCATGCTTCAGACGATCTAGCTTGAAATTTTTTTATGAAACGATAGAAAACAAAAAAAAAAAAAACAACTGGTCTGTAAAATTTTCATAAAGTATACGGACAAAAAATTTGGGTACTGATTGAAAAATAACATGTTATGTTTATAAAATCACGCTACTGATTTGCCTCATGCAGACAAAACTCTTCCCCGTTAGTGTAAATCCCCAACTTACACTAAAACAATGATAAAGGAGACAAAAACAAAGCACGACGCTAAACCCTTCTCTTGCCTAATTAAAAAAATTAAAAAAAAACCGCTCCCTCAGAACGCGCTTGTCACGTTCCATATTCGCGCGTTAATTACACGTCATTCTTTTTTTGAAAAAGCGCGCCAATGACGCGCGCAATTAAAGCCGTGTACAGACAACGGAAGACGCGACATAAAGCCGGCACACAATGCGTCCTCAGCTAAATTCGCCGCAGGGCCTGTGAAATTAACAAGGCGATTTACACTTGACACTAGGCACCTGTTTTTCACTACTTTTCCTACGTCTCGGCTGCATGACATAGCATCCATTGCGTGTACCTATTTCCTTGATGCACCACAGATTAAATTCATTTCCACAAAGTTTTTGAAATACTGCCTTAGTGTAAGTTTTTATATTTGGATTATTTATATTCTGTGGTAGGACCAATAAAATTGTAGCGCAATGTGAATGTGCTGTAGGAGTCGTCTCGCTCACTACATATTGTACTAATTGTGTGAAATAAAGAGCTTTGTTCGTTATTTCTTTTTGTGTTTTCTGTTATGATGATATGTGGACACACATCTTAAAGTATGATAAACAATATTCGTTTTTAGCAAACGTGTGTTTTGAAATAGTACCTATTTGGGTAGGGTCTATCTCATTTCTCTCTCTCTCTCATTGACACATATTTCATATGACTCTATCTCGCCTCAGTACGAATTCACTTACAATAATTTCATATTTTTACCCCCATAAAAGAGGGATGTTATAAGTTTGATGTGTATATTTGTGTGTCTGTTTATGGCATCGTAGTTCCTTCTTTCAGTGCGATTTTTTTTTGAAAGCCGAAGTACCTAATCGAGATGATTTTTAGCTATATTTGATCAAAATGGTCCGGGACTTTGTTCGAGTGTTCATTTAGGAAAATAATGTTGCCTATGTTTTCATCCAGGATGCTTATTTAGCCTTACCAACTGCCGACACGATAAAAGAAGAAGCTACCTCCATTTCAATTTTTTTCAAAATTTGTCTCGCCGCGCCGTTCGAGCTTGAAGAACTAACAAAAATACAAACACACACATTACCAAATTTTCTCCTTTATAATATTAGTGTAATGAATTTTAGAGGTAATTAATTTTTTAAAGATTTTTAGAGTTATATAATGAACACTGGACCTGGAAAACATAAAACAAAAAGGTTTTCAACTAAATAGGTCAAATAAAACAATGTGTCGTTGCATAAAGCGCCCAGCCTGAGGCGATCACTCTTTATGTCTTCTGTTCTTTACAACGTTTCTAGTACGTCTTTAGACCTTCATGACTTATTCTCATTGCTCCTCTTTGACTGGCTTCATCTTGTATCGTGTTTAAAAAAGGAATATGACTAAAATTACATTTTATAGTGTTATCTACTCGTATGTAGTATGCCTTTTCATAGGTATCACTAGAAAATATAATATAGCATAGTCGAAGTAGGTAAGACTGCTTTAGAATCATATCATTATTTATTGATGATTATTTATTGGGTCACTTTAAATATGCAAAAATTGAGGATGCGAATTAACTAAATATTAGTAATAGAACCTAAGAAAAATTTTAAATGCATGAACCTAGTAGTAATATTATTTATTTAGTTTAATTTTACTTTTATGTACTTAAATATTAGAGCTGTAGTTTATGTAATATAATATAAATTTATTTTATTATTTTATTTTATTTTATTTTTAATTGTTAGCCACCACCCGCTCTGCTTTATATTTTTTCCATTATTTTCCTACCCAAAGGCTGCCTGGAAGAGATTGCTACCTTAGCAATAAGGCCGCCTTTTTGTACATTTCTGTTTTCTGTCCTTGTCCTGTTATTGTAATGTTTTTGTGTTATCTATGGTGTGCAATAAAGTATATGTCTTGTCTATGTCTATGTCTAGTTCCTAAGTTTGCTGTGTCCTTGCAGGGTTTCGCATTAATTTATGTTTTAGGCAAATAAAGTATTGAGTATTGAGCCTACGAAACTGAACAACTTTCCCCAAAGAACATTGGTCGAAATATGAAAAAAAATTAACTTCTCCAGTCCATACAACATGAGCGATCAGCTGATTAGGTACCTCAGTATGAGAAGTCACTTTTTTTAATTTCCTATGGGTTCCTCGAGGAAAGTTGTTCAGTTTTATAGGCAGAATCTCGTCCTAAAAATAATTCAAAGTCACCCCATTTTCCCTTTCGGAGTAGGCAGAACTTCGTTCATGTTTCAAGTGTGTTCACGTTATACAGTTTTTTATTATTATTATAAGATGGGCTAACTCTTGACCTAAATCTTGACCAAGGTCATAGATGAGGTCGACGGTGGAGCGAGTTAACCCAGAAAATGCCTATAAGGCACTGGTACTCCTACGCACCGACGGAACACAGCAAGCTGTTTGGCGTCGGACTTCGGTAGGAGGGTGGTCGCGAACCAGACGGCCATTCACAGAGCCTACCACACCGCATGAGACCATAGGACGCCACCTCAGATTCAGTACAAATTGAGGTGTCGTTGCCTGGGGTAGATGAATAGGAGGTAGGTCTCACACGGCAAATTGACACAGTTGCATCGTTAATACTAAGAAATTTTTGTGTGAACCGTCTGACTGTCTGTACAGAGCCAAAGTCCTCTTAGCTACAATATTTAACCCAAGCGCTCATTAAGCAGATTATATTCCTTCATAATATCCCATTACTACAGACACAAAAAGCATAACTGAAGTTTTTGAATACTCCGCCGCTATTAGATACAGTACGCCAAATAAATCCTATTGTGAAAACATAAACAGTGCACAATTTACACAATTATGTAAATTTTATGTTACCCCTAATTGCAAACTTATTTAAAGAGGGCCTGTTAATTTCCCCCCCTCGAGAAAAAGGGGGGTAGAGCAAGGAAAAACTGGGTTGCAAGTTTTGTGTTTTTTTAGCTGAATTTGATTGTTTTGCGATGCAGTCACAAAAATAAACGCTAATAATAATAAAAAAAAACGCTACACACTCAAAGGCCCATACTAAGGTTTTCCCTTGTGTCGTGGGTCCCTCGGAACACACATAATGACAAACACAAACACCCTTGACCCGTGAACAAACATCTGCTTTTCACACAAATGTTTGCCCCGACTGGGGATCGAACCCAGGACCCGCCGATCAAGAGGCAGCGTCTCTACCACTCGACCAAACCGGCCATCAATGGCAGACATGTGCGTTTTCAACCATTTAAAATACCTAAATAAACTTTTCTTAAAGAATCAGGGCCTTACCATAAAAACTTATACTACAAATTAGGCAGTGTCTAAAACCGACTTATATCATTTTTGTATGGAATAAATTACATAAGTTAGTTTTAGACATTATCTAAAATAGTCTAAATGGTGTTTTTAATTTAACCCCCCCACAAAAAAGAGGAATGTTATAAGTTTGACGTGGGTATCTGCGTGTCGTGTGTTAGTAGCATCGTAGCTCCTAAACTAATGGACCGATTTCGATGCGTTTTTTTTTGTTTGAAGCAAAAAAAAAATTTTTTTTGAGACGTATTCGAGATGTTTCTTAGCTACATTTGACCAAATTGGTTCAGCCGTTTCAAAGTTAGAAGCAATTGAATATCGAGAGTGATATTATATTTTTTAATTTTAGAGTTAAAATGTTTTGTAGTAGAGCAGTTAATGTTTTGCCATGTTTTTAAACTGGTCAGATTACCTTTTTACTCAATTTTTTAATATAATCAGCCCCATTTTGTCATCAACTGCTCAGCTCCAGAGTTATTTCAGATTTAAAAGACATTATTTTGTATGTAAAGAACAACCCTCAGAGTTTCTTGTCTGTTCTTCTCGGAGGAAGACAAAATGAATTTGAAGTTTTTAAGTTACTTTAAGTTCTATAAAATACATAATTTTTTAATTTTGCACTTTTACAATCAACTTTTTTTTTACAAAAGCCTTTATTCTGGATACGACGAAATATTAAAAAAAAAATTGGTCTCCCTATACAATTTGTGCCATCTTCAGATTTACTTTTATAAGGAAGACGAAAAAGTTTTTTTAAGAATTTTATAAAGGTTCCGTGAGATAAATTGTACAGTTTTACCAGTTAATTCACCCCTTAAAAATTCGCAAACTAATTTAAGGGAACTCCATGTAAATACTTATTTATTCGCAAAATTTTTTCAAATGTTTTAGTACAAAATAACGACTCTACATCCGTCACAAGAAACAAGTTACGATGGCAACACCAAAGAAAAGATTTTCCTTCTCGAAATTACATGTAAATGCTATTACTGGGGATATTATCGATGGGGTTAGGGGCAATAAAAATTCTAATTAAGTGAGTGTTGAACAAAATGAGTTTTGTTTTTGGGGGTCTCGACTCTCGAGTCTCCAATTTTCTTTCGATGTTTACCAAGATAAGATAGAGAAAGATTTGTCGGAAATGATGAACACTCTTTTAACCAACTTCAAAAAAGGAGGAGGTTTCTCAATTCGACCGTGTATATTTTTTTAATTTTTTTTATGTATGTCCGCGGATAACTTCGTCGTTCATGAACCGATTTAGATTATTCTTTTTTTGTTGGAAAGGGTGTATCCCAAGGGTGGTCCCATGGTAAGGAAACCAGGATCTGATGGTGGAATCCTAAAGAAATTGAGGGAAACTCTCGAAAAAATTGTCTTTTTGGGATTGAAGTCGGTGACTCTTACGTTTTTGACGTGGAGTTATTACTTTATTCCATACTATCTTTCCACTTGGGACTTCGTTCCCGTGGGAATTTGGGAAAATTATGTAGCCTATGTGTTAATCCAAGGTGTCAGCTACCACCATATCAAATTTTATAAAAATTGGTCCAGCCGTTTGAGCGTGAAAGAGTAACAAACATCCATACACCCACACATCCTTTCATCCTCACAAACTTTCACATTTATAATACACACATCAACGCGGTCTAGGGATATTGCACGATTTTTCATACAAAAGAGGTCTGTTTGAGAAGCTATAAAAGCATACTCGAGATACATGGAAAGCTATAATTTTCAGACGAGCAAGTGCTAAACCTGAATTTTAAATTCTAGTCAATAAATTTTGTTTTACTTGAAATTTGTGGAAACGTGACGGAGACGAAAACGAAAATGCACTTTTTCCCTGCTTTTTGTATGAAAATGGTACAGTTTACGCAATTATTTTTTTCATTTTCGTCACGTTTTCACAAATTTCAAGTAAAACAAAATTGACTGATTAGAATTGAAAATTCAGGTTTAGCACTTGCTCGTCGGAAAATTATAACCCTTCACGTATCTCGAGTATGCTTATACAGCTTCTCAAACAGACCTCTTTTGTATGAAAAATCGTGCTATATCCTTAGACCGCGTTGATGTGTATATTAGTAGGATCTATCTATACATTTACGCCTCTAATCGGGGTAGGCAGAACGTCATGTGGTTCTGGAACCAATTGACGCCATATTTTGAGGGTTAATAAAATAGAATATGAGTATAGTGGTGATAGATTGTCAGCCTTTTGCCCACAAATCCCACAATACTGCAAAACCCTCGCGTCCCACTACCTGCAGTTCTCCAGTTCATCCGTGATCATCGTGCTTGCAACAGCGCCGAAATATCGGATAGTTTATCTGTGTTGTAATCCCTATGTTAGTTTTTAATTTATAGACTTGGTGTCGGATAAGAAACCTATTATTATTTAAGTTTCTTTTTTTGATAAGGTTAGGACTGAATATCAGCTGCTTATGGTTCTGCCACAGCAACACGTTGAGAACTGTACCGATGTGCTGCTTTTCTTTTTCATAAACAAGTTTGTAAATATTTATGTACCTAACCAAATTGTGGCAAATAAATCATTTTTAATTTATTTTTTTAATACTCATTTATAACAAAAATTGTGGTAAGAACCCGTTGTAAAACTAGCAAACTATAGTAACTTAATTCTATAGATATTTTATCACAGCAACAATCAAAACGAACGGCGCGCACAAGTTTAATTATGCAAACATCAACCGCTGCCAGATTTCTCATTAGAGCTAAGATAATGACGGTACACACTGTCGCAAAATTAGATAGCAAGCACGCACCCAAACAGATATACGCGGCACATTAACATAAACCGAATTTGCATGTAAATTACATTTTACAGCATCTTAATTAAAACATTTTGGCATTATAAATGATCGAGGGTGGCGGGTGTGCTCCTGACCTTAGGAGGGGGATGTTAATTCGATAGTTTGTGGCTGGGTTCTCGTTCTATCGATTTTCTGCGTTTTCTGTTTTGGTTTTAAGTTGTTTAATGTAAATAATTTGTGTTGTGATGTTGTCCTTAAAGTACGCATACGCATGCTGTACAGGAATTATCTCGAAAAACTTCAAGGTAAGCTTCGTTCATCCATTCATTCACTCACGGCTGTAATCCTTAACAGGCTAGGCAGAACATCGTAAGGTTGTAGAATCACTTGATAGTACATTCGACATATATTCTGCGAATTATTAGATGAAAAATGAGTATGAGTATAGTAGTGGTAAGTTGTCAGCCTTTCGCCCATGATACAGCAAAAACCTCGTGTCCTACCTTACAGTGTGCTTAGGAAGAGATGGCAGCTGGCACATTTCAAGTGAGGTCGGAAACACGATCATGAGCAAAGACTTCAAACTTCCTACGTCCGATGACATACTTTACGTAACTTTTAATATCTCATTGCTTGTTAAGTCTTTACTCGTAGCTGGCAAATTGTTTGTCTATGTTCACACATACCTTAACTTAACTGTTGTAACATAAAAACAGTAAACCTACTATACCTAACTATAAACATAAAAAATCGACACATATCTTTCGGTGTTGCTAATTTCCGATAGATATTTGCGATAAAGATAGAAATTCGATGCTTTCATACCGAGAAACAACTATATTAATACTCGAAATGTATGTTTCTTGATTCATATTATTCGTAATCTCGGAAAACCTTAAGTACCTTGTATAATAATGCTATTATTATAGCACCGGTGTCGTAATGTGGGTATAATTTCAAAGAAAATCATGGCATTAATAGTTCATTGTGTGAACTTTATCTTTATTGCCTTTATAGTTTAGAATGCGATTTCTCTAGGAAGTGTAGAGAAACAATGCATGTTATTAAAAACTTAAGTAAAAATTAAATAGGTACCGCTTTAATACGAGAACTATATTCCTTAAATCGGAGCATAAATATACTAATTTTCCATGTTAATAGCGTAAGACTGGCTGTCTGCAGATACTGTTATACCAACAATGCCTTTAGGTCCAATTTCACCATACTCTGTTAGTTAGTTAATCCACGATTAAGAAGTTAATCAGACAAAACGTCAAAGAAAAAGTATGAAAATGACATTGTCAAATCTCGGGTTAGCTGCTAATCGTCTGTTAAATAACTAACAGAGTATGGTGAAATTGGGTCTTAAGCAGCTAACCACAAACCACAATATTATCTAAATAAAATGTGTTGGTGTGTCGTTCTTTGTTTTTGTTGATTTTTAAAGGGTGCTAAATCAATTTCGACAAAATGTACCTATACAGGGTAATTTTTTTATCACTATCCAAATTTTTTGTACGTAAACTTAATGAAAATTTAACAAACCCTAATTTTTTGTTTCTACGTTTCATATAAATATTTCAAGCTAGATCGTTTGAAGAATGAAAATAAAATCAAAATTTTTGTATGGAAAAAAAAACATGGCCCAATTGACTGTAAACTTTGTAATAGTATTCTTCAACACAATTTGTGACACCTGTGTTTCTGCGTTTTACAAAATTCATCCTCTAAGATAGGGTTTCCCAACCAGTGAGTGATAAATTGAAAAAAGTGATAAAAATTAAACAAACAATGATAAAGTGATAAAAAACATCCCCATTTTTATAACTTTATCATTGTTTGTTTAATTTTCTTATATAAACTCCCAATTTAAGCCCCTAGAGGGGGCGTAGGATTTTAGCTCAACGTTAGGTGAGGCGCATAGGTTAAAACGTTGGAAACCCCTGCTCTAAGACGTTAAAAAGGGGTATCAAAATCTGAAAATTTTAGAAAAAAATAATTTTTTTCCTCCATTATTTACGTTCTATCAACATTACTGACACCGTAAGAAAAAATTTAGATAATGATAAAAAAAATACCCTGTATAAGTGACCACCTAAGAAGTAAGTACCTGTACTCTTACCGAAAGAAATATAATTTTGAAAATCAGCCGACAATTGGCGGAGTTAGGTACCTATCGCGTAACAAACATACAAAAAAAACCCTTTTTTTTTCGTAGTTTGTTTGTCATTGAAGCACGCCGAAACGAAGCCACAAATAGCCGTGATATTTTTGACAAGGTATCCTTGGCAGGGAAAACTTAGGACTGCTAGATGACCTAGGCTACTTGTCGCGTGAAAAAAACCGTGGGCGGAAAGCTTGTAAATTATAAATTTATGACTATACTGACAGCTCAATCGGTAAATGATCGATACTCAATACTCAATAGTTTATTGCGTTTCCACTTTGAACAATAGATGTTACAAAAAAAGGTTAGTAAACATGTAAAACCCTGCTAGGGCACAGCAACTTAACTTAAAATAATATGGTTACTTATATCTAACTTAAAAATAAAAATAGGAATCATAAATTATTTTAATAATAATGTCTTATTAGTAATAATGTTAATTCACATGTAATTCACTTAGTATCAAAGAATTCATTAAGGGTGTAGATACCTGACCTAGGAACCTTCAGATCTATATGTTTTAGATCTGAAGGTTCCAGACGGTGAAGGTGAGGTTATAGACTGTATGCTGTCTTGAATAGCAAGGTTTCTTAATAAACTACTGAAGATTCGATTCCTGGTTGAGTGAAACTTTCGTGTAAAAAACAAATGTCTGAGCTGACAGGCCAGTCAACATTTTATTTTTATTTATTTATTTGGGACACAAAACAAGATATACCTAGTCAAAATAAAAAAATTAAAAAGTTATAAAAAAACTAGCTGTCCGCCCGCGACTTCGTTCCCCGTGGATTTTCTTTTTTTTGTGAATCTGAACCATCCTCGATCCTCCCCGAACACACACAAAAAAATTCATTAAAATTGGTCCAGCCGTTTAGGAGGAGTTCAGTGACATACACACGCACAGAATAAATATATATACTAAGATATATGTGTAGTCTCATGTGCTGTAGTGTGTACTTTACAAAAGTTCCCTTAGGTCTCCAGAGAGTGAAACCGTTGGAATCGCATCACCATGCTAGTTTCAAAGTATTTGTGGTGCGGTTCCCGACGGTCATGCTGGAGACCGCCATGAAGGAGAGCTTTTAGCCGGAGGGCGTGGTGTTCCGCCTTTTCCGAGGGAGATTCCCGGTTGCAGACACCCCCGGAAAAATACCCGGGAAATAGTGTTAGTTAGTTTTATTTTATTTTGTTTAATTATAATTCATATGTATGTTAGTCTGTAAGGTATTTATCTATGGGCCTTAGATGCCTGATAATAAATGATTTTATTTATTTTATTATTATTATTATGTACACAGCTCAGAACATCAGGCTTTACATATTGTCCTTGACGTCGCTCTTATATCTCGCTGGAAATAGCGGCGGTTTTCGTAGTACAACATGCTGCTGTCAGGTTACCTTACCCATGTTTGTCGCGCGTTTTTTGCACTTAGCCTCTCGATTGGGCCATCGTGCGTGATATGTTTTGGGCTGGCTATGGCTATTCCAGCCAGCCAATGTCCTCCCAGAAGCACGCAAGATTTCTTACGTTCCTGCATGCCTCTGATAGGGATCCCGGGTTATGCAGGATCTGTGCCCGTTGTGCTTCCACGTTGTGGCATTCTATCATAACATGCGCTGCAGCATCTTCTGCCTCCATGCAGCCGCGGTATAGGGGACTGTCTGTGTCCCCCTCTTGCCCATGTCTGTACATAAACTTTTTTTTTTTCAGGCCAACCCTTCCCAGATTGAATTCGGCTAAGCAAACTGAATTATATGCTACTTAAATGAGTGTCAAGTCCCCCTCTCCCGGCGTCCTGAGGGCCATTCACTTCTTCACCTCGCCCCGAGATTCTTCTGAGTTTGTTGGCCGAACGGAGTAATGGGGTAACTCCGAAAATATTGGGTGCCTTAAAATAAGGGATGCGAATCAGCCCTTGAACAACTTACTCTATCTTACTCTATGAAACGCTCGTAACCCAATCGCTCTCGCTGACCTGAAGCGATCAGTGAGGTTAAGTAACCTGATGGGTGATCAAAGAGGCAATTTATCACGAGTGTTTCCGTGTTTTGGAGAGCACGTTAAGCCGGCGGTCCCGGCTGTTGTTGATTGGTGGTTCGCAAACTCGGACACCAGGGTTAGTCAGGTTCACCACACACTTAACTATACCTATATGATAGAAGAAGCTCTTACTCTAGTCGATTTTTTTTTAGAAATTTTATATGGATTCCTTGAAGAAAGTTTTTCAGTAAAAGGAGAATTACTCCTTTTAGTTTTGCTTGCTAATTTAAAGTTATCTCGTATACTTAGTCATTCTGTGTTTAGGGCAATTGGAAAATGAACAAGATTTTTTAATTGTTTTTTACTACTAACTTATATCTCGACGCGACGTTAAAAGAAATATAGGTGCCTAGAAGTCTATTTTTATTGGCCCACTTTTGTATTAGGTACTTAAATAAACTGATATCAAAATAAAATGTTACCTAAACCTAACAAATAAACTTAAAATCGCTAAATTAAACAGGTTTTTCAGTAAACCTGAGTTACACAATTACGCCGGCAGCTACCGAGACAAAAGTAGGCGTCCCTTGTGAAACGAATAGGCCGGGCGGCGAGCTTTTCTCACTCTCTTAAACGCTCTTCTCTATTAAACTGCGACCGTAGCGTTTTGATACTTGTTCAAAAAATATTTACTACTTTTGTGTTACATAATATTTCTTCTAATACTAGGTATTGTCACTTTTTGAAGCTGTTATATGTTTCAAGCTGACTTCTTCATTCTTATATTATGTATTTATATATCTATTATAGTTATGTAAATTCATATTGTATGTATGTATATTTATTATAATTACTTTATGTAAGTACAAGTATGCATTCGATTATATATTTAGTAGATATTACAGTTATTTTCCTTTGTTCATGTAGTTTCATAGTTATTAAAGTATTTTCATATATTTGTGATATGCACCTACCACGTACATCTCCCAGTCACCCTAAGGTAGATTGGTAGATAATGCCATTAGGAATTAAGTCCACCCATGTACTTTTAGTGCATTAAGTTAAAAAAAAAATACTGTAGAAGTTACAGTGGGGGCCAGCCCAGCAGCTCGAGCACGATGTCTTCGCGCGCGGAATGCGCCACGGTCCAATGACAACATTTACAACTTCAGCCCTCGCGCAATCGAAGTGAAGTTTCACCGTCAGCCAAGTGGCGTGATGTGTGAGTTTTTCGCTTTTTTAAAATAAAATTTGCATGAATTCACATTCGATGGGCCTTTTTATAATTCGAACGCTGCGGCACGGCATATCATAATTTTAATTACCATTGCCCCCTATGTTCCCAGCTTCTAGTATCACTAGAATACAATTTCGCCGTGCCATTGTCGAATTATAAAACGGTCCAATGGCAGCAACTTGCATAGAGACAAATGGCCAGTGACGATTGTGGACGCACTCTTACCACAGAAGATAATATTGTATCAGTACCGACTTCTTTGTGGATATGAATAGCTGGCATCTGGATGTGTTTACCTATTTGTTATTTTTTGTCGCTCAAATATAGTCTAATGTGGATGCAAAAACATAATTTTCAGCAAATGTAAGTAAAAGGCACAAATACTATCCCATGCCTCAAACGCCATCTCATCTGCCACGTGCACTAAGTAAGACTGAAAATTTGGGAATAATAAAATCGCTCAATTACATAGCTTACTAAAGAACATTCTCAACCTTAACGTTCAAATAAACAACAAACAATTTGAATTTGAATTCAGCCCCAAAGTGCCTTTTTCTTTAACTCTGTTAACCAAGGCTTGAAACCGGTATTAAGAAAACCCAAATTAACCATGTATTTGAAAAGGTTTAATAATAATGCTCGATTAAATGTGCTCGGAGTAAAAACATATTTTAACCAGGTTAAAGAGCGAAATTAAACTTAAACAGAGCGTCTTATAAATGAACAAAATTTTTGGTTCTTTTACCTGTATATTAAACAGGAACCGAAATAATTTCGCTCTTTGAGCATAACCAGAAATTATTTAAATTCTGTTCGAGCGGAATCGAAATATAATGCTCTTTTGCAAAATGTATGGCGCTAGTAGTGAGCTGGTTTTTATTTTTGACCAGGTTTACAAGCCTTGCTGTTAACCTTAGGCTTTGAAAATACTTACAAATTAACAGGACTAAAACTACCAAGTCGCGCTACACACGAGTGGCGTTGAAGAGCGGACGTGGCGCAGCATTGTTGCGGCTGAAACACTAATAATACAATAATGTACAATAATGACTATACATATACGTTTTCACTGCTTCATTATTCACTGTCTTTCTTATTTTGCAATTTTATACATAGTTTATTGTCGTTCTATCAGTACAGCGCGATAATGCAGACTATTATACCTTCTCTTAAGGTTTTTCACTTTTACCTGTATATACAACTTTATTGATTGATTAACTAGTATTATAAGTTTTTTATTTTGCTTCAGACTGAAGAATCCAAAAAAAAACTTTGTCAAGGTTGTATAAACTGTACAAATAAAAAAATTGGTATAACCCCCGACTATAACGTTAAATCGAGTAAAGCTAAGAAAACAAAAAAAAACGCATCAAAATCGGTCTATTTGTTTAAGAGCTACGATGCCACAGACAAACACACATATACACAGACATACACACGTCAAGCTTGTGACACCCTCTGTTTTTTTCGGGGGTTAGAATCACAACAAATCTTGAAGAACTTGAAAAGTCCGGGCAGATAAACCAATTCAAAACTTGCAGTAAATAATAAAAACTTTATCTTTCGAATAAGCAAGCGGCAACCCTTCGGCGAACGATTTAGAATTACAGAAAAAAAATCAGAACTCCATTAGAAACAAAAATAAATTGAATTACAACTCCATCGACATTTTCGATTTGGAGGCCTAACTCAATTAGATGGGAGCGCTGATGGAAAAATAAAATAAATACGACGAACAAAAAAAAAATTAAAACAAAAAAGTCCAGATATAATTTGAAATATCTCCGTAAATGCAAAGTGCGAGTGCTGTTATTTTATTCAAATGAGGGCAACTTTTTTCAACCCTTTTCTCTCGACGCCATCAAAGTGGCCTGATATTCAATTAAAAAAAGAAGAGCGGGTCCGCGACTGAAAATTAATCAGAAAAAATGCTTTTAACTAGATCTACATTTTAATGAAATTATTATTGACGAGTATTATATAAATGGGGCCCTTTGTCGAGATTGCGTCCGTGATGCTCTGTTTCCGTAGTATTTCTACACGAAGCTTTTTAAATAAGGTCTTTTACTTTAATGTTTAATTTAGGTGCGTTTCGTATACTTACTTTAAGTAAATACAACGCTGATGTTTTGAGTTGACGTACGACTTATTCATCTCACTTCTGATATTATATATATGTATGCATTATATATGTATATATATATGTTATATTATATATGTTTATATTTTTACTAATGTTATTTAAGTATTGTATTTAATTAGGTCTTCATTATTTATTTGTCTTTCTGTATCTATTCTATAAATTTTTCTAATCCTTTTTGTACTTTACGCCTACTCATCAAGATTTCTTATCATTGTTCGTTAGGTTGACTGGAAGAGATCCCCTAGTGGGATAAGTCCGCATTTGTACCTTAAATGTATTCTAACTTTAAGTACCATATTTTGCTCCTGTAAGAATATTTATTGTACAATAAAGGATTTACATACATACATACAAATACATACAGTCTGTCTTGAGTCTTTGAATTAGGAATAATTAAGGATATTTTATGACACGGTTTTACTTTCGGCTGGTTTGGTCGAGTGGTAGTGACGCTGCCTCTTGATCGGCGGGTCCTGGGTTCGATCCCCAGTCGAGGCAAACATAATACGGGGCTGAAATTAATAGGTAGTATGTAAGGTTCTCTATATTAATATTTATAATGTAATAATGCTATCGACTTGGGCCTAAGTCCCGTAATGGTATCATTTTGTAATTTTAAATTAATAAATAAATGAAATGAAATGAAATTTGTGTAAAAAGCATATGTTTGTTCTCGGGTCATGGGTGTTTGTGTTTGTCTTTATGTATGTTCCAAGGGACCCACGATACAAGGGAAAACCTTAGTGTGGGCCTTTGAGTGTGTAGCGTTTATTATTATTTATTTAAAAAAAACTGTTACTCACGTTACTTAAAGAAGGCGTCGGGCCGAAAGTTTCGACCCTATACGAGAATCTTCGTCGAATAATTTACGAATAGTTAAATAGTAGAATTAAGGATATGAATCAACGAGCTATACGTAGGTATGGGAATTCCTGAAAATTTCTTGAGCATTGCATATACGTTCCTTGGGGAAAGTTGTTCAGAGAATTACCCCCTAAAGTTTCCCTAACTAATTTAAAGTCGCATATACACATAAAAAAATATTTGACATACTTGACAAGTATGTCCAATTTCTGTAGTGATTTTAAATTAGAATCAGCCTACTCAACAAAATTACACAACTTTTTCCAAAGAACATAGACTCTATAGTTGCAGTTTAACACTTTCACAGTCCACGGTATCCACTTTCACAATCCACCATATAGAAATGTATGAATTTAGATACATTTGGATACCGTGGACTGTGAAAGTGTTAATATCTTCTTAATATATAAAAGGAGAAACTGACTGACTGACTGACATATCAACGCACAGCCTAAATGGCTAAACGTAGGCACTTATTTGGAAGGGACGTAGCTTAGGTGACGTAGGGGTGCACTAAGAAAGGAATTCCAGAAATTCCCACGGGAACGGGAATCAGCGGGAAAATCCCTTTGTATGAAAAATCTAAACCGCTTAAGTTAGACGCTTGAAATTTGGCATGCAGGTACCTTAGTAAACTTAAAGCTTAGTTGCAATAGGACATTGCAAAATTCCCACGGGAACGGGAGTTAGCGGGAAAAAACTTTTGTATGTAAAAATCTAAATCACGTAAGATAGATGTTTTCAATCTGTGTACTCTGTACAAAAAAAAATTAACACGCAAACGAAGTTGCGGGCATCAGCTAGTAATAGATAGTCAAGTACCAGTGTAAAGTATCAAAATCAAACAATACTTGCAACGACAAGGCTCTAACAAGGTACAGAGGCCAGCGCATCATGTTACCCAATTTTCATTCCAAAACCATTCTTATCGCAACAGCACAGAGATGCGTGTGGTAACCTGAAGTGAGGCCCTCTGTACATTGATACAAGGATAACAAAACTATACAGGGTGTATAGACGTCCAATAAATAACAATTTGATGACGACCCAGGTTCTGTTACAGGTTTGAAAGGCCGATGCTGTGACGTTAGGATCTAGCCAGTTAGTTACGGTTTGGAGCCTAGGTCAGGAATGGCAAACCATTGGCGACAAAATATTTTGGGTACGCCACCGACTGACAAAGCATAGATAATATAATACTTACTATAGTACGAGTAGTAGACCTCGTAGCCCAGTGGCGCTCGCTGACCTCAACCGGTCAGTGAGGTCAAGCAACAAAGGCAGGGAACCTGTTGGGATACAAAAGTGGCAATTTATCACGAGCGTTTCCATGCTTCGGAGGGCACGTTAAACTGTCGGTCCCGGCTGTTGTCGATTGACTACAGCCGTTAAAACCAAGTCAGAGGCCTTTGTGGGGTTTGAAAACTCTGACACCAGGGTTAGCCAAGTTCGCCACACACTTGACTATACCTACACGATAAGAAGAAGTAGACAAATTAACAAAATTCACTATGCAGTTCAATTAACGAACTTAAGTGAGCCTATTTTACGGAATGAGTAGGCGTGGTGGGCGGGAAGTTCTCTCATTTAAAATTAATTTCATATTTTCTCAATAGTCAACAATATTGGATGGCACGTCTATGGTCTCATTCAACATTTCTTTTAAAAATGGCACGTCAATCCATAAAGGTTTGTCATCCCTGGCATAGGTATTATACAATGTAGAATTTAAATTGTTAGGGTTCTTGCATACAAAAATTTTAGAAAACTCATTCGACTTAGACATTTTCTTAATTTGACACCAAAAATAACACAAAACTCTAACAGTCAAAACAGGAAACACAAAATAGCGGCCTAAATGATGACTATGCAATCTCTTTCAGGCAACCATTTAGGTTGGAAAAGTTAGAGAAGAAAGAAAATCTTGAACACTAACATTAGGCATTAGTTACAGTTTAAAAAATTACATACAAACTTAATTCCACGTCTTTAATACCTAACGGGGAAGTCAGAGCATCTGTGGGTCGAGCGTGGCGTCGAACCACTGATGCTGTGCCTACCCCGATACGATTTATGGGTGTGAGCGTTTGTTTTGTATATTCTGGCACCTTCAAAGATTTTCTTTCTCTTCCAGTCCAGCGGGGAAGGAACATCGCTAAATAATGTAAATGGCTTTTCTAAAGGTATAAAAATAAAATATCTACCGTCTAGTATCAACATTGGCACTGTATTCTGATTTAAAAAATCAAAGCATGTTAATGATGATGCAGCATCATTTAAATATGCATATTAGGTCGTGAAAAGTGCTTTTCCAGATACAGAGATACGAATTAATTGTTGATCTCCATAACGATGCCCTTCTTCACAACGATGTGTAAAGTGCCCGACAAACTCGTGCGTCATGCCAGCGCCACTCCTATGACGGCAAAACTTCACTTTGATTGCGCGAGGGCACCAAGCAAAGGCATTAAATTTGACTGCATTGTTTTTTACGTTTTGTTTGAGCTACTGTGTAAAATATCAGAGTTTTCAGTAAGTATTTTAAAAACGCATGAGGGATATTCAATCAATGTGTAATCCCAACTTCAATTTTATTTATTTCATCATTTTCTAGTAAAATGATGTGTCCAAATGTTGATTTCATCATTTTCCAGGAATTTGGGAAATACTTGGAAATCTCATGAAATGTATTTGGAGCAAGATTGAATGACAATAGTGACCATTTTATCCGTTTAGGTATCAAAATTCAGAACTACCAAATCCTCGTATACTTGATGACAACTGCCCCAGCGAGCAGCGCCACGACCAATTACCTACAACTATCTAGAAACTTAACAATTGAAGTAGCTGTCAATTAAGAGGATCGTCTCAGTGTTTTTTTCCCATACAAACGGCGTTAATGAATTCCATCCCCTAAACGTCAACGGATCCCTGTGAAATTTTGGTATAGTATCAGAAACACCAAAATCTAGGTCCGTACGTTTTAATTTTTGTGATATTTTTAGTAGACAAAAAGATATTTGAGACTAAAAGTCAGGATTTTTCGCCAAACAAATTCTCAACATTCAAGGGGTGACTGTTGAAGAACTAAGCACGATTTTGGAAAAAACAAAACGTACAAACCTCGTTTATACGCTTACAAATCGATAGAAACCAAAAACGTACGATTTTATTAAGTTTTTGGGGTAGGAATTCATTGACGCCTAAACTCATAATTTTGGAAATAAAACT
Organism: Aproaerema taeniolella; assembly: GCA_949987775.1. NCBI lineage: Eukaryota > Metazoa > Arthropoda > Insecta > Lepidoptera > Gelechiidae > Aproaerema > Aproaerema taeniolella. The sequence continues at coordinate 15,241,957 of OX465254.1, read as the reverse complement.
CGGCATTTGCCGGAAAACTGCAATTGTCCCTTTTACACAAGTCTGAGGCGGGTGGTCGATATCGAAACAGCATGAAAAACAACTGAGACGCTAGTCCAAACTGAGACGCTCCTTTTAAGTTAAGATACATAGTTCTTTCGCCATCTGAACGGATGAAGCGGCCATCATTACCATTCCACCGCCATTGAAACGCCATTCGTCAGAATAGTCGCACTGCTTCGGTGTAAGAGGGCGTCCCAGTAATTCGAGAGTCAGCTCGCTCGAACACATTATTATTCACCGACGGTCGAAATGAATTCGTTTTTATTCAAACGCCAGAATGATATAATTAAAATTTGAATACAAGATTAGCTGGAGAAAAATCCAATATCGGATTAGGTACCCTTCAGTGTTATGTTATGATTTACGAGAAAGGATTGTTCCGCTGAAAAACTGTTTGTTGATTGTGAATTGAGGGATTTATTCACTTTACAAACACACACATGCATACACTCACGCCCATGGTCCCTGTCGGGGTAGACAGAGTATCATATGGTTTTAAAACCATTTGAAGCAGCTTTGTTAAGTTATTATGTGGTATTGTGATGAGTAACAATAACAATAAACAATAAACGCTACACACTCAAAGGCCCACACTAAGGTTTTCCCTTGTGTCGTGGGTCCCTCGGAACACACATAAAGACAAACACAAACACCCATGACCCGAGAACAAACATCTGCTTTTTACACAAATGTTTGCCCCGACTGGGGATCGAACCCAGGACCCGCCGATCAAGAGGCAGCGTCACCTACCACTCGACCAAACCGGCCGTGGTATATCTGTTTGTTTTTCTTTTTGTGAGTATTAGGATAAACAGCGCTCTTTTACAAAACAGCGCTGGTTAACCGAGCAAGCGCGAACGCAACGTCTCCTTTTCAGGTTGAACATATGGTTTTGTCTCCATATGTCCGGCTATGTTCCTTCTCAACCGATTCTCATGAAATTTTGGGAGCAGGTTCATTATTATTTTTTATTTTTTTTAATTATAAGATGGGTTAACTCTTGACCTTAATCTTGACCATAAAGGTCAAAGATGAGGTCGACGATGGAGCGGGTTAACCCAGAAAATGCCTATAAAGGCACTGGTACTCCCACGCACCGACGGAACACAGCAGGCTGTTTGGCATCGGACTTCGGTAGGAGGGTGGTCGCGAACCAGACGGCCCTTTACAGAGCCTACCACACCGCATGAGACCATAGGACGACACCTCAGATTCAGAAAAAAAATAAAGTGTCGTTGCCTGGGATGGATTACTAGGAGGCAGGTCTCATTTGTGTTTCCTTAGTCGCCTCTTACGACACCCACGGAAAGAGATGGGGTGGTGTTATTCTCAACCGATCACCACACGGCAATAAACTATATATATTTCTTATCAATTCAGTCTTCGTAATTTTTTTTGGTTGGAAAGTTTGAGTGAATAGGTATCTTCTGGGCGAGCTTGCTACATCCTCGACTTCATCTTCGCCTCTAAGCTAGATTGTGGAAGAGCGAACCCATTTGTTGTACAAAAAAAAATCGAAAATATAATTTTCAAGCATTTCGAAAAATGTTGACTCGCGAGGTCTACAGCTGATAGACCTACTAGTCATAGTAGGTTCGAAAGAAAAATGTAATGAAAAGTTTATACTTTGAGTTGTTGCTTCTTGATGGAACTCCATTTTTACACTAGTTCTAATTACTTATTTAATATTTTTATGCAACCGGTTTCGATTACATCAACTTCAAGCGTTTTTTTTTTTACCAATACGTCCCCACCGAGGGGCACGGGCCTCCCTTCGAAACACGAAGAGGATTTAGGCCATGTCCACCACGCTGGCCCAATGCGGGTTGGTGGACCGCTCGTCTTTCGAAAATTTTCTTGGACGGGCGGGTTTCATCACGATGTTTTCCTTCACCGTTGAGCAAGTGATAATTAGAAATCCGTACATAAATCCGAAAAGACGAATTTAGTGGGACAGGGCCGCACCAGGATTTGAACCCACGCAAGTCTAGCTCATTACAAACTGGGCTATCACCGCTTCAGGCGTGTCTTAGTTTAAAATATGACACACCTGAAGATGATGTAACCGAAATCGGTTGCATTAAAATATTAAATAAACAAGTGTAACTAGTGTAAAAATCATGTCTTTCATTGGTAAAAATATGTAATACTAGCTGATGCCCGCAACTTCGTTTGCGTGTAAATTTTTTTTTGAACAGATTACAAAAGTTTTTTCCCGCTAACTCCCGTTCCCGTGGGAATTTTAGAATATCCTGTTGCAACTTAGCTTTAAGTTTACTAAGGTACCTGCATGCCAAATTTCAAGCGTCTAACTTAAGCGGTTTAGATTTTTCATACAAAAGGATTTTCCCGCTAATTCCCGTTCCCGTGGGAATTTCGGGAATTCCTTTCTTAGTGCACCTCTACGGTACCTAAGCTACTTCCCTTCCAAATTTCAAGTGCCTACGTTAAGCCGTTTAGGCTGTGCGTTGATATGTCAGTTAGTCAGTCAGTTTCTCCTTTTATATATTTAGATAATATACATACACATGTTTTATCCCTTTTAAAAACTTATAAACCCTTCTTTATTTCACATTGAAGTGAGTCTTCGACTGCGTATAGAGGCTGCACGCGTTTTCCGTAGAAATCACTGACTTTCCCCACCCTTACACACACACACACACACACATCCCGTCTTGTATTTGTAGCCCAATGTCATTTGCTACGTACATACAAAACACCTACAAGGTAGAGTTGCCTGTACTGAGACTGAAATCTATGCCTACAGAGAGGTTAGACCGAAAATTATTGGGGGGTGGGGGGACTGACCACCTAAGGGAGGGGTACTGTTGTGCACAGACACGGATTTGGGAGTCTAAGATGCGTAAATCTAGTTAATTAGGTTTGCTTGTTGAAGAAATGTAACGCGTGTAAGATCAATAAGAAGAAACAAATATTGGAGGCACGTGAAAAATTTACAGCTTCTAATACGAAACGCATACGTAAAGACAATCTATCCTAATCACAAGTTTTCGCCTATAAGTATGTAAACTATAGGTTGATCAAATCAAATCAAATCAAAATATCTTTATTTCATGGAACATTCAGGATGTTACTAAAATAAGTCAAAATTACAATAAATACATACAAACATACATTAAAGGATTTAAATACATACATACACATTTGTTCTTTTGACCCTACTGACTCTACCCCTATTCGCAAAGGTGCAGTCTTCCCCAGAGAAGAACAGGCAAGAAACTCTGAGGTTACTCTTTTTAATCGCATAACAAATTTTCTTATTTACTAATTTTAACTAAATATAAAATAACTCTAGAGCTGAGCAGTTCATTCCCATGGCTGCTTGTCTGATTGATAATCAGAAATTTTGTAATAGCACTTTTTGCAAAGTTTTGTTTAATTACGGTCTTAAATTTGTCCAAAGGGCAAATTTTGAATACACATGGGAATCTTATTGTAGAAACGTATACATTGACCCATAAGAGTTCGTGACCTTGTGGAGACGACTGTCTAGTACATCCAGTTTATGCTTGGTCCTAGTATTAACATTCTGCCTATCGCTAATTTTCTTCAACGAATGTTCATTTTTCTTCACATATAAAAGATTGTCACATATGTATTGTGACAATCTTTTATATTGTAAAATCTAAATATCTATTTCTTTGAATATTTGTCTAAGAGACATTCTAGGTCTCATTTGGTAAATCGCGCGAACAGCCCTTTTCTGCAGAACAAAGATCTTATTGATATCCGCAGCATTACCCCACAGTAAAATGCCATGGGACTCATGGGACTGATGGGACTCACAACTTAGAAAAAGTTTCGTGGTTGGGGCAAATCTTTGTGTAAAAAGCAGATGTTTTTGTTCTCGGGTCATAGGTGTTCGTGTAAATTTTTTGAATTTTCCAAGGGACCCAAGACACAAGGGAACACCAAAACCTTAGTTATTTATTTTTCAACCAGTAGGTAATTTTATTTTCAAAGGACCATGGGCAAAAATGTATGGACTCCGTCCCCACCCTCCAACAGACCTTTTGTGTATGTCGTCAGTTTCATACGTATTTTTAAAGAGATTAATAGTTACGTTCAATGTCAAAATCCATGGGGTTTAGAAATAACACATAATTAAAGATTGCTAAAATACCTATCGGTTTATATTTTTATATGTGTTCTATATGTGTATGTGTTCTAAATGTTGATAAATATGAATATAACAATAAAAATATTATGAATATGGGAATAATAAAAGAATTATTAAATAACATACCGTTACTTTTGTTATCAATATTAACATTAAAGTAATATTTTCCCAGAATATCCCACACATTTGAGGGATGTCGCCATAGTAAAAAGTCATCACTACATTGATAATTATCTTTCATTTTAGATACATTTCAAATCTGTTGGTCGGAGTGGGGACGTTTTGTCCTATCGTCCTTTATTTGTAATTTATGTCATCACTAAAATCACTATAGAACCGAATCCAGCCCTGTGCAGGGGGCCGTCAGCGACTGATATGTGACCGGAGAGTCTTGTTCAACAAACGATGACGATGATTTAAGCTCAGCCGTTTTAAGTGTATTACCAAGAGAAGTCCGGCTTTTGGGCTTAGGCATAGATTTGGAGCAGCCATTATGGAGCCCGATTTATGTGAGCTGTCTGCCTGTCCATTTGAAGCCACCGCTGCTAGCTAAGGGGATTGTTTAGTAGCCTTCATTTCTATGGAATTTGTGGCAGTATTGACAGCTAGATGCTAAAAGCCGATAAAGCCATCTTCTCCTGCCTTGACTGTCATTTGTTTGCTGTGACGCGGCGGATTCTGATTTGTTGGCGATATTATGTGGTTGAGCGACTATGTATAGGATTTCAGAACGTACCCCAGCTGTAAATGTGATTTAATTTACTGCTATTGTACTTACCACCCAGCACTAGACTGCGTGGTTTATAAAGACCCAATAAAAGAAAATTAATAAAAACTTAGATTAAATATGTTTTTTTTATTATATGATGGGTTAACTCTTGACCTCAATCTTGACTATAAAGGTCAAAGATGCCTGTAAAGGCACTGATACTCCCACGCACCGACGGAACACAGCAAGCTGTTTGGCGTCAGACTTCGGTAGGAGGGTGGTCGCGAACCAGACGGCACTTTACAGAGCCTACCACACCGCATTATACCATAGGACGATACCTCAGATTCAGAAAAAAATGCATTGTCGTTGCCTGGGATGGATTACTTGTGTTTCCTTAGTCGCCTCTTACGACACCCACGGAAAGAGATGGGGTGGTGTTATTCTCATCCGATCACCACACGGAAAAAAGACTCGTGACATGTGTAAAACATGTCACGAGTCTTTCATTTTGAAAGATTACAAAACGTGCACCTGATTACTAGAGTTGGGCTATTTAACTTTTGAATTTAGTACGGTATTTTCTTTTTATTGGGTACTAGCTTTCCGCCCGGTACTTCGTTCCCGTGGCACTTTTTTAGTTTTTTTTTTCATAAGAACCTTCTCCTGACAATAAGAAACACAACAAAAAAAGAATCATCCAAATCGGTCCAGCCGTTCACGCGTGATGCCGTGACAACGAAAATCGGGTTCCATTTTTATATATATAGATTTATGAAACATGTTGTATGTTGTGTTCTACTTAGCAAGTAACCACAAAGCACACATTTTAAACTAGATAATCTGTAATTACACTTATCTTCCTGGTTCAAACAAGGAGCGTAATTCCGTGTTGGTACCTAATAAAGCAAGACGAGGGGCGCCGCGTGCGCTTGCGCCGATGGGCTGCCGCGCCGATTTATGCTGGAAATTCGCGTGCGACCAGATCCATTTTTGAACCTAACTGGATTTCTAGGGCTGGCAAGGTGATGAGAAACCTTGACGAATTTTCGATGAATTTATCATTAGATTGTAAACATCTTCTTACGAAATACTTAATAAGTTATGTTTAACTTGTGCAATGTAGGGCAGCCTGATAAAATTGTAGTTGTTACATTTATTTTTAGTAATGTTAACAATTTGTACGTAGCCATTACCAAAGTTTTAGCAGGTGCTAAGACAGTCCTGGATTTGTCAATAGGCCGTATAGGCAGCGGCCTAGGGGCGGCAGCGTCCTAGGGGCGGCAGATTTCTGAGTTTTCCCATGGTTCAATGGTTTTCTCATGTTTTTCATACTAATACGTTAAATCCCTATAGAAACTCATTCCCATCGATTTATCAAGCCTAGGTCTATACTATTATTGCACCTTTTTAACTTTAGTGCCTTCTTAAGGTACATGGGGCGGCGGAAATAAAGTAGCCTACACTCATAAAAAATATATAAATCCGGCACTGTGCTTAGAAAGTCATATAGTTTATTTAGGCAACAATTTCTTTAACAACAATACGTTCCGATAGTCTTGTAGTCCCACTTTTTCTCATTGCAGCCCTCGTAGAGTCCAACCACTATTGTGGACCTCTGCTTTGAGCATAATTTTTAACTCCCGACAAAAAAGAGGGGTGTATCTGTGTATCTGTGTGTCTTTCTGTGGCATTGTAGTCCGTAGTCGTAGCTTCTAAAAAAAAAAAAAAAACGAATGCTTCTAAACGAGCTTCTAAACGAATGAACCGATTTCTATGCGGTTTTTTGTTACAAAGAAAATTTGTGCAGCTTGGTCTTGCTCTGCTCTGCAGTTGTATCACACTCGCTACAATTAATTATAATAATCCCTACAGATGCACCTCCAACCCTGCGAATTAGAACTTCTATCGACACTAGATTTATTCTCCCGCCGCGGTGATTTGCGAGACATTATGATAAGTGGGCGAACGGCGCCCGCGCAATTAGAACACCGCATACACTCGCTGCAAATTAAATAAATTAACCATTGGACGCCACGACAAAGTTACTGCGCCTAGACCCCTCGTCGACGGCCACGCGAACAGTGGCTCAGACGCGAATTAATGCGATAATTATTTTATTGAAATTGAATATTTAATTAATTGGACGTCGCGACAAAGTTACGTGTTCCGCTCGGCTGTTGCTTATAAGCTGGGTCAACATTTGAAATGTAATATTGATAATTGTTTTATCGATACTTGCCATCGATAAACTTATGCATAGAGTTGTTGCTTAAATAAATAAATGTAGACACCTTCTGATTGAAAATATGACAGATTTTATCATGAATTATAACAAGTTTTAATTGCTAAGACTTAACTTTATTTTAGAGTCATAAATAGGTTATAAATTAAGAAATCTTAAAAAGTTAAAAAAAATATATAAATAATTGCAAGTACAGAGAATATTAGATTGCCTCAATTCATTGCAAAACCGTTCTTATTGCAACAGAACAGATGGTTCTTAGCTACATTTCATCAAAATTAGTTTAGCCGCTTACAAGTTATAAGCAATAGAATATCGGGGGTGATTTTAGACTTTTTTAATTTTAGACTTTTTAATAAACAGCATAATGAACAGTAATTAATTAGGTGTGCTAATAAACAGACGTCAAGCAGTCCCGTTAGTTCATTACAGAGCAATTAAGTCCTGGTATCTTAGCAGTAATTACGTATGTAAATCCGAACTTATTCCCTGATACGGAACACCCATGCCATTATGTGTTATCTGCGGGACTCAAATAAAACAAACTTCGAATAGAATAGATACTGGATTTGTTGCGATTATCTGGCTGTATTATTTAAAGAATTTATGATATACCTTAGGTGAAATAAGTTAGAATTAATAGGTAATAGTGGGTACTATCTATGCGCTTGAAAATCATAAACATTTCAGAATCTCCGATTGAAGATCTAGTTTTTTTTTTTTTGTATGACTACGCTGTTGGCCGCTGATGGCCTTGACAGCTTCACCGAGCAAGTGGCGAGCGCAGATGGCTCTCAGCCCAAAATTTTAAGTAACAGGCCTAAGGGTTCCCCCTGTGGGGCTCGAACCTCGGCTTAGGGCGTTACTGCGAGGGAAACGTCGGACATATACGTTTGTGGAGAGAAGCGGCCGGGTACGTACCGGTACCGCGAATCGGGGCGGAGGTGAGGGGGTATACGCGACGAAGGTCCTCGCCGGCGAGGACGGTATCTCGGTCTGTTTGGTGTACGGGACTCAGCGCGTTGTTGGTCGGCCTGAATTGTAAGGGTGATGGGATCGTCCGGGTCGTTGAGGACGTTCCTCGGACGGCGTTTGCGGGGGTTGTTGAGGTCGGGGTCATAAGTGGCCGCAGCCACCGCCAGGGGATTGGGGTGGTGCGGGGCAGAATCAAAGAAACGGGTGGAGGATTGCTTAAAGTACTGCGAGATGGTCGGCAGTCCTAAGTCTATATGCAAGTTCTCATTGCGCACAAACCACGGGGAACCCGTAGCCTTGCGCATGAACTTATTCTGGATTATTTGAAGGAGATGGATATGACGAGGTGCCGCGTGTGCGAAGACAACGCCGGCATACGTCATGATAGGGCGTATACAAGCTGTGTAAATCCTCACCTTATTTCTAAGGGACAATTTACTGTGCTTGTTGAGGAGACAGTGAAGACGGCCGAGCGCGAACGCAGCTCTGCTCCGCACTGTTTTGATGTGAGGGTGGAACGTGATTGCCTTGTCAAGGGTGACGCCCAGATAGCGGACTTTCCTTTCCCAAGGGATGGGTTGACCAAACATGGTGATGGGAATAGTTGGCATGGGTTGTTGCCTACCAAAGAGCACCGCGGCGCTCTTAGTAGGGTTTACCTCAATACGCCATTTCCTGAACCACTCACCGATAGTATCGGCTGCGCGCTGCAGGATTCGGACGATTGGGCGGAGGCTGCGAGACGAACAGTATACTGCTGTGTCATCCGCGAATAGAGCCGTTTGAGGTGAGTACTCAAACTTAGGAAAGTCGCTAGTGAAAAGGGTATATAAGAGAGGAGAGAGGACGGAGCCCTGCGGGACTCCGGCTCTGATGGGGTGGGAGGACGAGAGACACCCCTCGATGCGGTAACGAAAGCTTCGACAAGAAAGGAAGTCTCGTATGATGAGCACGAGACGGTCTGGCACTTCTGCTGAGTAGAGCTTGTATAACAAGCCGTTGTGCCAGACCCTGTCAAAGGCCTTCGCCACATCAAAGAACAGTGTTCCCGTTTTGTGACGCCTTTGGCGCGTTCGAGCAAGTGCTCGACGAGGCGATGCACTTGCTGAACGCATGAGTGTTTGGCTTGAAAACCAAACTGCTCGTTTGGGATGAGACTCTTGGACTCTGCAAAGTCTCTGAGTCGGACTAGCTTCTGCCACCCGTATTATATATACATAGGTACATACGCTTGCATGACCTGGACTGATTAACCTCCCGAGAGGTTGAAAGAGATTTACCTAAATCCCTGTATATTATATAGGGTGCGTAAAAATTGTTGGTTGGGGTGTGTAACCATAACATTTTAGTGCTCCAAAATCGACATCCTGGAAAGGTGAATTTTTTTTTTCGTTTTTAGGGTTTCAGTAAATTATTCAATTTATCCTGAAAGTATCTCCTGAAGTTTCTAGAAGAGTTTAATCCGTTGTATCTAAATGAAGTAAGCTAACATTAATAAAACATGTACGCGTTCATTTTTGCCTTGTTTAGCAACATTAGGTAGCCTATACAACCTGAAACCCAAATAACAAAAAGTAAATACAAGTTGTTATTTATTGCTATAATTATTTCAGAGAAGTCTCTCTAATCATTTTGTTACAAAACATCTATAACTAACCCTTAGAAAAGTCAAAGGACAGACCAGATACAAAAATCAAAACCCATAAAGTGCATTAAACCATCCCGTTAAATTAAAATGCAGTCGAAAACGTCAATGCAGACAACTAAAAACTAAAAGCAAACTTTCTATGGCTCGTTACTAATAGCAGTAGACGTCGAAACTATCGGATATCCATTAAAAAATAAACGTAACACAAGGCAGTATTAATACATCTCAAGCACGAATGCAATCGCCGCCAAAAATAAATTGCCCATCAAAATGTACGCCAATATTGATTAAGTAAAATACAACGTGGTATCAGGCTTTGGTTGCAAAGTTGATATTAAGACGCTATACACTCAATGGCCCACACTCGAGGACTTGAGGCCATTGTGCGGTTTGAAAACTCTGACACCAGGGTGAGCCAAATTCGCCACCCACTTGACTATACCTACACGATAAGAAGGAGAAAGGCCCACACTAAGGTTTTCCCTTGTGTCTTTTTTTATTTGGTTGAGGCTTTAGATCACCTCAATTTTCTTAAAAAAATAAAAAATAAAGCCCTATCAATCTATCTTGCGCTCATCATAAGAACGCATGACAAAACGAAAAAGCTTCCCATGTGTCATGGATCTCTCAGAACATACATAAGACATACGGCTTTTTTATTTTTCATAATCCGAACGCCACGACCAATTGGTCGTACCATTGCCTCCTATGGTCCCAGTTTCTAGCATCACTAGGAACATAGGGGGCAATGGTATACATACAGGGTGTAAAAACAGCTTAGCAAAAACTGAAACCCAGGCCCCAGACAATCATTCTAGATGACTTTCCAGTGGGTTTTTTTTCCAGAAAATTTTAATTAATTTTCCATGTTTTTTAATATTTTCTACTTACATTTTCATTATTTCATCGAATATACTCCATTTTGCAATAGAGAACAATCATAAAAACGTAAAACACGAAAACCAGCAATGTACATCGCACTCTAATAGTAACGCGGCGCGTGGGAATCGCGCGCAGGGCGCGGTTTTACGATACGTTGCGTAGCGCCAAACTAGGCAAATAATGAAAACTCCTTAACGTGACGTTTCCGGGAAAAAATCATTACTTATAGTTGATGATACGTAGTTATGGGTACATTTCACCATTTAAGTATTTGCTAAGCTGTCCTTTACACCCTGTATACAATTTTGCCATGCCGTAAAGGGTGTTAAAAGGTGAAAAGATAGTTTAAGATACGAAATGTAATAAGGCAAGGGCACGGACATCAAGTCTGTGGATGCGCAATAACTGTTAAACAAAATATAAAAAAGACAGTTGTGATTGAAAAGCTTTGTAAAGTTAAAATTCACGTTCCCAAAGTAGTTACCGGGTTGTTGCTAACAGCACCCGTAGCTTCACAGTACGATATTGTAAATGCGGTGAGATAGGTATCGTATAAATTCATTAGTTGTTGCATCAGTTTATAGAGGTTGTTCAAAAAACAGATTTTTGGGAAGATTTTTTTTAATATTTTTTCTTGTCGTCCTTATACTGTGTGTACCTTTTTAGCTACGTGACTAGTTACCTTAACGTAGTTTGTAATTTCAAATTTATTATATTTTCGACAAAAAGTAATACTTGCGAGAGTACACAACTGCACCGGTTTTTTTCACCTAATCATTTGTTAGTTTAAAACAGAACGGATTTTTAATCCGAATAGATACTTATCTACAACACAAATCGTGGTATACACCCCTTATAGCCTTGTAGGTAACGTGAATGTGACTAGTGAAAGTGAAACTGACAGCGAGAATCTTAAAAAAAAATATTATTACCTACTTAGCTTTATTATTAAGAGCTTTTTTAGTCACGCATTTCATTCCCAAAATTTTTGACTTTTGAAAAATCGCAAAACACGTGTCCGTTTATTTGCTTCAAGCACTTGACGAAGTTTAGAGTCAAAATATCCAAAAAAAATACTTCATAGAACATACAAAGTGCTGCTTAAAAACGTCATAAAATACATTATCAAAATCGATATAAATTATTGAGCAAAATAGTGAATTACATTAGCATTTTTGACGCAAAGGTGCAGTCTTCCTCAGGAGAAGAATAGGCAAGAAACTCCAAGGGTCGCTCTTTTTAAGTCAATCATATAAATTTTCTTACTTCTAATTTTAAATAAATTAGTATCTGAATAACTCTGGAGCTGAGCAATTTATTCCCATGGTTTCTTGTCTAACAGATAATCAGAAATTCTATAATAGCCCTTTTTACAAATGGACATTTGGATGAAAATCTATGCACAAACTGGTCCAGACCTCAAAACACACGTGTTTGTACCTTTTATAAATCTACACTAATATATTATAAAGAGGAAAGATTTGTATGTTTGTAACGAATTAACTCAAAAATTACTGGTCTAATTTCAAAAATTCTTTCAACCATTAGAATAAAATAAAAAAACGCTACACATTCAAAGGCCCACACTAAGGTTATCCCTTGTGCCGTGGTTCCCTTGGAACATACATAAAGACAGGCAGAATCACCCATATCCCGAGAACAGTCTGTTTTTTTACACAAATATGTGCCCGGACTGGAAATCGAACCCGGAAACCGTCGATCAAGAAGCAACGCCGTGTAGTGATCGTTTGATGGATTTATTTATTTTTTGCCATGTGGTGATCGGTTGAGAATAACACCACTAGTCGCCTCTTACGACACCCACGTAAGAGGCGACTAAGGAAACACAAATGAGACCTGCCTCCTATTAATCCACCCCAGGCAACGACATCTCAATTTGTTCTTGATCTGAGGTGGCGTCCTATGGTCTCATGCGATGTGGTAGGCTTTGTGAAGGGCCGTCTGGTTCCCGACCATCCTTCTACCGAAGTCCGACACCAAACAGCTTGCTGTGTTCCGTCAGTGCGTAGGAGTACCAGTGCCTTACAGGCATTTTTTGGGTTAACTCGCCCCAACGTCGACCTCATCTATGACTTTGTCAAGATTGAGGTCAAGATGTAACCCATCTTATAATAAATAAATAACGCCACTACCACTCGACCAAAATAGAATAACATGGGCTACATAGTTTTCCCGAATTCCCACGGGAACGAAGTCCCGAGTGGAAAGCTAGTAAATATATAATTTAAATAGTTATTAGTTGATATTCTGAACATCCTATATGTAAGTTATGATTGCTAAGTGGCAAACATCGGAATCGCATCGAAACTGTGACTGTTAAAGTGTTGATTCACTGTTTAACTGACATTGGCACGAATATTGGCACATTTGACAAAATTATTCGGTTCTGGAGCTATTTTTTACACAAAAATCTTATAATACAATATACTTTATTGATAACTAGCTTTTGCCCGCGACTTCGTCCGCGTGGAATAGTGACTTCCGGCAGATTTTTGGTTCTTCCCACATAGTTCCCGTTCTTGCGGGATTTTCGGAATGGTCGAGTTCCCGCATGAAATAATTTCTCCCGTTTTTTACACATTTACCACTATATCTTTGCTCCTATTGGTCGTAGCGTGATGTTATATAGCCTATAGCCTTCCTCGATAACTGGACTATCCAACACAAAAAGAATTATTCAATTCGAACCAGTAGTTTCGGAGATTAGCGCGTTCAAACAAACAAACAAACAAACAAACTCTTCAGCTTTATAATATTAAGTATAGATATAGATTTTTTTTATTAAAAATTCAATTTCTTTGTATACTTTTCCGTAAAATGTTTTTTTTTTCAGAAATGTGGAATCCAAGAAATGTGGAAAATAATTTCAAAAATTATTTTGTAGGAAGATTTACAAAACATTAGCGTATGACCATTCAAAATGTGTTTGTCGAAACGGACAACAGATCAAACATTTCGACTTCATTATTTGTTAAGGGAATCATACAACAAATACACAAGAACATTGTCCAAAAAAAGCTGCCACTAATGAAATTATGTTCAACGAACAAATTAAGTCAAAAACACACAAATATGAGTGTTAATTTACATTTTAGCTTACATCAAAAACATTTTTAGTAGCATTCTAACTACTTCGCTACTTTGCAATCCACATAATTCGGAACCGAATACCTCTCAGCGACACTTTTTAAGCTAGCTAGATAGTAAAAATTAAAAATCATAGAACCAAATCAGTACAAATACAACTACTGTGCATTTGATAACATTTTAAGGTCGGGGTAAAATACATTTTCCTAAGAAGTCACAGGGGTAACAATATTGAAAAGGTTCGGAACCACTGTTCTAAAGAAACATAATTTTACAAAAAAAACGTCTCCACTTTATTTAACATATCGAACTTACTCGAACAATCTACAGGTTTATTGTAAATGAGTAGCAGGTTTTCAATTGTGTCGTGGGTCCCTATTTACACAAAGACACAGACACGAAAACTCATGATCCGAGGACAAATATCTGCTTGTTACACAAATATATTCCCCGACTCTGAAACAAACCCAGCACCCGTCGATCAAGAGGCGCGCTACTGCTACCACTCGACCAAATCAGCCGTCATTTAAAACAAAAGATGAGGAAAAAAACACTTTTATAATTAAATTTTTGAATAGGTACGGCAAATTCCAAATAAAATTCATAGGAGCGTCGCACAAAGCCGAAGCCATTGAAATCTAAATCCAAAATTTCATCTCGGACCGTCGAAGGCCATTAAAATTGAACAATAAAAGCAACATCGGTCATCAACCGCAAAAAACTATCGGAACGAATAGAAAAAAAGGTTAAAAAATGTGGAAAAATGTAGTTGATGTTCAAAAAGAGCACAGATTGCCGCGGTTTTCGCTCACGGTTGTTATTAATTCTTGGACAGTCGACTCCGACCGCGCTCAATCGAAAAATAAAATAACTATTATTCATTTGCGAACCGATCTGTTTACCGGTAAGGTAGCTTCACTCAGTATTTTCACGGATTTTCAGTAAATTAATTTTCGTAACGGTGTTTTTGTACGTTTTATACGGAAAAAAAATGTTGATCTCCCATACAAAACGCGCTATATGCTGATTAAGTTTGTATGGGAAATCAAAATTTTTTTTCGTATTTTGACCTATGTTCTAAGTACTATGTTCTACTTCCTTGGGGAAATTGTTCAGTTTCATGGACTGATTACTACCCAAGAGGTTGAAAGAGAGATACCTATGGGCCGGTATAGAGTCATAAAAAAGGCTTTTAAAGACCGGGCTGAACCATGACACACTAGAATTAACTGTTAAATATATTAGTATAGTAATATATTTTAATTTCCTTAAAAACGAATTTTGTGTTCCTTATTTATATTAGTTTTATAAACACGAAATAAATACTTAAGTTTGGCTTTTGTTTTCTTTTTTTTTTTAATCTCTTTATTTTACGAACTTACAATCACATGAGTGACTTTGTCAGCTCCATAACTTTGTTTTCTTGATACTTGATAGCCTGTCATATAGGTACTTCCCTGTTTCACTAAGTCATTTCTTCTTTTTCTTATCGTGTAGGTGATAATCAAGCGTCTGGCGTTAAGCTGCCGGTCCCGGCTATTGCCAATTGACTGCAGTTGTTAAAACCAAGTCAGAGGCCATTTAGCGGTTTGAAAACTCTTGACATCAGGGTTAGCCAAGTTCGCTACTAACTCACTAATTTCCAGGGATACTTACACATTTATTTTCAATAACCAGCGACTCTCAAAAGCAAATGTCTATTTTGCCATTCCAATATTGATTAAAACACTTTTATTAAAATCATATTAACACTTGCATGACCGATAAAAACACCTTCAAATGACCAGGAAATCGAACCTCAACGCTCCATGAACAGAGCTACTCTCTGATCCAGACGTAAGTTCACAATTTCGTAAATAATTAAGTATAAAACCATATGTCAGTTGCACACGGTCCGAAACGGATTGATTGTTCGTTAACTTTCGACGGTGAAGAGGGGTATTTATTATTTTACCATATTTTTATTATTATGATATTATGGTGATAATCGTTTTGTGGTGACCTCTTGACATATAAGTAGTTTCGTCTGCTGGTCTCGTTGAGTGGCATTTTAGAATAGGCAGCTGCGTGTTTCAGTAACCTATTTTATAGTTAAAATAAATAAAATATCCTGTGAATTTTATATCCATTTAAAGTGATATGCTTGAGATATTTGGAAAAGAACTTTGCATTAATCTAATTTTATTTATGCAACAAACATTCACAAATTCATAATTTCAATTATTCCTTCATGCATGCATTTTATTTTCTTATTTATTTGTTTTATGTTTATTGATTTTCCGTTTGGCGGCCTCCCCCATAGTGCATTTCACATGTCTATCGAGCAATATGTTTTAAATCATCTTCCCGTCTGATTTCACAGTTAGCTTAGGTTAAATTAATTTTTTTATTTTTTTATTACAAGATGGGTTAAACTCTTGACCGCAATCTTGACCATAAGGTCAAAGATGAGGTCGACGATGGAGCGACCTGCGAGTTAACCCAGAAAATGCCTATAAAGGCACTGGTACTCCCAGGCACCGACGGAACACAGCAACCTGTTTGGCGTCGGACTTCGGTAGGAGGGTGGTCGCGAACCAGACGGCCCTTTACAGAGCCTACCATACCGCATGAGACCATAGGATGACACCACAGATTCAGAAAAAAATGAAGTGTTGTTGCCTGGGATGGATTACTAGGAGGAAGGTCTCATTTATATTTCCTTAGTCGCCTCTTACGACACCCACGGAAAGAGATGGGGTGGTGTTATTCTCAACCGATCACCACACGGTTAAAAACTCGTACGTATACTAAATCTAAAGGGCTAAACCTGAATTTTCAATTGTACAGAAGGCCAGCCATTTCCATTGCAAAACCGTTCTTGTCGTAAAAACGGTTTTTTAAGCTTGCACGCGGTGGTAACCTTTAACTTGTTTAATCAATGGATTTTGTTTTGTTTGAAATTTGTGAAAATGTGACAAAATAATTTTCCACGTCAAAAACGTAAGAGTCACCGACTTCAATCCCAAAAAGACAATTTTTTCGAGAGTTTCCCTCAATTTCTTCAGGATTCCACCATCAGATCCTGGTTTCCTTACCATGGGACCACCCTTGGGATACTCCCTTTCCAACAAAAAAAAGAATAATCAAAATCGGTTCATAAACGACGAAGTTATCCGCGGACATACATAAAAAAATATATACGGTCGACTTGAGAAACCTTCTCCTTTTTAACCGACTTCATTTGAAGTCGGTTAAAATTGCAAAAATTTCACCATTTACATACAAAAAGCAGGAAAAAAGTGTATTTTCGGTTTCGTTTCCGACTTATCGTCATGTTCTCACAAATTTCAAGTAAAAAAAAAAACAATTAGAATTTTAAATTCAGTTTTTAAAACTTGGTCATCTGAAAATTTTGCCTCTCCATATATCTCGAGTAATCCTGAAACGTACCTCTTTGTATGTGTGTAATAAAAAAACAGTTCATACACTTACTTAGACTATATGAATGGTATTTTCTTTTCTCGCTTCGTATAATGAAATGATGCGGTTAAACCCAGACCTTTAAGCCAACACAGATAATCCCAACAAAGTCGAACAACACTCATAGAATTTCGAGGCAGTCCAGTTTCACAACACATGTATTGATAAAAACAATGAGAAGATAAACAGAGCTAATTAACGATAGTAGCCTTAATGAATTCAGGGCGGGAGATAACTATAATAAGCTGGAATTTGAATACAAGGTAGGCTTGGTACACATGATGTAAGCTGGACGTCAGCAGGCTTACTCTTAGCTCGATCAAGGATATTTTTTTAAATCTACGCCAACCTTATTAGGAGACTCCTAAACAAAATATATTATAGTACATTATGCTACAAGTGTGCTAAGTTGGATATTACATTAGAGGCGAGTTTAGAGTCCGAGCCGAAGGCGAGGGCTCAATGGAGCTGAGAATGTAATATCCAATGCGCACGCGTGTCATACGACGTTTTTCAACACATTTGCGAGGAAAGAAAGAAATAAAAACTTTCCTTTGATATTGACGGCAACAAGCTATCACTTGCATGTTGCGCCTCTGAAAGTATTTCTGGCGGTATACCCACGTAGGTTTCCTGTTCTGCACTTGAAGAAGACATTTTTTGTGTTGTATTTCTGACAATAATAACAATCTGATGAATACAAATGCCGTTTGTGAAAACCAAGTGAAAACATCTGAAAAGAGGCGCGATAATTTTTTCTTTATTTGCTCGCAAAATGAGATTCACATTGACAAGTATGCCGTACAGCCAAATGATAAAAAAATACTTAACTATATATTTTCATGTTTTAGCATAACTAAATGATAATATTATGTTAAATTTAAATGATTCATTGGAATTATATTTTTATTTACAAACAGTTTAATATTTACACTTCATTTTAAATATAAAATAAGATCTAATCTCTTTGCTGAAATTTAGAAAAAAAAACCGTTACGTACTTGTGCTTTATTTTTATTACTCACGGGCTGGATAATACATATCATTATGAACCTTAAAACAATGACATAAGACCCACTTTATGAGCAAATGTGTTGAAAAAAATATAATATATCAATTTGTCTTGACGTAGAATACCTACTCTATGCTGTTCTATTTCGTCGTACTATGATAAAAAGGAATAAATGAATGTAAATTACTTCCCATTTTTTAATTTATTTTTCTTCTTTTTTGTTATCACTTACTGCAATTTTGTGTTTTCTTCCCGCCTTAGATTGCCTAGAAGAGATCGCTGTTTAGCGATAATGGCAAACTACTCTTGCACTCTTAGGTTTCAAGTTCGTATTGTATGTTTTTTAATAAGTATTTTTTAAATAAGAGTATATTTTTTTCTATCCATCTAATAACTGAAAAAATAATACATTAAATGGAATAAAGTGATTGGCAGTGTATGTATAGCCTTTACCGAGTCCCACGCAACATCAGCGGAGCCAAGTAAGCGATATTCGCATTCTGAATTATTCATTATTAATCAGTGCGTTTACCAAAGAGTTAAGTACAAGGAAGCTAATATATAAAGTAGCTGATTAAATCATTGACTTGAGGTTCTTGAAGATCCACCTTTTTTTTTGGAGAAAATAATCTCACTATATCTAGTGTTGATGAAAAAAATCCCTCCACGGAAAAAGCTCGCCAGTGTTCAAACTTTACTGTTATTTTTCTGATAAAGATTGTTTTTGTGCAAGGAATTGTTAAATTACATTAATAGCTATAGTTATATATCTACGTATAAGGCGTGACTTTAAGAGGTGAAGTTCCCCATGAAACTCATTATTTTCCCCAAGTATCCCACATAATGAGTATTTACTCGTATATACGAGGAAGACTGCACCTTTGCGAATAGGCGTAGAGTCAGTAAGGTCAAAAGAACAATGCGTATGTATGTATTTAAATCGTTTAATGTATGTATTTCATTGTAATTTTGACTTGTTTTAAGTTAAAGATTATTTCTATTTCTATACAGACAGGTGTCCCAAAAACTAGTGATAATCAAAAGGCTGCAGGTAGAGTATCTCTAGGGGTACGAAACACCCCCGTGTATGATCCACGACTTTTGGTAGTTTTCCATTTAAAGCGTTTTTTTCAAATTTTTTAGAGAATTCTGACTCATACCGAATTTTTGCCTACCACTACGCAAATAATTGAGATAACTTGAAAACTACCTGAAGTCGTAGACATAGGATAGGGGTGTTGCCTCTGTATATGGAGTACAATAAGGTTTTCAGCCGATCGCACAATCTGATCACCAAATTTCCTTGAGGAAAGTAGTTCAGTCTCATGAAGTTTTTCATCCCATCCAGCCCCCCGATCGCGGTAAGTTTAAACGTGTTTACCAAAGCTGAACCACTCACGCCCAGAATACAAAGGAAACGTTCAAACTTACCGCAATCGGGGTGCAAGGACTCTCTAAAAACGTTCCTAACTCTACGTTTTCTTTAGTTTTATCCTATTTGAATGTAGGTAAATGTTTATTTAAACTAATACTATAGTATAAGTTGCAATTAGATCGGACCAGTGGTCTACTTATTAAGTTACTTTCACAGTTAGTACTTAGCTTAGGATACCTAGTGTGCCTAGCTTAGAAGCAGGCTTTATAAATATGCGCACGGCTTAGCATACCTATTAGCGCCTGAGAACTTATTTTCTCTAGTCTGGAAAGATGTCAACTTAATTTGATCTAACTAGGTAGCTCTACGCCCGGGACTTACTCGTTTATGAAATTATTCGTTACAAACAACATAATTTTCCACGTTAAAAACGCATGAGTCACCGGCTTCAATCCCAACAATAGTTCGCACAAAGTAGATAACTAGTATTTTTTGTAGACTACAATGCCTATTAGCAGATAGCCACAAACGAAAATGTCACTCATTTATTTAGATGATGTTCTGGTTTGTAGTATTTTTTTGTTTTTGTTGATTTTTTTAAAAGCTCTGACTCATTTTCGATAAAATTTGTATGGGACCACCTCTGGAGTATACTCTTTCGAACAAAAAAATAATTTTGAAAATCGGTGCATACGTCGAACATAGAACCTCCTCCTTTTTTGAAGTCGGTAAAAAATACAAATCTTTCCTCTTTACAATAATTGTAGTGTAGATAAGGAGGAAAGATTTGCATGTTTGTAAAGAAAAAACTACTGAACCGATTTCAAAAATTCTTTTACCATTAGAATGCTACATTATCCCTGAGTGGCATAGGCAACATAATTTTATGTGCGGACTAGATTTCCGCCCGGGACTTCTTTCCCGTAGGAATTTGTGAAAACTATGTACCCATATACCTACATGGTTTTACTCACGTTACTGAAAATCGGCGTCAGACCGACCGTTATGTATAAAACTCACAAATCGTTTAATAGTAAAATAAACTAAGTATGTAGCCATGTTATAAACGAATACTTAGTCTGTGTTTTTTATAAAACGACAAGATTTTGCAAAATTTCCATGTTATTTGTAAGCTGGCGGATTATACAATTTGCCTGACTTATATACGTAGGTACTACTAGTAACTGCTCGCATTGTGGTCATCCTCGTCGCAGTTCTGCATATTCATTGGTTTCCTCTGTACGACGGTGATTAGTACTCCCTAATTTATGGTAAAGACGGGAGGGGGTAGTATATGGTATCATTTCTGATAGTGAGAAGTGCCTTTTTGATGATAAGGAACGTTATGTCAATCAAAGGCATGTAGTTAGATACCTATTTATAAACTAAAAAAATACTCTCAAATTAAGAATTTTGAAATTGTAGTATGGCTGTAGGTATATGGATGTAAGCTCTTTGCCTACTCAGGCAACTAACATATTATAAGTACAGACAGCAGCATGTCAGGTTACCCTTTGCACTACGAAAGCCGACGCTATTACGAGGGAGTTAACGGTGACGTCAAGGTCAGTCAGAATGTATGGTCTGATGTGCTCCCCTGTGTACATTCTAATATACGTCGTCCATCGATTTCGCCGTCTTACAAAATGGAGTGTAGCTAAATCTTGTATTTCTCAGTAATTATAATTATATACTTAGTAGAACGAAATAAAACTTTTCACTGGAACCTGTAGAGCGTACGACACACTTCCTTTGCCTATTTTTTTTAATTACTTTTATTGATTCGCTTTTTATTTAATAAACATTAATTTAATATTGTTTTACATTTAAACATCAAATTTTAAACATGCGAACTGAGATACCGGGAAGCAAATTGATACTTTCCCGGTATCCTCAGTTGCTATCTTTCGTGGTCACTAGTCATTTCAAATTACTCATGATACAATTATTGACACCAAACTTATTAATAATTTCGCAAATTGTTCAAAATATACTTATACTAATTGTTACTAGCGATATTAAATGCTCATCTATACATATTATAAAGAGGAAAGATTTGATTGTTTGTTTGCATTGAATAGGCTCCGAAACTACTGGACCGATTTGAAAAGTTCTTTCACCATTAGAATTCTACACTATCCACAATGAACATAGGGTACATGATTTTCCAGAATTCTCACGGGAACGAAGTCCCAGGCGGAAAGCTAATTTGGAATAAAAACACAAAACTCCCGCCTTATCGTGTAAGAGTAATTAATTATAGGTACGAATTATGAATGTAGAGGAAGCGAAAGAGGTGTGTTTGGATCGCTGGTGGATTTCTGTGCTCTCTGCCTACCCCAATGGGACAAAGGCGTGAGCTTATGTATGTCTTCTTCTTATCGCGAAGGTATAGTCAAGTATGTGGCGAACTTGGCTAACCCTGGTGTCAGTTTTCAATGGCCTCTTGACTTGGTTTTAACAGCTGTAGTCAATCGACAACAGCCGGGACCGACCGCTTAAAGTGCCCTCCGAAGCACGGAAAACGCTCGTGATAAATTGCCACTTTGAATGTATGTATCTATGTATGTGGCGAAAGTTTTTAAACCGCCAAATGGTAATGGAAAAAAACTCAAAACATTCACAAATTAATTATTTAAAGCTAATACTTGGGTACAAATAGGGTATCCCATAGCATCCGTCAGAGCTCACGAAGCGAGCTGGTCTAGATCTAGGCTAGCTGCGCCGGCGCACAGACCGCAGCTCATTAAAATATGTAAATCCCGAGACATTACGCAGATACCTGCTGCTGACTTATTGACTGGATCGCTTTATGCAACCGCATAATTCTTTAAATAATATTTATAGGGAAATAAAAATATTCGGCGCAAATGGGACTTGAACCCATGACCCCAGGATCTCAAACATTTAGTTTAGACAGATTTACGTACGCTAAAATACACATACAAACAAAATATATTCTTAATTCGGTGCGTAATTATCCAAAAAATTTAAAGCTTAAAGTGTAAACTTCGTCAAAAAATCATTCGGCCTGGCGCAGGCAGACATTAACTTAAGTAGTGTATGGTTTTTTCTTTGTTTATAGATAATGGGTTTGCTCTTGAACACAATCTAGCCCAGAGGCGGAGTTGTGGTCGAGGAGATGTGGTGTTCCACTGGTGGGCAAAAAACTCTATTTCTAGCCCATCCAAATAGGTAGTTCTTTATATTTACTGTTTTTAATTTCAATAGTTCTTTAGAAAACTTATAAGTAGGTTATATTTATTTTGTTTGTTAGGCTGCATTATAATAATATCTTTAGATAAAGATATTTTTATGTTACACAAAAAGTAAGTATAATTATTTATTGACAATAAAATGTTAAATTAACATTAAGTATAGGAACTGATTACAAATCAATATTCTTGTAGAATTTGCAAGGATTTATTTTACTATGTCACTATGCGATTAACTGCTAGTGTTTTAGTGTGTGCAGATTGTCACTTGTAGTGTTACACCATCCCAGAGCTAGGGTAAGAGCGCTGTAGTGGGCACCTACCGCGCGCAACTATTTAGTATCATTACAAATGTCTGGCCCGGGTTCGTCCGCTACCGTTCTTATTAATAAGAGCATTCAGTGCTAGGTCAGTGTGGAAAGAGAAGGGGAAAACATTAAGATAGGTGAATGGGAGGGGTGATAAAAAAGTGGTAGGTACCTATGTTGAAAAATTATCAATTTCTCCGAATCGAATTAGCTTTTTTGACTTTAATTACATCGATAAGTCCGCCATTTTGTCACGTATCTGTTAGTATAACTAAAATTTAAAAAAGTTAGTTAAATTCGGAAATATGGATGACTTTTAACTTTTCCCCTTTTTTATCTTACCACCTATTTTCATTCCAAATCTCAGTTCTGTTTGCTCTTCTTAATTCTCATTTTCTTCAATCTCTGTTGAGGAGCCGGTGATCCTTACAATATTTAGGTAATAAAACATTTTTTGTCTTTATGTTTGGTTTTATTTATTTCTTCTTACATTCTACTATAATAATTTCTGTTTAACACAATCTTTTTCTTTTCGTGGACGACCAAAGACCAAACATCCATAAACTACCTTTTACTTTTCTGAATTAGCCTTCACCATCACTTTTATAAAGGGTAATTAGGATTTGACAGCTCTACTTACACGCTAGGAAAATTGTAGTTCATCAGCTCGAGTACGATGGTGATGCGCATGTGATCCGCCGCGGTCCTATGTCAAAATGTCAAGATTGACAACGCCAGAGGGCGAGCAAGCCATTGCGCGGGGCCCTCGCGCAATCAAAGTGAAGTTCAGCGTCGCCATCGCGCTCGAGCTACCTACTGATGTTTACCGCTTTGTCTCACAGAAGAGAGAACTGTCTTCAATTACTACAATATTAACACATTATTATACCAACGCTCTTACAGTGAGAGAAAATTTATTGAGAAAACTGACACATTCAGGCGGCAAAAAATATTATTTTAAAATTCAAAGTACTTCAATTTTTTGAGAAATAAATAGTTCATCTGTCTGTCGAACAATTATTCAGTCAGGTCAGGTTCTTCTGTTGGCGGTCAAGAGGTCAGATAGCAAGCAATCACTCTGATCCAGGGTTTGGATTGGTCTGGTGACCTACCCAAAACCAGGCTGGATCATGGCCACTCCTAATAAAAAAAGGACAAAAAGTTACAACTAGAACGAAGAAATCCTTCTAAACAACTTAAAAAAATAAGAGTCCGTCTCCATACCAGCAAACAGACGTTAAAACGCTTAAGTTTAGCAGACTTGTTTTGTTCCCGTGTTCAAGTCATTACGTATACTACTCGCTCATTACCTGCCACAGATCACTCGCTTAATCCCGCATTTCCGATCTACCGATATTCAAATTTCAACTCTAATGATCCAAGGGAAATGTTAATAAAATGTTAATGTGGCGAAAGCCGGAGTCTGCATGCAATAAGTGACAGATTTGCTTGACAGACAGAGCTCGTTTGTAGCCGTATGAATAAGTCACGATTGGTTTTTTGTTGGTCTGCATAAGAGGATTTCATTTCGTTTGTTTAGTTTAGTTTATTCGTTAGTTTAGAATAGATAACCTAGCATGTGAAGTGAACGAAATATATTTTAAAATGGCTGATATATCAGCCTTTAGAATCATCAATCAAATAGTGATAGCCCAGTTGGTAATGAGCCAGACTTGTAATCCGAAGGTCGCGGGTTCAAATCCTTGTGCGGGCCTGTACCACTAAATTCGTCTTTTCGGATTTATGTACGGATTTCTAATTATCACTTGCTCAACGGTGAAGGAAAACATCGTGATGAAACCCGCCCGTCCAAGAAAATTCATTTTCGAAAGACGAGCGGTCCACCAACCCGCATTGGGCCAGCGTGGTGGACTATGGCCTAAATCCCCTTCGTGTTTCGAAGGGAGGCCCGTGCCCCTCGGTGGGGACGTATATGGGCTGGTAAAAAAAAAACAAATAACTTGAAAGATAGAACTTGATCACTTGAGGTGTCGCGGGAAGTAGAAAAATACCGCATTAGGGTCATAACATTAGGTAGGTACTTCAAAATCATCATCTTCACCTGCTAGCGGTGCACCCTGCTGATGAGGCTCTGACGTACTAAGTACAATCCGTAAAGGGTATTTTGACTTGATATTGGCGATTTATTCTAAATTACATTTTTTTACCTCCGACGCTTAAATATGGGTGTTATAAGTTTGATGTGTGTCTTTGTGTCTATTTGTGGCATCGTAGCTCCTTGTCTTCTACTATATAAAAATAAGTCGGGTTTTCCTTCCTGACGCTATAACTCCAGAACGCACGAACCGATTTCCACGGTTTTGCATTCGTTGGAAAGGTCTCCGGCTCCGTGAGGTTTATAGGATACTTTTTATTTAAAAAAAATTAGGACACGGGCGGAGCCGCGGGCGGAAAGCTAGTTTTGTTTAAAATCTAACGTGATCTAGATGATTCTTAGCTGTAGGACTTTTATTAAAAACGTTGCTCAGCCGTTTAAAAGTAAATTAGGTTAGAATTTAATGTTGGGGTGATACAACATTCTCAAAGCATTAAATTGAAATTAAAAGTACCTACTTAGTAGGTAAATCATTTCATACTAAGGTAAATTCGTAACACTTCTTTAATAAAGATGTTTTCAGTCAAAAGTTAAATCAATCGTACTATCCACTAACATAGCTTCTAGAAAATCTTCCCTTCCTTCTCCATCCTTCTTTTCCGCTTCTTTATCTTCTGGAAGCTTAATTTGATGTTCTTCTGTCTTTGTTGAGTTTTCTTTTGTTTTTGTAGCGTTTTCTTTTGTTTTCGCCGGGGTCTCTTGCGGTTTTCCCGCGGTTTTTCGACGTTTCGGCGGTTGCGTGGTCGGTGGTACTACCGTGTTAAGGTGAGTTACCTGTGAGAATGAAAACAGCAGGTCAAGTACAATAGTCATAGCGCGCGTAATGCGCCGCGGTCCTATGTCAAAATGTGACAACGTCAGAGAGCGAGCAAGCCTTTGCCCGGGCCCTCGCGCGATCAAAGTGAAATTTCAGCGTCAGCCGAGTGGCGTGCCGCGCGAGTTTGTCGCCATCGTGCTCGAGCTGCAGGTTACATAACATTCATACATATACGCTCACGGCTATAATCCCTATTAGGGTAAGCAGAGCATCAGTGATTTTAAAATCACTTGATGCCACGTTTGACATAAATTCAGAGGGTTATAATGATGAAATATGATGGAAGATGGTTAGCCTTTCGCCCACAACACAGCAAAATCCTCGCGTCACACTTACTGACTTTTATACCTAATGCTTGTGAAGAGTACTGCATCTGGCACATTCTACAGGGCTTTAGGTAAATCTCTTTCATTTTCTCGGGCGGTTAATCAGTCCATGAAGCTGAATTTTTTTTTCGTATTTTGACCTATTACCTATTGGGGGAAAGTTTTACTCCCAGTCCAGCATGGAAGATTACAAAACAATTTAATTTTTTCGTAGCATCTTCTGGTATTGAACTCTACCACCCAGTCCTATTGTGAGTGTTGAAAAGACAAGTTATTTTAAAGAAACCATAGAGGATTTTGAATCATAAGTAAGTACCTAGGTAGTGTTTAGGTGTTTTTTTTTTGTAATTATACTGTGATAGAATGTAATTATGGGGCTGAAAAAAATAAAAATATTACCTAATAAAAAGTAAATATGAAAGATATTAGACTTACCAAAGAAGAATTTCTCCGGGCCAAAAGTTTGACATCCTCTGAATTGATTGTTGATCGTTTTGCGTGCCTGAAATAGGTAGATAATTCAATAAAATTAATTCAATAAAATTACCAATGAAATAGGTAGATAATAGGTAGATAATTCAATTTTTTTATTATGTAGGTATAAGCGTGATGAGATAGCATAAGTTTCTGATGTTCTTGCATTTAAAATGTTGAAGTTAAGTAAATAGGTCTTTATTTAATTTTTATTCATTCATATTCGATTTTATAGACTTAGGCTGTGCTTTTCCATGCAAATGAACATTGCCCTAACGATGCTCCTTATCTACACACCTGCACATGCAAAATGCATCAAAAACTATGCCTCACTTTGAAAATGCCTCTAAATCAGTTCCATACACTGCCAACTTCTTATAAACCAGTTCAGCTATGACCTCCATGGCAGGTTTCGTGATTTCCAATCCAAGAAAATGGCAAGTTTCCGAGCAAATTGCTCGAACATCGCGATGCAAAGCAGCTCGAACTTTCTGAAAACATTTCAAGCGCCACCTTACGATAATCATTGAAACTATTTGGTGTTACATTCCAACACTGACATCTATTAGTTTTGTTGAGAAGCACGTTGCTTCTCTTCATGGTTACTCTTTGTTGGTTGTAATAGTACGCAACAAAATTTTAAGATGGCAGCAGCGTTTCTTATCATGTTATTAACAATATTTTCTAATGTTTATAACAAATTAATAGCTTAGTATATAATCAAAAATAGTCTAAGTAGATATTACCTATTTATACTTGAAACCTTGCACATTTATTATTTACTTTTACTTAACAAAAAACAATAAATTCGCTTGCCTGTGAAGTTGTTAGCTTTTCAAAAGCAGTCATTTCCACAAAAGAATCGAGTAAACTAGACAATCCTTTAGTAAATCAAAATGTTATAATCGCTAAATAAAACAATAGTAAGTACCTATCTATTGAAAGTAAACTGATGTTTAAAAAGGTAAATAATAAATTATAACCTCAACAAACAAACAGCTGTTGTAGTGATGGATAACGATATCACCATCTTTAATCGATCGATTATGACCGTGTTGAACCTTATATTTTATTGCTCTCATAATGGTAATATTGGTGGAAACTTAAAATTAGTATTAACAGCTTTGCCCGTGATTTTCTGAAGTTAACAAAATTTACAGACCTAGAAGATGCTTGTCTTTGTGTGTGTTCCAAGGGACCCAGGACACAAGGGTAAACCACAGTGTGGGTCTTTGAGTGTGTAGCGAATATTATTTATTTAATTTAATAAATTAACCAAATTATCCCGCGAACACTGCTCGCACGTCTTTGAGAGTTAGGCGGCGCGGGCGGCGCGCGGCGGCGCGTGGCGCGGCGTCTACAATGAAAGTCGTTCGGTTTTAAATATTTTTCGGGTCTTGTAATCCAACCGCAATAGTTTTGTTTTCTTTCATTTTTAACCGATACATACAGATACATAAATACATACAGTCGAACATAGAAGGAGGAGGTTCTATGTTCGACTGTATGTATTTTTTTAAATGTATGTTCACCGATTTCTCCGCCAATTATGGACCGATTTTCAAAATTCTTTTTTTTTCGAAAGAGTATACCTACTCCAGAGGTAGTCCCATATAAATTTTATCGTAAATGATTCAGCGCTTTTAAAAAATCAACAAAAACATACTACAAACTAGAACATCATCTAAATAAATGAGTGACATTTGTGACCTCTGGAGTATACTCTTTCGAATAAAAAAATAACTTTGAAAATTGGTCCATAATTGGCGGAGAAATCGGTGAACATAAGTACATAAAAAAAAATACAACATACAGTCGAACATAGTACCTCCTCCTTTTTTGAAGTCGGTAAAAAAAGGAAAGATAGATTGTTTGTTTGCATTGAATAGGCTCCAAAACTACTGGACCGATTTGAAAAATTATTTCACCATTAGAAAACTACTTTATCCCCGATGGACATAGGCTACATAATTTTCCTGAATTCCCACGCGAACGAAGTCCCGGGCGGAATGCTAGTTAGTAATATGTACAGAGCTTTAGGTAAATCTCTTTTAACCTCTCGGGTGGTTAATCAGTCCATGAAACTGAACAACTTCCCCTAATAATAGGTCAAAATGAGAAAGAAAATGTTTGAGTTCCCATACAAAATGCGCTAATGCTGATGAAGTTTGTATGAAAATTTAAAATTGGGGGAAAGTTGTTCAGTTTCATGGACTAATTAACCACCCGAGAGGTTGAAAGAGATTTACCTAAAGCCCTGTAAATATTAATATTACTTTTGATCCCAGGAAAATTAAAGTTGACATCGACTAAGGCACTTGTTTATATCATACATTAAAAAAAGGTTAAAATTAAAAAACAAAATGTTCGTGTCATCATTTTATTTTATTGATCTATACATCTCACATGTGAAAAAAAATCATGTAAAGAACATTACACACGAAATAACGAACGTGTTAACAAATTACAGGCGCTGTTAAACTTGCTCAATTCATTTCAAAAAGACAAAAAGGAAATACCTAAACATTAATGTGTTTCTTCAATCTCTTTTCAAAATGAACAACCATCATCCAGCGTTTTATTATTATTTAGATTCTAAATTTTAGGAATCAATTATGAAAGGTCCTGCGCAGATGGCGGCAACTGGCAGAGGTCACAAGGACGAGCGTCAGAATGGCCGGTCACTAGGCGTATTTAAGGTTGAAATTATGCTCAAACATTGCTTGAAAACATTCTTCCCTTTACTGCCTATCACTACGCACGTCAAGATGGCCGTCACCCAGCTGTAGTGTCCAAGCTGCATGTAGTCACTAGAATATTTATGGGCCAACAATTGCAGCCTTTACACTTTTTAAAGATACAGTCAACGGCACATCAGGTTATCACAAACTGTCAAATTTCCCCAATGGATAGTAAACTTTTATGCTTGGAGATAAAGTTGAAAATCGATTGAAGAAATCTGACAGTTTTGGTTAGCATGATGAGCTGTTTTCCCTGTACAACCTGTAAATATCACGGTACAAAAGATATCGATAGGTCATGAATTGTTAGTTTAATATTCTCAAGTGCCTAGCAAAATAAAAAAGAGCAAAACATACGGTTTGGTTAAAACATAAGAAAAAAAACTGGACAAACTCTAACAAAGACATTTATGAGAATGTTCTCACTTGATGTGTGTACTTATCTATTTTGTTAGGTATACAGTGAATGCCGTAAAGATTATGTTTGAGTTTTACTCAAAAAACAGGTTATACAATTCAATAGATTTTTGTGTCAATTCTGTTATACAAAAAGTGCACAAATTTATGTATTATTCGAATACATTGTCTTAGCAGGACCTAACAAATCAGAGTTTCTAATGTTCTTAGGTCCGAATTACAGAACGCGACTCAGACTCTGATCTATACTTAAGTAGCAGTCGTCTTTGTCATTTTGATAGTGAGAGAAAAAGACAATCAATACTTAAGTATAGATCAAGACTCGAGTCTAATGTAATACGGGCCTTAGTTTCTGTACAATACATTTACACGACAGGGTGCAAAGGACAGCTTAGCAAAGACCAAAACCCTGAATTCAGACCACCAGCACCATTCTGAATGATTTTATGGTGGAATTTTCCTTAAGAATTTTTTTTTCATATTTCTTAATATTTCCTTCCAGCTTTAAATTTAAATTATTTATTAGACTAAACTTTGTTTGGCAATAAAAAACTATCATAACAGCGTAAACGACGAAAACGAGCAATGTACGGACGGCCGCAACCCAGGTTACCATACGCGTGTACTCTGTGTTGTTATGATAAGAGCGGTTTTGCAATGAAAATGGAGTAACCTGGGGACGTATTTTTGAAATGATAGAATTCCAATTCGCATACGAATACGAATTGACAAGATTCACATGAGAATCTTATACAAATCTTGTCAATTCGTATGCGAATTGGAATTCTATTGTTTCAAAAATACGTCTCCTGATGCGCATTCTGAAAACGGGGAGGACCGCCGATCACAGTAATGGGTATAGATTCCACCATTTAAGTATTTGCTAAGCTATCCTTTACACCCTGTAAAAGAATTAAATTAACAACAAGGATTATAATAACCTTCTTTAAGATGATTAAATAACTAAGACTGTGTGCCTAATTACAGTACTCAGTGATAAATATTACACATCGACCTTGAGAAAGAGACATTCGGCTAATTTCGGCTTCGTATAGCGTTATCTCTGTCGCACTTGGACAATTACTGACAAACATGGAGCACATAACCTACAGAGTAGAAATGTTGCCTATTCAGTGTGAAACGGGTGATGCCAATATTGCAAATACCGATAAACCAGCGTTCTTCTTATATGACGTAATCTATAATGTACGACCTATCTATACAACATTAACTGTATATTCAAATAAATACAAAAGTTGATTATAATCCTTGCCATTTGTCAATATTTCAATTTACAATGTTTCGCCCTTTGTTTACAACATATTAGGTGATTTTAATTTAGCCAGCTAGCGAAAACTAAGAATCAGCCCACTAATCAAATTTTCCTAATGATATAAGTCGAAATCAAACATACAGTCATGCCTATAAACCTTTGTTGGGATAGGCAGAGCGCTATGTAATTTTAAACCAGTGGATACCGCATTTGACATATATTCTGAAGGTCATTAGATGGAACATAATGGTTGTAGGTTGTCAGCTTTTCGCCTACTGTACAGCAAAACCCTCGCCTCCCACTTACTGGGTTCTACGGTATGCCTGGGAAGAGTTGGCAGCTGGCGCATTCCAATTTAAAAAAAAATATATTGTTAAAAATAAATAAAAAATCTTTACTAATATTATAAATGCGAAAGTGACTGTCTGTCTTTCACGCCTAAACTACTGAACCGATTTTGGTGAAATTTAGTACAGAGATAGATTAAAGCCTGGGAAAGGACATAGGCTACATTTTATCCTAGTTGGGCACGATATAACCTGTAGTCCACGCGGGCGGAGCCGCGAGCGGAAAGCTAGTATTATAGTGTACTTGTTTGTTTGTCCTTCCTTCACATGGAAACTGAACAAAATG
This sequence comes from Aproaerema taeniolella, assembly GCA_949987775.1. Classification (NCBI taxonomy): domain Eukaryota; kingdom Metazoa; phylum Arthropoda; class Insecta; order Lepidoptera; family Gelechiidae; genus Aproaerema; species Aproaerema taeniolella. The sequence continues at coordinate 15,210,038 of OX465254.1, read as the reverse complement.
ATCGACATATTTTTTTTTGCATATAGATAGTTGTAGGGCTGGAGAGTGACATAGGCTAGTTTTCCAAGCGTAAGAAGCCGCGGGCGAATACCTTCAGACAGTTATAGAGATAAAAAAAATCTCTATAAGCTGTGCGATCGATCAGCTGACGGAAAAATATTTTTTTTAGTCCCTAGGGGGATGTCGTTCTAGGGTTGTTCACACGCTTAACTTTCGCTAGCTACTAGTTACCCCGAAATAGTTTCCTACGAAGGTTTAAACCTTCTTCACTATTTGGACGACATCTTCATCTTGCAGCACGTGATCTATGCCCACCTTCTGAGGCTGATGCTTCACCGATGCTCCCCATACTAAGGCACTGAAAACAGAAATCATTAAATAAATAAACGCTACACACTCAAAGGCCCATACTAAGGTTTTCCCTTGTGTCGTGGGTCCCTTGGAACACACGTGAAGACAGAAACGAACTCCGAGAAAAAATATTTGCGTAAAAAGCAGATGTTTGCCCCAACTGGGAACCCAGGACCTGCCGATCAAGAGGCAGCGTGACTACTGCTCGACTAAATCGGCCGTCTTATTAGTACTAGCTTTTGCCCGCTACTTCACCCACGTAGAATGATTACTTTGGGCAACATTTTAAGCTTTAGTCCATCTCTGTACCATCATCAATATCGGTTCACTAGTTTAGTAATGAAAGCGTAACAGACAGACAAGAGCTACTTTCGCATTTTTGAGCCCTCATTGCATGGAAGTAAAAATTTACTTATGTGATTAATTCATTCTGCCAAACATTTTAGAAATTACGTTCAGTAAATTCATAAATTTTGAAGACAAGGCTATGAATAAATAAAAAAATACTCACTATTTAAACTCCTTAACAATCGACCTATGCAGTTTGTTACAAAAGTCTTCAACAGTAGTTCTATCAGCGTGCAACACCACCGGGGCATTATAATCAGGCAGCTGTCCTTTCGGCTTCGTGTATATCCTGATCAGTTTCAGATATTCCCACATCTTCTCCAGCAAGTCATCGAAGTTCCATTTGTGATGGGCCGAGATCGGGACGCAGTGGGGAATTTTGTAGATTACGTCGAGTTCTTCTATGCTGATTTGATCTGGAATGTTTTTTGTTTTTATTGAAATATTTTACAAGAAACAGTAATTGCTTAACCCAGGGGTTGGAAACTTTTTCAGACCGCGGCGCACTTACATGTTCAGAATTTTGTCCCGGCGCCCTAACTTAGCTAGCTAGTCCAAATAGATAGGTACAACTGAAAGAAATAGGAACAATGATACTAGTTAGGTAAAGAGGAACAAAAATTTAAATATTAACAATTTGAAGCTGAGTTTTTTATTTATTTATTTTAAAAGTCTCGTCGAATCGTCCTTTCTTTTGTCATCTGCCAAGTCTTAGTCAAAAACTATAGCTATGCACGAAGGAGTCCGTAACATCGTCCCCTTCAGTATTGGAAATCAATAGTCAACGTTCGGAGCGGACATCCAACTTGCATAGCATCATCACTGGTCGTCGGTAAAGGCCAAGTCCAGACCACTCTAACAAGTCCGACACGTCTGGTCCCGTTGATTTTGTCTCATTCGTGTTGGCTTCGTATCAATAAAGTTGCCCATGGCTCTGTAGGCTGCGTGGCTTCAATTGTCGGAGAGGATTCAATCTATTCCTTTTAACTTGTATTATCTCCATGTGTAGGAACGTACGCCCTCTTTTTTTTCTAGTCTAGGGGCGGTATAGGTCAGCAAGTTCTTGCGTCTGCTTCTTTTTCCGTGGGGGGGGAATCAAACCTCTTATGTACTGTCAAAGAACTGTCAGGAGGAGATGTATCACGGAGAGGGGTATCAAGGAATAGAATGTCAGGGTGAGGTCTGTCAGAGAGAGCAGGCTTGTCGTCGCGCCACAAATTACCCGTCTCAATCTTGTGATTGACAAGCATGGTGTTCCACAATGGCGATCGCCTTCGAACCGGACCTTTCTTTGTTAGTCCTGACAAAGGATAGGCGTAAATTTTGTTGAAACGTATAATTTTAGAATTAAATACTATAATTACCAAAATTATTGCGTCCGTCCTCTAAAATATCCCGTCGTATCGTCTTTTGTTTCGTCATCTGTCAAGTCTTAGTCAAAAAACTATGGCTATGCACGAAGGAGTCGGCAACAATACCAAATTAAAAGAAACCATTTAAGAGAGAGTTAATATTTGATTAATAGTAAAGAGAGTTAATAGAAAAACTAAAATAAATACTGTAGCTACTTAGTCAATGTGCAGGGAGAGCTTGGTGATCTCCACACATTTTTCAAAGCGTGGCATTGTTCTTTTCGTACCCGCGAATACTTAAGGGTTAGGAGTAAAGACAATCGCCTCGCGGCGCCCCTTTGTACTTTCCACGGCGCCCCAGGGCGCCGCGGCGCACAGTTTGGGAACCCCTGGCTTAACCTAATGATCTAACATAAACCACAATATGGTTTGTTTGTAGACTACTGTCCGTCGTCTGCCATCTCGTATCAGTGGGTAATTATACATAAAAATAAAGTTAACTGATTCTACAAAGCTAGAATCAGTAAAGCAAACAGCGTGCAGTCGTAATGATTGACATGAACATAGCAATGCAATGATTGACATGAACAAAGCAATGGTGATAGATGTTATGTTATGTTTGTCGGGCGTTTTCCGCACTTAGACCCAATTTCACAATACTCTGTTAGTTATTTAACAGACGATTAGCAGCTAACCCGAGATTTGACAATGTCATTTTCATACTTTTTGTTTGATGTTTTGTCTGATTAACTTCTTAATCGTGGATTAACTAACTAACAGAGTATGGTGAAATTGGACCTTAGCCTCCCGATTGGGCCATTGTGCGTGATATTGTTTGGACTAGCTATTCCAGCCAGCCAATGTCCTACTGAGTGTAAAGTAGTCTCTTAAATTGTTTATATATTTTGATGTGAAAAACGATCCTGACTGTTGTATTAATCATAGTTTTTGTTATTTAGATAAGTATTACAATAGTATTGCTGCTTGATTTTCTGAAAAAAATATAAAGTATATTAAAGCAAACTTTGGAGCAGCGGTTCCCGTAGACAGAGAAAAGGTATAGACTGCGGCCGAGCGTGCCACCGAAAGGGACAGAAAATATTAGTACTGCCGTAGTCGGCCGTAGTACTGCGCTTTAATGTGCTATAACCCGAACGAATTAACTGTGCACCTCGCGCTGTACTGTTAATTCACACAGCGCGAGGTGCACAGTTAATTCGTACGGGTTACAGCAAAGTAAAGTGCTGGCCTTGAAAAAACCGGCACGCGCTAAGGGACAAAAAATGCCTAGCATTGTCTCTTTTTTTACGTGCAATTGATGTAATTATGTCCTTATCTGTGCAACCGAAAAAGAAGATATCCAGCAGTCTATACCTTTTCTCTGTCTTCGGCGGTTCCCGAATTCTTTCGCTACGGTTCACTTTTTGGTTCACCGTTTTTGGGCGGAATTTTAGCTCAAATAAGAAGTAAACTAACTATAGGTAACACTGTTTTTTTACGTGAAATCACACCTTACAGAGGTTTTGTGGTTTGGTGTTCGCGTTGTAAGTATAGTTCGACTTTAAACGAAGGACTTTTTGATAAATAACTAAACATATCAAAGGTGAAGCCATTTACAATATCGACTAGTAAGGAACATCGAAATATTGAATTTTAGCGGAACCCCTAAGAGCCTCTTATGGAACCCCAGGGTTCCGCGGAACACCATTCGGGAACCGCTGCTTTAAAGTATCTATCTATCTATCTATGGAGGGGACGCCCGTCAGGAACAGGCGGGTGATCAGTCCACTTATTTGGGACCATTTCACCCAATTCCCCATAACAGCGCATGAGTTTTACCTCTGCACTGACAGTTCCACCTCTCTGAACCTACCCGAAGCTTTAGCAAACCCAATTATATCTTTTATGCTAAGCTCTTGTATTTGTTCTTCTTTTACCTCATCCATGCCTATTGTCTCCCATCTTACCAGCGCGTACTTTGGACACTCAGTCAGGAAATGTAGACTTGTCTTAAGGAAGATTTTTGCCTGGCGGCACTGTTTGTTATGCTTCCATCTTAAATTGGCTTCTTCGGTTCGGTAAAGTAAGTAGTACTTTAAGTTGCTCAACCTTAATGTACACACGGCAGCACATCAAGCTATACATGTTGACCTTGACGTATCCCTTATCTCGCTCGTAATAGCGCCGACTTTCACAGTGCAAATGGGTAACCTGACATGCTGCTGTCTGTACACATTAACAGTAAATAACGTCAAGATAAACGTTGCCCTTTTTATTGTAAAAAATATTAATAAAATAAAATAGACTAACCAATCTTATTAAGCAAATAGATGCAAGGCACGTATATCCTGTTGCCTTCTATGACGTCAATGAGGTCGTCGCTCGTCGCGTCGTACCGCAGGGTTATGTCTGCGTTGTGGATCTTGTACTCGGAAAGAATTGTCTTTACCGTTTCAACGTCTAGCTCTGATTGTGGACACTGAAATGTAGATAGATAAAGAGCTAATTACACGATCTAATGATTGCTATTCTGATGTCAATAGCTAAACTAAGTCGAAAAATTTTATAAGCAAATAACAAACTTTCTGTCTGAAAATGAACAAGTTGAAATGTAAATAAATTTTGATTCCTTCTTTTTTAGGGTTCCATACACAAAGAGTAAAAACGGGACCCTAATACTATGACTCCACTGTCCGCCCGTCTGTTTGTCCATCTGTCACCACCAGGCTGTATCTTATGAACCATTATAGATAGACAGTTGAAATTTTCACAGATGATGTATTTCTGTTGCTGCTACAACAACAAATACTAAAAAACAGAATAAAATACATATTTAAGGGGGCTCCCATACCACAACCATGACTTTTTTGCTCGTTTTTATGGATAATAGTACGGAACCCTTCGTGCGCGAGTCCGACTCGCGCTTAGCTGGTTTTTACAACTTACCGTAGTATTCAAATTGATTCCACCTTTATCTTTTTTCCTAAAGTGTATGTTTGGAGGTTGTTTGTTTAACCGGAGCCCAAAGCCTTCCAACTCGTGTTCCAATAGCTTCTTATGCTGTAAAGGTTTGAGTACGTCCAGTACAATGAACACCAAACTGCAGGTTCTGGCCACGGCTATGACTTGCCGACCTCTACCTTTGCCATCTTTGGCTCCCTCAATGATTCCCGGCAAGTCAAGTAACTGGAAATTATAACAGATTTTTGGGTTTTTTAATTATAATTTTACTTCCTCCAACTTTAGGAGAGGCCCAGCAGTGGAAATTTAATGGTGAACTGTAGCACAGTATTTTGCAGATAAAGGGTAATTTGAGATAATATATTTGACATAATAATAACAAAGACGAATGTTTGTGTGTGAGCGAATGTTACTTTTCATGCAATTTTGATTTTAAAAAAAAATGGCAGTTGACGAACTGGATTAACACAAAGGCTACATAATTTTCCCAAATCCCCAAGGGATAGAATAGTCCCTAGTGATAAAAAAATAATAAGAACAATTTTCTTCTTTGTTAGTTAGTGATCTTGATGAGCATATCAATTTTATCATATCACATATTCTGATTATTTATTAATATTTGATTCACTTGAATTTTAGCTCCTTTATACTTGATGCAGCCTGGCACAGTGGTGAGTGTGGTGAACTCATAGGCAGCTACTTCAGAGTATACTCCCGCTAAATTGGACAGCAGTGTGGATTTCCCCACGGAGGGAAACCCGACAAATCCAATTCGGGCGTCACCAGTCTTGGCAACGTCGAAACCTATAACAATTAAATTCTATAGATACAAAATTGCTTATTCCAGGCAACATGTTACATAATAAAATAAATAATAATAAAATTGTTTTTATTTTCTCCCAAACTTAAGCTATGTGTACATTCCTTTTTTATTATACATTTAATTGGGAGACAGGAGCCTAAACTAGGGTATACCTGTGTCATAGGTCTCCTGGATCCCACCCTCAGATAACAATTTTGAAAATAGAAATTTACATTAGCTATTTAACAAGTAGAAATTTTTGGAGAATTAAATTAAATTAAAATAAATTAAATAAGTAGTTAGTAAAACTTAGAAATAAGTGTGAGAGCATGTATGTGAGTGTAATCGTGTGTATGTGTGTGTATGCATGTGTGTGTAAGTGGGTCAAGAGATGCCAGCCTGACATATTTGATGCCTAATTTTTATTTAGCTACAGAATTTATCATCTTTTTTTTTATTAGCCCACACTTGTCCGCCGAGGGTCATGGGATAATTTATCATCTCTTAGTTGTCAATTATTAATTAGATTCTAATAAATTAGATTAGATTTTGGTAACTTTATCAAAATCCAATCTAATCGGTTAAACTTTACTTTTTAATTTACTTAAATTAAAAAAGTTGAACCGATTATTAGTTTCTAGGACTTAGTATTTATTAGGACATGCTAGCTTGGGTCAGTGGTTCTTATGTTATAGATAAGATTTTTTTCATGAATTTATATTGTGAACTTGTGATATTGACAATTTATGGCTAGCAATGACTTCAATTATAGATTTATTCATTTAATAGGTTATATTTTTTAAATTACCCACCTTCGCCTGTAGCACCGCCGCCTCCTTTAGGTGTGATCAGTTCACGTCTCAATTTAGCTAGCCTAGCCTTCAGTATACCTAAATGAAGAGCTGTTGCTTTATTTTTTTGCGTTCGGGCCATCTGAAAATAACCATGTTTATTGCAAATTAATGAGATGAACTATGCGATTTATTGCACTTATGTGACAGAATTTAACATAATAATAAAGATAAATAATTTTCCTATAAAAATATCTCGGGTTTTTGGCCTTAAAGAAGGAATTTATCTTCATAACCTCTACTACAAACCTCGGCCTCTATAGCGGCGATTTTCTCCAATATAGTACTCATTTTCACAGTTTTTTAAATTATATGGAGTTTCACTGTAAATTTAACAGATGAATAGCCTTAAATATTTATTAAAATAGGAGTATTTTTTTAAAATAGCACGCTAGCGTGTCAGTTATTCGTGGTCAACTTTCCAGAATTTCGACTTTTTGACAATTTTGACATTTATTTGACATTCGATATTTTTAAATATATTGGCAACGGCTCGATCATTGTTCAGTCTTTTGTAGCGCCATCTTGTAATTAGTTCGCAAAACAACTCCACCGACATAGTGCAAAACAATTACACTAGGTGGCGCTACTGCGTAGTCCGTCAACCACCCGCTAGATGTCTCTGTTTTAGGATAAATGTAGCAAAGGCTTTCCCCGCAGGTTTGCGCAAGGAAAGCAACATGAAAAGCGGTTGTGGGGTAGTTCTACAGAAGTACAGACTGGAGTTATGCCTTAGTGCTACCTTGAGCGCCGTCAGAGGCGGCAGGCATTCCTTTGCGTGGTTCACGCTTTACGTCTCATGCAAGTTTTCGAACACAAACTCAATACGGAAAATAATAGTCTTTTCGTAAGTTGTGGATAAATTCTGTAAAAAAAATGTGTGTTAAAGTATAAAAATGAAATATTATAATACTAACTTAACTAATACATAACTTTTTTAAAGTTTTTAAGGTTGTGTTAAGTTGCCGTAGTAAAATTGAAATAGATAGTTATTAAATGTGGTGTCATTAAAAATAAAATATATCTTATTTAACTCGGTTAAAATAGTTAAATTAGCAACCAGAATAAGAGTTCTTATAACCGATTCCTGAGTTTTCATTAGCGTACAATTAGGTAAGTAAAAAAATAATTAAGTAAAGTCTCCGTACTTTTTTGCTGATTAGAAGTGAAAGAAAAACTTAGAATGTGCCAGCTACCAACTGTTCCCAGGTAGGTACTTACTGTAGAAGTCAGTAAAGAGACTCGAGCTTTTTGATCTAGGTATAATGAGGCACAGATAATATAATAGGGCAAAACGTCTGTCAACCGAACACTATCACCGATGTTTCACCTAGTAACCCTTGGAATTTTTTATCTATTTAGATCAGTGGTTCATTACCTATTTTACAAAATTTCTGTCTTGCCATGGAAATTGGAATACCAACAGTTTGGAGGTCCAAATAATTAGAGGGTTGTTCTACAGCTACATACAATTTTACATAATCAAAAAGTTTTAACTTTTTTAAAGAAAAGAATTCAAAGATGAATGTTATTATTTTAATGTGATTGCCTACTAATTTTTGAATCCTTGGTTCAGTGTTAGCCAAAGCTAAACACATGTCAGCTCTGGCATCTAGTTTTTTAAGTGTTTGTGTCGATTCGTCATTTTTATATTTCTGGGATGGCTTTGCGGACCACTTCAGGTGCTTCCAGGGACCACCAGTGGTCAGCGGATCACCAGATAAGAACCACTGATCAAGATCTAAATATCTATCTAGTTTAAACCTTAGCGTGATTCTTTCACACCCGTGTGCATGTGCATGCAAGATTTTGTATAGCACGCGCCGTAAACAAGTTATATGTAGATGGAGATCCCAGGGCCGCCAGACCTTACTTATTTTCTCATAAACCAAATGTGTGGGAAATAGTAGTGCTAGTACGTACTAGTAATGTATGAATACCTGCTAACCTGGGCCGATTTTCAGCTATCAGGTTCTGAAGGTACTTCCAAAAATTACTCACTTGTCTTGAAGTCTGGCTGCTGGTGTCTTATAGAATATAATTAATTAAATATAAAAATTAATGTTCAATACCGCCAGACACTCTCCGTCGGCTGTAATTTCTGCCAGACGTTTTAGAGTTGGCAAGTAAATTTTGCGATTATAGTTACCTACAATCTGAGCGGTGATTTTTGTATATGATGTTAAGGGGACTATAACAATACTTTTTATAGCACCCAGACTTCGAGACAAGTGAGTAATTTTTGGAAGTACCTTCAGAACATGGTGGCTGAAAATTGGCCGTCGGCCCAGGTTAGCTGGTATTCATAAGTTACTAGTACGTACTAGCACTACTATTTCCCACACATTTGGTTTATGACAAAATAAGTAAGGTCTGGCGGCCCTGGGATCTTGGTCTATTAATAGTAAGAGATTTGGGATAAACTTTTAAAAGTCGCTGACAAAGTTTTGAGGGAAAAACTAGTTCATAGACATACTCACGCCTATGATCCCTGACGGAGTATAGGCAGAGGATGTTGTGGTGTTAGAACCACTTGATGCTACGTTTGACATAAATTCTCTGGTTATCAGATGGTACATGAAGTGGTAAGAGGTTGTCAGCCTTTCGCCCACGCTAGTTCATTAAATTAAATCTAACCTATTAGGGACCATCCATAAATTACGTCACACGTTAAAGGGAGAGGGTCGACAAAGTGTGACATTGTGTGACAAGGGGGTGAGAGGGGTCATAAGTTTCGTGACGTCACATTTCAAAATGTGTTACTTATGAGTATCAAAACGTGTTAACTATTAACGACAAACTTAACCTCCTCAGCCTCAAGCACTCTTTTTACGTTTTTACTTTGGTTGCGACAATGAGTTTTGAGTTCCCAAAAAAATAACTAAGTATTAAGTACGGCTTTTATTATAAGATTACAAAAAATAGAAATAGACGTCACTTTACAAATGGGACCAGCTGTGACAAGGAGGAGGTGGGGGTCAAAAAGTCATGAAATTCGTCTGACGTAATTTATGGATGGCCCCTTAGTTAGATCTCTAGGATTCTACTTATATCCTATCCCATATTTCTTCCTGCCACATCCAAGGTGTCATCTGTGGCTTTTTTAATCCCTATCCGCAAAGTTCCGCTGAGATCATTTATCTTTTCCCCACTAAAGTGGTTAGTTTGGAACGTTGTGGAACTTGAGTGAAACTATTTTTTTTTTGTGGACCTGTGGACCCAACTTGTAATTTTGTTCCCTATCTTGATGATTAATTGCTTAAATAGTACTTACTTACTGTTTTGAATTGGTTGGTAGTAAAACCATATGACTACAGTTTTAAAATGAGCAAAAATATTTATTTATTTTTTATTTAGGATAGCAAAAATATGTACAAAAAATGTGTAAGTATTACAGCTTACATAAAAGACGCATAAAAGTATTTGATAGCTGTATAATCAGCACCATTATCCCCAGATTAAGTCCGTAAGAGAGTAAAATACTCATGTTCAATTCCATCCAATAATCCTCAACTCTCAAAATTTCCTTGGGTATAAAGCCTTTCTGTATCATGTTGAGAACCACCCCCTAAAGTTTCGCTAACCCCCATATAAAATTTATTGTCCGAGAAAATAACTTTCACATTTAGATATAAATAAATGTTAGTACATAATAAAGCTTTCTATTGAATAGTATCGAATCGCCTAGTACAGCTGTACAGAAGCTTAACGACTAATTAAGACATAAGACGTCTTGATCCCTGGCTAACTGAGCAAAGGCGGAGAACGGAGGCAGATAATTTTTATATCGAGATACAAAATAATAAAACTACAGATTAAAAATTAATATTCTTAACTGTTCTTGATTAAAAATACTAATTACGTTTGAAGACCTTTAGGTGGTGTTGTGAGTTATTTGGGGTTTGGAGATTATAAATAAGATCACCACATGATGTTTAAAGAAAGACTGACTTTATGACACATGTAGGTATGTATATGCACGCACAATTTTTAAGATTGATTTAAAAAGAGCGACCCTCGGAGTTTCTTGCCTATTCTTCTCCCGAGGATGACTGCATCTTTGCGAATAGGCGCAAAGTTAAAAATGCTAATGTAATTCACTATGTTGACTTTTAGCAACATTCTGTATGTTCTACAAAATAAATATATTTTTGACTTTGACTTGACTTTGATATGTGATTTTAAGGTGATTTGTGTGAGAATCAGATATACCCTAGTTCATTTGGGTTGTGCGTTCTTTTACATTTGCAAATCCGCACTATCAGTATATTTATGTTTCTACAAACGTAGTGCGCTTATGATAATTTTCCACGTTAATAATGTATGAGTCACCGACTTCAATCCCAACAACAGTTCGCACAAAGTACATAACTAGTATTTTTCGCAGACTACAATGCCTATTAGCAGATAACCAAACGAAAATGTCAGTCATTGTAGATGATGTTCTGGTTTGCAGTATTTTTTTTATTTTTTTAAAAGTGCTGAATCATTTTCGACAAAACTTATATGGGATCACCTCTGAAGTATATTCTTTTGAACAAAAAAATAATTTTGAAAATCAGTCTGTAATTGGCGGAGATGTTATTTTTTTATGTGAACATAGATAAAAAAACATACAGTTGAACATAGAACCTCCTCCTTTTTGAAGTCCGTTAAAAATACGAGGAATTATGGGCTGCGCTGATTCAATGTATGACCGATGCAATTGGAGGATCATTGTCGCCTCCGCTCCTGTGAGCTCGGGCATATGATAATACTAGCTTTCCGCCCGCGGCTCTGCCTGCGTGCATTACAGGTTATATCGTGCCCAGCTGTGGGATAAAATGTAGCCTATGTCCTTTCCCAAGGTCTAATCTATCTCTGTACCTCATTGAAATTGGTTCAAGAGTAACAGACAGGCAGAGGAGACAGAGTTACTTTCACATCTTCATATAAAAAATTGGAGGTCCTGATTCACTGACTCATCAACGCCCAGCTCAAACCCTTAGATCTAGAAAGAAAAATTTGGCATAAAGGTGTCTTTTATGAGGTAGGCAAGCACCAAAAAAGGATTTTACAATGCAGTTGCTCGGAAATGGCCCCGTAACATTGCCACGGAGTGTACGTTTACGTACCCCATAAAACACATGTCATGTTATGTAATTTGAAATGAGAAAAAGATTTTGTAAAGAAAAAAAATATTTGAACTAATGAGCAAATAAACCATTTTTCATATACCAAAATTCAACTTCAGTGGCTATTCTGTGATCCAGTAAAGTTATTTTTTTTATCAAATGTGACTGTGTCTAGTAAAAGGTACCACTTTGAGGGTAGTCAATAAGAGCGATTAACATAGCTTATTACATTACATTTTTACCCTTAATGATTACCCTCAAAGTGGTCCCTTTTACCAGACACAGTCACAAATGATGCATAAAAAGTAAGCAAAAAGTGAATAAAATACTGACAAAAATGTATGACGCAATAAAGAGTAGCTGATTTGATAATACAGTGACCCTTTTGACAAGTGAGAGTATTACCTTTTTTATAAAGCTTCATACTGGCTTTATAGAATGACATCAAAGAGTTTTTATGCCTGACAAAATAATTATTTATGACAAAAATCTTGATTTTTTGTGAAATAAAATATAAACGTAAATTATTTATTTTACTTTTTCAATAAAACAAATCTGATTTTTAACAAATAATTGAACTATTTAATAATTTCTGTAGGCCCAATTGGCATTTTATTTATCTTAGCCTTTGCCTCATAATTGTGGAAAAATATTTTGCTCGCCATTGTTTTGCCCGCCATTTGAAATTATTTGTTCAACAAAATTATTTTTGTGTTATAAAAATGTTAATTCCTTAATGTTTTATGTTTAATCGTATAATATTAGTGCACATTGTTCAATTGTAACAAGTTTTCAGTGAATGTTTATTGGAAATACTATCTTTTAAGAACTTTGGATATACCTATACCCTGTTTTTTATTCTCAGAGACTAAATTGACAATACCTGGGTTGCCAGTTTTTTGCAAATCTTAAATAGTGATGTGCCACTAACGGTAACCGATGTTATCAAAATTAAGTGCCGGTTTTATATTACTTAAAGAGAAGGGAGGAAATACTTACTGTAAATGTAACGTAATGTCCCTAATCGATATTAGTAGTTTTTATTATGCTCATGCACCGCTTTATCGATAAAATAAATGCCGGCCGGACATTTCGCCAGTTTTTTTATCCCTTAGAAGTATAGGAAAACATAATAAAACGCAGTACATTTTTAATTTAATTTATTCATATCTAAAAAAGTAGAATAGAACTATTCTATTCTATTCAATAAAAAAAACCTTTATTTTATAGGACATTCAGGATGTCACTTAAAACAAGTCAAGATTACAATGAAATACATACAAACATACATTAAACGATTTAAATACATACATACGCATTCGTTCTTTTGACCCTACTGACTGACTCTACGCCTATTCGCAAAGGTGCAGTCTTCCTCAGAGAAGAACAGGCAAGAAACTCTGAGGTTGTTCTTTTAAATCGCATTACAAATTTTCTAATTTACTAATTTTTACTAAATCTGAAATAACTCTAGAGCTGAGCAGTTCATTCCCATGGCTGCCTGTCTGATAGATAATCAGACATTTTGTAATAGCCCTCTTTGCAAAGTTTTTGTTTAATCACTGTCTTAAATTTATCCAAAGGTAAATTTTGAATACACATGGGAATCTTATTAAAGAACTGTATACATTGACCCATTTTACTGTTGGGAACAACACTGATGGCAACTGTCTTTTTTTGTTTATAAGCATCAAAAGAGGTTTTATTATAAATTCATTTTGATAATAATTTTTAAAATGTTAATATCATAGAAAACTAAGAAGCTAATCATCTAATAGAGACAAAATTATTATTATTACGTTTTTTTAAAGTTTCGATTCAAAAATCGACAATTTAGGTAGGTACAACACTAATAAAAAAAACTGGTAACATTATTTGTAAATTTGACATTTGCATATGTCAATTTAGTCTCTGAGAATAAAAAACAGGGTATATACGATGTAAGTTTTTGACAACATTTTTTTAAATTTCTTTTCCTCGGCTACTGCATTGTAAAACGTTGAACAATATACGTGCCTTAGGTAATGTGTAACTGGAGCCCTATAAAACACTCGCTTCGCTCGTGTTTCAAATGGGCTCACGTTACACATTACCTACGACACTAGTATCGTTAATAACTATTTCGAAATTCAACCACTAAGAAGGTGAAATAGGGGATCAAAGTTTGTATGGACATTTTTTTTAGACATTTTGACTCGAAACTTCGTCAAGATATGCCTTGAAGCAAATAAACGGACACATATGTCGCGGTTTTTCGAAAATCATTTCCTAAGGGGTTAAGAATGAAATGGGTGACTAAAGGAGTGAAAAAAAAACTTGTTTATAATATTAGTAGGGATTTTTAAGACTGGGTATAGGTTTTCTAGTATAGGATAACAACTAAATGAAAAGTAGGCACAGGTTTTCCTCATAGAAATAAAGTAACCTTCGGGGTAAAAATCCTGGAGCGCAATCTAAGACTTGTAATCCAACGGGTTAAGTATTTTAATTAACCCCTGACAAAAAAACAAGGGTGTTATAAATATGACGTGTGTATCTGTGTGTCTGTCTGTGGCATCGTAGCTTTCGATGCATTTTTTTTAAAGCTGACGTAATCGAGATGTTTCTCAGCTACGAGTATATTAGATTTAAATTGGTTAAAATAATAATAATAATAATATAGCCCTTTATTCTGCAATAAGAGCTTCCAATTTGCATGTATGTACGAGTACATTGGTGTTTTAAAGTATATCTCTTAACATTAACACAGTGTGCCTCTCGGCATAGGCTTCCTCCAATTGGTTAAGTCTTTTAAAAATTATATGCAATCAAATGTCGGGGGTGATAAAAAAAATGAGTTATCTATCTATATCTATACATATTATAAAGAGGAAAGATTTGATTGTTTGTTTGTTTGTATTGAATAGGCTCCGAAACTACTGGACCGATTTGAAAAATTCTTTCACCATTAGAAAGTTACATTAGAATATCTCATAGCTATATATTTTTCCCAGATTCCCACGGGAAAGAAGTCCCGGGCGGAATGCTAGTGAGTTACAAACCATCAAATGGCCTCTAGCTTTGACGATTTTAAACATGCTACTCGGCCATTAAAGCTAACTTTTTTATAAATTCTTTTAAACGGTAAAGCACTTTCAGCTTTACAATTTTTCAAGTATGGTTCGCCAAGGTTCGCTCGCAGTGACCCCTCTGGTTGTTACGCTATAAATTGGAGGAGGTGACTGTTCGCGACAGTTTCAGCAGTTTTTCACAACTACCTTGTACAGCGACATTTTTCATCTTGTGTTTAGCCGGTGACTTTTTAATTTAATTGCGTTGTACTCTTGGCAGCTTACATTTTTACAAGTAAAGTGATAATTTATATTCTATCCTTACATATCCCTACTTTGAATGAATGAAATGAATGAAATATTCTTTATTGCACACCAGGGACAGACACAGTAAATTAAAATGAATAGTCAAGGAAGTATAATGTACAAAATGGCGGCCTTATTGCTTAGGTAGCAATCTCTTCCAGGCAACCTTTAGGTTAGGATATTTTCCGAGAGGTAAAAAAGCTTTCCTATTAATAAATACGAAAGTAACTTGAATCGCCTGTTCTGTCTGTCTGTTACGCTTTCACGGCTAAACTACTGAACTGATTTTGATGAAATCTGGTATATTCCACAGCCGGGCACGATATAACCTGTAGTCCACGTGGGCGGAGCTGCGGGTGGAAAGCTACCATGGATGTAAAATTGAAAGTATTGTCTCATTGACTCATTATCGCTCAGTCCAAACCCTTACACCTAGAAAGCTGTCTGGCACAAAGGGATAGGCAAGGTAGAATATTACGAAATTACCACGGGAACGAAGTCCCGGGCACCCTCTAGTTTATATTAGTGTGTTTAATTGTTTGTCTTTCCTTATTTTTTTTTTTCCCTACCGAGGGGCAAGGGCTTTCCTTCGAAACACGAAGGGAATTTAGGTATTTCCTTCACGTCGTCGTAATGGAACAACGGATCTATCTGGTTTTCTACACAAAGATAGTTGGGAGCCACGAGAGCGATATAGGTTACTTCCACGCAAAGTCGCTGGCAGAAGGCTAGTAAAAATTAAACATTCATTCACTTGTTTTTTTTAAAAGGTGTCTTCTTTTGTTTCAGAATTCGGACTCTTTAACCATGAAATGTCATTGTAAATAAAAATAAAATTTTGAAAATGGAAGACTAGACGTGCCAAACAAAATGTGGAATATAAATACGTAATTTTAAAATTCGAAGCGATGTCTTCTGAAGAATCATTGGACGAGAGGGCGCGACCGGGGCTATTGCGAAGGGTAACAGGCGGTTGCGCTCGCGCAGCTTGCTCCCAAATAGGATTGGTGGTACTTGTGGTGATCTATGTACTCCTTGGTGCTCTGTTATTCGAGTATTTGGAGTCAGGACCTGAGGTGCAGAAGAGATCGGCAATTCAGCGGTCCAGGGAGGAGTGTTTGAAAGAACTCTGGGCTATAACAGGTATGTTAATAAACATTTCTTCGTACACAAAACGGTACATCAGATTGCACATGTTCTTTTTTTTGTTAAAAGGTTTTATTAGTGAAATTATAAAACGTGTTCCAAAAAAAAGCTACGAAAAAGGATAATCCAAAATTAGAAAAAATGAATAATTTCAAAGCTTTATTACAAAAAATATATATATTAAGAATGATTATGACATAAACATTATGACATAAATTATGTCATGTCAATTGTATATAACATTTAAATTGTAAGTTTTGTATTTTATTTTTTTGGGTGTTTTTGAAACACCGTATACCTACCCTGATATGCCGTTTTGTCTGTACATCTAAAACTGCAATTTCTAAGTAAAAATTACAGTATAGCTGTTTTTATAGTATACAGATCTTTTAAAAAACTATTTCTAAAAAATTTAAACGACCCGAAACTGCAATACAAAACATAAATTGCAATTTGTTCAAGAAATAGTAAAACAAAGAATTGATACTAACTTCTGAAGAAAAATGCGAAAAATCCACTTTGAAAGCAACTTGAAGATTACTAAGACTATTAAAATAAACGTAGGTTATTAAAAGTTTGAGTTAAGTAGCACTTAAGAAGAATGCAAGGGACGTAGCACTCTTCTTCACTTGCCGCGCATTTCGTTCGAGTAATGAATATAACTGGCTTTCCGCCCGCGGCTCCGCCCGCGTGGACTACAGCTTATATTGTGCCCAACTGTGGGATAAAATGTAGCCATGTCCTTTCCCAGGCTCTAATCTATCTCTGTAAAAAATTTCATTAAAATCAGTTCAGTGTTTTAGGCATGAAAGACGGACAGACAGACAGACAGAGTTACTTTCGCATTTAAAATATTATAAATAAATATGTATATAATATATACACACATCAACGCGGTCTAGGGATATAGCACGATTTTTCATACAAAAGAGGTCTGTTTGAGAAACTATAAAAGCATACTCGAGATACATGGAGGGCTATAATTTTCAGACGAGCAAGTGCTAAACCTGGATTTCCAATTCTAGTCAATAAATTTTGTTTTGCTTGAAAATTGTGAAAACGTGATGAAAATGAAAAAAAATATTGCGTAAATTCGACCATTTTCATACAAAAAGCAGGCAAATACTGCATTTTCGTTTTCGTTTTCATCACGTTTTCACAAATTTCATGTAAAACTAAATTTATTGACTGGAATTGAAAATTCAAGTTTTGCACTTGCTCGTCTGAAAATTATAGCCCTCCATGTATCTCGAGTATGCTTTTATAGCTTCTCAAACAGACCTCTTTAATATGAAAAATCGTGCAATATCCCTAGACCGTGTTGATGTGTATATAATAAAGGATTGAAACTTATTAACCTCCGTTCCGAAAAATATAGCACACTAGATGATGCCCGGGACTTTGTTCCGGGAATTTTGGAAACCCCTTATTCTATGGAACGTATTTCAATTTATTAGGTCCAAGGGTTTGGGCTGAGTGTTGATGAGTCAGTCAGTCTGAGTCTGAACTTTTTAATTTTAAGATATAGTATATTGTTCAACTAGAGATGAAAGTGACCGATTTCGACAAGGATACTGTTGAAGCCCGAGCATATTACATAGTATTTTATATTAATCCTACAACTACGAGGAAGTTATGACATAACTTCAATTTATTAATTTTAAAAAGTCGAAACCAAGTCAAAGTAAAAATTAAAAATTGAACCAACAAAATTACTGCGGAATTTTCACTTAAAAAAATAATTAAGAAAAAACAAGCGGCCTATATCTTTGAACTTCTAAATAAGATCTTTTTGAATTTTGCCTTAATGTGTTCTTTATTATTATTTTTATAATTTATTATTTACTGTTTATTGTAAAATAAAACTCTTTCATGCCATTCAAAATTTTAAAAAAGTAAAGTAACGGAAATAAGCAATGGATTTTCATATTTGAACCTTTTGGTCGCCTGGTCAGCAGGTAAAGTTAATTATTTTTTCAAAATGTTTTTTCCGCTTTGTATGTCAATAAAGACGTACTTTCTTTTCAGTTTTTTTCTTATGTATAAAGATACTATGTAGTATTAAAGTTTGTAGGGTGGAAGGTATTCTATCTCTACGTAGAAGGTATCTTGTCTGTCATTTATTCCCATGTAATTAAGTTTAACAATCACGTATTGGGTTAACTAAGGATTCATCACATAGTTAGCTATAAAGGGACGTGTTACAAATATAATAGCCTCATTCATAGTGAAATCAGACTTAAATGGGTTATTTGAATATGTGAAGACCCAAATATAATACCGACGCCCGAAATAGTAAGTAAAGTTAGGTTACTATTGGGAGATTTGAAATTCGTTTGCGAAAATTAAGGATATAAATTAGCCCACAATACTGAACAACTTTCCCAAAGGAAAGTAGGTCAAAAAAAAAGGTTACAATTAAAAAATAATTTTATTGTTGCGTTTTCGTAGGTGATTTTGCTAATGTAAGTGTGTAATTTTCGCCTCTCCACAACTTATGCGATCAGCTGAATAATAATAGTACGAAAAATCAACATTTATTTTTTGAGAATTTCAAAAGACTTGGTAATAATTTGCAGAAAGTTCTTTAGTTTCATCAGTAAAGTCCGAAGTAATAAACTTTATCTAAACTTGAATTTCATAAATTCAAAACGATTTCCTTTAGTAATTTTATACGGCTGTTTTAGCAAGTTAAGAATATCAAGAGCTAACTTAAGAATTCCTAAAACTGTGCTGTATTAAGCCTTAAGTTTGGTTGTTCTAAAGTCAACTTACAAGAAAACTTGTAATCTGTGTTTAAGAGTTCTCTAAACCTGTAATCTTAAATAAGACTCTCTTAGCAGCCCATATACGTCCCCACCGAGGGGCACGGGCCTTCTTTCGAAACATACGAAGGGGATTTAGGCCATAGTCCATCACGCTGGCCTAATGCGGGTTGGTGGACCGCTCGTCTTTCAAAAATGAATTTTCTTAAACGGGCGGGTTTCATCACGATGTTTTCCTTTACCGTTGAGCAAGTGATAATTAGAAATCTGTACATTAATCCGAAAAGACGAATTTAGTGGTACAGGCCCGCACCAGGATTTCAACCCGCGACCTTCGGATTACAAGTCTGGCTCATTACCAACTGGGCTATCACTTACCTAATGTGTGTCTAAAAGGTATTCTTTACTCTGTCTTAAATTTTCTTGAAATTCTGAGCACATTTTTAGTAAACCGTCTTTTGAAGCTTTCTTGTGGGATATCTTGAGGGACGTAAAGACAGCTGAAACTCGTCTAGTTATCTTCAACATATCTGCAACAGTTTTTTTTAAGATATTTATTTGCTACTTGGGGAAGTAATAACGTTGTACCTAAGTAACTCATACCAATAGAATAGAATAGAAAAATCTTTATTTTATAGGACATTCAGGATGTTACTTAAAACAAGTCAAGATTACAATGAAATACATACAAACATACATTAAACGATTTAAATACATACATACGCATTCGTTCTTTTGACCCTACTGACTCTACGCCTATTCGCAAAGGTGCAGTCTTCCTCAGAGAAGAACAGGCAAGAAACTCTGAGGTTGCTCTTTTATACAAATTTTCTTATTTACAAATTTTAACTAAATCTGAAATAACTCTAGAGCTGAGCAGTTCATTCCCAGGGCTGCCTGTCTGATAGATAATCAGAAATTTTGTAATAGCCCTTTTTGCAAAGTTTTTGTTTAATTACTGTCTTAAATAACGGAAATAAGCAATGGATAAAATATTTCCAAAGTGATTCTGGGAATTGAAGTCATTCATAATAAACGCTACTCACTCAAAAGCCCACACTAAGGTTTTCCCTTGTGTCGTGGGTCCCTTGGAACTTACATAATGACAGACACAAACACCCGTGACCCGAGAATAAGCTTTTGCTTTTTACACAAATATTTGCCCCGACTGGGAATCGAACCCAGGACCCGTCGATCAAGAGGCAGCATCACTACCGCTCTACCAAACCGGCCGTCATGAGTCTGATATAGTTATCATAACACCAGTGACACTCAAATTCATATGACCACACAAGCGCTATTCAATTATCTGCTCAGAAGTCTTACATTTTTATAACAGAACCCTTAACTATTACTCGACTTGCCCCTATACAACTCAAAATAACATCGAATTTTAAAACTAATCGATCCTATTTCCTACGAATAAGGATTAAAATCGCACGTCGATCTGCTCAAATTACCGTTCGTGTCCCTTGTGACCGAACTTACAAAGACAGCTCTCATCCAGTCCATAAGTGACCGTATGGGCCCTCTATTTGAGATAATAAGCCTCATATCCCGGTAACAATGTTGTAAGAAAATGCTTTTGAAAAGCTCAAAGGTTTTGTGAAGCTCCACGTCCTATAAAAGGTCAAGTCATGATATCGATTACAAGATCTTTTTAAACTTTCATTTTGTATACAGAATCGAACTTCCCCGCTTCAAAGCGTTTAGAATTTTATTTGTATACTTGTATTTCTGATGCTTTCTTGTCAAAATGAACGTTTTTATACATCGAGCATTGGGAATCAATTCTCAGCAACAGCTTATGTAGAAGGGAGGGGGCACACTTGTCCTACTAGTAGCATAGTAGCATGATTTAGTACAAAAGATCTTTTTATATCGTAGGCGAGGAATAAAAAAGGATTATACGAAATTCAAACGGGAACGAAATATAAGGCGACTACAGCACCTAAATTACGATTTTATGATGCGTAGATAAGCATGACGCACTGCATTAAATCAAAGAAAAAAAAATACTACGGTAATATTCAGGATATAAAATACATAAGTAGTTTGCTGAAAACATGATTCAGCACTTTTGGTTCGATAGAAAAAGCCCACAAAGTCACCTCTAAATACCCAATATTGTGTATCTTTTAAGCTGTAAAAACGATAGTTAAATGCACACAGGAACTTGAATTTGCTATCATAATGTTCGTGATTGAACACTCTCGATAAGTAGTTAACGCATTTTTCGATTTAAGCTGTTACCTTTCCATAAATCTCATTTTTCTAACTTTCGAACATGTTTTTACGCACGCACGCTTTCATAGTCCGTTAACTTCGTGTATCGACACTGTTCGCACTGCCGGCCCGGCCTGTTGAGAGACGGAGATGGCACTATTCCTATGTGTGCTGCCTTTATCGGGTGCTGTAGTCGCCTTAATATACTTTCAAAGATTCTTGGTTATTTATACAAGTTTTGAACAGATTGAAACGGGTTACTAACACGATTTTCGTTTTAAATTATTGTAAAAGGTAAAGGTATTGATCAAGGTTACATTTAAGTAAGTTGTGCTACAACTGTCGTAGCTCGTAGTTATCGTCTACGTATATCTACGTTTAGCTACGAATAAAATATTTTTTAGCGGTAAATTATTAGTCAATTTACAAACGAAATTACAAAGTGTTTACAGACTAGATTGTAAAATAAACTGCTTTAAACTAAAACAGCTCGGTACTTAAAACGAGTTTTTATTGCACCTTCGACAAAGTCGACAGAATCGGCTTTTGTTTGGTAAATGGTAATTTATAGCCTTTTTAGAAGAAATACAGCAGATACGGGCAATAAAAGATTCAGAAGGCTTTTTTCTTTGCTCGTTGCCTATTTTATTCATAAAGGTAAAAAAGATAAACATTTGGAGCGTTAAATTTCTGTTGCTGAAATTTTGTCGTTCGTTTTCTTTGCTAATTAGTGGTACTGGTAAAATAAATTCTTCCAGAAGCTTATAATGTCGTTGAGGATGCCCGGGTCTTTGCTCTCGTAGGGATTTCGTAAAATTTTTCCTTATTCCGTGCCTACTCTACAAAAGGAACCTGGAACGTCCAAGAGTTTGGGTTGGGTGATGATGAGTCAGTGAGTCAGGACCTTCAATGTTACATACAGGGCTTTAGTTAAGTCTCTTTCAACCTCTAGGGCGGTTAATCAGTTCATGAAACTAAACAACGTTCCCCCAATAATACATAGGTCAAAATGCGAAAAAAAAAATTTTTGATCTCCCATACAAAGTGCGCTATAATATGCTGATGAAGTTTGTATGGGAACTCAAATTTTTCGTATTTTGACCTATTATTGGGGGAAGGCCTAGGAGAGGCCTATGTCCAGCAATGGACTGATACAGGCTGATGATGATGATGACGATGATGATTGGGGGAAAGTTGTTCAGTTTCATGGACTGATTAACAACCCGAGAGGTTGAAAGAGATTTACCTAAAGCCCTGTATATGTATAGATGATTCCATCTGATAACTCTCATCATAAATTTGTGTCAAACGTGACACTATCCTAGTAATATTATATGTACTTTTACTAATATTATAAACGCGAAAGTTTGTATGTATGGATGTATGTTATTCTTTCGCGCTCAAACGACTGGACCAATTTTGATAAAATTTCGTATGGAGGTAGCTGACACCCTGAAATAACATATAGGCTACATAATTTTCTCAAATTTTCACGGAGACGAAGTTGCGGGCGGAAAGCTAGTCTATACTTATATTGCAAAGAGGAATGATTTGATTGTTAGTTTGTTTGTTTGCATTGAATAGGCTCCGAAACTGCTTGACCGATTTGAAAACTTCTTTCACCATTAGAATGCTACATAATCCCTTAGTAACTTAGGCTACGTAACTTTCTCGAATTCCCACGGGAACGAAGTCCCGGGCGGGAAGCTAGCAGCTAATAAAGTTAGGTTACTATTGAAAGCTAGTACATTATAAAATAATAAGTTTATAAAACACACAATACAGCAATACGAGTACTTATATATATAATGGGTGGTCCTTAAAATCGAAGATTGGAAATTTCAACCGGACACCCTGTAATATTGTTCTTATACACAAAAAAATGAACCCGTGTTTTTTTTTTTTTTTTTTTAATGATATTTAGGGGTCGCTACTGGACTTTGAAAAATCAATATTTTGTCATTTTACGCCTGTAGTACTACTCAGATTAAATAACATTGTAATACCTCTACGATCACTATAACAATATAAAAAACGTTTAAAGAGAACTATGCACTCATTATCCTTCCCCTCTCCCCCTCCCCCCCTTCCCAATATCGCATTCATGGCTAGCTCACTCCACTCGCCGCCGAACAGTGCCGAAATCACTTCTAGAGGGGACAGACGCGCTTGTTACCGTGCGCACCTTGTTTATGAGTTTTTCGCTATTACATCATGGCATCGACTAGTGGTGGTTCTATATGTACAAGAAGTAAAACGGACGTGTGGTTAGTGGGGCAAACTTTGCCTGCTCTGTTAGAGACAAAGTTTCCTTCGATCAAAGAAGTATTACAATTGTTTTTCTACCATAAAATCGAGAGAAAGCAAACCGTCAGTGCTTCTGCCGAGTTTACTGCTCTCGAAGTATTGGCTGTATGAGAAAAAGCAAGCATAACTACTCGGAAAAAACAGCACGTGAAAGAAAAAATACTGAAACACTTTAATCAATGGCAATCTCTCAAAAAAAATAAAGAAAATAAGAAAAAGCGATCCGAATCCATGCAAGATAAAGAAAAAACATGGCAGATTACACTTGAAGAACTTTTTGACATAGCTCATGCTAATGCTTTGGAAACTATGAAAATCGAGGAAGATAAGAAGTTTTTGCTAGCTCAAAGACAGAATCGATCTGGAAAGATTGGGACATTAGATAAAAAACATGCGAAGAAGGTGCTTGAAAAACAAGGCAGAATAGACCGACTAAAAAGCTTACAACAGCGAGAAGAGGAAGAACTAAAAAGATTAACGGAAAAATGTCTCCTAGCATCCTCATCCACGTCACCGTCTTTAATGGGCAGCAGCGAGGATGAGACTTGTGTCGTTTCACAAGAACCAGGTCCCTCTACTTCGGGAGCACCACCAGCAAAACGATCCAGGAAAAATCTAATAGATGACCGTTTAGCTGTAAGTCTCGATGTAGCCAAATTAAGCGATAGAAAAGCTGCTGTCGTCCTTACATCTGCACTGAAAAGTGCTAAATGCGATCCTGAAAAGTACAACATAAACAAGTCTTCCATTCGTCGTCAACGAATACAACATAGAGAGAAAATAGCGCAATGTTTAAAGTCCGAATTTAAGCCAGAAGTACCCCTCACCGCTCACTGGGATGGCAAAATGTGTGAAGATATCACTGGGCACGAGATTGTAGACCGATTACCAATATTAGTCTCGGGTCAGGGTGTCGACCAGCTTCTAGGCGTTCCCAAACTTAGCCACGGAACAGGTGAAGCTATTGCTACAGCTGTTTTTGAAACAATAATGTCATGGGATTTAAGCGAAAAAGTAAAGTGTATGAGTTTTGATACCACCGCATCGAACACTGGGCATAGAAATGGAGCATGCACACTTTTGGAACAAAAATTAGAAAAGGATTTACTCTGGCTGGCTTGCCGTCATCATATTTTAGAAATAATGCTAGAAGCCGTGGTTCTTCTGAGTTTGGGCCCGTCCAGTGGACCTGATATTCTTATATTTAAGCGATTCAAGAACAATTGGACAAATATTAATCAAGAGCATTTCAAATCTGTATCCACCGACACTTCGTTGTTTAAAGATTGTGAAACCATATCGGATGACATCATTTCTTTCGCAAAAGAACAGTTAACGTCATATCAGCCGAGGGATGATTATAAAGAACTATTGCAGCTGATTGTGATATTCCTGGGAGGTACGTTTGAAAAACCAATGACATTCAAAGCACCTGCCGGTTTACATAGAGCTCGATGGATGGCGAAAGCAATTTATTCATTAAAAAAATTTCTTATTTAGAGATCAATTCAGAATGTCTAAGAAAGAGCTGCAAGGTGTAAAAGATATTTGCTTATTTACAGTAAGAATTTATGCGAAGTATTGGTACACGGCACCTTCTGCAGCATCTGCACCTGGAAATGATCTGCAGCTATTAAAAGATCTCAAAATGTATGAGAGGATCAATGAAAAAATATCAAAAGCTGCATTTAAAAAAATGATGGGCCAGTTATGGTATTTATCGGAAGAACTTGTAGGATTCGCATTTTTCGACGACAAAATAGACATACAAACCAAAAAGAATATAGTAAAAGCACTGAACAATGAAGGTTTAGAGTACTGCCCTAAGCGAATAACCTTAGAGAGTGATTTGGTTCTCAACAAAAACCTTGAAGATTTCGTGTCAAGTAACACATACAGATTTTTTCGCATAACTGGATTGTCGCCCGATTTTTTAAAGAATGAGGTGGAAACATGGAATAACGACGATGGTTATATCAAAAATAAGGCAATAGTTCAGAACATGCGTGTTGTTAACGACATCGCAGAGCGAGGTGTGGCGCTCATGGAGGAGTATAATAAGTTACACACCACAAATGAAGACCAAAAACAATACCTGTTGTTATTGGTAAAAAACTATCGGAAGAAGTTTCCCGATACCAAGAAATCCACTTTATTGTCAACTTAATAATAATTTTATTGTTGCTTAAGTTACTTGACGCCATTTTATGACTTTTTTAACAATTTCTAGATTGATTTTGGTATTAATAAAGAAAATGCTTGAAAGTATTTTATTTGTTTTTATTCAGGATTTTCCTTGAGCGGTAGCGACCCCTAAAAGTTGAATAAAAAATCCGAAAAAAATACTATGTTAATATTTTCTGTCATAGAACATAATAGAAGGGTGTCCACTAAATAATTTAAAAAAAAATTTTTTTTGGCCACTTAAGGACCACCCTAATTATGTACTTCCATAACTAGTATGTAACAATTTCGGTATCTAGAACAAGTAAGCAGGGATCTACCGTGTTGTTTTAGGACGAAAAAATCGGTTTGCTTTAATTTGCTCTTAACACAACAAATTGCCTTTGGTTACTAAGCGAAGGTATTCTTTTGCACGGTCAACGAAGGTTTTCGAATGAATATTCAGTTTAGTACCTAGTTACCTACATTCGTAGATTAATGTATGCTGCCCTATTACTTTTGGCGGCATAAGTTGGGATTTCTACATTAAATATAGTCAAGTGTATAAATATGTATCTGCCCAACCATTTCAATCACATGTATGTACTGAAGGAATCACGAAATATAAAAAAACATCATTAATATGTCTTTGCTAAAGTTCTATAAAAATATTTACAAAGTAGTTATGAATACTGTATACCTAATATTAAATATTCAGATGTATATAACATTATGTCTTTTTGTTCATACATATTAATGACGAAAGTTCGCTGACATATTTATGCCTGTTTATAGGTATACATTTATAATTATATCGCTTTTCAAACATATTTATGAAACGATTCTTTGGATACATGTTTTGCACTCGACTGTCCATGAAAAATCTTCTAATTAGCCTAGGAGCGAAGAATCTTTTCAATATCACTAAGAACCCTTATTTATGTATGCATAGACCCTAAAAATGATCGTTTAGTAACAAAGTCACTGGCAAATAACAAAAATCTATGTCAAAATAATGAACCATTTCAAAAGTTGAAGAACCCGATATTTTCACTTCAAACTCGAATATATCTTAAACGGCTGAACCGATTTTGATAAAACTTAGTTAAGAACAACCGGTACAAAACTTTCCTATAAATTACAAAACGGCATCCAAATCGGTTTACCCGTTTAAGTGCTACTGAGCCACAGACAGACAAACATAGCGGTCAAATTTATAACATCATTCTTTATTCGTCGGAGGTAAGAAATAGTTTCATTGATTTTTAATTTTTTTATCATTCTCGAGATTATAGGGTTTATACTCTCTGATTAAAGTTTGTGGACAGTTGGTCAGTGAAATCAATATTTTATAGGTACTGTGTACAAGTTTCAGGGATAGGTAAACCCATTATTAAAACCATTTAATAAATCAAATGAAACGCTCTAAATCACAATAGGGGGTAGTTCGAAGAAACAAATAAGTTCTCGATTGGAAAAGTTGCTCGCTTGAAAAGGTTGGCTTTCGAAATTTAAATTAATTGGATTCTATATTCAAAGCGGAACAATAGTCCCTCCAAGTTATTAATGACCGGTCAACAGATGGCGCTGACCGCATTTATCATTATACCTTTGATATTTAATGTTTGTGGGTCAAAATGTAAGCGATGTCATAGTTAGTTCATAAGTTATTAATGACTTTGAAAAATTATTTTTTTTTGTTTATTTTGCTAAGTATTTGTTGAAGAGTACACTGAGTCCTTAATGAGTTGTGTTTATAACTACTTATTTAGGAGTAAGTTTATGAGACAATAGTGAGCATTCGTTTTTGTTTTGTTTTTAAAATCTACGAGTATTTTGTGTGAATTTAAATTAGTTAGCGTTTGCTCAAGCAACCCATAAGAAAATTCACAGACTTCATGTCATACATGATTTCAGAGTACATTGGAAGTGAATGGGCCTTTTTATAATTCGAAAACGGCACGGCAAAATTGTTTTACCATTGCCTTCTATGTAATAGGTAATACTAGAAGCTGAGAACATAGGAGACAATGGTAATTTAAATTTTGAGTTGCTGTGGCGTGCCGTTCGAATTATAAAAAGGCCCAATTTCATATTATAAATAAATTCAGCCCCGCGCGAACTAAGAATTCACGCAAAGTCGACCACCAATATGTAAGCGTTGTGGAAAAACTAGTCGACAGATTTTCATTTTTTTGGGATTAAAATGTTTGCAATGGACATAGATTTTTTCCAAATTTCGATATCTCTTTTAACTTGCGAGATATTGGACTCGAAAGGAAAAAAAAAAGAAAAAAAAAAAAAAAAAACGGTTTTTTCGTCATATCTTTTTTGATTTTTGTCATTTTTCAAAATAATTTTTTGAATAATGTAGCCCTTGTAAATATGCATCTTTTCATACACTATCCTAGCCGTAATATCCACGGAGCTATACGCAGATCACATTTTTCCGTGAAATGACGAGGCCCTATACCGACACCTCCCAAAAGACATTTCCAATGTCAAAATCTAAAAAAAAACTGACTTCTCATACAAAGACAATCGCTCGAGTATTTTCTTTGGGGTAACTTGTTCAGTTACGTAGACTAATTCACTTCCTTTATCTTTATTTACTTATTTAAAGTCGCTCAATATTACTTTTGCTGGATGTAACTTTGACTGTAATTAGTTTACAAGAAAGTCATTTAAAGCTTCTATTTGATTCTATTGCTAGTTGATGGTTAAAAGACTCTTGCCCTTGCAGACAAACTGCTTAAGCAGTTTTGTGGGGCTTATTTTTAAAAAACATTGTTTTTTTATATCTAATCATTTTAACACTAAATTAAATGGTCTAACGGGCCTCTACATGTTGGGCCGAAGCCAACACGTAGAGGCCCGTTAGACCATTTAATTTAGAGTTAAAATGATGAGATATAAAATAACAATGTTTTTTAATTGCTTAACGTAATTGCCCGAGATTCTAAGAAAGAAGACAAATATTATATATTACTTTTGAAATTTTGTCTGATTACCTTTTAACCGCGGTATAATAGTGATTTTTTTGTGAAAACGATCCTTAGCGGTAGAGTTTTCACTTGTGTTTTAATCGTAAAATACTCACAAAGTTGTTTTTTTTTGGCCTCCTATAATAAGAACTACATTAGAACACATCTAAAAGATCATAAAGCTCAGGTTACTTCAGAAAATAAATAAGATGTTGACCCAAAAAACCGGCCAAGAGCGTGTCGAGCCACGCGCATTGTAGGGTTCCGTAGCAGCATGGTTCAAATATATTCTTATTAATCCCAACAGTGTTTGGCACTTGGTCGACTATTACTCGCAAACTTGAAGGACCAACTTATGTGTGATAGTTTTCCTTTAAATTTTGTTGTATATTCTACCAACGTGAATTTTTTTCACATTTTTAGAAACAATCGTTTAGCAGGTATAGGGGGGGGGGACACTTGTGTTTGACAAAAATTTTCACTTTAAAAATTTATATTTCGCAAACGGAGTGCTGAATCGAAAAACGTTCTTAGTAAACCCCTTCTATCTTTTAAAATGCTATCCTATGACACCCCACTCAATGATATTGGCGAGAAAAAAAAATCATCGCCCTTTCACGTCTATGGGAGACACCCGAAAAAAATGTTTTTTCCAAGATTTTACTCTACAGTTCTGTCGGCGTGATTCATATGTATAATCATGCTTAGTTTCAGCTCTGTAGTACCAAGGGTTTCTTAGGAAACCTGCGGACAGACGGACAGACGGACAGACGGACATGGCGAAACTATAGGGGTTCGTAGATTACTACGGAACCCTAAAAAAGAAAGGAAATCGCTATATTTAATTAATTTAACAATTTTTTTTAAGATAAGGAAAGAAGGCGTAAAATTAATCTTATAAAGAAGGTTTCCGTTTGAAAACAGAACTAATTTCAGGCTAATTTAATCAGGATTGCGTCTGTAAAGTAAGCAATCTACTTGCACCCTTCCCTGTAATACCGACACTTCAACGCAACTTAATTTTCGGTTATAAATTTTGATTAAGGCTATAACTAAGTCAGATACTTGTATAACTGCTTATTAACTTGATTAAAAATTAAATGATCGTAAATATTGAATAATAAGTGGGTAAGGCTGTAGGTACTGCTAGCTGGATAAAGAATTGCTTGTTCGTGAAATTAAAGTCTGATTTGTTTTTTTTAACATTTTATATCATCAAGTTTTGTATTTTTTTCTGATCCTTCCTACACTATGTATTAGTATACCATATAAGCGTTTTCTATACATTATTTGAGCTGATATGAGGGATAATAAACTATTAAATGAAGATTGAAAAGTGCCATGGTCCACATTCGGCCCCGATACTGCCACTTAAGTTGTGTCGATGGAATGGTCGCCATTTTATCCATTCATGTGGCGAAATTGAGAACTATCCAAATTTCATACATCTAATGACAATTGTTTTAACTGGTGGCGCCACCGCCAACTGAATTTTCAGTTGCTAGGTAGTTTGCAACTTTACGTTCAGTTGGCGGTGGCGCTGCTGGTCGGGGTTGTTGTCAACAAGTATATGAAAATTAAATAGTTCTCAATTTTGCCAACTGAACTGCTATAATGGCCCCCATTCCATCGACAAACAACTTAAGTTACAGAATCAGGGCCGGTAATTCTCCTCCGCAACGAAAAAAAGGGGGTTGGAAGAATTTAAATTATTATAGTTAGTAAAAAAAAAACAAAATCGAGAACCCACTAAACTGATACATTTTTCTTAATGGATATAGGATGGAATCAAAAGATATACTATCTCCATACAACTCAAGTAATCAGCTGGTTACCTTAGTAAAAAAAACACTTTTCTATGCCTTGGTACGAAAAGACAGAAACTTCTTTGAGAACTTAGGGAAAGTGGTTCAGATTCACGCGGGGAGAATTAAAAAAAAAAATTCGCTAGCTAATTTAAACCCATCCTATATTTACACTCCTCGGTCCTTCTAAACATAAATATACATAACAGTTTAGTATTTTCCTTAGATATTCATCTGCTACGACATTTTCCGGGCAATTAATCATCCAACGCTGAAAGACACGTCCGATTCGAATCTCGCATGTTTTCTTTTTATGGAATATCGTGACTGGAAACAGGTACGGATTCAGGAGGTCGCTGGTCCCTAAGGTCGCAATCCTGCTAGTCATTGGCTTTTCAAACTTTGCAACTTCTTCTTTTTCTTATCATGTAGGTATAGTCAAGTGTATCGCAAACTTGGCTAACCCTGGTGTATTCGCGTAAAATTGCAGTGCTCCAGTTAATCATCAATAACATCATGTTATATTATAAAATAAAGTCCTCCACCGCGTCTGTCTGTCTGACCGCGATAAATTCAAAAACTAATGAACGGATTTTCATACGGTTTTCACCAATGGACGGAGTAATTCAAGAGGAAGTTTCATGCGTATATTTCATTCCCGAAATTCCCACGGAAACGAGGTCCCGGGTGGGATATAATATCCGGGTGGTTGGTGCAATATAATTTTAATCGTTCGTGATTTTTTTATTGCTTTTAACTAGCAATCAAAATGGATCTGACTACAAGCCTGTTACTTCACCAGCGACAACCAGTTTAAAAACAATTTCCACCAGAGATAAGACTTTTTTTTATTAATATGCACGTCACATGGATCTGTATTGTTATCGCCGAGGAAATATACTTCTTAGGGTTCGGTAGAAAAACAATGAAATGCTTATATCCGTCCCTCCGTACGGACGTTACAAATTAGTTTAATTCAGTTAATTCAGACACTTCAAGTTTGGTACACGTCCAGCTAATTAGAGTCATTAAGTTCTAATGGACCCCTTAATTGAACTTTAAATAAAAAAATGTTATGTTTTGAGATGTAACTGACCAATACTTTTCGAATTCATACCTACATATTTGAACTTTAAAATATTTAGCAAAACTATAGGAGCTGTTTCTTCCCATGAAATTGAACAACATTCGCCAAGGAACTTATATGATTTTCCTAAAAAAAGAATCAGCTCCTCCTACAACAGCAAATCAGCAGGTTGTATGAAGAGACAATTTTTTTTCTTCATATTTCGACCTATATTCCTTGTGAAAAGTTGTTCAGTTTCATAGGCTGATTTATATACCACTAACTTATTTAAAGTCACCCGATATTATGGACAAAACAGTGTAAAGAAAAAGTTTGACCACGAGAAAGAATCCGTAATTTCTTGTAAATAACAGCAAAATAGTTTTTTTTACGACGATCTTATATCATTAAAGACGACGATTGTATTTTATAGGACTCCAATACGGAACACTAAACTGGCAAAGCAACACACTCTTGATCGTTTTCTTTATACTTTGGAGCTGGAAAAGAGATTTTATTCACATTTTCAATGCAAGACGTTCTAACAATTTAGTTATATTGCAAAGAATTTTAAGTCAAATTACCGACTTTTCTACAAAGTGAAATGTGACCTTTTTCCCACCTTTTCTTTGTAATGACGACTTTTCCTCCGCCTTTTTACAGTATAATTTAATTTTTCTACTCTCTCTGTAAGTCTACGACCGAAATACGACCGATACAATTTTCACTACCTTGCGAATTACAACCTTCTTAGGGTTTCTTTACTTGATATTATAAAGATGTACACACTTTTTGAGATAAACACAAATAATAGTTATTTTTACATAAGTTTATCAAATTGTCAACAGTTTTAACTTCGACCCCATTTTAATAAAAATCTTTATTACTTATAGACTTACAAGCACTTGTATCCCAGTGGCGCTCGCTGATCTCAATCCATCAGTGAGGTTAAGCAACGTACACAGAGGCAGGGAACCTGATGGGTGACCAAAGTGGAAATTTATCATAAGCATTTCGGTGCTTCGGAGGGCACGTTAAGTTGTCGGTCCCGGCTGTTGTCGTTTGGCTACAGTCGTTAAAACCAAGCCAGAGGCCATTGTGCGGTTTGAAAACTCTGACACCAGGGTTAGCCAAGTTCCCCACACAATTGACTATACCTACACGATAAGAAGAAAAAGAAGACTTACAGGTCTTACAAAATGTATTTCAAATTGTGGAATGATTAAATTAAAAAAAAGAAAAACTTACTTAGTTGTTGTTTCCCGACCTATAGATAACAAAGTCTGTTATGTATATGTTTATGTATTTTACATATGTATACATGCGCAAAATCTCTTTATATTGGAAAATGGCAAGGCTTGTTGTGTGGTAAGCTTTATTTTCATAAACAAAATTTATGACCGGTCCCTTTACTGGCCATAATTTTTACCAAGCCAATGACATATTGCGGCCACAGCTAATTTTGTTTGCCTTAAAAATAACGACCACTTTTATGTTTAATTTTGAATAAAATGCTCGCATACTTTATTTAGTACTACAAGCGATAGTCCCTTTATCTTCTTACACCCTAACAAAGACGAACATTATCTCACGTCTGTCTCCCATTGGGGTAAGCAGAGATCACACACTTCAAATTAAAAAAATCTTTCTCTGCCTCTGCCACAGCAGATCTGTGGCCTCTATACTCATCATAAATAAGTTCTCATCCATTTGATAGTTTTAAAGGGTCATTTTCACATGCAAAAGATAAAAGTTTCACTTGCACTGGATACCCTGAAATAAATAAAATAAAAAGTATCATGTGTAGATAGCTAATTATTATACAGGGTTATTTTTTAAATCAGTACACAAACTTTTTGTACGTAAACTTTATGAAAATTTAACAGACCCGTATTTTTTTGTTTTATATCGTTTCAAATAAACATTTCAAGCTAGATCGTCTGAAGCATGAAAATAAATCAATTTTTTTGTATGAAAAAAAAAATTACTTTGTCCAATTGACTTGAAACTTGGTAATAGTACTCTTCAACACAATTTGTGACACCCGTGTTTCTGCGTTTTACAAAATTCATCCTATAAGACGTTACGAGTAAAAAGGGGTATCAAAATCTGAATATTTTGGAAAAAAAAAATGTTTTCCTTCTTATTTACGTTCTATCAACGTTACTGACACCGTAAGAAAAATTTGTGTACTGATTTAAAAGTAACCCTGTAGAAGCATCCCTTTTAAGTAGAAAATGATTGAACTTATTAAAATAGTTCAAGTATTAAAAAAGAGGATAGCAAAATCGCCAATAACGAGTAAAGAAACCTTTTGAGGGTTGTAATTCGCAAGAGCCTCATCCATTGATCAGCAGGGTGCACCGCTAGCAGTTCAGCAATCAGTTCAGTATGACTTTTCAAGAGGTAACGTCACTACCACTCGACCAAACTTGCCGTCGTTTCATGTGTACACGTTCATAAATACATTTTATCAAAAATTGTTTTTGCCATGTGGTGATCGGTTGAGAATAACACCACCGCATCTCTTTCCGTGGGTGTCGTAAGAGGCGACTAAGGAAACACAAATGAGACCTGCCTCCTAGTAATCTATCCCAGGCCACGACACTTCATTTTTTTTTCTGAATCTGAGGTGTCGTCCTATGGTCTCATGCGGTGTGGTAGGCTCTGTAAAGGGCCGTCTGGTTCGCGACTACCTTCCTACTGAAGTCCGACGCCAAACAGCTTGCTGTGTTCCGTCGGTGCATGGGAGTACCAATGCCTTTATAGGCATTTTCTGGGTTAATTAGCTCCACCGTCGATCTCATCTTTGACCTTTATGGTCAAGATTGAGGTCAAGAGTTAACCCATCTTATAATAACTCAAAAAAAACGATGCAATACCTATTTCTCTCGCTAATTTACTTCATAAAATAAAAAACAAAACATTTTCATCACACCTCATTTAACTCAAAACAGTGAACAACCAAATTATTTCACGAGCCATTGACCTCCCTCAAAATGACGATAAAATTTTGCGAAAAATGGGCTTCGGTTTCAAATAACAATACAGACACCTGAGTAGGTCCGTAGAACAAAACGGAGGCCTCATTATGATATTTAATTCATTTCCAAAGGTTGGGAGAGATTTCCCTCAGAATGCTCCCGGAACCACCGAATCCAGGGTTAGTACAGTTTTTTATATACTTGCTTTACAAAAAAAAACAAAAGTGTGTAACTTAAGGCGACTACAGCACCCGATAAAGGCAGCACACATAGGAATAGTGCCACCTCCGTCTCTCAACAGGCCTGGGCCGGCAGTGCGAACAGTGTCGATACACAAAGTTTACGGACTATGAAAGCGTGCGTGCGTGAAAGCATGTTCGAAAGTTAGAAAAATGAGATTTATGGAAAGGTAACAGCTTAAATAGAAAAATGCGTTAACTACTTATCGAGAGTGTTCAATTACGAACATTTTGATAACAAATCAAGTTCCTGTGTGCATTTTAGTATCATTTTTACAGCTTAAAAGATGCACAATATAGGTATTTAGAGGTGACTTTTTGAGCTTTTTCTATCGGACCAAAAGCGCTGAATCATGTTTTCAGCAAACTACTTATCTAGTTTATGTTCTGAATATTACCGTAGTATTTTTCTTCTTCGATTTGATGCAGTGCGTCATGCTTATCTACGCATCATAAAATCGTAATTTAGGTGCTGTAATCGCCTTAAAACGATTTCTAGATATGTTTAGAGGCTGCTAAGATCTAGGAATGGTAAAGATTAATATTTCGGAGAGTATGACTAGCCTTCATTTTTAATTTTTCCTTATTTCAAAAAAAAGTACATTTTGCCAGAGCATCACTGTTCAAAAATTCAACTTTCAAGAAATATTTTTTACTGTGCGGCCGCTGAGAGAATGACTCGTGACAGTTTGTCATAACTAGTGGTGAACAAAAAATAACAGTAATAAATAATACTAGTGTTTATTAATCGTCTCAATTTTTTAACAAATAATGATTTTTGAATTTCTCCAAATTAAAATAGTTAGGAGTGTAAAAAAAGTACAGTCAGTTATCGCAGTTAAGTATCCACCATGTTTCTGGTGACAGGGTTCAAATAAGAATGAACATGGGCTTATAACTTGGAGCATTCAGTGCACCTGTTCTATGATTTAAAGATAGAAAACGATTTTTCAAAAATAGACCTTTAAAGCATCTTATTTAAAACGCGGTAGCCCTACTAGCCACCCTTGCTTTGTTTAAATTAATGAGTCCTTATAGAAAGGCGCCTGTAATATGAAATTCCTTCTCTTTCTCTCTCTCGTCGTTATGCGGTATTTTTGTCTCTGTTGTCGACTCTCATTATGGGGTGCTAAATGTATTATTCAGAGTTATTACTGAACATTGTTAAGAAGTATTCTTGGAAATTACTTCAAAAGAAACTCCCTTGTCAATAAAAGTTTTGTGTCAAGTGTCAAAAATTTAAATTGAAGGAATTAGAAAAACCATGTTGCCTGTATCACCTTATCAAATTATTTGCTAAGGACGTATTCTAACAAATTATGATGAGTTTTAAAATCTTTGGAATATTTTTTGTAAGTATTCTGTTAAAAGTATTTCTATACAAAATGGAGTTATGCCAAGAAACCACTCAAAGTATTTGAAACACGTTTATGTCTTATTTTTTTACGCTGCGGACAATTTCGCCAAATGCAAAACCTAATAGACTTTTTGTTTATGTTCTTGGAGTCGTTTTAATTTATTGTGATAAAACTTGGGTACCAAACTGCCTATTGTTTGAAAGAACCCTCAACAAAGATAATTAGAAGTCACCATTGTTAGTTCATTTTTCTTGAGAACAGAGGGGACTGAATATAAATATTTAAGTATTTTTCTATCTTTGAGCGTCGTGAGAGCTACCTCGCCGAAGAGCTTTAAAAGTACTTTTTTTACATATTTTCTCATATTAATTACTCGCCAAAATAATAAGTCTGTACATCGTGGTTATCTTAACCGATTTGGTAAAAAACAATCGTTGGTTTGAGTCGGAATAACAGAAGGAAGAAAGACACGCTACAAGAAGGAAATATTTAAAACATATAATGCATCCGATTCTTACTGTTGCCACACACTGTGCCTAGTATCAAGCGGTTAGGTTGTTTAACAGATTGCCTACTGAATTTCAAGTGGAAAGTAGCATAAATACATTTGAAAATAAACTAAAGGCTTCTTTAGGTGTTGTTATGACATTGATGACTTTTGAAATTAATTATTTATGTGACATTTACTCAAGCATTACAGATTTCATGACATGCATGACTTAAATTTTACGACATTTTAATTTTATTTTATTCTAATTTGTTCAATTTTATATTCTGATTTATTAATGATTTTGATATGTCTGACATTTAATTTGATATTTTAATTTAATAATTTTTAATATACTTACTTAACGATAATCATTTCAATATTGTTATTAGTTACTAATTTTTTTATTAATTTCGAACACAATGTTATGTTGTATACGAATAAATATCTTGAATCAGTTTGATGACGAGAAGCGCTCGAAGAAAAAGGCATCGTTTGGATGAGCTTGCTACGTGCTCGACCACTCTTCGCCCCTAGGCTAGATTGTGGTCAAAGTTAACCCACTATCAATAAATAAATAAAAAGATAGAAAACAAAATTGTGTTAAGAACACGTCATAGTAAATTTAAATATTTGGTATTTTTTAATCATTTTATATCGACCCGCTCGCTTAAAATTATCATGTCGCGATGGTAGCTACTCCATGAATGACAGTAATTTTTTTTAAATGGGTCTCTCTGATAAGTATCCTACTTGTATGAAGTGATCCTGCAGAGCCTCTTGATCCCACCATCGACAACGTACGTGACGTTTATTAACCAACTGAAATTTTAATTAAATCAGCAGCTGAAAATTATGTTTAATCAATTTTATTTAAAATTTGTGGAAAGTGGGTAATATCATGCGGATTATCGGCGCAAGCAATCTGATATGAATATTATATTTCAAATTAATATTTAAATCCATTGGTGACAGTGTTTACTTTATTAAAATTGAATTTAAATTGATTGCTAGGTGTGTTGTTTAAGGTTTTCGCGGCTAGTTTCAAAAGTTGTAAACATATACTTTTAAAATAAAAATTTTAAACACTAGATATTTACAATTTTACTGTAAAATAGGTTTACAGTGCTTCTATTTTCTTAGCGATGTTCGACAAATTTCGTGTTTCATACAGGTAAGTTGATTTTTAAATAACAAGAACGAGAAAAACTGTTTGCTAAGAGACCTTAAGAAAAATAGAAGCAGTCTTTTATTAGAACACTAGTTGCATCCCGCAGTTTCGCCCGGCATCGTAGTGTGATGTTAAGTAATCTTACTTTCAAGGGTATCAAATGCCAAAAACATATTTAAATTTCATGGTTGCTTTCAGAGATTAATACTTTAAACAATGTCTTCATATTTGTTATATCAGCACAATTTATATTTTTAAATGTATTCTGTTTAGAGTTTTTACCACAATTATAAATCGATTCGATATATTGGCGATTGCCCAGCGGATTAAAGAGAAGAATCTTGAAATAAAACTGAAATAACCAGTAGTTTTCCAGTAATGAAGACCAATTACATCTCAATTACTAGTAAAAGAACAAGAAAAAATGGATTTGTGGTTGTTACTTGCAGCAAATATGTCTCACATAAGTAAAAATAAGAATGACTGTCTCTTTAAAGCTTATAACTAGAACTATAACCTAGGGTCATAGAATAAATAATAGTGTCATACAGGTTGCTACTATATCTTCTGTTATCTGAAAGGTATCGATGTAGGTTTACAATAAACGCATGTCAAAAGAAGGACATATAACCAGTTTATCTGGGTTTTGATTAGGTTCTATTTCACAATAAATGTTAACCTATTTCATTGTGGAGTTATTATAACAGTATATTGTGACCCTATGACGAAGTCTTTGGCGGTATCAGAAGCATTTGGTCGCAAATTCTGGCAGTACCTTCTTAAATTATCAAGCGTGTTATATCAAAACAACGGTCGTGACTAAAATAATCGGATCCTGGGGCTCTACTCTGTACTATCTAGGATCGACAAACGTCAAATAATTGTCATTACTTGTTATTATCATCTGTATATTGCGAGAGAGAGCTGTACTGACATTCAGCGCTTCGAAATTTCGGTCGTAGATAGTAGAGTAGAGATCCTGTCATGACATATCCATCCACTATTTATAGCACGCGCACTGAGGATCAGAAAAGAGTTCTTTACAAGGTGTTTCAAAGATATAAGAAAAAAAGCTTCTGAAGTCACTGAAACCTTGTTTCTGTCCCTGCGATTAATTTTCATTGAAACAAATTTTAATGAATTTTAACAAAAGAGGGAAAATTTCAGCGCAGCTCTTCAAACGTGTCATGTTTTCTAATGTCAAGCATATTAATCTTTGGCTTTAAGGCTGGTGTGTTGATTGAATTCATCGCTTTCGGGAATGGCAAAAGAATCTATATGCATACAGCCATGTCTTCAAATAATTTATTCTCAATAAGCTCTTTTAACCGCGAAAATGATTCCTAGAGAGTCACGACCGTCTCACAGTTATATTTCATTTCGATTTAATATTTTCTTTGGGTTTTTTGAAACACCTTGTATAATTACGACTTTTAGCACGTTTTCCAGCTAAACTGAGAAATGAGGCGTTATTCATTGGCGGGATTTTATTATTAGAGTCTTTTTAAAAATATTTTTTTTAATTCTCTACCCAAGCTAACAAATCTTTAAATAAGTAATTGTTGCCAGTGTGGTTTCCTAAACATCCTGTATACCGTCTATCCTAAACGCCAATTTGTACGTAAACAGTCATTCGTATCACTTTACTTCAGACCCGTCAATAGACAAGAAGCCGGGGAAAATGTTCTTTGATATTGTGATTGTCGATTTTAGCAATAAACATATACTTACAGCGAATAATTCCTGACTTCTGATTTTCAGAGAAAATAGGAAGCGTTGATAGTTTGTGACATTTATTTCTTAGAACAATAACAACTGACTTGGTGGCTATATAGGTACATCACATTAATATTATGAAGGCAAAAGTTTTTTTGGGTGTATGTTACTTCTTCACGCTCAAATGCTGCACTAATTTTGATAATGTTTGGTAAGCGGATAGCTGACACCCTGGATTAACACATAAGATACATTAAGTTTTCCGAATTTCCACGGGAAGGAAGTCCCAGGCGGAAAGCTAGTTTCATTTATAAAGTTTGAATCACAAAATGGAACTCCATAGCATGAACATCCACGTAAGAATCAACCGACGTCACTCCCTACAATGCGTATATCAGCAGATAATAACCACGGACGATTTTGTTGAAAGACACATGTAGGAACAAAGTAAATAAACTAAAAGAAACTTCTCAAGAGGGGTGGGTTCAGAAACGGCATCAAAATATGAAGAAACGAACACAATGCGCCGAAATCAACAAAACTAACCCAACCATAAATCATTGCGAAATAAACAACCGCAACAAAACCGCGAAAATAGTGGCATTCGATTATGTAGGTACCGTTCGCAAAGATTATAAATCTTTCCCAGGTATACGTCTGGGATGTTTTAAGGTGGGTGTAATAAGATTTCCTGAACCTTTTCGGGACGGTCCCGACTTTAGATAATAATTTAATCTTCTCATTTCGCGTTACCTTGTTTCATTTAACGCCGTATGGAGAGGTGTATTTATTACGATCTCTTTGGATGGGATTACTTCGCTTGAAAGGGAGTGAAAATTAATACGGTAAAGTCATCTTCGGGTTATGGGATTGTTTTACGAAGTCTGCGCAGCCGTAGAAAGTTACGATTTATGTTACGCTCTTAATATTTGCTGTTAATTGGTAGTTACATGAATATAGCAGGAAAATTAGTTAGATTCATGGCTCATTTGCAATAATTATTAGTTTTATAAAACGCCGAAATCACAGAATAAATAATAGTACTACCGAAATATAGTGACGTTATATAGTACCATTTACAAACCGAATAGGCATTTTTTAATTCGAACGGCATGACATGGCGAGGAAAATTTGTATTACCATTGCCCTCTATGTTCCTAGTTTGTAGTATCACTAGTTCACACAACAGCACATCAGG
This sequence comes from Aproaerema taeniolella, assembly GCA_949987775.1. Lineage (NCBI taxonomy): Eukaryota > Metazoa > Arthropoda > Insecta > Lepidoptera > Gelechiidae > Aproaerema > Aproaerema taeniolella. Next base: position 15,169,288 of record OX465254.1, on the reverse strand, counting down.
TTAAACAGTTGCACTACGAGACGGTCACAATAACGAGCACAGTAAAAGCGAGCTCAAAGCCAAAGTGGGGTAACTTGATGTGCTGTTGTGTGTACATAAACTTTAAACGCTTTATGTCTTGCTGCAAGCACAAACCGCGAGTCGCGCCACTCATGATGGCGGTGAACTTCACTTTGACAGCGATTCACTTTTGATCACCGTTAGTTCGATCACATACAGTGTGGTGATCAGATGAGAAAAACGCCACCTCGTGTCATAAGAGGCGACTAAGGAAACACAACTAAGTAAGACCTGTCTCCTATTAATCCATCCTAGGCAACGACAGCTCAATTTGTTCTGAATCTGTGGTGGCGTCCTCTGGTCTCATGCGGTGTAGTAAACTCTGTTAAGGGCCTGGTTCGCGACCACCCTCTTACCGAAGTTCGAGGAGTACCAGTGCATCAATAGGCACTATCTGGTTAACTCGCTTCATCTTCGACTTCATTTATGACCTTGGACAAAATTGAGGTAACCCTTCTCATAATAAAAAAAACTTTTTAAATTTCACCGTCATCTAACGCGACCACAGAATAAATAATAGTACTAACACGCGACTCGCGGTTTGTGTTTGGGCCGGTTATGATGATAACTATTGAATGCAAGTAAATGTATTTTAAGAAGCAAATATTTACTGTCTGCTTGAAAATTTATGGTATACCATAATTTAATGCTGTAAGATTTGATAAAACAAATAAATGAATAAATTTTAAAAATAAACAAAATGCTGTCGTTTTTCAAAATGGGCTAAACAGCAAGGTAAGCGGATTTATTTAATAAATACAACCAAACATGGTTTATTGCAGCGAAAGGTTCGAAACCATTTCATGATATTAAATTTTTCCATGACTGGACGCGCCCCTTGACATATACGAGAAAGGATTGTATTGGTACAGTAAAGTTCATCTTTGGGTTTGGAACGACGAAAGATTCCACTTCAACAATCCAATAAAATCTCCTTTAAGTATATTTGTACATCCAAGATACAGCGTGTTTATCTTTGGGACAATTTAAATTTTGTGGAATTCTATTTTAATACAGCCTGTTTACAAAAGAATGTTCAGAATCTGTAATAAACAAAATGTGTTTTTGAAACCTAAAATATTGTATGTAAGTAGATAAAAAATAACTCGATGCAACACAGTAACACATCACACATTATTATAAGGAAACAATAGTTGGCTTAATAATTACATATTTAAAATACTGTCACTTATTTATATTGTCTGTTTAAAAAAAAAGAAAGTAGTTTGTACAAACTAACAAACTAACTAACTACGCTCTTGCTCAACACACTGCTTTCGTCGGCTTTATAAATATAAAGCGAGATAAGGGCGACGTCAAAGTCAACATAATATGTTGACTTTAACGTCGCCCTTATCTCACTCGTAATAGCGCCGACTTTCGTAGTGCAAATGGGTAATCTGACGTGCGGCTGTCTGTACATTACCCTTATGTATTTTTTGTAAATCCTTTTAAAAGTGTGTCTTTATATAGTGGTCATTGCAAAAAGTTACCCCATTGTCATTGCAAAACGTAAATAGTGACAATACAGAGTGCACATGTGTGGTAACCTGATGCATGGTCCTCTGTACGATAAAGTGTTAACATACATAAGTTTGTTCACTTTGGTCAACTTTAGGCTGAAGAAGTAACAAACAACTGTATTTGTATTCACAAACTATTTGTAGGGAAAGAAAAATGTTCGGCGCGAATGGGACTTGAACCCACGACCCCAGGATTAGATTTCCTGGTGCTCTAACCAACTGATGCCTTCAAGTCAAGCGGCGAAATTTCTCATTCCCTTACTAAGCACATTACGTCGTATTACACATTACGTCAATGCAAAAACAAGTAATTTGGTCTCCAAATGTACGAGTGTGAGTGTCGTGGAGTGTAAATGAATCAGAGCTACCGTTGTTGGGCCGACAATTTCCGAGTGAACCCATTATTCATAGCTGGCTGTCTGAAACTACCGCATTACCATACGGTAAAATACCTGCGGATTAATTCACGTAAAATGTCGAGGTTTTCTGGTTTTCTGGCGGTTTTGAAGTTAACAGTACTCAGAAAGAAGAGAAAATTTTGTTTCCTGAATTTTTCTTTGTAGCTTTTTCGCAAATAGATTTTATTTGAAAAATAAACGTATATTTTTGAGATTTGGAAATCATACTTAAACCAAAGTCCCCCACCGCGTCTGTCTCTGTCTGAACGGAAAGAACTTAAAAACTACTAAAAGAATTTTCATACTGTTTCACCACTGGACGGAGTTAATGCAAGAGGAACTTTTATGTATATAACTCATTCCCAAAATCCCCGAACGAAATCCCGGGCGGGAAGGTAGTAAAATGATGTAATGTATTTTGTTGCCGATTTCAATCCCTAATTTTTAGTAAATGCCGTGTCGCTTTTAACAAACTAAATCTGCCAGTCCAAGTATTATAAAAAAATCCGTTTATCGAAAAAAGACAATTCTTATATCAGTTATAGAGCTAATGATTCGATGTAGTACAAAAGATTTTTTTGAAAAAATGAGGTAGAAGAAATGTAGATGTGCTTACAATGTTTCAATTTTATTTCAACTGAAAGACATCACTAGTAAAATACTTAGTAGTCTAGTAAACTACGAGTTTATTGTTTCAGACTCTATTTACCCTCAGAAGACAAAGTATGAAGAGGTCGTAACGGGAACTATTTTAAAGTTTTTTAAAAGAAAAATCTTTAAGTTATTTACGTCAAATGACTTAATATACAAGGTTCTTTTTGAAAGCGGACCCTAGAACCATACAGATACTCGCATCCTAAAGAAGCGGCGAAGTTTATTTTTGTTTCTATTGGTCGTTGCGCGCTGTAAAGTAATTCAATTTCCACGCGGCGAGCAATGGAAACAGTAAACGCCGGTGAGCTACCGCCCAGCAAAAAACATCGTTCAGTTGTTTTTGAATTCAAAACAGGTTCATTTAAAAAACAGAAGTAAATTATTCTGAAAATCGTCTTTTCAAAACAAGAATAAAAACTGCTACTAAATCTTTAAAACCGACATTGAGTGTAAAATAGGTATGGCAACACTTAAAAATATTTTCACGTAAAACTTAATCAACACGCAACCTTTACATTCTCTGGTTAACGTATAAACATATATTCAAATGAACATAACTTTTAACGTGATTACGTTGAGTTTCACGCCCGAGCGATACATTAACGTGAATTTTAAATACTTGTTTTGTTGGACTACGAGTACTAATGCTATTAAATAAGGATTAATAATACTTAAGAATGTTTTCAGCGAGCGGCGAAAAATATTGAATAAAAAATGTGATGTGTTTCCCGTCGAAAAAGAGGAGTGTTATATGTTTGACGTTTGTATTGGAGAGTCTGTGTATCTGTATGTTTATCTGTGGCTTCTTAGCTCCTTAACGCATAAAGAATAAAATAGAAAATATTTTATTTCGGTACAACACGGACATCACTTAAGAAACACAGAAGACACTTTACAGACACAAAAACAAACGATTACGACAAAAACATTTAACAAACGTATTAAAAAAACTAGCATTCCGCTCGGGACTTCGTTCCCGTGGGAATTCGGGAAAATTATGTAGCCTATATCCATCGGGGATAATGTTGCTTTCTTATGGTGAAAGAATTTTTTTAATCGGTCTAGTAGTTTCGGAGCCTATTCAATTCAAACAAACAAACAATCAAATCTTTCCTCTGTATAAATAGTATAGATAATAAGGTGCGGCACTGTGCTGCCTGTGTTGTACATAAGTTTTGTTCATATGTTTGTTGTTTGTATGTGAGTAGCGTGTAGCGTTTTATATGTTTGTAATTATTGATACATTTTGTTTAGACACGCGTACCTGACCCTCATTCGATTAATTACAATGTCGTCGAAACCGCTCTTTAAATGACTACAATTATTTATAGATCACGATTTGACTAATGACTTTTATGTTTTTATTTTTCTTTAAAGTGGAAGTGTGTTGTTAATTCAGTACCATTATTAGTTTCTAAATGCTTTGTTTTGATATTAAAAATGTAATAAATTCTTAATTGTCAGGCGACTTCTCATAGATAGAACCTAACAGACATACACACAAAACTATCGACTATGACGAGTTTTCGATGAAAGCTCAATAACAACTTGATTTTTCCAAATTTCTTCAAAAATCATCACCATATTTTAATAAGTTTACACAAATCCTTAAAAAATTTTACAAAAAAAAATCTTTTCGTTTGCTCTTAATATGGTTTTGGTAATTTAAATTAAATTGGGGTAAGATGTTATGGGCTTGCATTTTCTTCCAGTCAATAAAGGGGTGATTTTGATCACTGCACAATGCAAATTTCAAACAAATAAAATAACCTTTTAAAACATAAAAGTGAATAACAAAATAGGTACTTACGTGAAACTGCTAGTAACACTTTAACTAGAAAAAACATTAAGGTGGAAACAGCACTAAAATAGGAAAGGTAAAACCCCGCCCGCAAGCGTTGACAAATGTGCGGGACAGGTGTAAACTTTTTACCACCCCCGTGCGGTAACGTCACACCTACAAAGAGTAAATACAGTATGTGACGGTTTTAATACAGGTATGAAATGGGCCAAGCAATTCGTATGAAATCGAAAGAAAATTCTTTTTTTTTTTTCAAACTAAAATCAGCTGATTGATAAAGTTGGTGAAAAGTAGTCCAGTGTAGTTAATTGATTCGCATACTTAATTTTCTGTAACATCCTTCCAAATTGATAACTTACTTACACTCTTAAAACTCACCCAACATATATTTTCGCCCTTGGTGCGGATTTATTTTAGCTGATAACGAATTATTTATTTTAGTTACCAAATAATAAGAAAATTCAAAAAATTTCGAGGAAGCTTGCAACAATTTCAACCAGATGCTCTTAATTTAGATCAAGAGCGAACCCAAAACATAAAAAAAATCAAAGTCTTGACATTCTTCCTTGATAAATGGCCAAAATTGAGGCCAAGAGTTACCCATCACATAAAAAAGTAGTTTGTGTCAGCAATTTCTATATTTTGAAGTGAGGTTGAAGAAGTTTCCCATGAACATGACACTTGATTAACAAGGATTGATAAGGGTTCCGTAGTTGCGTGGCGCGGAATGTTACGTTGAATTATGTGGAAACTTGTAAAACGGTTAATATGAACTATACGAAATAAATCGGCCATTACTCAAAAATTTTAGGATAAAAATAAAATGTGGAGATCACAAAAAAAATCACAATCACAAAAAAAAGATAGCGCGTTTTTGTAAAAATCACTGTAGTGGTGTCAAGAGATTTTACAAATAATTTAAGAATTTTGCTTTTAATAAAAATCGCTCGCTGCTATACTGTCCCCGTTAACTAGATTTTTTTTCAGGTTGTTTAGTGCTCTACTCTTCATCATCCTTATATTTTTTATCCCTACCCTTTGTCGCAGCCTGTATATCACAGTTTCTTTATTATGATTTATAAGTTTAATACATAATATATACGGGGCATTAATCTCTTTCAAACTCTCGGGTGGTAAATTAGTCCATGAAACTGAACAACTTCCCCAAGGAACATAGGTCAAAATACGAAAAAAAATGTTTGATCTCCCTGGACTGATTAACCACCCGAGAGGTTGAAAGAGATTTACCTAAAGCCCTGTATATATAATTTCATGGGAAGTTGCTTTACTATTTTCTCTTTATATTGTACACTTGTAGAGTTCAGACCAGTCCGTATTAATCAGTGGCATGGTGGTATAGGTCGCACAACGAAAGTTAAGGCAAACGTGGTACTCTAACAGACTTAATTTTTGCGTTTGGTTTGTTTAATTTATGTTCTATCTTTATTGGAATAAGTTAAACGACTTCAACGAAAGGGGGAGGCTATCAATCCACTATATTCATAGTCCTGTATACAAATATTACGTCTGTGTGCGCCTAAACTCGCCTCAACTTTCGTGCACGAGCCATCTATCCAACTTTTACACATATTTGTTAACACTTTTTTATTTTTTTCCGACTAAACTTTTGTGCTGTTCAAAGAAAAGAAAATGCGTTTGCTGTTTGCACCCTAATTTCGAGAATTCTTAGAGGTTGAAGCTATAATATTAGGTAAGGTTCATTAAAATACATAAGTTGGTTTTTGTGTAAAAGAGCAACTAACATCCATACTCTGAGCTTCGTCCGGGTGGGAATTTTGTAAAGCCCTCTCTTGTTACTAGCCTCAGTCAAAAAATAAAAGCTTTCTAAGTTCAGGAGGCTTACCATGATCGCTTAGCGCGATCCAATTTAGGACCTAAACAAGCCTGCAACGCTTATTCGTACCATGATGACTTAAAGCGATTCAATTTTGGCGCTGTTGCGATTCAAAGGCAGACCAGCGACAATTTATGTAGACATTTAAAATGGACCATAGACAACCGAGTAGTTCAAAAGCAGCCCCATCATGGTACCATTTTAAAAAACATTCCAATTGCGAAGCAGTTCAAAGTTGGATCCTAAACATAATAGTAGATTAAGCAACAAGGGGATAAAACAGTGTATAATGTCACGGGCAGCATATTGAATTCTGAGCGAAATGAAGGATTCTGTAGTTAGTTCCCGAACGTAGTGAGGGAATTAAGATCTTAATTCCCGAGCGGAGCGAGGGAATTATGGTAAGAATCCTGAATGAAGCGAAGGATTCAAGTCTACCCAAGACTAAGACACTTTTATCCCCGAGTAGCTTACTCTACTTTATACACCTACTGCGAGGTTAAATAAAAAAGAAATTATAAATTCATCCCATCAATAATGATTTGAGCCTCCGTTTCTATGTAAGAGTCGCTGGAATTACATACTGGACTTTTTATTTATTTATTTAAAAAACTTACCACAAAACAATTTAGTAATTCGTGATAAAAATCACAGATCCAAAATCACCTACGACGTTTACTTATAATATTTAGTTCCGTAGGCAAAGGAAAGTCAATAGCTAAGACATAGAGCCAAGTTTTTATACTAAATATTTTTAATAAAAGTAAAATCTCTTTGATGTGTCAAATTTTATAGTTAAAATCTACTTGGACCAAGGAAGTTTTTTTTTCGAAATTATTTTTGATAGAAGTTTTTGTTGAAATTTTGGCGTTCCATATTTAAATGTCATTAATGCCCAAGGGAAGTTCCATACAATTTTATTTCCCTTAAGCTTTAATGGCTTACTTTCAAAAATAGAATACTTGACGTATAATACGTGTTCCAGATGCAGGTAGTGTATAAATGCTTTTAAACGACCGTGGTAGGTACCAAGATATAAGAAGATGAAAAGTGTCTTATTCTAGTTTCACTTCCATTACAAAGAATTCTAGGCAAAGAAAAATGTTCTGAATGGAACGTGAACCCTCGACCCCAGGATTGGATCTATCTCGGGGGTTGTGGGTTCAGGTCCCATTTGAGTCGGAATTTTTTCTTAACCGAAAATTCTTTGTGAATTTCCTTCTACGTCGGATACCGTTTTAAAAACACTTTCATTTAGTTACTAACTAGTTTTCTTGCCCTGGGCCCGCCCGCATGGACTACAAGTTATATTATGCCCAGCTGTGCAATAAAAAAGGTCTACCTCTGTACTAAATTTCATCAAAATCGGTTCAGTAGTTTAGGCATGAAAGCGTAACAGACATGTCTGTCGAGTTACTTTTGCATTTATTATATTAGTAGGGATAGGGATTTAATTTTTATTTTTATCATTTTCGGAACAGTTTTGTAATACAACCATGTCCCAATGCCAACCTCTTCTCAGCCTAGTTTCAGTTTCTCACAGAACCCACGTTTTATTTCCAGACAGGGGGATAATCTCTAAATAAGCCTCCAATAAGTAGGTACTACGAACCGTTCCTAGTCTATCTGCAGACCCTATCGAATTGTCTTTCTCTACTTTTATTCTTTTCATTCGCCTGACGGGAATTAAGTTTATTGGACAGTTTATTCTTGTCTACAATTTGGTTAGTTTTGTACCTCTTTTATATGCAGAAACTAACTTTCAGCCCGCGACTTCGTTTATGTTAAAAAGTATCTTATATCACACTCCAGCCATTAAACTACATACGTTGCTCCGTTACGACGTGAAGGAACGACAAACAGACAAATACATTTTCATATTTGGGCGATTCCGCTAGAGGACAGATTTTGTTGCACCCGCGATAGCACTTTAAACTTTTCTTGTGCTAATTCATGCATTTTATTCTAATTTGTATATAGAAACCTTTAAAAACACGTTAAAATGTGACCCTTAGACCAGTCAATTTCTTATAAATGTTTTATATTTTATTAATAGAAAGCCATAAGTGTGTCTAAATGTTGCACCCGCGATTATGGAATCGTCCATTTACAATACCACTTTTAATCAAGGAAGTAAAGATAAGAATTGAGTAGCAAACAAAAAAAAAGAAAATTAGCATTATCATATTTTTAAAATTTTTGTTTTCACTGGCGAGATAGACCAACACAAAGCTTGCTTTGTAAGTATTTAATTTGACACAAAGTGCCAACTAAAGTATGGTTGATATTTTAGAAGGCCGGTGACGTTAGACAAAACTGTGCACATATATAATTAAAAGTACTTAATTATAAATGTGCACAGAGCACTATATTACTTTTCTGTCTTACTTACAACTTTTGTTTCGCTCGGCTTTATGGGTCTATAGGATTTTATGTATATGTCTGTGTTTAAAAAAGACGTTAGTTATGATTTTATGATAAGGAAGGAGTCGTCGCTCTATCGACTTTGATAGACCTTACCGAAGCAAAAAAAAGATGGCTCATAATAATATAGTCAATCACTCTTGAACGATTTTGTCATAAAATAAAGTTCAAATCAAATTTTTCAAAAGAATGCTCCCTGATCGAGCGGAAAAATGATTTTGTATTCATTTTGCCAAAAGTTTGTCTTTCGAAGAACGGTACAAGTTTTATAAGTGTGTAGTATTTTCTTTGCAAACAGTTGCCAATGTTTTCATATTCTCGTCGTTTCTATTCGCTTTGTTATTTGTTCGCCGTTTTATTTTAAGAAGGAATTGTTTTAGAAAGTAACAGGATGACTATTCCACTAATCAATGGCTTCACAATGGCTGTGAAATGACAGTAAATATATATCTAAAATATAATGTGTGTATGTAAAGCTGTGATATTGTATTCTTCTTCTTATGGTGATAGTCAAGTGTATTGTGTTGCGAACTTGACTAACCCTGGTGTCAGAGTTTTCAAAACATGTTTGTATTTAAAGTATATTTATCTGTGTTAGTTTATGTACACACCGCAGCACATCAGGCTATACATGTTGACCTTGAGGTTGCCCTTATCTCGCTCGTAATAGCGTCTGCTTTCGTAGTGCAAATGGATAACCTGATTTGCTGCTGTCTCTACTTTACATTACCATCCGATTTCCTAGTTTTTAGAAAAATAGAATATTTATCTTAACGTGAAATTACAATAGACTACATTATTTTAAAAAAAACTTAGTAAAACCTTAAAACAATCAGTTCCAACAAAACAAATGTAAGCTATGTAATAATGATACAATTAAACAGAATGCTAACTCAGCTTTCACAATGCGGACTATAATTCATAGATTAAAATGATAAAATTAAACGTACATTCAATTATAGTCCCACTGGGTGTGAGCTTTATTCGGGATTGAAATGATAAATGATCGCTTCAATGATGAATTCGATTGCCCCTTGTGTATTCAATTATCATCAAGCGATTGAAATCAGTACAGTACACAAGGATTGGTCTCGGAATAGGCAAATAGTTCTATAGCAATGAGGTCTAACTGTGATATACAGGGTGTGAGGGACAGAGCTTTGCAAATACTTAAAAGGTGGAACCTACCCATGACTATAATCGGCTACAAGTACTTATTTTATCCTAGTAATGTCAAGTTAAGGAGTTTTCGTTATCTAAATATATAAAAGGAGAAACTGACTGAATGACTGACTGACTGACATATCAACGCACAGCCTAAACGGCTAAACGTAGGCACTTGAAATTTGGAAGGGACGTAGCTTAGGTACCGTAGAGGTGCACTAAGAAAGTAATTCCCGAAATTCCCACGGGAACGGGAATTAGCGGGAAAACCCTTTTGTATGAAAAATCTAAGCCGTTTAAGTTAGACGCTCGAAATTTTGCATGCAGGTACCTTAGTAAACTTAAAGCTTAGTTGCAACAGGATATTGCAAAATTCCCACGGGAACGGGAGTTAGCGGGAAAAAAATTTTGTATGTAAAAATCTAAATCTTAAACTATTAATATTAATAAAGTGTAATCTGTTCAAAATAAAAAATTAACACGCAAACAAAGTTGCGGGCATCAGCTAGTTAACTTATATTGACGCCACGCAATGGGCAAAATTATACTACCGTTGCCTCCTACAATGATAATTCAAATTTTGACGAGTAAAAAGGTCCATTATAGGTACTTACTGCGAAACCGCGCGTCGCTCTCAGAATGCGATATGTACAAAATAAATAAATAAATAATAAATAAACGTTACACACTCAAAGGCCCATATTAAGGTTTTCCCTGGTATCGTGGGTCCCTCAGAATACACATAAAGACAAACACAAACACCCATGACCCGAGAACGAACATCTACTTTTTACACAAATATTTGCTCCGACTTGAAATCGAACCCAGGACCCGTCGATCAAGAGGTCGAGTGGTAGTGACTCGACCAAACCGGTCGTTTGGTCGACAAAAAAAACCACAACGAAATTGGTCCATTCCTTTAGAAGCTACAATGCCAGAAACAGACACACAGAGTGCCTGACAGGGGTTAAAACCGCTGTCTACAGAGCAGGTACACTAATTTTAGTAAAATCTCCATCCATCCATACACTAACGTCTATAATCCCTTCGGGTTTATGCAGCAGTTCATGTAGTTTGAGAACCACTTGATGCCACATTTGACTATCATTCTGAGGGCTATTTGATGGAACATGAGTATAACGGTAATAGATTATTTTGCCTTGTGGTGATCGGTTGAGAATAACACCACCCCATCTCTTTCCGTGGGTGTCGTAAGAGGCGACTAAGGAAACACAAATGAGACCTGCCTCCTAGTAATCCATCCCAGGCAACGACACTTCATTTTTTTCTGAATCTGAGGTCTCATGCGGTGTGGTACAGAAGTCCGACGCCAAATAGCTTGCTGTGTTCCGTCGATGTGTGGGAGTACCAGTGCCTTTATAGGCACTTTCTGGGTTAACTCGCTCCATCATCGACCTCATCTTTGACCTTTATGGTCAGGATTGAAGTCAAGAGTTAACCCATATTATAATAAAATAAAATAAAATTAGTGTATGTATGCTCCAATTTAAGGGATATAGTTCTCGTATTAAAACGTACCTATTTAATCTTTAGTTAAGTTTTTAATAACATGCATTGTTTCTCTAGAGAAACAACCCTTCCTAGAGAAATCGCATTCTATAAAGGCGGCCGGTTTGGTCGAGTGGTAGTGGCCCTGCCTCTCGATCGACGGGTCCTGGGTTCGAATCCCAGTCGGGGCAAATATTTGTGTAAAAATCAGATGTTTGTTCTCGGGTCATGGGTGTTTGTGTCTGTCTTTATGTGTGTTCCGAGGGACCCACGACACAAGGGAAAACCTTAATGTGGGCCTTTGTGTGTATGGCGTTTTTTTTTTTTTTAAAGGCAGTAAAGATAAAGTTCACACAAAAAAAAAATTGTCAGCCTTTCGCATACAATACAGCAAAACCCTCGCATCCTTTTACTAGCTTCTACAGTACGTCTGGGCAGACTGGGCAACTGGCAAATTTTCGGTTTTTTTCACCCCCAGTCAAGCATGGAAGTAGTAAAATCTGCAGAGAGTTAACTGTATCTTAAACTTGATACTTACTGCGGTTGACAAGGGACGCTAGTTTTACGAACATTACGTCTTGGGTTTACAGTTCACTTAATTAACTAATTAGGATTCAGTTTCAGTGTAAAAGTTTGTGAATAAAATGTGAAGGGTTTAAATTATGTCAATTTTATTGCTGGTAAGTACTTTTATTAAGTTTTAAGATTTGTTTGACAATATCGGTTTATATCAGAGTTCAGAAATCTGTCACCGGAAAATTGTATGTTACACCATAATGTTACAATTTCACTAGTGAAATTACATCACCCATGACACGGAGTACGCGAAACAGCTAGGCAAATTGTTATCAGGATTTTGGCGAGGTTTGCTTTATGTCAGCCTCTAAGGATACTTGTAAACTTACAGTTGCCAGCGTTTTTCGTTGCAAAACTGCACTTACCGTAACAGGACACAATGCAAGCATATGGTAACCTGATATGTGGCCCTCTGTACGCGTACAATTTTAATAATAACTATATAATGAGTTGAAATAAGGTATAGAAAATTATGTGGAGAATTCTTTGCTAAGGAGTGTAACGAGACATAATTCCTGACTTCCATCAGAAAATTTTCTGGTCGATTGGATAAGCTACGTTCTGGTATCAAAAATGAATAAGTGAACTTGGATTACCTTCCATGCTGCGTATGATAAAATACATTATTGCAGCCTCTGTTTAAATTTCAGCAGGATTTTTTTTCGCAAATAACGAAAAAACACGCAATGCATTATCCACACATTTTCAGCACTCTTCTCACAGAATGTTTCTTTCAAATAATAGTAAAACATTTCCATTTTCCCACAAAGACTGAATGAGATTGAAATGGGGATATTACTTAGAACCGAGGAGTAATAAGAGTGGGGAGAAGTTACAAGCTCATCTCTGTGACAATCATTTCGGTCATGATGTAATGACATTACTTCGGGCTTGGGTCAGTAATTTGTGGTTTTCTTTAGGAAGATCATTCCCTTTGAATGTCTTCGGAGACCGTTGGTTGGCCGTAGGTCATCCACATAAAATGAGTTCACCTGGCCAAATTAAACTTTAGCTTTACATCGTTTCGGATGGTTTATGTAGACTGAGTATGAGTATGACGGTTACTTCGGTTTTGTACGATCTGAACTGAATCAAGAGTTGAGCTTTCCCTTTCATTTCTCGAAAATACTGGTACTTTGGTGTGCAATCGGACACCAGCTGGGCTATGATGATCGCCATGACAATATTATCTCACGCGTTATCTCGTGGTCACGTGACGCTTTCTCGTAATCTCATTGGTCGAAACAGTCACGTGACCACGAGATAGCACGTGAGATAATATGTCATGGCGATCATCATAGCCCTACAGATTTGCATTAAACTATTTCTTTAAACAAAACATTTCTGTAAGTCTTATGTTTGGCGAAATTATTCAGTCTCGCACTGCTCATCAAATCATTTATTCGCATCACGGTTTTCATCCCAAGAGTTTTTTGCATTGATAAAACGAAAATAATCCTGTAACTTAATGTTATAGAAATAAGGATCTTCGTCGTGTGGTGATAGGTTGAGAATAACAACCATCTCTTTCTGTGGGTGTCGTAAGAGGCGACTAAGGAAACAAAAATGAGACCTGCCTCCTAGTAATCCATCTTAGGCAACGACACCTCAGTTTGTTTTCAATCTGAGGTGGCGTCTTATGGTCTCATGAGGTGTGGTAGGCTCTGTAAAGGGCCGTCTGGTTCGCGACCACACTCCTACCGTAGTCTGACGCCAAACAGCTTGCTGTGTTTCATCGGTGCGTGGGAGTACCAGTGCCTTATTTAACATTTTCTGGGTTAACTCGCTCCATCGTCGACCTCATCTATGACCTTGGTCAAGATTGGGGTCAAGAGTTAACCCATCTCATAATAAAATAATAAAAAAAGAAATTAAAATACATCTCTTCTCAATTATAACTCCATGCTTCGAATCCTATGCACATGTAGCTTATAAAGTACGGGTCAAAGTGCCTATTAGAGAGTCGGTACACAGCCTTGAAAAATGTAAAATGTACGCCAGCTGAAATGTAAATGAGGTCCTTTGTGTTTACATTTTATGGTACACTCGTAGGTGAATAGAGATGGGATGTTTTTTAAGGACTGAAGCAGAATTTGAGTAAGCTTTAAACAGAATTTAAGTTTTATCTTATGTTTTGATAGTTCAAGGTAATTTGATTGGGTCATTGGCATTTCTTGGGTTATTTTTTAGGGGGTCTACCTTAATATTCATTGTATTCAAAAGTAACTAAACGGAATGTACTGTGTATGTAAAGTTCTAGCCTGTAGATTTTTGTGAGAAGTTATTTATATATATATTTCATTATAAGATGGGTTAACTCTTGACCTCAATCTTGACCAAGGTCACAGATGAGGTCGACGATGGAGCGATCCGAAAAATGCCTATACGCACCGACGAAACACAGCAAGCTGTTTGGCGTCGGACTTCGGTAGGAGGGTAGTCGCGAACCAGACGGCCCTTCACAAAGCCTACCACTCCGCATGAGACCATAGGATGCCACCTCAGATTCAGAACAAATTGAGGTGTCGTTACCTAAGATGGATTGATAGGAGGCAGGTCTCATTTGTGTTTCCTTAGTCGCCTCTTACGACACCCACCATACTAGGGTTGGCAAGGCCCACCCGCCCTTTCACCTGTATTTGCCTATGATGGGGGTGAATAAAGGTACATTAGAAAAAATACATTTCTGACGGATCTATTCAATTCAAAATTCAAAAAGTTTTATTTTCATAAACAGGATTTTATATAAAACAGTGTATGCTGGTACCCACACTAGGTTTCCCTGTGTTGTGGGTTACCAGCCTCTTTCCCTTGGGATACATAATTTACTAAAATATATTTAAAAAAAACAACAGGTTGCACTCCGGGAGTGCCGGCAGAAGTGAAAACTTGAACATTAACGTTGTGCATTAATATTTTATTTAATTTTTTCTATGCTGACACCGGATGACATCTTGACTTTTGCAGTTTTAATTTCCTATATTTATCAAATACCCCTCTGTAACATCTTGACTTTTGCAGTTTTAATTTCCTTTATTTATTAAACACCCCTCCGCCTTACGGATTTTCGATCAGGGTCACGTGACAGACACGTGACCCTGACGCGAGTTTAACATTTTTTACCCATACTTCAAAGTGCACAACGCCGCTAAAGAAATTTTCACTTCAACAAAAATGAAAGGTATTTTTAAGGACAGTGTTTCAGACACGAGATCACGCTATTTTGAATTATCTCGCTTCGAAGTTTTTACGGCTAAAGGTATAAATATATACTAGAAAATTCAAAAAGTATTTTTTTCGTGTTCAATAAAAGAACCATCAGTCATAACCATAATTTAATTTACTTTTAGAATTAACATTCACAAAACTCGTGACATTATTCATTGTGTCAATATTAGTAACTGTGAAAATGGAGAAGTACAATTTTCGTGGTAGTCAATAAGAGCAATCCCTACTAATATTATAAATGCGAAAGTAACTCTGTCTGTCTGTCTGTCTGTCTGTTACCTTTTCACGCCTAAACCGCTGAACCGATTTTGATGAATTTTGGTACAGAGATAGATTAGAGCCTGGGAAAGGACATAGGCTACATTTTATCCCACAGTTGGGCACGATATAACCTGTAGTCCACGCGGGCGGAGCCGCGGGCGGAAAGCTAGTATACAATAAAGCCTATAAAAACAATTCGGAACCTAATAACTAAATCTAAAGTATGTTTTTGTACAATTTTGCATCCACAGACTTAATGTCCGTGCCCTTAATCTCTAAAGTTGTGTCTTTTCATTTTTACAGTAAAAATCTAAGACACTAAAATATAACTTCTGGTTTTAAAACATTACGTCTAAATTTTTCGTCTAGATTTTACGATTCGTTATAGAATTAACAAAGAAATAATAGTTATTGAGTCAAGTCATGGAAATTACAGAAGCACAACACATGCCTATCGTTTTTGCGGAGTATAAGCTTTTAAATAAAATAGGGTGTCTGAACTTTTACGGTCATGCCACTTCTGGGTTAATTTTTTGTCCGGATTTGTGGTATTTGCGTAATTTTTGTGCAAATACTCCTCATTATTCATGTATCCTTTTTTATTTTTCTCAAGGTCTGTTTTTGTATTTTTAAACATTGAAACTTTAATATCATATGATTTTGCTTACGTTGTTAGCACCTATTGAAGTGCCCTCTGCTAAATTTTGCTTACAGATTCTGTTTATTATACTTTCACTCACATGGTAAAACAAATAAAGGGAAGAAGTACTTGGTACTATCAGCATCATTAATCAACAAATCATTTATTTATAAAATAAAATACTTAATATACAAATTAAGTACTTACTCTAAAGGCACGTTTATGCAATATATTTACTGATTCTTTACACAGCTCTATAACGACAATGTTATTTAGATCTAGACGTTAAATGTTCACAAATTTTAATGATAGTAGGTTTTCTAATACTTTTACAAAATAATTTACTACTATAGTTATTTTAAGTGTTAAAAAAAAGCATTTTTTAAATATTTGCATTAAATGAAGACCTTTGATTTCTGGGTTGCCTGGAAGAGATTGCGCTTAGCCATAAGGCCGCCTTTGTGTACTTTTGTACTTAACTGAAAGTTTTAGTTTTATAACTTGGCGTGCAATAAAGTGTTTCTGTATGCCTCTGATATTCATACGTTTTTACTTTTCCTGAAGTTCTCATATCCATCACAACACCCTACACTTAAAGAGCACTTCCTTCTTCAAGTATGAGCAACAAATGGACGTTTTTTTCTGCAAAACATGCAAACGTATGCGAGGCTATGAAATCTTTTACACCCGCTAATGTGGCGTACTTTCTCACGTAAAAGAACGATTCGTCAAAAGAATTTGCACCATGTTTCTTCATAAATAGGATTTATTTTCATTAATTTCGCTTGTGTCTTACATGTTTCGGAAATTATAAAGAATGAGCACGAAAGATATTTAGAGTAATGTTTGAAAAGATTTTGGTATAAAAATGTTTTTATACATTCAAAATGTTTCTGATTTACTTACACATTTTCTCGCTAAAATTTGTTGTAGAGTAGGTATCGGGTGTAAGTAATATGTGTTCTACAAAAAAGTATCATAAAAATCAAAATAAGTTCAATATGAAATCTTAAAATAATTACTAAAACCATAAATTATTTAAAAAATGCAACTTTTCAAATAGTATCACCTAAAAATGTTGCATTTAAATTATTATTTAGGTATAGAACGAATTAAGTACCTAAAATATATTTTAGACCGCCAAATGGCCACTGACTTGGGGTCAATTGGCAACAGCCGGGACCAACGGCTTAACGTGCCCTCCGAAGCAAGGAAATACTCGTGATAAATTGCCACTTTGATCACCCATCAGGTTCCCTGCCTGCTAGTTATGCTGAACAATTAATAAGTCTGATAATAAATAACATCGATTTAAGTTCACTTCCCAACATTAATCCTTTAAACCATCTGAGATTATTCTAAAAGGATAAAACTAAAAAACCAATTCAGATAAATCGTCACGAAATATCCTTCTAACCCAATTAATTAATATCATATTTCTTGATTGGCCCTTCAATTCCAACTGAAATCCCTGCCAATTCCAGGGGATGTCCCGAGAGGATTAATTCGACAAAAGCCTTCGAAAACCCTTCAAATGTCGGCAAAACCATTACCATCATAATAAAGGTATCACTTTAATGTTAAGGTACCCTTAATAATATTCTCAATAGATGGCAATGTAATGTTGATTATTCGAAACATTTACATAAAAACAAAAGAGAAGGGGGAAGAGTCCGCGAAAATTATTTCCGGGATAAATTTAAAACCGAGATTTATACGTACATAAATTTCCGGTATTTTTGCGGATATTTCCCCGCGACTTTATAATGCTGTGTTTCAGTTGAGATTTTTAATTTTTTTCGTTTTGTGGTGGCAAATAAAATCATATGGGAATAATAATTGCGAAGGAGAGAGAGAGAGTTTTTGGGAAATTTTTTTTTCAGTAGTAAAAGTAGATTCTTTTTAACCGACTTCAAAAAAAAAGGAGGAGGTTATCAATTCGGGTGAATTTTTTTTTTCTTTTTTTTTTTATGTTTGTTACCTCAAAACTCCAAAAAACGTCAAAAAAAATTCCTCTCTATTTACCATATTCCGCTATGAATTCACCTATTTGCTGTTTTACCCGTAACCACTACTTACTCGTGAACACAGCTTTAAAAAAATATTTCACCCTTTTTGAAGGCGGGTCAATTTTTTGTTAAAAATGTTTTATTTAAGTAGCGATTTTATTGTATCTCGATATTGGTATCTTAGAAAACATTAATGTAAAAATAGCCAATGTAATTTTGCAGACCCTTACTTTACGTTTGCGAAAAATCAACTCGACCCGTTGATACGTTACGACGTGAAGGAGTCAAAGGGCCTACACTAAGGTTCTCCCTTGTTTCGGTACCTAGCAACATACACCCATTCTGATCAGAACTCCTAACTTGCAAAAAACCTTTTAAGAAGCATAATGTCTAAAATGCAGTACGTCTAAAGAGGAAAATAGCTAGATCTATAGATATGCCTAAGATTAAAAAAGCCTAAGACACAAACTGTCTAACCTTTATAAAGACTAAGCAGTAGAGCACCTAAAGTTGGTTTAAGACTAAATACCACCCATGGTCCGAGGATAAACATCTGCTTTTTTCACAACTAATTGCCTCGATCGGGATTCGTCTATCAATAGGCAGCGTCACCACCACTCGACCAAACCGGCCGTAAATAGTTTTGGATTAAAATTGAATCCTTTGGTAAACAGGTTAAGTCTTTGTTTTGATTCTTACAGAATGGATGTTTCAGAATAAATAAATAAACGCTACATACTCAAAAATATATTTTAAATAAATGTAGTGACATTTGTCAGAATAAATTTATCAATTCCGAAGTCCGAAGTCGACTGTAATTTCTGTTTTAACAGCATAAATCATTACTCAAAGTAAGAAGAAACGTCGAAAAACCTTTTACATTTTATTGCAAAACTTTGTTGAAAACTTTGAAAGTGATTTGAATAATTTTTAATTTGGTTTTTCGCTGTGGCAACAATAATGTTATGCATTGAATTTAATGCTTAAGCTATTTTAAATTGAATTTTACGTTTGTGTGGAAGCCAGGCTTGGAAAAATCTGTCAACGTGGATTTAATTTACTGTTTACCTAATGGAATAAGGTACTGTGTGATTTTCGCAGAGAATACTCGGTGGCGTGTAAAAATAATACACATAAGATAGAATCACTTGTATGTTATTTTGTCTACTCGTAATAATTACTATAAGCCTACTTAACATAATTTTTTATAATTTAATTACAAATATTAGTGCTAAGCAGGTTTTTTGATATTTTTTGTTCAAAAATCTTTAAAATATTAGTCTAATGTAATTAGTCTAATGTAGCAGACAGGCACGTTTTAACTGTTTGAATAGAATAGAATACATTTTTAAATTTAATTTGTTTGTTTGATTTTAAGCTATGGTACTGGAGGCCTTGACAAAGTCACATTCTGGTAGTAATTACTAAGATCGATAGTTCTGAAACGTATGGGATTAACATGGACTGACCACGCGACTTTTCTATTTAAATTTTTTCAAATTTCTATTCCATACATATTTTAACTTTTGATGTGACGTTGTTGTCTTCCTGTACTTTTTCCGCTAATTAAGATTACTATTTTTCTTCTTAGGGCTTAGTCTTGTTTCTCATTCGGGGTACCTTTATGATACAATACATTACAATACAATATAATTTATTGCACTTTATCTTCAGCAAACATACTTCAGCATACTTTTAGACCAAGATCCCAGGACCGCCAGACCTTACTTATTTTCTCATAAACCAAATGTGTGGGAAATAGTAGTGCTAGTACGTACTGGTAATGTATGAATACCTGCTAACTTGGGCCGACGGCCAATTTTCAGCTACCAGGTTCTGAAGGTACTTCCAAAAATTACTCACTTGTCTTGAAGTCTGGGTGTGATTAAAAGTATTGTTATAGTTCCCTGAATATCATATACAAAAATCACAGCTCAGATTGTAGGTATAATCGTATAATTTACTAGCGAAATGTAAAGCGTCTGGCAGAAATTACAGCCGACGGAGAATGTCTGGCGGTGTTGAACATTAATTTTTATATTTAATTAATTATATTCTAAAAGACATCAGCAGCCAGACTTCAAGACAAGTGAATAATTTTTGGAAGTACCTTCAGAACCTGATAGCTGAAAATTGGCCGCCGGCCCAGGTTAGCTGGTATTCATACATTACTAGTACGTACTAGCACTACTATTTCCCACACATTTGGTTTATGAGAAAATAAGTAAGGTCTGGCGGCCCTGGGATCTCCATCTATTTATCTTTCAGCAAATCATTGACTGAAAAATTCGGTTCTTACCGTAATAGACATACGATCGATACTTGTCAATGTAACGTTAAGGATTATCTGACATCCGATAATCCTTCATGTATCGGAAATAGACTTACAGAAAGATGTTCATTATTCTAGGAATTTCAGGTCCGTAATACAGAAAACGACTCAGATTCTGATCCACACTTAAGTAACAGTGTTTGCTATTTTTAACCGACTTCAAAAAAGGAGGAGGTTCTCAATTCGACTGTATATTTTTTTTTTTGTATATTTGTTACGCGATTACTCCGGCAATTATAAACCGATTTGAATAATTCTTTTTTTATTTGGTAGGTCATACGTCAGAGGTGGTCCCATTGTCACCAGGTCAGGATCTGATGATGGGATCCTGGGGAAATCGAGGGAAACCCTCAAATTTTGTAGGCATATACACTGTTTATCAGAAATTATCTTAATCTTTTTGCATCTAATGGTCACCATCTGATGTTGCTGAGCTGATGATGAAGCTGATGATGAATGGTTTAGGAGTATGGGATCTCTGTAACAAAATTATTTGGGATTGAAGTCGGTGACTCTTACGTTTTTGACGTGGAAAATTATGATAGTGAGAGAAAGAGACAATTGATAGTATAGATCAAAACTTAAGTCTCCTTCTGTAAAACGGACCTTAGATACGTATAAAATGTTTTGTGTGGTTACACTGAGGGATCATTACATCGTTGAAATAAAACATGGTAGCAAGGAATGTCGGTCAAAAGAAGATCTTTCCACGCTTTTAGACATCTCGTCTTAATGAGTCGAATGCTACACTACCTTAACGACGACGTCCTACCAACGCACTTTAAACTTTAACTTCAAGGGATTACGGTAGAGTTTCGATTCTAAGGTTAGAATGGAATAACTAGGCTTATTAGACGACGGATTCACTCACGTCTTGAATGTCCCCGATTTTAATTGACTCGGTGTTGGTTCTGGTGATGAAGATGTTTTGGGAGTGATTTGGTTGAAACATTAACCGTATTCAGAGGCGTACTTTGATTGCACTTCTTTCCTGTTTTTGTATCACCAATGTGCTTTGAAGTATCAAAATCAATCAGTAAATTAACATCAACATATAGTTATTAACGATACAAGTGTCGTAAGTAATGTGTAACGTGAGCCCACTTGAAGCAATAGCGAAGCGAACTTATCGATTCAGCTACACTTTATTGCCTGTTTTATTAGTATTTTATGCATCATTCGATAAATAAAATTACATTACTAAATCATAGAATATCAGCTGAAACAGAATTTTGGTATTTGAAAAATGGGATATTTGCTGAATAGTTAAAAAAAATTTTTCTTTTCAAAATTACTTATATCACGTATGATTTTCGGGGTATGTAATCGTTATCTCCATGGCCATGTTACGGGGCCATTTTCGAGCATAGCATTGTAAAAATTATGACTGTACACCTACGTTCAAACGCAGTTAATACTTTAGCCAGTGACAACGGCTTTGAACGTAAAATAACTACTAAATTTTGTACATTCTACAATATTTTTGAAATGTAGGAAACATCAGTAAAACAAAAGTTTTGTCATTTTGGTAACAAGGCACAAAGTTTTTGTTTGTTTTGTGTGCTTTGTTCAGACAAACCAACAATTTGCGAGGCTACACCCGTCAGGCGACAATGTCTGAATTAAAATATTAAAATGCTAAATGAAAGTTAGTGTCAAAGCCAAAAGACTTAGGCACAAGTATTTGTAAGTTATAAGTTAATTGAGATAGGTTTTTTAAACGTCTCGTTGCGTTAGGGTATTAAAAATCTAAAAATAGTGGTTTTCGGTAGATGTAGAATCAACTTTTAAACTCCTTTTGATTCTAAAGAAAACATAAAATTTACACGATACTTGCTCATCTCAACTTGCTATAACAGACCCAAAAGCGGCACAACAAAACAATGAAAATAATAGAATACAAAATTGCAATAGTGTTTTTGACAGAGTAAATTCTTAGGAAGCCCAATTAGTAACGAACCAGATTACAAACGAAAGTTTGCGGGTTAAAATCCTGATGCGAACTTGTACCACTAAATTGGTCTTTTCAGATTTTTATACGAATTTAAAAAAAAATATATAATTTCGTTTTCGAAAGGCGGCGGTCCACCGACCCGCATTGTGCCAGCGTGGTGGACTAGGTCCTAAATCCCATTCGTGTTTCGAAGGGAGACCCGTGCCCCTCGGTGGGGACATACTTACATCGGCTGATAAACAAAATCTGCTATAGCTGCACAATTTTTTAATATCAATTTATAACTTTAAAATAAGGGCGTAAGTGCGTAAGTAGTTCCGATTATTAAGTACTCTTGCAATGAACATATCTACAGATTAACACATCACCCACACACCATTTAGGAAATAACATTTCCATATTATTAGTGGGCCTAAATCACGAACGGGGTCATTCATTCTGTGTGAAATTATGATAATAAAGCCGTTTTGCAATCTCATCGCATGACTTCAACGTATTTATATTAAGCCTCGAGAGATTTATATAGTTCAGCAAGTTTTTTCTAGTGTTTTACCTTAATGAGTAAAGGACTTTGTTAAATGGACCGTTGACGTTAAAAATGGTCTCTGAAATAGGAAAATGTTTTTCACGATAAAGTTTATTCGGTTGTTTTACTAGGTGTATTACAAACTGTAACGTAATCACTTTGCCATGACTTGTTCTTTGTTTGTTTTTAATCTCATTAATGCTCTCGGTAATGTTTTATGTGTGATTTTAATGTCGCCCGTTGACAGCCGCTTTTGTGGAGTGGTAGTAGCTGCCTCTTGATAGATGGTCTTGGGTTTGATGCCCAGTCAGTCAGGGAAAATACACACATCAAAAAAGTCTAAGCAACACGCACGATTTTTCATACAACAGAGGCCTCTTTGAGAAGCTGTGAAAAGTATTTCAGACACGTATTTTTAATAAAATCTTTAGTGTGAGCTAGTTCTATACCTGAATTTTCAATCCCTATAAATGAACTTTATTTAGCTTGAAATTTGTGGAAAAGAGAGAAAAATGAAAATGAAAACGCAGTTTCTCTTTGCTTTTAGTATGGAAATGGTGAAATTAAATTTTCATGTTCGTCTCTTTTTCACAAACTTCAAGCTAGATAAAGTCCATTTATAGTAATTTTAAATTCGGGTATAGTACTTGCTCACACCAAAGATTTTATTAAAAATAAGTGTCTTAAATACTTTTCACAGCTTCTCAAAGAGGCCTCTGTTGTATGAAAAATCGTGCGTGTTGCTTAGACTTTTTTGATGTGTGTATTTGTGTAAAAAGCCGATGTATCTATCTACCTAACCCCGTCACAGCAATCACGCCTATACATATATGTTTATTCATTGAAATGGAGGAACGTGACAGAAATATTCATAAAATACACAAACATACCTCCACTCCTAGCTTAAAAGGTTCCTAAAACGTCTTTCACCAAAAAAAAATTGTTTAAGAAAATATTACTTTCATTATTTTTGTATCTACGTACTTATAAATAACTTGACTAATGTCGAAAGAGAATTCTGATCGATCTTAATACTTCTGGTTAAGTAATGTAAAAAATATGAAATAAGCTATTAATTATTATAAAAGTAATTTAAAAAAAAAAATAGACGTGTGGCACTCGGGGACTGCCGCGGTAAAGCACTTTGTATCAACTTATGCAATTATAATTAAAAGTAGCCCTCTACTTTTAATTATAATTGCCGAAGTTGATACAAAATGCTATGTGAAAATTTCAAAAAAGTTTACAATTTCTTTTGTTTTTTTCGCAATCAGCACCCCCGAAAACCTATTAAACGACACCCATGACGGTTTTTTACAAAAAATACATGTCCGCCATCTTGGATTTCAAAATGGATGTCATTTTCGGAATCAGAACCCCCGAAAACCTAGTAAACGACACCCATGTCGGTATGCCCGAAAATTTCATATCCGCCATCTTTGATTTTTGGTGGGGGGAATCGAGACGCTCCGGGCTTTGCCCTTCGCGTCACGATTCCCCCAACTAAAATCCAAGTTGGCGGATATGAAATTTTCGGATGGCGGTCGGCGGTTAATATGCTTGGTGACGCTTCGGGCTTCGCCCTACACGGAGCTCGGCCTTCGGCCTCGCCCTATACGCAGCTCGCCTCGGCTCGCGCGTTCGGCTCGGTCTGCGACCTTGCCTCACCTTAAAAATCTAAATTTGTATGGCGGCCATCTTTAATTAGGGGGGGGACGCTCCGGGCTTCGCCCTACGCGGAGTTCGGCCTTCGGCCTCGCCTCGTGCGTTCGGCTCGGTCTTCGACCTCGCCTCACCTTTAGAATCTAAACCCCCCAGATACCGATTTTCGTCCGGATCGGAGCAACTTCATTTTATTATTATTATATTATTATTATTATATTATTATTATTATATTATTATTATTGTTGCACGCACACAAACGCCGTGTCGAAGACTGCCGAACTGAAACGACGTTAGACACCTCCGTGCCCGTCGGAGTGGGGAGCGTTAGGTTTTTTCGTTACGGAATTTCTGGATTCGGTCCCCGCGCTCAAGGCCCGCGATAGAATCTATGCAATAGCTTAAAACAACGGGTTGCACTCCCGGAGTGCCGGCAGAAGTGAAAACTTGAACATTAACGTTGTGCATTAATATTTAATTTATTTTTTTCAATGCTGACACCGGATGACATCTTGAGTTTTGCAGTTTTAATTTCCTATATTTATCAAACACCACTCCGTGACATCTTGACTTTTGCAGTTTTACTGCACAATGGCTCTGACTTGGTTTTAACGACTGTAGTCAATCGACAACAGCCGGCACCGACAGCTTAACGTGTCCTCCGAAGCACGAAAACACTCGTGATAAATTGCCACTTAAGTTCCCTGCCTCTGTGTACGTTGCTTAACCTCACTGATCGGTTGAGATCAGCGAGAGCCACTGGGCTATGAGCGATGAAGTTAATAAAAAGCTTGTAAAATACGTTAAATCTTATTATTGTGCAAAGCATAACATTTGTAAGGGAATGAGTAGAGATCTTGTTTGTCGATCCCACAAGTACCAACATTCAAGGACACGTTATACATTATCACTAACAGTAGCTAAATCTCCGTTACATTAAGGGGGCAATCAGGACTATACATTAAGCAGAGGACAGCCACAGGAAACATAAACGGTAATACCCCTTAATGCATCGGATAACATGATATCAACCGCGGATTAACTAAATTATGTCGCAGTTACTCAAGATTGCCAAATATAGCTGTTTAAATCGCTTAGTTTGTATTTAGCCAATACAACGTTTTGTTACATTTTTTTATGAATGTCGTATGAATGATCTTTTATCACGTTATGAGGTATTCTTCAGACGAGCAGATTGAGTGATCCAATAAACTGACTGTAACTTTTTTAGTTCAAGTTTGTCAAATTTTTTGCTACCACCATAATATTTTGGCAATTATTTGCTAAATACTCCCAGTTTTGGGTAAAGATAACAACTTTCTGAAAAGATCACTTACACCACATGCACATAATTTTTTTTGTTATCTTTGCACAAGCGATGGCTGTTCTTCTATAACATCTTAGTGTTCCAAAACGGTCATCCTCACCTGTTAGCTGCGCACCCTGCTAATCAACGGATGAGGCTGTTAAGTACTACAACCCGTACAGGGTTTCTTCACTTGAAATTGGCTGTTGTAAAAATATTGTCATTTGACACTGGACTTATTTATTTCTTTTAAAATACAGAGTCATAATATTACAAACAAACAATTTAGAAATATAAATAGTGATGGTTAACAAACAAATAGTTGATACTAGCTTCCCGTCTGGGACTTCGTTCCCGTGGAAATTTCGGGAATTAATTATACATATAAACCTTTCTCTTGAATCTATTGCTGAAAATTGGATTAAAATGCGTTGAGTAGTTTAAGAGATCTAAGCGAACAGATAGCGGACGCGAATTCATTTTATATTATACAAAGAAGAAAGATAAAGATTTACCCTAGATATACATTCATAATCATAACCCAAAATGTATCCCAGAATAGTGTAATCTACCAGCGCTTGAGGACTCATTATAGTTAACAACTTTCACTGAATCACTCATAGCTTATATCTTTTAAATGGCTAAACCAATTTGATTAGAACCATTTCAATCACTTCAAACCAAACAAAAATAAACCTCCAAATCGGTCCACTCGTTTAAGTGCTACGATGTCACAGATATACATATACAGATGGACAAGTTAAACTAATAACATCCGTATTTTTCGTCAGAGGTTAAAAATCCAAATTTCACTTCAATTCCCATGTTATTCTCCATACAAATGGCTTCTTAGACAAAATTAGTTGAGTTAAATGAACAGTGAAAGTCACCCCTTGCAGATTCTGGAATTTAATTTAATATAAATGAACTCGAGTATCAAGTGTGCGACTAATTAACATAGAATACAGAAAGTTAATTAATATAAAATACAGGAAAGGTTGGCAGAAATGAGACAGAAGAAATTTATTTATGATATGAATCGTGTAGCTTGTTAGAGTGATTTTTAAAACATTTGTTTTTTTTTTTAGTTTTAATTTTCTTGATGATGAATTTGTTTCAGCAGCTAACATTACGTTATGTCCCTAACATTACGTTACGTTTTGAAAAACAAAAATAAATTCTTAATTTACCTCTCGAAAATCTATATACACTATACCTTACATAAGATTTGGTGAGCTCTCAAAAGGTAACTACAATGCCATTTAATTCCATCCCCGGCGCATATGAACTAAATTATTAATGAAACAGAGAACAAAAGCGAGGTTTTAAACAAAATCCAGCTGGAATTTGGGGAAGTCATTAAGGGCAGGAAAGAGAGCAATTAGAGGCCGTAGAGTAGAGCAGGACAGAAGATAATTTGCTGTGAAATATGTTGCCTACTTTCTGTTTTCCAACTAGCGTAGAGCTAACTATCCTATGCAATATTTTGCATATTTTAAACTTTAAACTGAGAGGGTGGTTAAAGTCAGCACTTTAATGCAACGTCGGGATAATTTTTTAATCAAATTTTGTTTCTAAGCCTGAAATTGCAGTTTTAATTAAAATGTGGTTCTAATTAAAATAATTTCTTATTTAAATAAATATTACTGGGCAATTCACACGGGGCCTTCTAATTTAAAGCTAAGCAAAGTTTGTAGGTATTATATCATAGAAATGAAATTAAATTTCTTGCCTTACAACTATAATAAAATTTAATATTTCAATTGAATATTGTACAAATGGCAGCACATCAGGCTATACATATTGAACTTGACGACGCTTTTATCTCGCTCGTAATAGCGTCAGCTATCGTAGAGCAAAAGGGTAACTTGACTGCTGCTGTCTGTACATTCAAGGCAATTCACGCTGCGCTGTACAGCTAGAGTGTATTATTCCCGCTCATATTTAGAAAATTAGAACGATACAAGGTTCAATTTAGTTGTGTATTGTACTTTTGTTTAATTTAATAAATAGGTGAGTTGGAGCTAAACCGTAAAAGTCAGGATTCAAAACTTGTTTTGGGAGCACCTTTATGAACAACCAACTCTCCGCCTGGGACTCCGTCCCCGTGGGAATTCAGAAAAATTATGTAACATATGTTATTCAGGGATAATGTAGCATTCTAATGGTGAAAGAATTTTTCAAATCGGTCTAGTAGTTTCGAAGCCTATTCAATACAAACAAAGAAACAATCAAATCTATCCTCTTTATAATATCTCCTGGGAAACAGGCATTTATTATTAATGTGTTTTGTTTTTACAATAAATAATATAAACAAAAACTTATTCTTCTTCCTAGCGCTTGGTCCCATTTTTAGGGTTCCGTAGTAATCTACGAACCCTTATAGTTTCGCCATGTCCGTCTGTCCGTCTGTCCGCGGGTTTCCTAAGAAACCCTTGGTACTACAGAGCTGAAATTTGGCATGGTCATACATATAAACTACGCCGCCAGAACTGTAAAGTAAAATCTTAGAAAAAAAAAAAATTTTTCGGGTGTCTCCCATAGACGTGAAAGGGCGATGATTTTTTTTTCTCGCCTATATCATCAAATGGGGTGTCATAGGACAGTTTTTTAAAAGACAAAAGAGGTTTACTACGAACGTTTTTCGATTCAGCACTCCGCTTGCGAAAAATTAATTTTTAAAGTGAAATTTTTTGTCAAACACAAGTGTCCCCCCCCCTCTACCAGCTAAATGGTTGTTTCTAAAAATGTGAAAAAAATCACAGTGGTAGTATATACAACGAAATTAAAAGGAAAACTATCACACATAAGATGGCTCTTCAAGTTTGCGAGTAATAGTCGACCAAGTGCCAAACTTAGTTGGGATTCTGCTTGTAGAATTAAGAAGCCAGCTGCATATTTGAACCATGTTGCTACGGAACCCTACAATGCGCGTGGCCCGACACGCTCTTGGCCGGTTTTTTTGTTTTATTCGGGGTACGCTTGACCATGATCCAGGATGTGGCAGTTCAAGTTATTATAGTGGATAAACAAAAACAATAAACAAAAAAAAGACAGCGTAGACAATTGGAAGAAGAAGAAAACATGAACGAGAAATTAAATTTGAAAGGAAATCCCATCAATTTGGTTCCCCCAAGAAAATGGAAATGCACTTAGCATTAGCACCCTCATATGGTTTGAAATTTTCTTTTCTCGAGAACTTGATATCAAGACAATTATCGTTGCTGTTTGTATTACATTTTGTTTTGTATTCTTCCCGTATGAATTTGTATGAGGGGACGATTTTGTTATTATTTACCTATCCAATGCTTTTCCTCTATTGAAAGCCTTACAATAACATTACATTTTTGCATGAGAACGCCATTCCATATCAACAATCTAAACGTAAGGGATTCTTTCAATTTACGTTTACTCAATTTAAATGTTACACTCCAATGCTGTCTACGTATTTTATACATTTATAAATTAGAACAAAGGATGAGCAGCTGATGTTTGTAAAATTGGAAAACAATAAATTGCCTGAAATTTAAGTATGTTATTTAATTTGACTTTGACTAGTTAGGGTTCCTCGATAGGAAAAAAACGGAACCCTTATAGGATCACTTTGTTGTCTGTCCGTCTGTCTGTCAAGGCCCTTTTTCTCAGGAACGCGTAGAGGTATCAAGCTGTAATTTATATCAAATACTCAAGTTGAAAAAATCAAACTTCTAAACCAACACTATCAAAAGATACAGCCGTTTATGCCGCAAATTTTCGACACTCGCAAGGGAATCAAAACCTACAGGGTACTTCCCGTGAACTCAGAATTTTGAAATTTGGTACGAAGCAACGTCTTATGGCACAAATAAAGGACAAATTGGGAAAACCGTAATTTTTTAGTTACATCACTTATTAAAAATATTTTTAATAATTTTAAACTTACTACCCCTTTCCTCATGAACGAGTAGAGGTATTAAATTGAACTTTTACATATATACCTACAGGTTTGTACGGAACCCTCGGTGCGCGAGTCCGACTCGCACTTGGCCGGTTTTTATTTTTAAGATACAGCAATATCTTAAAAATAAATTATTTATAATTATTTAAACATTTTTAATATGTTTCTATGTATTCTATAATAGTAGATTAAGCAACAAGGGGATAAAACAGTGTATTATGTCACGGGCAGCATATTGAATCCTGAATGAAGCGAAGGATTCAAGTCTGCCCAAGACTAAGACACTTTTATCCCCGAGGAGCTTACTCTACTTTATACACCTACTGTGAGGTTAAATAAAAAAGAAATCATAAATTCATCCCATCAATAATGTTTTGAGCCTCCGTTTCTATGTCAGAGAGTCGCTGGAATTACCTACATACTGGACTTTTTTTTTAGATTTATTAAAAAAGCTTACCAAACAATTTAGTAATTCGCGGTAAAAATCACAGATCCAAAATCACCGTTGACGTTTTCTTATAATATTTAGTTCCGTAGGCAAAGGAAAGTCAATAGCTAAGACATACAGCCAAGTTTTTATACTAAATATTTTTCATAAAAGTAAAATCTCTTTGATGTGTAAAATTTTATAGTTAAAATCTCCTTGGACCAAGGAAGTTAAGCCTTCAATAGCTTTGTTTTTTTTTCGAAATTATTTTTGATAGAAGTTTTTGTTGAAATTTTGGCGTTCCATATTTAAATGTCATTAATGCCCAAGGGAAGTTCCATTTAATTTTATTTCCCTTAAACTTTAATGGCTTTCTTTTAAATATAGAATACTTGACGTATAATACGTGCTCCAGATGCAGGTGGTGTATAAATGTTTATAAGGATTTTGCAAAAAAGCAATTACGTTTTACGCTCTACCCGACTATGGCGAAACAAAAAGGAGGGTTATTGTTTTAACCGGTATGTATATCTAAATATATAAAAGGAGAAACTGACTGACTGATTAACTGACTGACATATCAACGCACAGCCTAAACGGCTAAACGTAGGCACTTGAAATTTGGAAGGGACGTAGCTTAGGAACCGTAGAGGTGCACTAAGAAAGGAATTCCCGAAATTCCCACGGGAACGGGAATTAGCGGGAAAATCCTTTTGTATGAAAAATCTAAACCGCTTAAGTTAGACGCTTGAAATTTGGCATGCAGGTACCTTAGTAAACTTAAAGCTTAGTTGCAACAGGATATTGCGAACGGGAGTTAGCGGGAAAAAACTTTTGTATGTAAAAATCTAAATCACGTAAGATAGATGTTTTCAATCTGTGTACTCTGTACAAAAAAAATTAACACGCTAACGAAGTTGCGGGTATCAGCTAGTTTAATCTATTCTATCATATTATAACTTCTTAACTACTTTGGAAGCTTCATGATTGTCCGCTAATTATAGGCTTTGTGACGTATCGAATATTTTTACTGGAAAATGAAATAAAATACTTTTTTCAGCACAACTCTGTCTTTTATCTCTCCTTCCTACTCATAGTATAAATGTGAAAGTTTGTGAGGATGTATGGATGTTCAAACGGCTGGACCAATTTTAATAAAGTTTGGTATGGTGGTAGCTGACATCCTGAAGTAATACAAAAGCTACATAATTTTTCCCAATTCCCACGGGAACGAAGTCCCGGCCGGAAAGCTAGTATTTTATAATAACGTCAGCATAGAAGGAAATTACACTTGTAGATAGAAATTAAAGCTTAAACAAACGAGATAAATTGTGACATTTTGTATCCGAAATAGCAATTTTAGACGAGAACATCGCCCTATCAAATTTCTCTCCGAAATATTTTAATATCTGCCAATATTTGATTTAATTCCAAATCCATCCAACCGAACGCCAATCACTTGATTAGGTACTGTTTAAATACAGACTGTTACTATACATATCAATCCTTACTAATATCATAAATGCGAAAGTAACTCTGTCTGTCTGTCAGTCTGTCCGTCTTAAATACAGACTGTTACTATACATATATCAATCCTCACTAATATTATAAATGTGAAAGTAACTCTGTCTGTCTGTCAGTCTGTCCGTCTTAAATACAGACTGTTACTTTACATATCAATCCTTACTAATATTATAAATGCGAAAGTAACTCTGTCTGTCCGTCAGTCTGTCCGTCTTAAATACAGACTGTTACTATACATATCAATCCTCACTAATATTATAAATGTGAAAGTAACTCTGTCTGTCTGTCAGTCTGTCTGTCTTAAATACAGACTGTTACTATACATATCAATCCTTACTAATATTATAAATGCGAAAGTAACTCTGTCTGTCTGTCAGTCTGTCCGTCTTAAATACAGACTGTTACTATACATATCAATCCTCACTAATATTATAAATGTGAAAGTAACTCTGACTGTCTGTCAGTCTGTCTGTCTTAAATACAGACTGTTACTTTACATATCAATCCTTACTAATATTATAAATGCGAAAGTAACTCTGTCTCTCTGTCAGTCTGTCCGTCTTAAATACAGACTGTTACTATACATATCAATCCTCACTTGTCTGTCAGTCTGTCCGTCTTTCACGCCTATTATAAATGCGAAAGTAACTCTGTCTGTCTGTCTGTCTGTATGTCCGTCTTTCACGCCTAAACTGCTGAACTGGTTTTGATGAAATTTGGTACAGATATAGATTAGACCTGGGAAAGGACATAGGCTAAATTTTATCCCACAGTTGGGCACGATATAACCTGTAGTCCACGCGGGCGGAGCCGCGGGCGGAAAGCTAGTCTTTTATACAGGGTGCGTCGTAAATAGTGGTCCAACGTTAAAGGGTCGATTCATTAGGTGTTCAGCTATCAAACATCGGAATTTAAATGTTTTTTAACTAGGGGTTTAAAAAGAAACAGATTTTTTAATATATTGCATTCCTAAAGTGTCTCTTACTTTAACACGTCCCCATCAAGCTAGTGTGCCGTGTGGTGATCGGTTGAGAATAAAACCACCCTATTTATTTCCGTGGGTGTCGTAAGAGGCGACTAAGGAAACACAAAGGAGACTCCAGTGGCGTCCTATGGTCTCATGCGGTGTGGTAGGCTCAGTGAAGGGCCGTCTCGTTCGCGACCACCCTCCTACCGAAGTCCGACGCCAAACAGCTTGCAGTGTTCTGTCGGTGCGTAGGAGAACCAGTGCCTTAATAGGCGTTTTGTGGGTTAACTCGCTCCATCGTCAACCTCATCTTTGACCTTGGTTAAGATTGAGGTCAAGAGTTAACTATAACCAATCTTATAATTAAAAAAAAGCTAGCTGCATTGCCGCGCTGGACGGCAATGGACAGACGCTGGACCATGTAGGAGTTAGAGCGGGAGCCACCACCACGAACTGACAGTCTGCGGCCAATATTCCGAACCAACTCCCTTGTTAGAATAATATTTTGTTGCAAATATATTATAAAAGGGTTATTGTTTATAAACCGAAGAACCAAAAAACAGAATTTATTCAGTTTTGTGACGAAACTAATTAAAAACAATTTTATATTACTAAAACAGTAATTGTCGCTGTGGAAACTGACAAAGTCCAATGATTTATGAGTTTGTACAGCTGTATTCAATTCAGCACTTTATTTAACTTTTACATTTTATTGGTATTCATATTTTACATAATATATTTCTACTGACAGGTAAATCTTTGCCGCTTAGTTTAAAGTGGGGAAAAAGTCAAATTATAACAATAAATAAAATACATTTTACATGGCTTTTACATGGATAAAACACATTTACCTGAAATGAGTACGTCCGGGGTACTTTCAAAGTACTTTCAAATCCTTATGTTTACTAATATTATAAACGTGAAAGTTTGTATGTATGGATTTATGGAGGGATGAAAGGATGTTTGTCACGCTGTCACGCTCAAACGACTGGGCCAATTTTGATAAAATTGGGTATGGAGGTAGCTGACGCCCTGAATTAACATATAGGTTACATAATTTTTCCAAATTCCCACGGGCATGTCATGCGCCAGAGTGAGGATCACATAATTAGGCGGGTCATCTCAGTTGAAGAAGGAAAACGAGTCAGAGGCCGACCACCGGCCAGCTGGACGCGAACCATCTCCAATGGCATGTTGCCCACGGGACTAACGACTGAAATAACCCAAAACGATGAAAAGTGGCGTAAACGTATCGGGGAGGCTGACAATCTCTCACCACTATACATCATGTTTAATTTAATAATCCTCAGAATTTATGTCAAATGTGGCATCAAGTGGTTCTGAACCACTGATGCTCTGCCTACCCCATATGGGATTACAGGCGTGAGCATATGTAATGGATGAAGGGCTGACCCCAAATAGAAAACAAGCCAGGGAATTGATTGAGTCAAAACCGATTTCGGTAACTACCGTTGCCCCATCAACGTGCATCACCCTATGTACGAGTACGTTACTTAACTTTACTTATTGATTCCGAATGTGATTGCGCTGCTAGGCTGCGTGCCCTTCGTAAACATCAGTCTCGTAGATAATAAAATAGAACCTCTCCGAGGTAGATACTTGAAATTTAATGTTTATTGCAGCAATATTGTTTACTGCAGAACATTTTAATATTAATAAAATAAATTTTTCGTATCGTTTTATGATTATGGCATTTACTTACTTTATATGTTTAGGAATAGAGCATACTAAGTAAATAACTTAATTCAGGTGGCAAAATTTAGAGCTATCTGAATTTCATACATTTGATAACAGTTACAGGCTGACCCCAAATAGAAAACAAGCCAGGGAATTGATTGAGTCAAAACCGATTTCGGTAACTACCGTTGCCCCATCAACGTGCATCACCCTATGTACGAGTACGTTACTTAACTTTACTTATTGATTCCGAATGTGATTGCGCTGCTAGGCTGCGTGCCCTTCGTAAACATCAGTCTCGTAGATAATAAAATAGAACCTCTCCGAGGTAGATACTTGAAATTTAATGTTTATTGCAGCAATATTGTTTACTGCAGAACATTTTTAATATTAATAAAATAAATTTTCGTATCGTTTTACGATTATGGCATTTACTTACTTTATATGTTTAGGTATTATAACTTAATTGCTTATAATTTAATGCTAAAATCCTTAAGTATTGATGCTTTATATTTTGGTTAATTATATTTGCCTTATTTATTTTAAATGCAAAAGTGCATGTTAGTTCATTTACCTATTAAACGAAGACATCTTAAATAGAGTATTTTCTAAAATTTCATGATTAAATTAAGTTTAATTTTTGTAAAAATATAGAGAAAAGAAATTTTAAAAGAACAACAAAAAATCAAGCTGTAATAAGTGACTATTGAATATTCCCTATCATTAGCATACAAAAGCTAAGTTCGAACATCATTATTTTTTCGGAACATATGAAGGACGTAACTTTTCACTTTGAAAGTATAATGAACTCAGCAAAATGATTTCTTTTGAAAGCTAATTTCAATACGTAGAGGCAATTTTGCACAGTGACTCAATACATTATCATAACTATAAATTAACTATGATTTAAAAAAACGTAGTCATATTTTTATGGGTTTTTGATTTGCAAACAACTAGTTTCATGCAAAAAGCAAAAAACAGTGCATGTTTATTTTCATTTCATTATCACAAGTAACTTAATCAGAATGTTGTTTGTAGATAAGAATTTAAACGACATTAAAAACTTGCTCGGACTTAATTTTTTAAAACCCTCTGCTTGTCCAAAGTAATTTTTTATACAATCTATTTTTTAAAAGGTTTTTATTACTTACATATAATGTTTGTTCGGTTCAAATCAAACATTCACACTGAATTTTAATGTAGTTAGCTGTTAATGCTGAAATTTTGCGTACTCGTTTAGTTTAGAGGAAAATACATGGTTATTCTAAATCTAATATGGCAGAATGCCCAAAACTTCCATGACATATGGGTATTAAATGGAAAAGATTGCAAAGACAAAGATTTCAATTAACTCTTGGTCATGTAAAAGATTAATTACTTCAGTCTATAGTCTTAAGGTTACCTAATGAGGCAGATATAACTAACAAGATCAACTACTAAGCAAAATTGACGTAACGTAGCTCATTCAGCGTCTCATCCTGGCACAAGTTACCTAAATCCAGTTTCCTGGCATTATCATAGCTGAACATAATGGAACTGTTACAGAGTTCGTCGACATGCTCATTACTAGGGAGTGCGTTTGACACTGCGATAACAAAGAGGTGCTTACAAAGGCGATTCGTTATATAAAGGTCGTATAGAGGTTACTCATTACTCCATGCTTGTTATAATGATGATTGTGGATACTGATATGTAGCTAATTTGATATCTCTTTTATAACGGATGATGTATGATGATTAGTTAGTATTTTATTGGTTTTTCTTTTGTTTTCGTGTAGCTGGGTTGGCAAGAGAAGTGATGTCATTAATTGTTATGGTGATGTCATTAATTGTTATGAGACTTCTAATGTCATTGTTATTTGATTTATTATTTAACATTGAGCGACAATTGGTTAAAAGTATACAATTTTAAATTAACAAAAGATTGCCTTAGTCCGTGGCGATTTGGTGAATGTTACAATTAATCCCTTTGTGTGACTCTATAATCATTAACAGATCTGCATCAAGTGCAACCAAGTGCTGTTTACTAATCAAAATAATAGTCACCGAAAATAAAAGTGTTTTCATCGTTAGGATAAGAATGAATAACACGATTATTTTCAACCGTACACAAATAGTGTTGATTAACAACAGTGTAAGTAATATTCTGAAGTAGCGTTGTTCCTGCAAAACATAAATTCACTTCACCAGAAGTCCAGAATCCGACATGTTTCCGCAAAAGCTTCGCTTCAAAAAATATCTCTATTAAAATGTTGCATAGCACAAATAAGCGCTGCATAGTCGGAACTCCTAACCCAGTTGCTGTATAAGTGTTCTATAACTGTTATATAACAGTTTTTAACTAGCGCATCGCTTGTGAAGAGCTCTCGGCTTCCGCTATCCAGTCAAGGCTACATTGTTGCAATGCTACGTTCTGAACTATTATGATGTTCTGCTAAGCGTTGCATCGTTTTTTTTAATATATTGAAACGGACTTTTGTTCCGATATGTTGTGAGGGACGTTGTTTTTGTGAGCTTGTTATAAGGTTTTTTTTAGTTAGATATTTAGATAGTATAAATTATTCATCAGTAATTTCTTGTTTAAGATTTTGAACATATTACAGCGGGTTCTAACAACGAATTTTGTTTTAAAGGTCGTCAATCGTTAATTAAGGTCGTTAATTATTTTGCGTTTGAGGCACTAAAAATCACGGTAATTCGTAATTAAAAGCGACAGAAGCATTTATCAAAAGGATAGTTTAAATATTTAATTTGACTTTATGAAATTAGGAATGACAAGAATACACTTAAAGAAATTACCTTAAATTTCCTTACCTAATATTTCGAGAGATGCTCTTACTCGGGCTCAAACCCACAACCTCAAAATGCGGGGCCAGCCCTCGATGAATATGAAGTGGTACTCATGTTTCGGGACGGTCAAGACTTGCTCATTGTTTTACTGAAGTTGTTATTTATTGCTAAAATTTGCTTAACAGTATTGTAAAAGTGGCCAGCCTTTGTTTAAAAAGTGTTGAGTTGTTTTAGCCCCACATTATCGTTTCCATAAACACTTTTGAAAAAAAAAAAATTTTGAAATTCTTTCTGAGGGTGGTGATAGGTTTTCAGTCTTTTTGCCCACGATGCAGCAAAACCCTTGCGTCCCACTAACTAGTTTCAACTGTATGCCGGGAAAGAGTTAACAGCTGGCACGTACTTAGTTTTTTTCTCTCTCAGTCTAGCGTGAAAGGTGTTTTGACTTTTATTGTAAGATAAATAAAATCTGGTCGATACGTTGCTCAGTTACAATAACGTAAAGAAGGGATAAACATACTTTCCTCATAATAATACTAGCTTTCGACCCGGTACTTCGTTCCCGTGGGAATTAGGGAAAATCATGTACCCTATGTTCATCATGGGTAATGTAGGATTCTAATGGTGAACAAATTTTTCAAAACGGTCCAGTAGTTTCGGAGCCTATTCAATGCAAACAAACAAACAATCAAATCTTTCCTTTTTATAATATTAGTATAGATAAATACTTACTCATACTAAAGATAGACTTAAATAAATCATCCATATTAATGTCTTAAAATATCTATTCAGAAATATCAACACGTCAACTCCCTGCCTAACTGAGACAGTCAATAAATAAACGTTTACGCAGATCCCTAATGGGTTTGTGGTAAACATTTCAATTACCTTTCGTGTTATTGCGCTAGGGTTACTTATAACAAGCAGTAAGGATAATAGTTTGACCATGTAACGTGCTTTTGGTATGCGGGGCGAGGCGGAGGGAAGAGCAGGGTCCACTATCCAATGGCGTCTCAATGGCAATGGAATGATAATGATGACCACTTAATCCATTCAGATGGCATAAGAGCTATCTGAATTTCATACATTTGATAACAGTTACCTAGACGAGGACGCCACTGCCAACTGAATGTTAAGTTGCTGGTATTGGGCCTTTTATAATTCGAAAACGGCATGGCAAAATGGTATTACCATGTAGTAGTAATAATAGAAGCTGAGAACATATGTAGTAGTAATAATAGAAGCTGAGAACATAGGTTCAGTGGTAATTCAAATTTCGGAGTGCCGTGCCGTGCCGCTTGAATTATAAAAAGGCCCAGTTTGTAACAACGTACAGTTGGCGGTGGTGCTACGTGTATGAAATTTAGATAGTTTTGAATTTTGCCACCTGAAGGGATAAAATGGTCACCATCGTCATTCAATCTCCACTGAGAACCCATTAATTATAAGTAATTATTAATTAGAGGAATACATGCCAAGGCCAAGGGAGTTCTTTAACGAGTAGTCTGTAGACTATTATTTGTTGTTTTTATGTATTGGTTTCATGTACTGTTTTAATGTATTCTGGTTCTTATAAATTATTGACTTGGTAAATCAAAAAAAACAAATATTTTTAAAATATTTAATTTTGTTTGATTGTTCGTTCTGACTTTTTTGTACAGGGATTTAGAGTAACTTATGCTATGTTTATACGCGAACGAAATCACGGGAGGAAGGAATAATTACATATATGGTGACTCAGTATTATGTTTGTTCAGTACGAGTATTATATGCAGGAATATTTATTATTAGTAACCTTGTAAATAAATAATGTACTGTATTATTTATGTTCCATTACGCAACATTTGTTTGTGAATGGCGTCCTGTTAATGAGGCTGAATAAGCGCTGAATAATCCGCTAAATATTTCATTGTGGAACTGACATCGACCCACGTCGACTGTCGTCAGATGATAATTTCCGTAAAGGAAAATCGAAGGATATCAATTTCTGATGAGGACAGTAATCCCCTAACAATATAAATTTAAATGTTCACGGAAAGTATTCGGTCATTATTTCTTGTTATCACGAATACACTACTAGCTTTCCGCTGGGACTTCGTTCCCGTGGTAATTTGGTAAAATGATGTTACTCATGTGTTATTTTCTGAAAACTTTCATGCTGGACTGGAAGTGAGGGAAAAGTTTGGAATGTGCCAGCTACCGGCTCTTCCCAGGCATACTGTAGGTGCTTAGGTGAGATGCGAGGATTTTGTTGTAACGCGGCAACCTATCACCATTAGACTCATGTTCCATCTAAGAACCCTCCGAATGAGTGTCAATTTTTTTTAGGTCGTCAGCTTTCGCCTGCACCCTTGTCTCTTTCACTTTTAGTATATTTTTTATTCACCCTCTGGATCTTACTGCTGGACAAAGGCCTCCGTATTCTTTGTTCACACCAGTTCGGTCTTGCGATAGCACAAGACCGTAAAATCCTGTTAACTCCGTATAAGAGACTAGTTCATCGCACCATCTTTTTGGAAGGCGAGCTCGTCCTTTTGTTTTGAACCCCCGAAAAAAAAGATGGGTGTTATAAGTTTGACGTGTGTATTAGTATATTTGTATCTCATAAACGAATGTACCGATTTCGATACGGTTTTTATTTGAAAGCTGACGCAGTCGAGGTGGTTCTTAGCTATATTTAATCAGAATTCGTTCAGCCATTTAAGAGTTATAAGCAATCATTGCCTAAAAAAAGGCAAAAAGACGTAGCAAATTTCTTCGCTTTTAAACTCAATGGGAGTTAAATTCGCATTCAATAAGCGCTGATTTATTCCAAAAAGACGGTGCAAGTATTGAACGAACAGGCTGCGCTTGATAAATGTTGGCAGCTAACTTTATGAGGGTCAACTTTACATTTCTTATGCATTTTTTTGCGAGACCTGTAGCGTAATATCAATAATTTACTAGAGAACTGCTAGTTAAATGGTTAACAGATACGACGGAATTTTGATAGCTAAAATTCAGCATAAGGGACTAATACTTTCTTAAATTCCTGTAATTAATGGCGGTTGAACGAAAATGGAGGCAATTTTATCTGTTCTGGTGGCGGAACTGAGAACTATTTGTTTTCACACACTTGCTGACAGTCACCCTGACCAGCGCAGCGCCAATGCCAACTGAACGTTTATTTGCAATCTACCTATCAACTGAACGTTCAGTTGGCGGTGGCGCCGATAGTCAAAGCATGCGCCATCAAAGGTTTGAAATTTCAATATTTCTTTGCACATATTTGTTTATTGTTATAATTTTTCTGTGCAATAAAAAGTATTGTATTGTATAAATAGAAATACGACACATAAGGCTAGCTTATCTCTCAAAAGACATAGTTCTCAATTTTGCCACCTGAACAGATAAAATGGACACCATTGCCATTCCACCGCCATTAAGTAGCCATTTATAAAGTGTATTAGCCGCCCTGGCAATAATTGTAACATAACTACATACATACACATGCTCATGCCTATAATCCCTAACGGGGTAGGCAGGGCATCAGTGGTTTTAGAACCACTAGATGCCTCGTTTGACACAAATAGTCAAGGTTATCAGATGGAATAAGTTGCATAATGGTGAGAGGTGGTCAGCCTTTCTCCCGTTATACAGCAAAACTCTCGTATCCGTCTTACAGACTTACTGTATACCTGGGAAGAGTAGGTAGCTGGCACATTCTAAGTTTTTCTTTCACTCCCAGTCCAGCATGGAAGTCCAGTAGGTAACATAACTAGCCAAAGCAAATATCCACAACTTTTGTTAAATTTTTTTTGGATGTAGTTTCTCTTTTTCTGCTGCTTACCTTTCCACAATAATTTTGAGATTTGCCGTTGTCTTTTTTAAGTTTACCAATCTCAAATTGAGAAGCCTCAAAATTTAATCTCATTAGAGAATAACAAGGTTACGAATAAATTGCAGCAAGAAGTTTGTCTATTGGGTTAATTTAGAGTGGAAAGTTCCCGAAAAACTAAAAGTCCGAGAATACTCCAGAGAAAATACTTTAGGATAAACTTTGTGATATTCCCAAATTGTGTCAGGGTTGGAGGGTTTACTCATAAATAGGAAAATAAAGTGTTTGGAGTTTTCGCAGAGATTTTTGAAACCTTAAATTTTAAAAATCTCTTTAACATTGAAAAATTTTAAACTAAAGTTTCATTAAAGCAAAAAACTTCTGTCAGATTCTGTCATTGAATTTATGGATTCTGAGTTAACTGGATCGAAAATTGTGTATCTTCATTTAGTTCTAAAATCTTTTTGTTTTTTCTAGCACTTTGTCCCGTTTCTCATTTGAGATGATTATCTGTGTGTCTGTGTATCTGTATGTCTATGTATCTATGTGTTTATCTATAGCTTCGTAGCTCCTAAACGATCGGACCGATGTTGATGCGGTTTTTTTATTTGAAAGCCGACGTAATCGAAATCGAAAGTGATATATTGTAATTAAAATGGTTCGTAGCTTTATTGCTACGAACCATTCGTAGCTATGTTGTTGGGTCTGCGTGTGCGGCGCAGCGAAAAATGTTTATAAAAGAGTAAAAAGTTTATTGTAATTAAAAAGTCACAAAGAAAAAACTGTTAAAAAATAAAATGTTATAAAGTAAAAATGTTAGAAATGTTACAGAATGCACCCGGTCGGCGATTCGGAAATGCACTGAAGTTTGGCGGCAGGCGCATTGCTAATATAATTACAGTGCCACAAGGCTCTTTTGGCTTGTGGTGCCAATTGGAACTAACGCCGTCACCTTGGAAACGCCATTTGTTGACAGATCGTTGATTGTGTAGTTTGTTATGGCTATTTAGCGCTTTTATTTCAATAAAAACATCCCAAAAGGGATCATAAGTGGTGTGAGAGACGTGGCTTTAAAAGTGAAAGAGTACAAATGGAAGAAAAATAATGTGGCTCCCCCATAAAACCATTTGAAATCGTAAATAAGCGAATTTCAGCAGCGATAGGTAAGTAATAGGTAAGAGCTAACTCCTCAGATTCCCTTACCCGAAATTATTAATTTATATTTAATAGGTAAGTAGGTATAGGTCGCGCCAAGTAAAAAGAACGCTGGAGAACAAACACCCCTAATACCACCAAATATACCAGTAAATCGCTTAACGCGCAGCTTGACTGGCATGCGCCAGCGTTCTTTTTACGTTCTTTTTCGAAATCAAATGTTTTCGAAATATTAAAAGGAATTATGATTTCAGGAGTATCTTGACGAACGATTACAAGGACTGGAAAAGAAATAAGATTGGCGACAGCGTCATCTACCAAAATAGTGTCACCAGGGAAAACAGGAAGACGACGAACAACTTTATGAAGTAATATAAAAGATATAGTAAAGAGGAAAAAAACGTTTACATACTGTCTTTGTAAATTATGTTCATGTGTGCAAAGAAAGTATTATTGTTTTCTATTGTAAATTAGATTACTAGACAATCTTTTGGCTGAGCATAATTTTAATAAAAGTAATTGAAAAAAGAACTTGCGATATTTTCTTATTTACAATTATTATTTTACTTATCCTATTTTGATAACGCTAAAGCTATAAAAATTAACTCCGCAATCATAATGTCATCGCTCTCGCACTACGCTGATAAAAAATTTGATGATGATTTTCAAAATCCCAAACTGGCTTAACTACCATCGTTCCTAAATTCCCTAAAACAAGGTTATTTTTTGCACGGGCAACCCTAATTGCACACCCACGCCCCCTGCCAATGTCACCGATCGGCCAAAAGAGCCTTGTCGCACTGTAGTGTGCGCCTGACGTCATTCCAATATTGTAAAGGTGCACCGAACGAAAGTGTTATATTGTAATCGAAATGGTTCCTAGCTTTATTTGATCAGAATTGGTTCAGCCGTTTAAAAGCAATCGAATATGTCGGGTGATATATATTTTTATTAATTTAGAGTTGTGAAACAAAATAGTTGTGATTTAAAACTATCAGAATGTGCTAACTTGCTCCTAACGGACAAAGTTAGTCTCCGGAGAACGCCGGAACATTTGCTCAACAACTAGGACAAACTAGTTGCCAAACACCAATTTTAATTCATTTTGTAAAATTACTGACTGCAGGTACGGGACAGAAGACTTGGACCCGAGATATTTAGTTGCTTTGCCAAGTTTTCCTTTGTAGGTTTTGGTGCAAGTCAAAGCCGTTTGTACAAATGGAAAACAAAGACATCTTGCAACAGAAGATATTAAACCTTAAAACATGCGGTATCCCACATATTTGAGGCACCATTCTTTCTATTTTTAATTTACAATTTTTGATAAAAAAATTCGGGAAGAAGACTGACGTCACCTTGCCCAACTTTTTCTCTGAGGCTTTGTTCAAGTTATTTTAGTTCTCCAATCATCTCTAGATGAAATCTGGTGTATTACCTACTAAAGACGTAGAGTATGGGGTGATTTTATTTTAAGAGATGGTTTTTCTCATGAATCTAAACAACTTGTCATACTAAAGGCAATCAGCCGATCGCTCAAGTAGCAAGGAGAGGTAAAGACTTTTTTCCCATATTTCTACCTTAATTTTACGCAAACTAATTAAAAGTAACCCAACTTGAAGTATTATGAAATCATTTATTTTATTTTATTATAAGATGGGTTAACTCTTGACCTCAATCTTGACCATAAGGTCAAAGATGAGGTCGACGATGGAGCGAATTAACCCAGAAAATGCCTATAAAGGCACTGGTACTCCCACGCACCGACGGAACACAGCAAGCTGTTTGGCGTCGGACTTCGGTAGGAGGGTGGTCGCGAACCAGAAGGCCCTTTACAAAGCCTACCACACCGCATGAGACCATAGGACGACACCTCAGATTCAGAAAAAAATTAAGTGT
The DNA here is from genome assembly GCA_949987775.1 of Aproaerema taeniolella. NCBI lineage: Eukaryota > Metazoa > Arthropoda > Insecta > Lepidoptera > Gelechiidae > Aproaerema > Aproaerema taeniolella. The sequence goes on along the minus strand of OX465254.1, from coordinate 15,125,196 downwards.
CGTTGCCTGGGATGGATTACTAGGAGACAGGTCTCATTTGTGTTTCCTAAGTCGCCTCTTACGACACCCACGGATAGAGATGGGGTTGTGTTATTCTCAACCCATCACCACACGGTTTAAATTTGAAGTATTGTGAAATCATTTGTGTAGTTTCACGGTCGAGAGAGGTGACTGCAGGAATATTTTCCTGCCACAATACTGTAACAATCAAAGGGCCTTTTTACAATTCGAAAACGGCACGGGAAAATTGTACTACAATTGCCTCCTATGGTAATACTAGAAGCTGAGAACATAGGAAGCAAATTTTGAATTGCCGTGCCATGCCGTTCGAATTATAAAAAGGCTCAAACTGTTTAACTACATACATACGTTCACGCCTGTAATCCCCAACGGGGTAGACAGAACCATCAGTGGTTCTAGGACCACTGGATGCCACGTATGACACAAATTGTGAGGGTAATCAAATGGAACAAGTTACGTAATGGTGAGAGGTGGTCAGCCTTTCGCCCATTATACAATATTATACATACTCGCATCCCTCTTACAGACTTACTGTATACCTGGGAAGAGTAGGTAACTGACACATTCTAAGTTTTTCTTTCACTCCCATTTCATCATGGAAGGCTGTTTATTTTTTAAAATATATGAGATGGGTTAATTCTTGACCCCAATCTTGACCAAGGTCATAGATGAGGTCGACGATGGAGCAAGTTAACCCAGAAAATGCCAATTAAGGCACTGGTACTCCCATGCACCGACGGAACACATCAAGCTGTTTGGCGTCGGACTTCGGTAGAAAGGTGGTCGCAAACCAGACGGCCCTTTACAGAGCCTACCACACCGCATGAGAACATCATAGGACGCCACCTCAGATTCAAAACAAACTGAGGTGTCGTTGCCTGGGGTCGATTATTAGGATTGTTAGGAGGCACGGAAAGAGATGGGGTGGTGTTATTCTCAACCGATCACAACAAGGTGTTTAACTATCCAAGTTATAATATTTTTTTCAAATTTTCAAAACTCCACCCCTGCACCACAGCTGTTGGCAATGAGTCAGACCGCAATCGACTAATCCAGGCTCACCTACCATATATCATGCGTCGGCTTAACAATTGCGAATGTTACTGGTGGGAACCGTTTTACTGACCCTTTGGTTCTTATTAACTTAAACATGTGGTTTGTATACAGGAAATATTTATCTTGTGTTCTTTAAATAATGTATCTCGTAGTATATGGCCTTTTTTCAAAAAAAAAAATATTACATAGGAGGCAATGGTAATACAATTTTGCCGTGCCGTTTTCGAATTATAAAAAGGCCCGTCTTACTGACACTTTCTTGATCGTTCATGCAAACAAGGACGGCATCACATTTATTAAAGGAGTGAAAACTGTTCTGCACGAATGGGAGTTGAACCAACGACCCCAGGATTATTACATCCTCAAACGCTCTAACCAACTGAGCTATCGTTTCTTCAAGTCAAGCGGCGAAATTTCTCATTCATTTACTAAGCACATTCGTTGAGCGTGTAGGTTTTTTTTTGTGAATATCCCTATAAGCGGGTAAGTGTTTTAAAAATACTAAAATGTCAAAGAGCTTTTACTATAATGAATATTTCTGCAACTGGCTGGTAGTCTTAGGCCTATAAACAATGAACAGTTGACTAATCCTGACTCGCACATATCTTCTATATATCATATGATGGATTAGCATCGTGAATGTTGTTGACGGGACCTGTTTGTTGACCCTCGGTAGCAGCTAGCTTAATTATGAGCTATTGTCTAAAATATACACGGCATTATGGGCGTATTTCAACACTAACTGACAAAGAGTCGGATAAATCTACTCAGAAATTGCTTTTCACATATCCAAAATTTGGCTAAACTTTACTACAGTGCTGCTAATTTCGTATTGTCTTGCAAAAATATGGGGGGCAATTTCCTCCATGAAACTGAACAACTTTTCCCATGGATAGTATATTAAATTCTCAAAAAAGTATTGACATATACAAAGGCAATCGCTCAAGTTATATTGAGAAGCAAAATTTGATTTTCATAGGTTGTATGTTTCTGGGGAAAAGTTATTCAGTTTCACGGGGACAATAATCCTCAAAATGTTTCGCTAGTTAAATTAAAGTCACTCCATATAATTCAATCTAATAAGTAATAGGCATAAAAAATAAAACGAAACAACAATAAAGTAAGTAGTAATTTTATGCGATAAATCTGATAAGTCATCGTAGAAAAATCGTGTGCTTTCGGGAAATCGATGGTAGTCGAGAGCTAGAAAACCAGAAATAAGAAGCTCTTGTAGTTTACATAATTGTTTTGTAGATTAACTAAATTAACAATAACTATACTTACTTACTGCTGTGAGTACTGTAAAAGTCAGGCATTAATTTTGACGTATTGTGAGCAAAAGGCTGACAACCTCACACTACAATACTCATGTTCCATCTAATATTCTTCAATGTATGTCAAACATGGCGTCAAGAACCATTGATGCTCTGCCTACCCCAGCAGGAATAATAGGCATGAGCATATGTACTTAGACGTTCATCATTCGAAAGTGCAATTTATTTTAAATTGAAAATATATTTTTTTGTATGCATTGCACGGCAAGGCATCTTTTTCGTAAATCTCGAAGATAACACTAAATATGTTTTAATCTTTTCAGGTAATTATTAGCTGCTTGGTATTCTCGAAGGTTTCAGTCGTAAGTCGCTCCAAATCCAGTTGTAAGTACCATCATAGTCTATCAGTGTTTCTTGTTTCGTAAATTCTCTCGGGAATGTTTGTGTTTCGGCTCTCGTTGGATTTTTATCAGTTTAAACAAATTAACTGCATTCAGTTTCAACCAAAATTCGAAAAGGGTAATTGAAAAAGATCGAGGGTTCTGCAGTATCATGGGCGAAAGGCAGACAACCTTTCAACACAATACTCATGTTCCATCTAATATGTCAATGTGGTTCAAGTACCACATAACGTTCTGCCTACCCCAACAGGGATTATAGGCGTGAGTATAGTGAAGTGAGGTAAAAACCTTGGACAAATAAAATCTCAATCGCATTCATGCACCAAGAGCTTGCTCTGAATGTACCACCTTCTTAGGAGTATACTTAGTATCGATTCTTTGATTATTTACCATACAAAAGTACAGTCAGCAGCATGTCACGTTACCCATTTGCACTACGAAAGCCGGCGCTATTACGAGCGTGATAAGGGCGACATCCCTTAATATGCATAGCCTGATGTGCTGCTGTGAATTGTACTCACAGCAGCACATCCGGCTATACAGTTTCCTGTGTGTTAATTATTTAATGTTATTATAATTAGCAGCCAGGAAACATTTTTGCGGTTATGTTACAAGCTCGCTTGGTATGTGATATCTCGGGCTATACCCGTCAACCTCATAACAATTTTCATTGGGCCACGAAATTCGCTTCTTGAATTTTATTACGACGAGATAGCGTATCTTGATGAGTGTGTTACTGTAAAGTAAAACTGTTAAATGTTTATGTTGAACTAAACATATAGTGTTGAATTAACAGCGTTGTGGCACTGTCACAACATTAAGCTGAGCCAAAGCCCATTCACCGATGCGGTACATGTACCTACATGTTTACTTAATGTATTTTATTCGTTAATTGTTTTTTGTGTTGTGTTGTAGGTATGTTACATGTACCGTGTCATGAATAAATGTATTTCTCTCTCTCTCTCTCTATATGTATAAAACCTGCCCGCTCTGACAAACTACCGGAGCCAAAGGAGGTAGCGAAGGAACCGTAAACTATGAAAAACGTATTCATAGACACATCTAAACTTCGGTATAATAGTGACGCAACTTTAAATTTCAAGATTCAAAAACTTTTTTTGACATTCACTACAACGCAGCACACAGTAGTACAAAATAATAAACAACACACTTTATATTTAATGCTTCTACATTAATGGCTATGACATAAAGCGGACTACATATACTTTACCCTATAGTTACGGTTTGAAACGGTTTAAAACAGATATAAAGGGAGAAGTGGCATGAAGGAGCCAGGTTTTGAAAGAGCAATTTGCATTATTCTTTAGTTTAAGAACGGATTTGGTTGGTGATTTTATGTTTGTGGGTGACGGGAAATCAAGGTTAAAACAAAAGTTAAAAACAAAATCACTAACCAAATCCGTTCCTAAACTACTGAAATAATTAAAGTGTTTTTTTCAAAACTTGGGTCTTTCATGCCATTTCTGCCAAACTTAAGAATACCCAACCTAAATGAGGTCTAGTTGTAGCCCGGCTAAAATATTGTTACAATATATAAAAATGCTTTCTTGCTGAGTTCTTAGAGGAATGTAGACATAATTTCAATCTATTTTTATGATTAATATTATGTGTTGAATTATTAGTTAGCAAAAAATTACTGATTTTGATTTAGTATTCCTGTTACCGCTTCAAAAGTTATCCCCGCTACCGCTTAAGCTATCGCTGCTCTCCTGACCCCATCATTTGGTTGGGATTACTCCCGTCTCAAGTGAAGGTGTGCATTAACGCCTAACAATTAGTTTACCTGCTAATTTCTCCGGCCGTCTTACCCGATGGATTACACTAAGACAGGGGTGTACCCTTTATGTGAGACTGTTGACGTATAAAGTTTGTACTGGAACCGGCCGGCATTGCAAACATGTTTTTTTCTTTACTTTTGTTTGGTTGTATTTAATTTTTATTATAGCGTTCTCATTTTCTTTTTGTAACTTTATGTTCTTTATATCTATATATATAAAACAAAGTCGTGTTTGTTACAACACTTATAACTCGAGAACGGCTGGACCGATTTCCATGGTTTTTGATTTTTTGTATTTCTCTCCGTCCCGAATAGCAGAATAACTATTAAAAACATTGGAAAATTGACGGGGAAATTCCCACGGGAACGAAGTCCCGGGCGAAAAGCTAGTTTATGATAAAATGTTGCAGGGATATACAGTTACTTACTCAGGTCTACAAATCATGACTGAAATGATGAAATCAAACTTTTTATGAAATCAAACTTTTTATTTTGTGTGCATTTCGATGATGAAATCAAACTTTTTATTTTGTGTGCATATTTGCACAGGTAACAAGATGTATTTAATGTTTGATACGAAGTCTTAGTTTTGTAGGTTTTTATGCTTTCTTACTTATATATTCATTTTAAAGCTTGGGTAATTTATAACTACTTCAAGAAACCATAACTTCATACAAACTTAAGTAAAATAAAACCATTTTTCACTTCACAGAAAAAGAAACATTGGAAAAGAAAAAAAATCCTTTAGTTATCTAGCACACATAGTACCAGTTCGCTGTTTGGCGCTATGTGAATTGTCTTAGAATATTTTTTTAAATATTCTTGGCTCTTACAAAAACTTTCCTTCACATATAGTATGTACAGAGGCTAGTGGATCAGGTTATCCCATTTTAATTGCAAAACTGTTCTTATCGCAACAGCACAAAGTTCATGCGTGTGGTAACTTGACGTGCGGCCCTGAACTTTACTCTAACATTATTGACGTTACCATTCTAGTCCACGATACGGTATATCATTGTTCGGAACCTGTTTTGAAAATGAAATCCCTCGTACACATGTAATCATGAAATTCATGACATATTCTAAGGACATAATGGAGGTGTGAAAGTGCTAAGTCGTGTTTTGGGTGATTCAAATTTAAAGGTCTTTATTTTATCTCTAAGCAAGGCTAACAATTGCAAAGGTATTCTACAAAAGTTAATTTGTAGAATTCCTTTGCAATTTTTACTTATCTGTGACTTAAATCCGGACGTCATAATCTGTATGTCATAATCGGTGGTTCATACTCTATCCGAAGATTGCAGGTTCGAGTCATATCACTTTCGCCAGATATTGTAAACGATTCGTGGTCTCAGTCCATCGGCAGCTCATCCGAAATAGTGAAATAGTAAAAATACAACAAAAAATACATCCTTCAGTTATATTTACGCATCGTACCAATTTTTATACCTGAAAATTTATTTTGTCAAAATTATGATTTCAGTCAAATAAAATAAGTTGTTGTCCATAAAACATATCGTGAAACAAATCAAACATTACTAAATCCATTCACAAAAAAAAAATAAACTACAACGTAGGTCTTTTAAACGTTAAATTGTTGAATACTCCAGCTTTGTGTTAATTTTAAATCCACCTCTTAGATCCTTTTACAGCCAGTCTTGAATAATTTATAAATTTTGATGAGAGTCAGTGATTCTATTTTAAACCTTGTCAAATCCTTCGCAGCCTAAGGCAGTGGTTTTATTACACAATGTTATTTTATATAATTCTTTAGGCAATCAACAGCGTAACAGTTTGAATGTTGAAATTAAAAATCTTGTGCACAGCGTAGGTGCAATAATATGTGGATCACCCCGAAATAAACAAAAAATCTACGGCAAGTATTACAAAACAAACTGTACTTGAGCTTCCATATTTATTTTTGTTCGGAAGAAAAATAATTTCGTAAATTATAAACAAAATAATGGGTGAATTTAAATTTAGTTTGCGAAAAATCAAGGACGCAAATGATCCCACAAAACTGCACAACTTTTACTTAGGAACATTAGTTTAAATAACATTAGTAAAAGTGAGTGTGAGTGTGTAGCGTTTATATATTTTTTAAAATATTATCGCCTCACCAACAACTTGTGCGATCAGCTGATTTACCTTTGTATGGGAAGTCGATTTTTTTTTTTGAGAATTACATAAAGCGTTCTTGGGGAAAGTTGTTCAGTTTTATGGAGAGGATCACTCCCCAAAGTTTCGCTTACTAATTTAAAGTCACTCCAAATTCATTGTACGGACGGCCGCAACTCAGGTTACCACACGCGTGCACTCTGTGTTGTTGTGATAAGAGCGGTTTTGCAATGAAAATGGCGTAACCTAATGCGCGGGCCTCTGTACAAAAAACTTGATCTACACACTACGTTTCAGTGTCTTAAAACATTGTTCCTTTCAGTCAAAGGGTTGTTTGGAAGAGATTACTTCCTTGCACGTTTGTGCAATAAATAATTTATTCATTCTATCTCCTAGTTACGAATAATACTTGAGATAAAATCGACAATCTCATACTTAAACCTCAATTATTAGCGCAATCGGCCCCCTGTTGACTTATAACACTACCACACACATTCCTTAATAGTGGAATGTACTAAGCTTGACTAGTATCTTAAATGAATTACCTCCATCTAAGCTTTTGGTTAACGAAGTAGCACCCCTTTGCGGGTTGCCCTTTGTGCTACATTCACGCTTACTTGAATAGGAGCTTTCACATTAATGAATACTGATAGAAAAATGATGTTCATATGAAACTTTGTGTGTTTTCGTTTTGATGGTTTGTTGAACCATGATTGGAGTGTCTTTTCAAAGGGGTTTGTTTATAGATTACAGTTTTTCCAGAAAAAAATCTGATAATATTCTTTACGTCTGAACATCAATCAATCAATTTGTTAAATGTGGCGCTTCCATATACGTCTGAATAATAATATGATACTTCAAAGAATTGAACATTTGACAAGACTAATTAGTAATTAAGTAATTACTGTACTCTGTACAGCACAAGAAAAAGATGTACAATACCACCATTAAAATTAAAAAGGCAAGTCATCTAATTCTTCGATATACAAGTTTTAAATCTGCAAGCTTGTCGGCATATTCACGAAGATCATTGGTATTGCTTGTAAAGAACTTAAATAAATTATAAAATAAAATTGAGAAAATTTCAAAAAAATAATAGTTACCTATTTGTTATACAAGAGTGAAAAGTTGCTTTTTAACAGCGTGCTCAATTTTGATGACCGAGCAAGCGAAGGATTTTACAATTGAATTACGAGCGCAGCGAGTCTGTCTTTATAAGTATATGTTCCGAGGGACCCACGACACAAGGGAAAACTTTAGCGTGGGCCTTTGAGTGAGTAGCGTTTATTATTTATCTCACGAGTCCATACCATCTATGTTAATGGAAAACGAAGACAGAAGAAAACGAACAATTATTTCGTTGGTAAAACTAAGCGTTGAACAGAGTAATAAGTGAAGGAAGGCGTAAAATGATGGAAAGCTCCAGTGCTCCATGGCCCTGATTCTGTTACTTCAGTTGTGTGTCGATGAAATAGTCGCCATTTTATCTGTTTATGTGGCGAAATTGAAAACTATCCAAATCTCATACATCTAATGACGGCTGCTTTGACTGGTGGCGCTACCGCCAACTTGATTTTCAGTTGCTAGGTAGTTTGCAACTTTACGTTCGGTTGACGGTGGCGCTGTTGGTCGGAGTGGTTGTCAGCAAGTATATGAAAATTAAATAGTTCTCAATTTCACCACCTGAACGGATAAAATGGCGACCATTCCATCGACACACAACTGAAGTTACAGAATCGGGGCACAGATCACGCTCCAATGTAGTGGCAAGACAGCTACATCGATCTCAATTTCATTCAGACAAACAATCGACAGCCAGGCGTTTCTTTTCTCAAGCTCTTTATTCACCCTTACACGCCCTTTGTAACGAATTTGTAACTACTCTTGTCTAATCTTACCCATGAATAATGCAATATTGCTGCCGAAAGACTGATTTTGATTTGAAAATGTATTATTCGGTGTAAATCAAAACTCTTTTTTGTAAGACAGACGCAATCTTGGGTAAGATTTTATTTCACGGTTGTATTTTTTTTTATATGTAGATATAATAGCTGAAATCGAAGGTTCCCATTCCATTTACTTTTTTACGTCACACACTCAAAGGCTCTCGCTAAGGTTCCTTGAAACACAAACGCTTAGGCCTGAGATCAAACATCTGCTTTTTACACAATTGCTATGATCGTTAATCCAACCCAGTAATCGTCTTTTCAGACGCAGCGTTTTATTAATTACAGCACCAAATTAAATACGTCATTCAGAAAACCTGTGTCCAACGGTGGACGACTTTTAGGCTTAGGGTGGGTTGCACCATCTTACTTTAACAATAACAAACGCCAAAATTTCAGTTAAAGTATTGGTTAGGCCAAAAACGAGTTGCACCAGTTAACAAATTGTTAAATAATGTCATAACTTTAACCATAACCGTAACTGCTCACTTTTCGTTGGTTAGTGTTATAGTTAGTGTTAAGTTATCCGTCAAATTGACAAACGCGTTGAATATAACCTCCAAACATCATGTCCCTGCTCCAAGAAATACTCGCGGAAACCAGTTCTGAAGACGAAAGTGATGATCTTGTCAGTGTAAATAGAAAAAGCAACGTATACTTACCTATACTTCGTATTTTTTCGTATTAGAAATTATGTAAACAAAGAAGCAGTTGTAGTAAACATTTTCTTACAAACAGAAAAACTATGATAAAATAAAGAGTTGAAATAAAATAATTGAAAGGCCTAAACTATGCCACCAATAATATATTTTTGTTTTACTCTACAACAATGAATTTGTCATTACGCCGAGTAGTTCTTTGCTCTCTTAAGTACTCTTACTAGGTTGACTGGAAGAGATCCCCTCGTTGGATAAGTCCGCCTTTGTAAACTTCCTATTACTGTAAACGTATTATCATTGTACAATAAAGAATAAATATATACATACATACATACATGACTGATAATAATTGCTCTGAATAAGAAACGGAGAGCAAGTTATAGATCTATCTTGATCTTGCAAAACGAAATAGATTTAATTAAAAACCCCCTTTCTGAGTAAGGCGGTAAGACGGAGGTTGATGAAATGTCTGGTTTTGTCTCAGTTGGACTATTGTGATACAGTGTATGATCCGTGCCTAAACCAAAAGCTGAAAAACAAGTGATGACAGTGCAAAACTCGTCTATCAGATTTTGTTACAACGTCTCCAAACGATCCCATCACAATCTTCTTAAATACTTACAACATACTAAATACGAAAAAAAAATGGTTGCCTGTAAAGTCGGTTTTACGGGCGAAGATTTTACGTGACATCGTCTTTTTCTCGGTAGAATATTTATTGATATGAATATAATTAAATTGCACAATAGGAACAAGGAATTGAATGAAAATAAGAATTGCACAAATTTTAACGCGGCAGACCGATCATAGTTGAGTGGGAGAGAGACGCAAGGCATTCGGCGGGCCTCTCTCTCGTTCGGTGACTCATCGTAACGTTACCGAGCGTTACACTTTTTCATAAGTGACTCCCAGCCGCAACCTAATTTAAGACGTTGTCACGTCAAAAAGAAGGACGTTGTAATTTAATTTTCAAACTAAAGAAACTTGAGATCCCTGACTAACTAGCTAGAAAACTTAAATAGACTAGCGCAGGCCCAAATAAAAAGAAGTAAGAATGATTTCCTAAGTTGGTTTTACTGCACTCTCATATATCACTAGATATTCAAAGTTCCCACCATCTTCGGGGTACTGACGGTTTTTTTGCGCTTACTTTTAGCGCCCATCACGCAAACTTAAGTTATAATAAAATAATAATCCATAACTTTTAACAATAGAGAAAAAAATGTTCACCAAAGCTGACATCAATGAAATTTTTTTTTTTTTTTTGTTAAATTTATCCCTTTCGGAAAAGGCAAAGGAAACTATGTCCATACAGCCATGTCTTCAGTGAAAAATCTTCTTTCTTCAACTTAACCTAAGCCCTAAGCTTCTCATGTAAGCTTCTGCGTAAAACCGGATAGCGTCTGTTTCGCGAAAACTGGCGGCGAGAAGCACAACCGCGAGGATCTTTGTCGGTACCAAACGGAGCAGAAACACTGTTATCATTTGAATTTTTCATCACTACACGAATTTTAGTCAATTTACTGCATAATACACTATCACTATTACACATCAAACAACTTTTTCACGCAGAAAACGAAAATTCAATTGACAAAGCAACCGCTCACGCCGAGTTCCCGCCAAAGACCTTCACATCAATGAAATGAAGTGACATGAGGTATTTAACAATTTATTTCTATGTCTATGAGTGACACTATGTCTATGGTTTTTACGATTATGTTTAGTATTGCCATTTAAAAATGTCACCCGCATCGAATTTGGGGTAAATTAGGCTTCATTTGACTTGCAACTCCTTTAACTTTAACAAAGCTAATGAATTCGCTGGTGCAACGCATGTTTCTGTAACTGTTAAAGTCAGAGTTACTGTTAGTGTTAAATTTGACAGAAACTTTTACTTTGACTGCTTCTGTGGTGCAATCCACCCTTAATATGAAATAGTTTTCAATGGGGAATATGCATGAATTTTTTTATCGCAATGATTAACAAAATATGAAAATACCTTAGTTGAGATGACAAAAAGTGAAATTAAAATCGGCCAAGAAATACTGCCGATATACGCATTTAGAACTATTAATTACGCACCGATTAGACAGAGAGATTCGACATGGACTGTGACGTCACATGTCACTACGTCCATACAAACTCCGTGTTAAATTTCGTTTTGCTAGAAAGAGATAGAAATAAATCTTTGATGGCTTATATCTTTTTTAATTTCATAGTTATTCGAAAAATAGTTTTACTAAACTGTTTATTACATGAATGAGGATTCTTTTTTTAAATAAAAAAAAATTGTGCATATTCCCTATTCTGTGTAGTAAAAAATAAATTAATAATATGAATCTAATTTCAAACTTTACAATAAATTAATAAATCATTTCAGAATATACTGAAAAATACAAACAATTTCCCAATTGCATTTCCATATTCACTTTGTCATTTAATTTACGTATTTACAAAGGACATAAAATGTGCAAACCGATGCTGAACAGGAGATATTTTTCACAAACAAACAAACAATTCATCCGGCGGTCACACAGTAACCATTTTGATCACTGCTCAATTAAACACAGTGCATTTTAATTAAAAATTACTGAGTTCCAATATCATTTGAGTCAAAGCGCATATTTATAAATGGAAATTTTAAAGAGGAATTGTCTGATATTGCTATGGAAACTTAATGTTAAATGAACACTTGCAAAATTTATTATGTGACGCCAAAAATTCAAAGATATGTCCATACTAATTCATACTAATATTATAAATGCGAAACTAACTTTGTCTGTTACGTTTTCATGCCTAACCTAACCTAACCTAAACCAATTTTGATACAATTTTACTTGGATATAATTTTAAATACAAGGAAGAACATGTTGCATTTAAATAAGTCCTGAAATATATGAAGATTAATTTTAACTGGGTTAGAGTCGTTAATTCCTAGGAGGTTATACAGGAACTAAAGGCAACTTTTTACTTCTTCCATTGCCTTCTTTAGGTATGGCGGAAAATGTACAGTTTCCGAGTAAATTGCAATTTCAAGATCTTACTCTGTATTTTATAAAATTTCGAACTGGTTCATTGTGTCAATATATGTCACTTCGACAGGAAAGGTTAAGTCGAAATCAAAATAAATACTGAGACGTTTAATCTACATGTTATTCATATTAAATAGATTATGTTGACATATTAACGTCGTGAAATAAAATCTCATCCATTTAACATGTGTGTTCAATCGAATTCAAATCCAATCGTCCTGAATTTAAAAACGGTTTTACGGCAATTACCTTCCTATTGCTGAATTCTAGCGAGTGCGTAACTTGAGATTGTATGGGTACGTTCATAATACGAATTTACTTATTTGATTTTTTAAATGTTAAGCTTCTTTATAAAAAAAACTGTCTTTCCTGTGGAAATTCAGGAAAATTATATAGCCTAATGTAATTCAGAGATGATGTAGCATTCTAATGGTGAAATAATTTTTTAAATCGGTCTATTAGTTTTTAAGTTTATTCGTTACATACACAAATACTAATCCTTTATCTTTTTGATATGATTGTGGATTTAAAGTAAAATAACTGAATACATAGCTAGAATTTCGAATCATCTTTTATATTTTAATGTTTTTATTTATCAGATTCGTTTTTACTGCTAAACCTAGTTTTAACTTATAGCCGCCTAACCTCTGTGTCAATCTGTTTGAACGGTAACTCTAAATTAACTAATTTAATTTAACTGTGAGAGCTAACATGAATTTTCCACTAAAGCAACACAGGTACGAATATATTTTTAGATTAGACTAATTAGAGCTATACCCTACCTATGTCATTTAAGTGACACTTCGGCAAAGGTCAGGGCTAGGTCCCATTCCGAGTGCAGACAAAAACGTGCCAAGGTTCAGCCTGGTTGAAGAACCCTACAGTAACCGGCATATCACCTAACGAAGTAAAAGTGGTGAACTCTTAGCTAATTTTAGAGAAAGGTTTTTAAGACCACTTTCAAAGCTCGTAATTCAAGGGCGTTCTTGCTCCTGGTAGTGGATTTATAGAAGCTATAATGTGCCGCAAACGTTTGAAAAGTGCAGGTGCGCTCTCCTATCGGTTAATGTGCGCCTAGTATATTTACTAACTGTCTTTCTTAAACACTCCATTCGCATTTGGGTGCTGCTTTGAACATATATAACGAATTATTCTTTAATATAACGAATTATTTGTTCATATAACGAATTATTTGAACATATATAACGATAAAATCAATAAATAAAATTTAAATGAATTTCCTACAGTAAAAAGATTATTTATTTCAATGATTTAGGTAGAATATGGAGCTGCAGTACTAGTGCTCTAGCGTTTGAAGACAAAAACTACTTTGGGTTGCAGCGCCTTTAATATTGTCTGAATGAATGCGATAAATAACGTAATTATTCGAAAGCTGTTCTTGTTGTATTAATAAAAGAGAATAAAATAAATAAAAGGGTGCTTAGTCAGCACAGATGATGGCTTATGAACATAAAAAACTCAAGATGAAATAATTTGTATTTTAATATTTAAGCACTGTTATATAATTAAAAGAGTTGTAAAGGCTCCTTTAAATGAGTCCGGCGACCACAAGGGATGATAAAGAGACAGTTGTGATAAACTCCCCAAGTAATAAAGAGTTGACTCTTTGATAGCGAGGCGAAGTTGGCTAATTAAAACCGAGTTTTATTTTTATTTTAACCGGGAATTTTGCGTACCTCTTTTAGGAGCTACATGAGAAAAATTATGCAATTTTTTTCAACTCTTGTTAATGAATGTAGGGACCCTTAATTTTCATGGTAATTAATTGTGAATTTTGATATGCTTATGAAGCTCATTTTGTTTGTTTGTCTGTCATTCAAATATTAATAATAATAATAAACGGCATTTATTTGTCCATAAAAACCGGCCAAGTGCGAGTTGGACTCGCTCATCATCTGAAAAAATTTCAACTGTCAAACTATCACGGTTCATGAGATACAGCCTGGTGACGGACGGACGGACGGACGGACGGGCAGCGGAGCCTTAGTAATAGGGTCTCGTTTTTTGCCTTTGGTAACGGAACCCTAATAACTCAATGTTCTGTGAATATTACAAGCGTCTACATGTTGCCGTTATCAATATCGAGCAAAAAAATCACGTTTGTTTTATGGAAGCCCCCCTTAAATATTTGTTTTATTTTAATTTAATTATTTATTTTTAAAGTGAATATAATACCAAATATTCTGCGAATATTTCAAGCGTCTACCTGTTGCCGTTGTAAATATCGACTAAAATATGTGTACAAAACAATGACGAGCAAAATATTTTTCCACAATTATGAGGCAAAGGCTAAGTAAATAAAATGCCAATTACGCCTACAGAAATTATTAAATAGTTCAATTATTTGGTAAAAATCAAATTTGTTATATTGAAAAAGTAAAATGAATTCTTAATTTACTTTTATATTTTATTTCACTGAAAATCAAGATTTTCGTCAGAAATAATTATTTTTTCAGGCTTAAAAAACTCTTTGCTGTCATTCTATACAGCCAGTATGAAGCTTTATAAAAAAGATAATACTCTCACTTGTCAAAAGGGTAACTGAATTAACAAATCAGCTACTTGCGTCATACATTTTTGTAAGTCACTGCATTGTAAAATATTTAATTTATTCTACTTTTAGTATTTATAGCAGCAACCAAAATACATCATCTGTGAAAATTTCAACTTTCTAACTACACAGTTCATGAGATACAGCCTCGGAGAGACTGTCTGTAAATCAAGCAAAAAAATCACGTTTTTTGTATGGCAGCCCCCTTAAATATTTATTTTATTCTGGTTTTTAGTATTTGTTGTTATAGGGCACAAAGAAATACCTCATCTGCGAAAATTTCAACAGTCTAACTATCACGGTTCATGAGATACAGCCTGGTGACACACGGATGGACGGACAGCGGAGCCTTAGTAATAGGGTCCCGTTTTTTCCCTTTGGGACCGGAACCCTAAAAAACAACAAACATTTGAAAATTATACACAGTAAAATAACACAGAGGACAAAACGGTATGTGGCTTCAGACTGAGAAGTATAGATTGATCAATCTATACTAATATTATAAAGAGGAAAGATTTGATTGTTTGTTTGTTTGTTTATTTACATTGAATAGGCTCCGAAATTACTGGACCGATTTGAAAAATTCTTTCACCATTAGAATACTATATTGTCCGTGATGAACATAGGGTACATGATCTTCCCGAATTCCTACGGGAACGAAGTCCTGGGCGGAAAGATTTGATTGTTTGTGTGCATTGAATAGGCTCCGAAACTATTAAACTGATTTGAAAAATTATTTCAGCATTAGAATGCTACATTAGTCCTAATGAACATAGGCTACATAATTTTCCCGAATTCCCACGGGAACAAAGTCCTGGGCGAAAAGCTAGTTTTAAAATAATTCTATGGATGCCTGTGTCCCCATGAAACCGAGTTACTATCACCTAGGAAATATTAAATTAAAAAAAAAAAAAACCGGCTTTCTGTATTCCTAATTAAGTAATTAGTTGAGAAGATGAAATAAGAAGATGATATTTTTTCATAATATGCTATGGGAATTTTATCAGGTTAGAACTTAATTTCGTTGAACTAAATTTAAGTAATTTCTTATGACTAAGGCCCTTGTCGAAGAAGGATACTCAAGTCTTGGTCTATGAATAAAAAATAAAGACTACACAGTACACACTCAAAGCCCCACACTAAGGTTATCCCTTGTGTTGTGGGTACCTCGGAACAAACACAAAGAGAACAAACATCTCCTTTTTACACAAATATATACTTAAGTATATACTTATCTAGCCCAGTTAGTAATGAGCCAGACTTGTAATCCGAAGGTCGCGGGTTCAAATCCTAGTGCGGGCCTGTACCACTAAATTCGTCTTTTCGGATTTATGTAGGGATTTATAATTATCACTTGCTCAACGGTGAAGGAAAACATCGCGATGAAACCCGCCCGTCCAAGAAAATTCATTTTCGAAAGACGAGCGGCCCACCAACCCGCATTGGGCCAGCGCGCTGCAGCGTGGAGGACTATGGCCTAAATCCCCTTCGTATTTCGAAGGGAAGTTCGTGCCCCTCGGTGGGAACGTATATGGGCTGGTAAGAAGATAAGAAGATATACTTATCTATACTTAAGTATTGATTGTCTCTTTCTCTCACTATCAAAATGAAAAAAGACGACTGCTACTCAAGTATAGATCAGCAGCTCGAGCATGATGCGCGTCAAACTCGGGCGGCACGCCACTCGGCTGACGGTGTAACTTCACTTTGATTGAGCAAAGGCTGGCTCGCCCGCTGCCGTTGTGAATGTTGACATTTTGACATAGGACCGCGGCGCATTCCGCGCGCGAGCATATCGTGCTCGAGCTGCAGAGTCTAAGTCACGTTCTGTAATACGGATCTAAATATTATTAGCAAACAGAGATATCACCAGAGGTTTATTTTATACTTGTAAAAGTATACAGCACAGTTAGTTTAAACTCTGTCACAGGCATACTAGTTACACAACGTGTGTCGCTGTTCGCATAGACAATTTCAAATTTAGAACACACATTCGATCGAAAGGCTTTGAGTTTTCTACCACTGGAAAACTGCCAAGTTTGAAGCCTCATTCGGCCTAATGCTAGGTATCTTCTGACATTCGCATTTAGGTCATAATAATATTTTATCTGTAGCACGATGGAATGCTGCATTGGAACGCTCGGATCGTTTTCTCACTTCAATGACCTCAGAGTACATTGTAATATTTATTTGAACATTTTTACGACACCAAAAGCCATTCTCAAGGTATCTTTTTACGTTTAGCTGTGAAAACGTTTTATGAGTTTAAGAGTACTTATAGGTATTAGACTTATGAAGAATTTTTTGTTAAACTCTTAACAAAAACTGGAACCAATTTTATAATGGGCAAGTTGAGCGTTTAGTTTTCAATATTCTAGCTGAAATAAGCCTTTATTACCACATAATAAGGCTTTTTAAGTACACTTACTCTATGTTATTATGGGAAGTTAATCCAACATTATTTTACACTGTATGTGTGACTTGAAGTAGGTTAATTGTGGTTAGTCAGGATAATCGTCACGTAAAGGAAAGATTTTTTACTAAAACATATTAACCATAATAAATGAACTTAAGCTGTGTGGTGATCGGTTGAGAATAACACCACCCCATCTCTTTCCGTGGGTGTCGTAAGAGGCGACTAAGGAAACACAAATGAGACCTGCCTCCTAGTAATCCATCCCAGGCAACGACACTTCATTTTTTTTCCGAATCTGCGGTGTCGTCCTATGGTCTCATGCGGTGTGGTAGGCTCTGTAAAGGGCCGTCTGGTTCGCGACCACCCTCCTACCGAAGTCCGACGCCAAACAGCCTGCTGTGTTCCGTCGGTGCGTGGGAGTACCAGTGCCTTTATAGGCATTTTCTGGGGTTAACTCGCTCCATCGTCGACCTCATCTTTGACCTTTATGGTCAAGATTGAGGTCAAGAGTTAACCCATCTTATAATAAAAAAAAACTTTAAAATGAATTAGGTATCATAATCTCATAAATAAAACAACGTTGGAATCAATGCTTGACTTCTGCTAACTTCTTATAAACCATGGAACGGACTTAAATACAGTTTTCGTTGTCATTTAGGGGTTTTGTAATGATTATTTTATAAATTAACTGTAAAGGTCTCAATGCACCTATGTGAAGCTAGAGCGGGTCGCTAGACAGAAAATTAAATATAATTTTGCATTAAGTAATTAGTTTGAAATTGTACAGAGGGCCGCTTATCATGATACCTCATAGTATTTATGTATTTAGTTTAATTTTACTTTTATGTACTTAAATATTAGAGCTGTAGTTTATGTAATATAATATAAATATATTTTATTTTGTTTTTAATTGTTAGCCACCACCCGCTCTGCTTTATATTTTTTCCATCATTTTCCTACCCAAAGGTTGCCTGGAAGAGATTGCTACCTTAGCAATAAGGCCGCCTTTTTGTACATTTCTGTTTTCTGTCCTTGTCCTGTTATTGTAATGTTTTTGTGTTATCTATGGTGTGCAATAAAGTATATGTCTATGTCTATAACACACGCGTGCACTCTGTACTGTTGCGATAAGAATGGTTTTGAAATTAATCGTTAAGTAGATAAGCTGAGTAGATCCAAACTTCCTTTTAATGTTCAAAATGTAAATGTATGTGTCTCCCTCAGATTAATAAAATCCATTGGACAGAATGGATTTCATTAATCTGAGGTGTCTCCATATATTTGTTTGATTAATTATTATTTTTTTGTGACAGAACAACGGATCGACGTAATTCCATGAGATGTTGGAGGGATGCAAATTTTTCCACTCAAACGAAGTTCCAGGCGGAAAGCCAGTCCTTTTTAAAAGAAACGAACTTACAAAATAATTATACCTACTTCGGGGAGTATGCCCTTTCTTTTAACGAACGTCCAGACGCTCCGCAGGGTACCCTTACCATGTCGAAATTCCTCGGACTTGTACTGAGCGCTTCTCTTCATCTTTTATATTGCAAACCGCCGCTATGGAATGGAATTCTGTACCTACGTCTGTATTTCTAGGCTGATAAAACCCGAGTCTCTTTAAAGTTCGAGTGGATAGGAATTTTATGGGTGAGCTTGTTACATCCTTGACTATTTCTTCGCCCCTGAGCTACATTGTGGTCAAGATAAGAAAAACAAACCTTAGTGTGGTTTATGCGGAATAGAACCACGGCTGGCGACAAGTCATTAATAATAGTCTGGGTCAACTTTGTTTCTATTAGCTAAATGCTAGCTTTGGATAGACTTGATTTATTAACACCTCCATTGTTGAATATCTCTAAACCAACCTATTTTCACCCTTTTGGTTTGATTGTGAAACTCTATCAATTTGAAGCAATAACTAATTACTTTATAACTCACATTTTTTTAAATTAATCCTAAAAGCAGGGGAGGCCTTTGTCCAGCAGTGGGTCTAAAAGGTTAGGAAAAAAAAAACTGTAATTTTAGAACCACACGAAGCTCTCCAACTCTCCAACCCCTAGAGATGCAGGCGCGAGAGTCAACATCGCCCATATACGTCCCCACCAAGGGGCACAGGCCTTCTTTTGAAGTAGTGAGGAGTCGTTTAGGCCATAGTCCACCACGCTGGCTAAATGCGGGTTGGTAGTCGCTTACCTTTTGAGAACTTAATTTTCTCAGACGTGCTATGGTTTCGTCACGATCTAAGCTAGCGGGCTGGTCTGATCTAAGTGTTCGAAAAGAATCTAAGTGTTCGTGACTTCTTCTTTTCGAGTTTGATCTAACCGACTCGAAAAGAAGAAGTCACGATATTTTCCTGCACCGCTGAGAAAGTGATAATTAATAAAAAATCAGTAAACAATTTCGAAAAGATGAATCTTCTTTATTATACACTAGCTTCCCGCTCGGGACTTTGTTCCCGTGGGAATCCGGGAAAATCATGTACCCTGTTTTCATCACGGATAATGTAGGATTCTAATGGTGAAATAATTTTTCAAATCGATCCAGTAGTTTCGGAGCCTATTCAATGCAAACAAACATTCAAATCTTTCCTCTTTATAATATTAGTATAGATTAAATTCTATACATATTTATGCTCTAAGTACTTGTTGCATTTCACGAGTGGACGTGAAATGAGATTTAGATAATTCATTTTTGAGTCATCCACGCTGGACTGGGAGTGAAAGAAAAACTTAGAATGTGGCTGCCTACTCTTCTCAGGCATACTGTAAAAATCAGTAAGTAGGACGTGAAGGTCTTGCTGTATCATGGGCAAAAGGCTGACCACCTCTCACCATTACACAACATGTTTATTTGTATTTGTGTCAAGCGTGGCATTGGGTGGTTTTCTGGAACCACTGATGCTCTGCCTACCCCGTTGGGGATTGCAGACGTATGTATATATGTATGTATTTTTGAGTCTTTTCATTATAAGTTTACCCTCATTACATGCAAATGCAACGGCTGTACTTTATTTTGTTTGTTTTATATGTAATTTTGACTTTCTGTATATTTTCATTTAAATACATTGTATCTTTACAAAATATCGATCTTCCAAGCTTGAAAAAGCAGTCCCAATTTTCATTATAGTTATACCTACATGCACAAAACAGTTCCTTAGTTTCCCATTTGACTTTACAATAGTAAAAGCGTAGGACGTAATTCCTGAACAAAGGGTCTCCCCTCACGTGATCCGAACGAAATTTGGAATTCGAATAAGGGTGGTCACCTTAATCTTTTCATTTGCCCTACACGTATGGGATGGGCAAGTGAGCGAAAGATAGCGCCGTACCCTTTCAGTCGGATTACACCTTTGCAGAGATTAGAAATACCAAAATGGAGGCCGAGATTACGGAATACAACAAGCCTGAAGGCGGACGGTAATTAGATGTTTCCGATGATATAATTTACGACGGGCTATTAACTAAAAAAGGGTTAAAAGATGGAAGCAGGTGTGTACTGTGCATTCTGTACAATAAATTAATATCGCGATCGTTTAAATGTTAGTCATAAAATAACCCTTTCAATCCGATAAGCATTATATTTTGAAATTTATATCACCGTTGAGTTTACAAAATATTGAAATTGGTTCAAATCTAGTTAAAATTTTGATGGAGAAACTGTACAGCGTAAAAAATACATAATATAATGAATTAGAACTTCCTTTTTTGAAGTACATACGTTAATAAATTTAAGAGACAGGCATATCAACTTGTCATGTACATCCGAGTACAAAAGTTCCAGTTGGTTTGACATGTACAATAAATTAAATTTGAAACGTGTATCATTTCCTCAACAGCAGGTATTTGACTTTAGGAATACCCTTGCAGGGATTAAGGGTCTGGAATGGATCACAAGCTTACCGAGAAATTCATTTTCTGCTCCCATGATGAAATAATTGTTAATGGTTTTTGTTATTGAGTTTTCGGGTAGGATTGCTTTTGTGAATCATATTTTCTAGGGATTACTTAAGACTTTTTAGGACTTATGTGCCTGTCTGATTATTTAAGGCGACTGTAATTTAGTAAGCGAAAATAAAGGATATGAATCAACCTATGAAACTGAGCATATTTGAGCTGTATTTGTAGATTTGCCGTGTATTTGTGAAAATGAATCTATTAAAAAAAATATACTAAATTAAATTGTCTATTGAACGGGCCTCTACGTGTTGGCTTCGGCCCCACGCATGCCTTGCAAAAATCCGGGACTTAATTTCCCGAGATTATGGGTCATAAGACAAACATAATAATAATAATAAAAAAACTAAAAAAAAGTTATTTAAATAATTTATATAGATTCTGATGGGTCAAAAGTAGCTCCAAATAGTTTTTGTGATGTTATATTCAGTGCGCTGCTCGCCACTTTCCTCCTTTGAACTTTGCTTGCCACGCTGTGCAGCAAAGCGACCAATGGCTACCAACTGCCGTTTTCTATTGGCTTTACATTCTGTTACAAGTTGTGACGTCTGAAGTCAAACTAAGGAGCCCCACAATAGTCCAGGTGCTTATTACCTGTTTTCGATAACTCCTACAATAGCCTTCAAACGGATAACGATAGCTATTGGAAAAGTAGTTCCAAGCTGTTAATGTCAGTTCAAACCACTGGTTTTGGTGGAGTGGTTGTCAAATTAACGTTACGTGTCTATAGCCCTTATCCATTTCCACCAAGAGGCACCTGCCTCCATTCGAGGCCTTTTTTGAAGTCGGTTAGCAACCTTATTTTAAGTTGATTTCACGTCTTTCATTGTCAGTTATCTTCTTCTTAATCTTCTTTTATTTTTTATTACTTATATAAAATACACGACCTGACTTATTGACTCGTCAACGCCCAGCCTATACCCCTGGACCTAGAAAGCCGAAATTTGGCACAAAGGTGCCTTTTACAATACAACGTAGGCAAGGGGTAAGGAAGGAATTTACAAATTTTCCGGGCAACCTTTATTTAACAGGTATAGGTAGGTTTAATAGGTATAATACCTTATAAATTAGGTGTTGAATCAGATGGCAGAAGAATTACGAAATAACTCCCTCGGTGATGAATATCGACGTGAACATTTTCAGCTATTATTCAAATCGTGTTTCGAGTTCTATGTCAGTTATTTGTTCGACGGTGTCCGGGCGGATTTAGTGCCACTTGTGGCAGAGTTGCTGTTATAAAATAGTCAGGGCTTCAATTCTGTTTGTCTACGGTCGATATTTCTGAGCATCGTCAGTTTATTTTGGGCTACACAGGTGACATTGACAGGCAATGGTAGATGACAAGTATCAGTCGTATTTATACAGAGTAGTTCTTACAGTTTTTTCGAAAATTTGACGGTTCACTACTCATGATAAAAAACATTACCTTTTTTTTGATCAATTTTGTCTTTAAAAATTTTCATTCCGACAACTCGTAGCAATTTTAAATAGAAGTTGTAATCACCTTTTATTTTACAATAGTTTTTAGCCGTGACTTCGCATACGTTTCTGAAGACAATTTACACAATATCTTTTGAAGTTATTGCCTCATGCTATTCTGACTATGACATTGTGAAGTTTCTTGAGTGATGGAGTAACAAGCATCTATGAGATTTTGAAATTTTTGCTTAGGAATCGGAGAATTGTCCAAAGATATCGGATTGTTCGTAGAAATTATTTGAAGTAAATATTTTAAGCATCAAGAAATTTTAAATATTAAAATTTTGATCTGTATCTACACGCACATGATTTTCAAAAAGATTTGTCTTCGTCAATAAAGAAATATTTACCATAAACTAAAATAAGAAAATACCATTACGGATTCATACAACGATTTTTTACAATATGTTTAAAACTAGTGAAAATAGCTTCGAAAATCTTTAACTATTAAAAAATCTGTAACTAGAAAATGATGTCTAACTATCAATCCTATAATTACTAATCAACTATTGAATGTATATGCATGAAAGTGCCTTTGATCTTCTGCCAATCACAGTCAGAATCAAGCAATCAGTGTGCTTGCAAATACATTGAAATTAAGCCTCTGAATCGTTTCCGCATTGCTATTCATGAATCGGTGATTAGAGTTTTCATGATCACGAAATGTTTTTGCAACTTCACCTATTAACATTAAATATGGTGTATTTTGATATATTTGGTACTAGTTGGTAATAATAATTATTAAAACAAACCATCAACTAATTACAACCATGTCACCTACAAGAGTTACAAAAGTTTTGTGCCGTGTGGTGATCGGTTGAGAATAAAACCACCCCATTTATTTCCGTGGGTGTCGTAGAGGCGACTAAGGAAACACAAATGAGACCTGCCTCCTATTAATCCACCCCAGGCAACGACACCTCATTTTTTTCTGGATCTGAGGTGGCGTCCTATGGTCTCATGCGGTGTGGTAGGCTATGTCAAGGGCCGTCTGGTTCGCGATCACCCTTCTACCGAAGTTCGACGCCAAACAGCTTGCTGTTATACTGGTATTCTTTTGCAAACAGTGCAAAAGAATACCAGTGCCTTATTAGGCAGTTTCTGGTTTAACTCGCTCCATCGTCGACTTCATCTATGAACTTGGTCCAGATTGAGGTCAAGAATTAACTAAACCCTACATCAACTAAATACCTCATCTAACTAAATACCTACACACTTAATTTCATTCTTGTATCCGGTCTCCTTTACCTCTCATATTTCTATTTCTTTGTTTCTTTCTTTAGTTTAAAGCTAGCTACTTGTTTTTATTTTTGGGAGCTGTTCTTTCTGTTCCTTCCTTTGCATGTTAGCTCAATTTGCTTGTAAACTATTAATCATGCTGTGTATACACTCTTAGGGTTATAGCCTAGCTTAGATACTCGTGTACTAGATTGTAACAACACCTAATTGTTGTAACCTGTTGTGTATTCCAATAAAATAAAATAAAATAAAATAAACCCATCTCATAATAAAAAAAACCTAGTAATAAAGTCATACATAAATAAATAAAAAAAAGAGCTCACGTCTCAAGTGAGCTGTTATTTACCATTACGTTTTATTTGCGCCGATCTGATTCTAGTTGGTATATTATTGATCGAAATGTTTTTCACGAGAAAAATCTAAAACGTTCAAGAATGGAAATACCGTCGAGGCGTGATTGCTTGTTGCCTTTAGCGGAGTTAAATTTTCCAGACGTGTTTGAATTTGATATTAGGCGGGTGATATTGAGTGCGATGGGTACGAGTAATTGAAACCCGATGTAATAATTTTAACAAATGCGTAATAAGGCGCGTGTATATGGAATCTTTTATAATTTCTTACTAATATTATAAACACGAAAGTTTGTATGGATGTATGTATGAATATTTGTTACTCTTTCACACTCAAACGGCTCGACAAATTTTGATAAAATTTGGTATGAAGGTAGCTGATACCCGGGATTAATATATAGGCTATATAATTTTCCCAAATTTCCACGGGAACGAAGTTACAATCTTCTGTAATAATATATACAAATGATATATATTATTACATATATGGTAAGAAAGTTCAACGTGGAACTACATAACTTTCTACAAAAAAAAGGATGAAATTTCCAAAATAAATTATCGCTATATTATAATGTGTCGGCTGTATTATTTAAATTTATCGTTTTAGCAAAAGCAATACGTAAACAGTCAAGTCTCTACTATTTCTACCAAAACATAGCCACTATTAAAAAAAAAAAGTTACGTTTAACAAAGCAATTATTCGAAAGGAAGTTTTATTTGTATAATTCATACCCAAAATTCCCACGGGAACGCAATCAATATTTTTCATTACTAATACTCGGAAAGTAGGTCTGAAGTTGCCTACGCTCAGCGGCTTGAAAGTAACACTTAATTTGACAGCTGTCAAATTAACTATGAAAAAAACACGTTCCAACTTCCTATACAGCCACTCTATTACAGCGCGATGTAAAATTAAAATAACAAAAGTTAAGTATTCATTAAAGAATACTTTTTTAATGACTTTATAATAATTTATTTTTAGTTATTTCTTTAAAATAACATAGATTTTGGCAAAATATTTACCATTTTTTTCAGTGATGAAAATGAAAAATAATGGCTGAATAGCTGGCCAGCCACAAAAAAACAAACGTAATAGGCGGGAAAGTGGCATTCCGATCTTCATTTGTTTTTTCGAGTTTTAGAGTTCTGTAACTTTCGCATACCAGCAATGAGTTAAGCTTAAGTATTCATGTTTTTAAGTATTTTTACTTTCTTTGTATTCGTAATGAAAAGCACAGTGTTTACCTCGAGTGAAAGACTTACCTATTTAGTCCCTCGAACTATTAGCTCCCTCGCTGCACTCGGTCGCCAAACCCCGTCTCGGGACTTAAATAAGTTGCTTTCACCCTTTAGTAACAATGTACTATTATAATCAAGTATATTAGAATTATAATCTAACTACCTTTCTGCCCGCGGCTCGTATCGCGTGGACTACAGGTTCTATCGTGCCCATCTGTGAAATAAAATGTAACCTATATCCTTTCCCAAGGTTTAATCTATCTCTGTATCAAATTTCATCAAAATTGGTTCAGTAGTTTAGGCGTGAAAGCGTAACAGACAGACGGACAGAGTTACTTTTGCATTAATAATATTACTAGCTTCCCGCCCGCGACTCCGCTCGTGTGGACTACAGGTTATATCGTGCCCAGCTGTGGGATAAAATGTAGCCTATGTCCTTTCTCAATGTCTAATCTATCTCTTTACTAAAATTCATCAAAATCGCTTCAATAGTTTAGGCGTGAAAGCGTAACAGACAGATGGGCAGAGTTACTTTCGCATTTATAATATTACTAGCTTTCCGTCCGCGGCTCCGCCTGCGTGGGCTACAGGTTATATCGTGGCCAACTGTGAAATAAAATGTAGCCTATGTCCTTTCTCAAGGTCTAATCTATCTCTGTACCAAATTTCATCTAAATCGGTTCAGTAGTTTAGGAGGGAAAGCATAACAGACAGACAGAGTTACTTTCGCATTTTTAATGTTAATAGGGATGGCGTCAAAATAAACCTAACAGTAGTTTATCACGTCGTGTGTTCTGACATCAACATGATGATCATGATGAGAGCTCTCGCCTAGTTCCGACGCGCCTGACCTCGTTCCTACCACTTTGACGATTGACTTTGAGACCAGGCTCTTATACTATTATCTACTTACAGATTATATGTTTGAGTTGGATAATGTTCTTGTTGTTATTTCTTTGCTTTACAGGCAGAACCTTAGAAAATAGTAGATTACCCAACAAGTGAAAAAAAAGGTGAATTCTTTTCGAGGCATTGAGTTGTATCCTGAGAGGAGCGAAGGATTCTAGATTAGAATCCTGAGCGGATCGAGGGATACAAGAGCCGAGATGAATTTTTTTTCACGTGTTAGGTACTCTACTTTTTACCATTGACTACGAGAAAAAGAAAATAATTACTCTGTGACAGTAAATTATCAACAATAGCTGCAGCTTTAACGCGAAATGACTCTGGAACGAGAGGTTCACTTTCATCAGTGGATGTTGAACTCATTTTATGGTTTTGAGACAAAAACTTCCAACAGAAAATTTTAATTACATGAAAATTGCACAGAAAATTGGCTGAATTCCTTATTCTAAATTTAAAATTTTTAACCAAGCCATATTCTATACAGCCAAGTTTTAGTACGTTTTTATAGCGAAAGTATGCAACCTCATTGCACATTTTCTTTTGTTTTCTTACTTAAATCCGTATATTCGCGCATGTTCCAAATTCAAAATGTTTTATTCACAGTGAAATAAACAGCGTTTTATTCACTGTTTTTGAAGAATAACGGACCCTTTTTCGAGGGGCAATGGTAAAAATAGAATTTATTATCTACGAAATTGGTCCTAACAAATTTTTTTCAGTGATAAATTTGTTCTAAATCTGAGGTGGCGTCCTATGGTCTCATGCGGTTTGGTAGGCTTTGTAAAGGGTCGTCTGGTTCGGAACCACCCTCCTACCCTCCTATAAACAGCATGCTGTGTTCCGTCGGTGCGTGGGAGTACCAGTGCTTTAATAGTCATTTTCTGGGTTAACTCGCTCCATCGTTGACCTCATCTATGACCTTGGTCAAGATTGACATCAAGAGTTAACCTATCTTATAATAAAATAAAAAATTAAACCATTTTGTTTTATTAATAATTATAAAATTTTACACTTAAACATACACACATACATGCACACAGGCATATAGGGTGAATTTAAATTAGTTAAAGAAACTTTAGGGGGTAATTTTACACAACAAATTTCTTTGAAACTGAACAACTTCCTTCAAGGAACATTTATAAAATTCATAAAAACTTCTCATACAAATCAGGTGATCGCACAATTTGTACAGAGACGCGAAATTTTTCTTCATATTTCAACCTATGTTCCTTGGGGAAAGTTATTCAGTCTCGTGGACTGATTCACATACTTAGTTTAAGTCACCCAATACACACTCTCACACATACACATACACACACACACACACACGCACTCACACACATAATCTGGACAGATTGATTCAAGAGGAAGATTTGTGTGTATTATTCATTCCCAAATTCCCACGGGAACGAAGTCCCGGTCAGAAAGCTAGTTAATGCATAAAATTAGATCACAGACTACGCCCATAATTATTCACTAACTAGAAAACTTAAAATATTATAATCTTGTAATGAACTTTCTTGAAAAACCGTGCTAAACTTATTAATACTATTTTTTTCAACTTAACAGCAGATGTTTGTTCTCGGGTCATGGGTGTTTGTGTTTGTCTTTATGTGTATTCCGAGGGACCCACGACACAAGGGAAAACCTTAG
Organism: Aproaerema taeniolella; assembly: GCA_949987775.1. Lineage (NCBI taxonomy): Eukaryota > Metazoa > Arthropoda > Insecta > Lepidoptera > Gelechiidae > Aproaerema > Aproaerema taeniolella. Next base: position 15,097,081 of record OX465254.1, on the reverse strand, counting down.
TGTGGGCCTTTGAGTGTCGTTTATTGTTTATTGTTGTTTTGTTTTCAACTTTATACTACAACAGGTTTCTTAAATAGGTTTGAATAGGTTACAATTATTTACTGTCTTGTTATTTGGGTCCGTTTTGTTTTGTTATTGTTTTCTTACTCAAATTAGTTTTCAGTTATTATTGACAATAACAACACTAAAGAGAGTTGTTCAGACATTCACTCGATGGAGATAGTAATCGCGAAATACAGAGTTCGATATCCATGAAATTATTTTAACTTACGAGTCTTTATACGTAGTCTAGAAGCGCTTGCTTTTCGGAATCTATCATTGAGGTTAAGTATTTTGTATAAGTGGAAGGGCGCTTTATTGGCTGCACTTAAAAACCGTGCAAATTCCGCGCTAAATTGCTTTCTAGGTGAGGTAGGGCTTCTATTTTTATTAAAATTTAAAATAAATAACATTTGGGAACAATGTTAATAGACTTTTGTACTGGACAAGGCTTCCTTCAAGGAATGAAGATCCATATGCATTTTGTGTTCAGTAACAATTTAACAACAATGAAATATATAAAATAGAAAATACCCTTAGCAATCTGAATTGTTGCGTAAATAGCAACCTAAGCTTTTCTTTTCAAGTAATCCACTATCTTTTTTAAGCTCAGAAAAAACCAACGGATCGAGCTACGGATAGGTATACTTTATGTTCGTAATACGTCCGACGATTTAGGGGTTAAGACGACCCTATTAGAGAGGCCTTCGATTAGGCAAGGGAAACATTTTTCAAGTTAATTGTATGGACCGGCCGGCCAAGTAAGTTGTTTACGCATTTTCTGAAGTTTACGCTCTGATACAAGTTACTTTGGGCAGTAAATTAATTTATGAAGCAAATTAATTTAACCCTTAGTTAAGGTACAATTCACATTTTCTTTAAAACCTTATTTATTTATACTTTATCCTTTAGAAAAATATTTTTAAGGAAACATAAATGAAGAGGCGGAACTCTTACCTTATCTCAAGAAAAGAAAGTGGGTACTTTAGTGGAGACCTCGAATTATGGTTCTAATTTTTACATTTTATTTTCTATATTTTTCTCAGATATTCACAACATCGAAAACTTTCGGCCTACGTTTCTGCTATTAAAAAAAGAAAACATTTCTGTCTAGAAAAAATTTTGGGGAAAGAAAAATATTCGGCGCAAACGGGACTTGAAACCACAACCCCAGGATTAGACACCAGGAAGTCTCTAACCAACTAAGCTATCGTGCCATTGAATCAAGCGGAAAAAATTTCAATTCCCATACTTAACACAATTTTCGTTTGTACTTTTTGGCATTTCAAAATATTGATTGAAATTTGTTTCATACGAAGTACAACTAGCTAACAACGACAATCAGAAAACTTTTCTCAATATCTTTTGTCTTTCCATCGGTACGCGTACTAACGCCGTATAAATCAGCTTGCTATTATTTCTTGGTAATACCTTGGCATATTTTAGTTATTTTCAGCCACAGTTTGTAAAGGTTTTGAGCATCTGCGACGTTCACTGACACATAAATGCCAGGATCGCGTGACCTCGTGCACGAACCAGATCAGCCAGTTGTGCGGGGCCTATTTTGTCCATCCCAGGGCTAGAGGGGTTTTGTGACGTCATTTTTATGTCACATCATTCTCAGTTTGAAACTTTTAGAACATCCATTTTGACTGTCAATTGTTTTTGTTGAATTTCAAATGTATTCCGTTGAATTAAATATTTCAACGATTTTATTTTCTGTAATCAGTAAAATTTTTAAGGAATTTTACGTATCAGTCACTTATTCTGCTCTCTCAACTATATATATATAAAAAAAAGATCCACTGCTCTTACGAAGTGAAAAAAACACAAGCGCATAATATTAGTGTCTTTATGTACCTGTGGGACAATTAGATGTCATCTCTACATTGCAATTACCTGCAGCTCGAGTACGATGGCGTCAAACTCGCGCGGCGCGCCTTTCAGCTGACAGTGAAACTTCATTTTGTGAGGGCCAGGCGCAAAGGCCGGCTAGCCCTCTGGCGTTGTCAATGTTGGCATTTTGACATAGGACCGCGGCGCAGTACGCGCGCTATCACCATCGTACTTGAGCTGCTGATTTGCCAAATCTTAGATTATGGTCAAACAAACTTCTAATGTAAAACAGCACAAAGCTTTACGAGGCAGGAAGTAAGGAAATGACTGTTGGAAAAAAAATATGTTGAGAGAAATTCCCAGCCGGTCGAGTGGGTTTTAGGTTAGATTCCCAGTCGGGGCAAATATTTCTGGGTTCAAGGGTGTTTATGGGTTTTTGAGAGTAAAACGTCTATTTTAATAATTTACTAGCACTCCGCCTGGGACTACGTTCCCGTGGGAATTCGGGAAAATGATGTAGCCTATGTCCATCGGGGATAATTTAGCTTTCTAATGGTGAAAGAATGTTTTAAATCGGTCCAGTAGTTTCGGAGCCTATTCAATAAGGAAATGACTGTTGGAAAAAAAATATGTTGAGAGAAATTCCCAGCCGGTCGAGTGGGTTTTAGGTTAGATTCCCAGTCGGGGCAAATATTTCTGGGTTCAAGGGTGTTTATGGGTTTTTGAGAGTAAAACGTCTATTTTAATAATTTACTAGCACTCCGCCTGGGACTACGTTCCCGTGGGAATTCGGGAAAATGATGTAGCCTATGTCCATCGGGGATAATTTAGCTTTCTAATGGTGAAAGAATGTTTTAAATCGGTCCAGTAGTTTCGGAGCCTATTCAATACAAACAAACAAACAAACAAACAATCAAATCTTTTCTCTTTATAATAAGTATATAGATATAGATATAGATTTTTTAAATATTAGTAGAACGTGACCTTAAGCCCTTCAAATATGTTTTCAAAGCTTTGAACAAGTGTTGCAATCACAGAACAGCGGTTGCCTTTTGTGAATACATGCAGAAAATCCAGTTCACAAATACGGAGCATTGTTATGAGGGTTGCATTTTTCGACTGCACTTACAAACGAAAATCTTACCACTCTAGCTGCAGGGGATGCGAATACTTTTATAGTACTGACGCAGTAGGTAAAATAGTGAAGCAGTAGTGAAGCACTCACTTGTACCTACACACGTATTACAGAAGCAGACTCAAATTTTGATTTATACTTAAGTATTGATTTTCTCTTTCTCTCACTATAAATAACAAAGACGACTGCTACTTAAGTATAGATCAGAGTCTGAGTCGCGCTCTGTAATGCGGACCGTAATGTCACTTACTGATCTGTACCATTTAGTAAGTGTTGCAATTTGCTTGTGTAACTAATAAAATAATAACGCTCTAGCTATGTATATATTTAAGAATTGCACCAAATAATGGTTTCTTTATCTAAAATCTATGAATACAATACAAAAACAAGAAAAAGACGTTCCGTCAATCAATTTTATCCATTAAGATCCAAAAAGATCTTAACAATAAGGTTAAGCAAAGTTCACAGGGGCAGGAAACCTGAGAGGTGAACAAAGTGGTAATTTATCACGAGCGTTTCCGTGCTTCGGAGGGCACCCGGTTGTTGTCAAAAGACGAAAGTGAGTTAAACATATCGACATTTGAATCGTTTATTTGAGAAACCCTATAAGTCAGAATCGTCGGATGATTTTAAAAACATAAAAAATCATTTTTTGAAAAACACTGAGCATATTTATTATTCAAAAATCCTATAAAATAGTAATGTCAGTATCGGTTAAAATGACTAGATGTAGAAAAATTCAATTATTCAACTTGTACCATTAAAAAATCAACCTCGTTGAAAAAGTGACTTATGGGGTTTCTCAAATAAACGATTCATTTTATCTATCACTTTTTGACCTACTTAAACTCAAGTGTTTTTTTTCGGTTACCTCTCTCAGTTACCTTTTTTGATGTGCTCGTAACCCAGTGGCGCTCGCTGATCTTAACCGATCAGTGAGGTAAAGTAACGTACACAGAGGCAGGGAACCTGATGGGTGGCCAAAGTGGCATATTATTACGAGCGTTTCCGTGCTACGCAGGGCACGTTAAGCTGTCTGCCCCGGCTATTGTCGATTGACTACAGTTGTCAAAACTATGTCAGAGGCCATTATGCGGCTTGAAAACTCTGACATCAGGGTTAGCCAAGTTCACTACACACTTGACTATACCGACACTTAGAAGAAGACCTTGCTATCTGACGTCAATACCAAAGTTGATGAATATCTACTGCTATGTTTAAACAGTTGCATGTGTACTGGTATAATTTACGTATCCGAGCAAGCTTTTGTATCTTTTGGAACAAAGCGACTTTCTTTGAGAAAAGTAGAACATAGTGGCAACGTTTACTCACAATTGTGTAATATACCGCTAAATTCTTGTTTGTGCATAAATAATCTTGGTAAAAATGGTTTTAATATCGCTGTTGAAACATGCATTTAGTTATGTAGAAATCAATAAGCTAGTTTTTATGGGAGAGCGTTTACTTGGCTTGAATAAAAACTTCATTACAAATTAGCTAGAGGATCGGACTATGGCCGCCTAAACATTCTTTACTTGTTTCAAAGGGAGGTCCATGCCCCTTCATGGGGAGTTGTATATACTGATGGCTTATGATCTTTCAGACGACTTGAGAGGTGTACCTTTGTTAGATGGAGCAATGATTTAAGCTGGATGGTTGGCTTGTAGATGCCGAAAACGGGTTTTTGGTGCACTTTAGGAGAGGGCTATGAGATAGAGCAGTAAACTGATATGGAAAACTACCAAAAACATAACCATTTTTCTTCTTGTTTGCTCTTTTCTAATTTATTTAGGGTCGGCTCTCCTAATTTTGCGGCGCCAAGACATTCTGTCCTAGGTTGTCGGGTCGGGCTGTTTTTCTTCTGAAACTTGGTCATGCTCTTCTACTACCTTCTAAGTTTTATAATCTTTAGCAGGCCCAATTATATCCTTACAATATGTTCCTCGCCCTTTCGCATTACGCATGTTTCAAATTTTAAACACACAATTTCAAACACATATCAGAGATATATGTCCTAATATGTACAGTACAAACGATTTGTGCCCCTTTACTCTGAAAGCAAACATAATCAATCGCGCAATATGCAATGCTCGACTGAAATTGCACTTCCTGAATGCACCCAGATTGCAGCTAAGCAATGTCGTTTTTGATTTCCGACGGTTTTTGAGATAGATCTTTTCATGGAAAGATAATCTGAACTCAAATCTTTCTTTTTGTTGCAAAAAAACGAGTGAAATGAACGCTGTTTTTTCTGTTAGCAATTTACATGGTAAGAAGAAGTAATGTGCAAAAAATGGTTAAACATCTATGGCGGAGGATGAAAAGGCTAAAATGAGAACCATAATTAGAATAGTTTCATTCCCACCGATGATAGTCGATAAATGAATTCAACTTGTATTGAATTGAATGTATTGAATAAATGATAGTCGATAAATGAATTGAACGATGAAGTGCATAGATTCGCATTATACCCATAGCGTACCCAAAATAAGAAACGAGAATAAGCGCTAGGAAGAAGGATGAAGTGCATTGCTGCATTTGGTTTACGCCTTCAGTCATAATCACATTGTTCAGAAGCAATGTATTTATGATTTGAATGTCAACGCGTTAAATCGGCTGCTTCATGATGAAGCCAATTTAACGCGTTGACGTAGCAGCCCTCCAGACCGGGTGATCAAAGCCTGACCGAAGTTTAATGACTTGTTAGGAAATATTTAAGCGTCGCGTTTGGCAGGCCGGATGGCGATCAGAGTATAGTAACAAACTACGCAGAAAAAAACTAGTGCTCTAACTTTCAAAGTTCTTTTTGCCAATGTTAGAAGGCGGTGTTCAACAGCGATGATTTTGTTTTTGAGAGTTTTATCTATCTTTTATAATTTCACTGTATTTTTCTTTTTAATAGGTACAGCAGATATGACTGAGTGTGCGTAAACATGATCCAATCGATCAGATTACATTTTGCCATGGTAACAGTAATCAGAGGCCGCTAATTACCCTTAATTACGAAAATTATCGATTTACTTTCCAACCTGAACCAATGATGTGTGATGTTATACATCGTTACATTTTACACCCACAAGTAACTGTAAATTAGCATAGTTAGCATGGCCCGCGACAAACTTCAGTTTGATTGCGCAAAAGCGCAAATAGCAAATTTCTTGCCCTTTGACGTTGTCATTTCGACACTTTTTCCACATTGGACCGCGTTGTTGTCACAGTTTACTTGAGCTGCTGCTTATTTATTATTATAATTAATAACTCTTTTTAGTCACCCATTTCATTTTCGAAAAATCGCGAAACACGTGTCCGTTTCGTGATTTTTCGCGCGTTTCGCGTGTCAAGGTATATTCTGACAAAGTTTAGAGTCAAAATGTCTAAAAAAAAAATGTTTTCTCCATACAAACTTTAGGGGTCAAATTTCAAAAAATTCTTTCTTAGTGCTTGCCTACGTCATGAAAGACACCTTTTTGCTTAATTTCAGCTTTCTAAGTTTGACGGTTTGGGCTAGGCGTTGATGAGTCAGTGAATCAGGACCGCCAATTTTATATACAAGATTTAATATAGTCTAGGAGCCAGGAATTATTGTACCCAACAATGTGAATAACTTTTTCTTTCATCAGAGTATCCAAATCAAGACCCGTTGATTATGAGAAAGCACTACTACCACTCGACTAAACTGGTCGTCTAATCTCTCCTTTAAGTTTCACTGCACCTTATCTTTTTTTTAAATTCCCTGAGAATTATAAAACCAAAATATGATGCAATCTAAGACCCGATCGCAATATAAAACCCAGATTGTTTAAAACCTGTCTTCCGAATGACAGGAACTTAATTCCGCTGTGGTAGAAACCAGCCACGCTTAAGCCAGCATTTCAATTACCTGCCCCTTTGATTGGGGATTATTTTTCCGGGCTCCTTTGACGGCCAACCTGTTTCGACAAACATGATTAATGTTGGCTGGCCAATCGCGACGTGTAAATCAATCAGATTACGTCGCCGTGACGTCACAGCTGCGCCCACAAACTTCAGGCATGTCATAAATTATAACCAGTTTTAGTGGTGGCTGACTTGAAGATCTATGTAAGACCATTTTAAATTTATTAAAGGGTAAAAGGACAGGGTGTTTAGAAGCCAATACCCTTTTGATTTTCTTCACTTTCAGAGATTTACAGTCGTAGCCAATTCAGTGACGTGGTAACTGATTTAAAGGCCTTTTTACAGTCATGGGGATTTGATCCCGCGCGCCGCTCACATTTTTTTGTACCTACATGTTTTTTTCCCGCGAGGGTGGGAAACATATAAAGGAATTTTTTTTGGATTGAAGAATTGAAACTATTGTAAATAACTTTTGAGTTTAAATGTTGTATTTTTTCTACAGAAATTTAGAGATGGTTTTTATATTTATTGTTGTTAAAATAAATAAGTAACTAGAAATTCTTTAGAGTTCTAAAAATCGAGTTTCAATAAAACACAACACAAAAACACATGCCTTATATCCTCGTCGGTGTAGGTAGAGCATCACATGATTTTTTAAAGGAACATGAGTATAGTGGTGGTTGTCAGCTTTTCGTTCACAGTACAACAATCACCTCACATCTGATTCTAATTTTTATAGTTTCCCTGGGAAGAGTTGACATCTGTTACATTCTAAGAAGAAATACAATAATCACAAAATAAAACAAACATCTCAATTATTTACTACCTCTTCGTTCGAGGAAATAATAACGATTCACATAATGAAAAGTGCTTAAAACTTTGTATTAATTAGAGGATCAGGCAAAGCAGGCAATAATTACAGTTTGAGTGTTTTCAAAACTAAACCAAAAATACCTTTAAACTAAACAAAACTTTGTAAACAGTTGTGAGTTTCCTGAACCCTGGAGCTATTAACAGGGTTAAACTAATTACGGATATCAAGGGATCTTCCAAAGCCTTTAGAAAATTTCCCTGAACTTGTCTCGATTTAATTTGCATAGTGATTGATTATTTTACCATCGATTTTACAAGTTGAATGCCAAGACAAGCCTTTTACAACCTGTTAAAAGATTTTTTAATAAAAATCTGTACTATTTTATGAATAAAAATTTAATAAAATAAAACAGTTAAACTGAGTTCGATTTCATATCGTTTTTGTTGTCCAATTATGTTGAGTCCGATATAAATAGGAAATGCTTGAGGTAGCGTCTGACAAAAATAAAAGTATTTGGTTCCCTTTGCGTGCTTATTAAAAACACAAGTTTAAATTGTTTAGTACGAAACATTTTTATTTTTTTAATCCCCGACGCAAAAATGGGTGGTGAATGTTTGATCGCTGTGGAACCGTAGCTCTTTAACGGGTGAACCGATTTATATGCAGTGTTTTTAATTTAAAAGAAAATTTTGTAAGGGTAGTTTTTAGCTAAATTTAACCGAAATCGGTTCAGCCGTTAAATATATATTCGAGATTGAAGTGAAAATGTCGAGGGTTTACAACTTTTCAAATTGTTTGTTATAATATTTGTAAAGGGAATATCTATAGGCTTGACTGTATGTTTAACTGAGTAAAGGCTACAAAAAAATTCTCAAAAACTTCTTCGCCTAACATCTGCCGAAATGTATTCATTCATAATTGATTTGCCAACACCCTTACAATACAGGGTGCTTGTGCTTGTTAACCGTGATACAGCCTGCAAATTTCAATATTGGAACTAATCAATCAAGCCGTGAAAATGAGCAAGAGGGCGGGTGCCCATTTATCAAACACCCTGTAGGTGTACGAGACGCCTGCTCTAACAACTTATGAGTAAATTTACATAAGAGGAATGCCTTAAGAAGTGTCTTTTATTCGCTGTTTTTTTTAAAGATGACAAATGGTCAATTAGGAAGAAGTACGCGTTTAAAGTTTCATTGGTGTTGCGTTGGTGTCTTTACTTGTGTCGTTTTTATAATAACTATAAAATTAATAATATTTTATCACTCCCGACAATCGATTGCTTATAACTTTGAAATGGCTGAACCAATTTTAGTCAAATGTTACTAAGACCCATTTCGATTACACCAGCTTCAAAACGAACCGAATCGAAATCGATCCATTCGTTTAGGAGCTACGATGCCACAGACAGACACGAAAATACACAGGCATAAAGATACACAGATACACACGTCAAACTTATTTTTATAAATTTTTATTCAAACCAATTTCAGCATTTTAACAAACTAAATTATGCAAGAAAGAGGCAAATCAAGCTATTAAGTCCACAATTTACTTTTAAAACGTTGTCTTAGCGAAGTCGATCCAGTATTTTTCACTGAAACCGTCTCAAGGGGCCAATATTTCGAGCCTTTGCTCAAATGAAAAGATCCTAATCTCACTTTTTGCCCAATTCTTAACAATCCAGTTAGGATTGGCCTTGGTAAAAGGCAATTGCTTAAAGCAGCTTCGAGGTTACTACGTTGGTTTTTTCGTGATCGAATTTTGTTGAGCTGATGAGGTGTGAGGGCGGTAATGAATCTTAAATCTCGTTTAAACAAAGGGGGATTTCGCTCGTCTAGAAATTTCTTATTAGAGGAGTTGGAAATTACTAAAGATAACAAATTGAATTTTAATAGGTATGCAATTTTAAAAAAAAGCTGTTTAACTCACGTTACAGAAAGCCATCTTTTTTACTAAATTGTATTGTTTCATTTAAGATTAATATTGTGAGTACCTGACACTGTTTTTATGGTTACTCTTAATTCTGTAAGAACATCTGTAAAGTGTTTTTCTTTTAAGTTTTCTTCGTGTAATCCTTTATGGATTGTATCATGCTTAAAATACATTTATTTCGCTATTTTCTCATGGAACCACAAGCTTTCAGTATCTTAAATATAATTGTGACCAACAAAAGGTAGAGTTTGATGCACCCATGCCCATTTAAGCTCATTATAGGTTTCGTAATCATAATTTATTACTTTCAGCTTTTATTTTATTTCCGGATCTCGTAAATTAAGCTCACGCATCCTGAGGGGTTCGTAGACTCTAGGTTAGTAAGTCCTGCATCAAAGTATTCGAGATAAGAACATGAAAATACTTATAACCATGTCCAGCACAGAGGCAGGGAACCTGATGGGTGACCAAAGTGGCAGCTTATCACGAGCATTTCCGTGCTTTGGAGGTCACCTTAAACTATCGGTCCCGGCTGTTGTTGATTGACTACAGTCGTTAAAACCAGGTCAGAGGCCATTGTGCGGTTTGAAAATTCTGACACCAGGGTTAGCCAAATTTGCCACACACTTGACTAAACCTACAAGATAAGAAGAAGACCATGTCAATCTGTTGCCAAATACTAAACTAACAAACCAACATTGCCAACAATCAGGTATCGTTTTATCTGTAACGTTTTGTAACTTCGTGATTGCATTTGGCCCAAGCTGATTCGTTCAATTTGCAATAAAACCAGCGGTAGTGATAGTTGTCCACTCACACAGACGCAACATAAACGAATTTCTTTAAACACATATACAGAAATATCTACGGACATGGCTCATTCCATCAAATGGCTCCGATCCCCGAAACCATTAACCTGTGTCGGGCACTCCATTTAAAGAAAATTACTTTTTCTGCCAACTAAGGAAGAAGGTTTTTTAAGAAAATATATTTATTTTCCACTGATAACGGTCGTAAAGTTGGATTCCATTCCATTGAGCTCGGTTTATGATTATTGCAAACTAGTCTACCTGTTATTTTGTCGTTAACTTTTTTGCTGACGTGGCTGTTGTGATAAATGGTTGTCGCTGCAGGAAAATTCTATTTCAATACTGTAGTGCTGCTGTCCTAGTTGCTGAGTACTTTAAATCGATTGCTGAGGTAAAGCAAAGTTTGGATAAGTTTGGATACGTTTATACCTGTTAAAAAACTTGATTCGGGCGGATTTAAAATGTAGCTTTATAGCCTTATAAATAAATAAATAAATAAAAAGCTTTAATTTTTTTGCCATCTCTCCAGTGTTTGTTATAATGTACTATATAAGTATACAATTGTAGGATTCTGATTCACTCACTAATTCATCAACGCCCAACCCAAACCTATGGACCTAGAAAGCTATTTGGCACAAAGATTCTTTTTGTAAAATAGGCTTTAACGAAATTCCCACGGAAACATTAAAGCAATTCGGGTTAGATAAATGAGCCCGGAAATATAGACGCAGGCATAGAATGTCTTCAAGAAATAAACGTAAAAATTCTAAAAGGTTTTTTTAGTTTAACAGCTCAAAACACAATGTTGTGGTCAAACTAATATTAATGGTATTTCCACCTCCACGATGTGATATTTGGCTGTTCTATAAGGAGTTTCCTTTTAGATCCACACTTCTTAAAAAACCTAGATCTTGTAATAATAGCCTTCCTGTCAGCGTACAAAGAGAACCAACACAGACACGTTTACCAACATCAGAAAAAATTAGGCGCAGATATCTTATATGAAATCGGATCCAGTCTTAAACAAATTCATCGCGATTAATCTCAGGCGATTCTTTATATATCTCCCTCCCACACATCGGTCACAGGGCAGGGCAGCCAGTCACGGAGAGGGCAAGATGCATTGTCAGATTTATCCTTATCTTATACTACTCGTAGCTCTCTGCCAAGGATTTCGTTCTCGTGGGAATTTTTGGAATGAATTATACACGTAAACCTTCCTTTTGAATCATCATCATCATCATGTCAGCCGCAAGACGTCCACTGCTGGACATAGGACTCCTTTTGAGTCACTCTCTCCATTAGTGAAAACGGTATGAAAATCCATACAATAGTTTTCGAGTTTATCGTGTTCAGACAGACAGACAGACATGGCTGGGGGCTTTGTTTTATAATGTAGTATGATATTACTTACTTAAGTGTAGGCTAATCTCTTTGTGCCGCCCCCATCCTTCCTTATATCTATTTAAATTTAATAAGCATTTGTTAGACAAATATATTTTTTGATTAAATAGATAAAGATATCGAAAAGTTAATTGAATGAATTTAAATAAAAACATCGGGGGAATAGCTCTGCTCACCCCTGACGAGACGCTCGCACGAATTATTATTGGCTGACTTTTAATAAGTAAGCGAAAATTAAAAATGTAAATCAGCCAAATAAACTGAAGAACGTTCCATAAGGAATAATAACTAAGCGATAAGCTGTTTGAAGAGAAGTAATTTTGTACGTTGTAAATAGATATTGTAGGATAAAAATAAATGAATGTGTATAGAAATTATAAATAATTGTATCTAAGAAAATTTGTAAATGTGAATGATAACGTAGTATCTATTTTCTAAGTTTTCTGTGCCCTAGCAGGGTTTCGCAATACACACTTTTTACCTTTTAAGAAAAACAAATAAAGTATATTGAGTAATGTTTTTATTCGGTTTCATATGGGTTCATTTTAAAATAAATTACTTCGTTGAAGAATCATTCTCTAAAGTTTCACTTAATAATTAAAATCATCCTATATACTTACTTAGTAATAAAAAATATTCTACTAAACTAAGTGTTTTCTGAAATTTGCCGCCCCCAGTCCAATGCCGCCCCAAGCCCGCGGCCTATTGGTCCTATCGACAAATCCGGCTCTGGCAAGATGTCTGCGAAAGTAATGACGTCATCTTTCAGATATCATTCACAAGCTGGATATATGGCCATGATACGTCCCTTTCAGCGACCGAGACGGTAGAAAACGATGGGCCGCGGACGACCCTGCGAATGGTATAAGATGATTTGTTTGGGTTACCATTTTACGGGCTTTATTTTAGATGCAACTTAAAATATATTGTTCAAATCTAGGTGCTAAATAACTGGTGCAGCTTTTTTTCGTAAACACATGCTTATTTTCCATGAACTGAAATATGATTTTCAAAAAGGAAAATGAGACAGGATTGCGATTTAAAATATCTTAATTAAATAAAGTTTCTTGATAAGATTTATTAATTACTTTGCGACATTTTTTTAATCATAATTGGTTACCTTTTGTTAAAAAGCGAAAGGTGAGGTCTAATTTCAACGGTGGGGCGAGTCCATCGGAAATGTTTACTCTTGCCCTAAATTTGTGGTATTTGGATAATTTGGGTGCAATTCATATTTTTTTTTTACAAAAAGTCAAAATTAAGGCTTACCTTGTATCGTTAATGTACCATCCGTCATGATTGCAGCCACCGGGAATCAAACCCGATCGTCAAAAACAAACGGTAAAATCCGCTAAGTTTATAATAATATTTTTTTATTTGATAAAGCTACAAGGGCTCATAATTGGATTTAGTAAGCGAGAATACTTAAAATTAGTTATCAAAAATCAGCTCACGAAACTCAACCACTTTCCGCAGGAAACATAGGTCAAAACATGAAAAAAAAGAAAGATTAAAACTTGAGCGATCAGCTGATTGGCCTTTGTATGAGAAAATGGTTTAATTTTACAGGGAGACTCACTTCCTAAAGTTTTATCAACTAATTCGAAGTCACCCCATATTTTTAGTAAGATTTATAATGTAACTAAGGTATTACATATGTTGTGGTCCGATCGTATATCTATCCGATAAATTATTGGCCAGATCGTAATCACGATAAGGCGACATTTTAATGAAAAGTCGCCTTATCGTGATTACGATCTGGCCAATTAATTATCGGATAGATATGTCTATATATTTTACTTATGTCTATTTATATGTCCATTATTAATAGTCCATAATGTCAATAATAGCTAAGTCAGCAGCTTAGGAAGATTAACAGACTACAAATGAGATATCTTTTGTATTAATTAATAGCATTACACAATGCTTCGTTATCTTTTACCAGGCTTAAGCCAGATCCTAAGGATTTAAGCCAAGTTCTCCAACCGGTTTAACTAAATAAATTGACATTAATGAAATCCCAGATTGCCTTCAGTTAATCCATGATTCTTCGTATACTTGTAAGATATAGGTTGGGTTGGGTAATTGGGAAGATCTTTTTTTTTCATTTATAATGGCAAAATAAAGTTCTTTTCGAACATAATTTTCGACATTTTCTTTAAAATCGTCAAATTTAGTTTGCGTCCGCTTATTTCACAATGAAAAAAAAATTCAACTATTCGTTGCACCTTTGCAACTTTTTTGGAGGACAGACAAACAGGTATATACTTTTACAATTTTGTTATTAGTTAGAAGTATTTATTGTAAGAACATTTGAACTTGTTTATTGACTGATTTACAAACTGACTGAGTCCAGCCGGCTGTCGAGCAACATATGCAAAGTGAAAATGACAAAGTGGTTTTTTTTTCAACTTGAGTATATTATTGACAAGCAACAGCCTTATCGCAAACCATGTAATTTTTTAGTTAAATATTATAGGAATTTGCCACAAAAATGGTTCTAAGGAATCAATGTAAATAATATAAAGAAATTAAAATCGTGTAGACAACCCGTTATTTTAAAGTAAAAAGCAGAAAAATACTTTAAAACACGAATTTTCTAAGAATTTATCACTGGCCAAAAATCTTTTATCGAAAAACTGATATATTGTTATATTTTTGTACTTGGACAGCATTTTGTTTGCGGTTCCTGTATTCCACGTTTATTTCGTGTGCAGGGATACGGACGCAATTTGTTACCACTTTGCCGAGAATAAGTTTTGCAGCATTCGCCCAGAAAATTGTATAGTAAATTTACGTGCCAAAACCCAGTGTTTGATGTATTAAATTCTCTTGTAGAGACAGTACTTGTTGCGCTTGTCTTTTATCATAATTTATCTCTGTTGCGACAGGATAGTTCCAATAATTTTCATCTGGTATTTCATATTATAAAAACTAGGGACTATACTTACAGTAGCTTACTGCTTACAGCTTCAGAATGAGTTTGAAATCCGGCGAGTTTAGAGTTCAACTATTTAAAATAAGGAATCACGCATACCAATCTAGAAATAGTAAACAGAACCCTCGTCCTAAACCAATTCACATCACTGGACAAAGTATGTTCTTGTTCTTTGTGTCAATTCAATTTTCGAAAGAAAACGTAGTTGTCCCTTCAAACACCTTTCTTTGCCGGACCTTTTCCAAATCGAAAGATGTAATCTCACCCATTTAATTCTACTACCTGCTATATTACACTTTGCCTTCAGGGAGTCACAGGGAAACTCTTTAAACTGTCCATACAAAGAAAAACTACTAAGGCACCAGGATTTTACTGCAGATTACTACGAATAAAGTTCCCGGGATTTCTTTTCAAGTTTTATAAGGTAAGAGAAAAAGTTGAGAATGTCAAGCGCTGTTTACGATTCGAGTTATTAACTTTGGAAATAAACGTGGCTTTTCGTCGTTGTGAAGTTTTTTTCGTTTTTCACTTTTATATTTGTGAGCGTACCGACCGACATAGGCGGGCAATGACTTTATGGATATTCATCAAACCGTGTTTACAGGCGTCCGATGAAATCTTAAGTGGTAATACCATCTTATTTATGTTATAAACCTAGTACATACATACAAACACATACCTCCATTCATCCGTCCATATAATCATGCCTCAATCACTTCCGGGCTAGGCAGGACGGAAATACCATCTAAGTAAGAAATCAAAATGAAAGGAATATGAATATTCATAACTAAAAATAATTAAATAACTTATGGCTTATCAACTTTTTTTTAATAGCGTACCTATTTCATTAGACTTTTATTTAAAAAGTGTATTATAACTTTTAGCTATAGAAGTAAAGAATTTATTATAGTTAAAAATAGAATAAATGTATTATAAAATAGACAAGTAAATATTTCAATTCTGAGTAAAATATTATATCCTTAAGGCAACAAAGGTATACGGATCCAGTAACGCGTAATACTGGCTTACTCTTGCCTGACTTTTTGTTTAAAATCCCAACCTCGAATACAGTATAAAATAAAGGGTTGTTGATAAAAAGCCTCACAAACCCGCATGTTCCGCCTCGTATTGTCAAAACCAGTGAATAGTGTGCACTGGGTCAAAGGATTTTAGCCTTTATTTAGAATTATTGTTGTTCTACGAGAATGCTGCGAATAAATAAAATGCTTTGGCAAGACATCATCCACAAACCCGCATTGGGCTAGTGTGGCCTTAATCTCCTTCGTGTTTTGAAAAGAGGCCCGTGCTTCTAGGTAGGGACGTATTTGGCTGGTAAAAGAAAGAAGACATTACAATATAACTGGAAGAATATCAATATTTCTGGGTCAAATACCTAAAATAAAATATCTACTAATAAACAGATGAGGCTTTTAAAATGTGTCAAATTTACAAGGTGACTACAGCACCTAAATTACGATTTTATGATGCGTAGATAAGTATGACGCACTGCATTAAATCGCAGAAAAAATACTACGGTACTATTCAGGACATAAACTAGATAAGTAGTTTGCTGGAAACAC
The DNA here is from genome assembly GCA_949987775.1 of Aproaerema taeniolella. NCBI lineage: Eukaryota > Metazoa > Arthropoda > Insecta > Lepidoptera > Gelechiidae > Aproaerema > Aproaerema taeniolella. The sequence continues at coordinate 15,080,715 of OX465254.1, read as the reverse complement.
GATTCAGCACTTTTGGTTCTATCGAAAAAGCTCACAAAGTCACCTCTAAATACCAATATTGTGTATCTTTTATGCTGTAAAAACGATAGTAAAATGCACCCAGGAACTTGAATTTGCTATCAAAATGTTCGTGATTGAACACTCTCGATAAGTATTTAACGCATTTTTCGATTTAAGCTGTTACCTTTCCATAAATCTCATTTTTCTAACTTTAGAACATGTTTTTACGCACGCACGCTTTCATAGTCCGTATACTTCGTGTATCGACACTGTTCGCACTGCCGGCCCAGGCCTGTTGAGAGACGGAGATGGCACTATTCCTATGTGTGCTGCCTTTATCGGGTGCTGTTGTCGCCTTAAACAGCTCTGTGCTTCTACATAAATTATTCGAATGAAAAAAACATACGTCTTGCATAGCTTACATAAACGTGAGATATAATTCATCCTATATACGGATAGCGTAAATACGGAACAGGAAGAATGAGATCGACATGACAAAAAGTATGTCACGCGTTCCTGTTAGCCCTGCAGAAGTTTATCATGACATCTTAATGATCTAACTAAAACTATACTAAAAAACTAGATATTAGTAAACAAAACTTGTTGTCTATAAATTGTTTAAGCCTACTTATTTGCTTTCTTTAGTCACGTGTCCCATGGCAATGATTCCATTGAGCGTCAGCTGTTTAAGATAAGATTAAGAGTATCAGAGCGCGTGATAGTACTTCTGTGAGACGGACGATCCAAAATAAAAACTGCTATTAAGCATCCTGTACATAAATGCACTAGAAAAGCTGCAGTAGAGAAACTACAAAGATGGCTCCATGACGAAAGAGGTTACATTTACATAGAATTAAAACTCATTTCATAATATGAACAGAAATTTAAAACTGACTGTGAAATACCCTTCATAATAACAAGTGGAAGCGCTCATGAGCTTAACAATCAAGACAACAAAGATATCGTGGTAACAGCTCATTTGCTCAGGGATGAACATAATGCGTGTTGAAGGGTTATAACAGTTTATGAAGAATGACGGGAACTGTTTCAACTCAATTAGGTGATAAATACTGTTACTATGCATTTACTTTCTAATGACTGAAATGAAGCAAAATAATACAAACCCTAACAAATTTATAGTACCCTTTTCAAAATTAAATCTAGTTACAATCGGACCATATAATGATCACTTAAATATTAAATCATATTCATAATTTAATTAAAAATATAGATATAAAATACATTTATTTCATAAACACCTAAAAGCATACCTAGTATACAAATGTTTTAAAGATAAATTAGACTAGTTGAGCTGTAAGAAGTAGAAAACATAGAATGACCTAGAAATAATGTTTTGTATGTAAGTAGATACTTAGAATTGCTGTGACCATAAAGGGCGTCTCATAACTCTGGATGTAAAGTATGTACCATCTTATACCTAATGAGATTTTCAACAAATACTTGGAATTGAATTGAAAGCCTAAATGAGCATTTCTGATAAATTTTAGTTTTAAAGCGATTTTCTCATGGTAACACAACCTGCATAATCTAGAAATAATAAATAAACGCTGCATACTCAATCTTTATAACCAGAATACAATCCAGTTAGGTTTCCCGTTAATTAGTGACAGAAGCCAGACGGCAATTGTCCTACTAATACGTTTCTGCCAAAACCTCGATCATGGTCAAGTGTACCCGAATGTGATACGAGGGAAAAGGCTAGAGTACTATTTTACTATGCTATTGTACTTCGACGCTGGACTGGAAGTTTTAAAAAACTTAGAACGTGACAGCTGCCAACTCTTCCCAGGCATACAGTAGAAGCCAGAAGTGGGACGCGAGAGTTATGCTGTGGTTCTAGAACCACATGATGTTCTATCTACCTCGAAAGGGATTATAAGCGAGAATGTTTATTAAATCGTTTTTTTTTCTTTGTAAATGGTCAAACGTGGTTCTGATCCACTGATGCTCTGCCTTTCAGTTAGGCTATAAGGTACACTACTACTACAAAGGAAAGGCCGAACAACTAGGCGTTTGCGCATGCGACGAAGCGTACTAAGCGTCAGTGAGTCCACGATTAGATAGCGGGAGTCTAAGTTCTCACTTCAGAATCGGGTAAGAGTATAAGTTCTCAATGAACATGAATTACATCGAATGAACTGGAAATGGCTGTCAACTGCAAACTGCAAAAACTTCAATACCGAGGTTTAGAATACAGCCAGTGCCATCTAGCGGCGCAGAAAGGTACTATTTATTGTTTATGTTGTTACAGTGTATCAAATCAAATCAAATCATTTATTTGCTGAATATGAGTACAAAGATGGGCTTAAATGTGGTTCTGTCATATTCGGCCACTGCCTGGCATGCAAATATTTCTAAACAATAATGGGTCTAAATAATTAAAAATTAGTGAACAGTCAAAAATTATAAGTACAGTAAAATTAAATGTCAAACCACAAAAAAAAGCATAAAAATAAAATAAAATGTCAAAACAAAATTAATAAATAATATGTCAAAAGAAAGAAATTAATGGCAAATAAAACAAGTTACCAAATAAAATAATAATTTAAAATGTCAATCAATTAAATGTCAAAGCAATGTAAAATGTCAAATAATTAAAATATTAAAAGTTGTCACAAATAAACTCATCAATTTTGTAGTACGCCTTATCTATAAGAAGTGCCAGTAACTTAGTGACTGTAGAGTTAGTAACTTAGTTAACTTAGTGTAGTGTTGAAACAAATAAAAAGTTTTGATGACTTAGGTACAGTAAACCAAACATATACATATCTACGCTATCAAGTGACGCACCGCCGCGTAAAATATAACGCTAATAAAAGTCAGTCCTTCCGATTAATGTACCCACTGTACAGCTATAAACTATAAATCGTTACGAAAGAAGAGACATAAAAAGTGAAGAGAATTAGGACACGCCATGAAGGAATCTGTAAATCGGGGCTCGTTACGACTAAACGGGCGATTTTCCCTCAGGAGTGGGCAATAAAATCACAAGGAATCTCGTCAGTCTTATTAAAGCGAGTTGCAAACTAAACGATTTCTCTTACACTTCATTTTCATGGGATTAAGTCTTCTTTTACAGTTTTTGATGACGGCATCCAATTTTTTTAAAATAAGTGTTTGGATTACTTCATGGTATATTATTATCTTCTTTTTAAGGGCAAGTCAAGTTCGCCACGTACCTGACTATACTTACACGATAAGAAGAAGAAGAATCAATAAGAACAAGAAACATTAATTATTTATTCGAGGTAAGTTTAACCATGATCCAGGATTTGGCATGTAAAGTAATTAAAATGAAACGCCATATACTCAAAGGCCCACACCAAGGTTTTCCCTTATGTCGTGGGTCCCTCGGAATACACATAAAGACAGACACAAACACCCATGGTCCGAGAACAAACATCTGCTTTTTACACAAATATTTTCCCCGGCTAGGATAAGAACCCAGGGCCCGTCGATCAAGAGACAGCGCCACTAGCACTCGACCAAACCAGCCGTCAAATTATAGTGGAGCTTCGGCCATCTGAATTCCGTGACCTTGTTTACAGAGGACTGGATTGGCTTAACATGCTCTCCGAAGCACGTAAATGCTCGTGATAAATTGTCACTTTGCTTACCTATTATGTCCCCTGCTCTTGTGTACAATGCTTGACCTCTCTGATGACCATATCGATAACTTTTATTATTTTATGATGAAAAGAGATAGTATTTATCAAAAAAAAATTGCATTAAATATTTTCATATTTTTTTAAATAATATTTGCCAATACAATTTATTTATGATTAATTAGTAAGTGTGTTTATAGCTTAAGTAAACCTCCTTGGTCATTAAACTTGTTTAGGTGGAAAATTAAACGAGTTCGCCGTCCTTTGTACATGCCGTTTGGACACGGTTTACGAGTAAAGGAAAAGCCTTAGCCCAGATAAACTTGGATGATTTGTTTCAATGTTTCCCGTTTTTTGGAAGATTGAATTCAATACCTTATTTGACGCTTTATTTTTGGGTTTGTTGTATTTATGAGACAAAAGAAACAGATACCTCAATTTTTAAATTCAGAACTACGAGTTTATTTGGTGAAAAGTAGAACTAGAATTGGGATTAGTTGAGAGTAAACGAACTTAGAGTTCCTAATTTTTTTTTAAATTTGAAATCCCCTCATAATAACGGCTAAAAACCCAGACAGGATACATTGTTAATGGTTTTTTGCTAAAATCAGCCCGAATTTGTGAACGGATAATTTATTTATTAATTTTTCATTATTAGTAAAGCATACTTTTGCATACTAAACTTATGTTTTCACAGATTTTAAATATTAGGTATTTTGTTAAATTTTTCAATTATTTTCTCTTAAGATGTTACAGAATTTATTTTAATTACAAATTGTTTAAACAGATTTCTATGTCGAATACCATAAAGTACAAAATATAGCAAGAAATTCCGTCCTTTTGTGTTACGCCTAATGCCTCTAAGCAAAGAAATACCATAGGAATACCTTATGACGTCGAATGCCATATACATTACCTTCTAAAAGGGAATTCGAATAAAATCCATTGGAAACGTTAGATCGGATAAGTACGGTCCCGATTCTTTGCAAGGAAAAAACTCAGGCCCTTCGGATTCTTTGGACCATTTGACACGCGTTTTTATGAGCACGTTTCAATAAAAGGAATTCATGAACGTTGTATTGTTGAATGGAACGGCTTTGGCCTCTGATGTTGGTACCTTAAGATAGTGCTGTTTGGAATTTTGATAAAAGGGATACGTACCAGAATATATTGGACCCAAATGCTACGCCGTAGATAGTTACTACATCGTAGTCAAATGCTACACAAAATATTTATAATCGGCCAATATATTATGTCGCCAACAAGGGACACCCTTCAATATATGAAGGGGATAAATTATGACGAGAGTCCATTTTTACTGTGCATAGTAAAGATATCTCTTTCCATTCTTTTGCTCATCAAAATATAGCTGCAGTAGCCAATTATTGACAAACGTGCGCGAGCATTTGTGACACGTAAGGACATCATCCACGTAATTGTTAAAAAAATCTGGGCTGATTCACATTTTCTGATTTTGCTAGTTTAAGGTTACCTCATATAGTATCTATACAAATGCATCACTGCTTCCCAACACTATTATAGCTTCTGTCAGAGGTGTCGTATTATCGATGGGGTTTATATAGACTGACTGATTGCCTACTGGTCCATTTGAAATTGGGGTTGCTCCGAATTTGACCGGCTGGCACACATTGCAATCTATTTTGTCTAAATGAACGAACGAATCACAATGTTTAATAGATATTGCATCTTTCACCGTGTGACTGATTTGCGCTACAAGTTACATTATTTCCTAAAATATAAATGATTTACCTGAGTCTTTTTACAATGGAAATAATGCAATTTATTTATTAAAACAAATAAAAAAAAAAAACAACCAGAGATACCTACATAAAAAGACGTGTACAAAAGGTGGCTTTTATTACTAGATAGAAATATTAAGATAAAGGAAATAGTATTGACAATAAAATATCAGTATACATAGTATTTTATACCTTTTCTCGAATTTCCTCTATTCTAAACTTAATTTTCTTTGCAAGTTCAGTAGTTTTAGAGTCGTAAGTGGAAGATAAGAGGAAGCATTTTATATTTAGGTTAAAATTAGAACAAACTTAAGTAACACTACTTTTCACCTTATCATATTTTATCATCAGAAAAATAATTTTTTCCGAGAAAAAAATAAATTTAGTAAAATAAGTTACCCAAGTAATTTATTAGATTTAGGCAACTAAATGTAATTTAAAATAAAATAATATTTTCTTTTAAAACTCGCTTCTTGGTAATAACCACCTACACCTTCAAAGCTTTCATAAAAAACTTTTAAGTGCTTTTCACAATTTTGAAGTGAAAATGAACACTTGGTGTCCGCATTTTGTTTTAGTAAACATTAAGGAAGTTGGTACCAGAAAAGTACCTACAATTTACACATTTCCGTCTTCTGACGTGCAAATTAGTTTCTTGTTGATGTTGCAACTACATGCAAAATGCTTTTTGAACTCACACAACTTGTAAAATATGCTTACTTGGTCCTTAATGAAACTAACCAGTGAGAAAAAAATAGAAAACAAAAATATTTGTACAGTACATAAATAAAATACAATTTTCCTGGAGGTCTAGACAAAGTCATTTTTCTATTGTGTCTGAAAATCTCATCCATTTTACAACTTTCGATTTTTTTCATCACGTACTAGCTTTCCGCGCGGGACTTCGTTCTCGTGGAAATTCGGGAAAATTATGTAACCTATGTCCATCACGGATAATGTAGGATTCTAATGGTGAAAGAATTTTTCACAGCCTATTCAATGCAAACAAACAATCAAATATTTCCTCTTTATAGTATTAGTATATAGATAGAATGTGATATTGTCTAAAAGGCCTGGTTTAAAAGTACGTCTATTATAAAAAAACTAGCATTCCACCCGGGACTTTGTACCCGTGGGGATTCGGAAAAATAATGTACCCTATGTTCATCACCGATAATATAGGATTCTAATGGTGAAAGAATTTTTCAAATCGGTCCAGTAGTTTCGGAGCCTATTCAATGCAAACAAACAAACAATAAAATCTTTCTTCTTTATAATATTAGTATAGAAGTATAGATTAATAGTATAGAAGATTAAATATACTTTGGAAATCAGGGAGGCCTAGACAAAGTGACATTCTATTAGCGATTACTAACACAATGACTTTTATATTGTGTCTGCCAATCTAATACATTTTATGTTTGTCGTTTTTCTGTATCACTAATAGAATGTGATATTGTTTAAAACTCCTGGTGTGGACATGGTTTAAAAATACGTCTTTTGTAAAAAATTAAATACTCTTTGAAAATCAGGGAGGCCTAGACGTAGTGACATTCTGTTAGCGATTACTAACACAATGACTTTTATATGACGTTTACCTCAGTTTGTTCTTAGGTGTCGTCCTATGGTACATTAAATAATACCCTTCCACTTGTTTATAAAAATTATGGTATTTTATACCATAGTATACTGGCATTACAATAGTAGTATACTATACTCCATGAAATAATGGTACAAATAGTACAATTATACTACGATTTCCAACCCTGGCCTGGGCGTGGATTAAAGAAAAAACAGTATATGACTTTCTCGCTTTTCGAACAAACACTGGCGTTTGTTAACATTCACACAAATTGTAAATCGCTGATTCACTGTATCTTCGCTGTGTATGTTAACATTCATCAGTGTATGTCAGATTTAAATATAAATTAAGAACAGTTTTTGAGTTACACCATCGAAATTGGTGATTGTCGACAAACACCGGTGCATCTTAACATTCAATAATATCGGACATTCACAGTAACATAGACATGACTTAAAAATACGTCTTTTGTAAAACATTAAATACTATTTTGACCCAGAAATTCCACTTTGCCTTCTTTGTAATGTGTAGGTAAATTAGAAATATCTTATGTCAATAACCTGACGACAAGTTGTTCTTTTGAAAGTATTCCTTGTAATAATAGAGGATGGTAGCATAATATTGAACAAGAAAATAATGTATTTTATTTTTAAATGTATGTGAAATTAAATTCTGTTTTAAAAAGGTTAATTTAGAAGGGGAATTAGATCATACTCAATAATCTTTATCTATCATATTCATAAAATATAAGAGGTCGAACGTTTACAAATAAAATAATTCCACTCAAGATGCTTCAAGATGTTTCAAGTTGAGTTAGTTCTAATTTGATTTAATCTACAACTACATAATTAAATACATTTAAAATTAAATGTTAAATAAAAAAATTGAAAATTTTCGACGCCCTCACATTTAATGAGGTTACGTTAACTCTCGGTCCAAAGTTAAAATTATCATTTTCTTTGACGGTTAGAAAGAGTTCAAAAACTCTCATTTAGAGAGTGTTCTAAGTTTTAACGACATTCTCGGGTCAACTTGTCGTGTTAATAGGCTATTAAATGTAATTAAAATAAAGCGATTTTATGAAGTTTTTAACAATTTGTAGCTTTTTATAGACTGCATTCTTTTAGATAAGAGGGAAGGTAAAGTTCATTATTTAACTTGATCACGCAAAGTACAATAACTTGGCTCTTTATCATTTTATAGTCTTTTCATTGTTTTTAAATAGTTTTAGAAATAAAAATCATCGTTATTTTTTCTTCAACTCTTAAGAATACTAAATTAACTGGTGATGCTAAAGGGGGCGAATATCCCCTTGAAACTAAACAACTTTACCGTAAGAACACAATTGAAATTTAAAAAAAAACTGTTGACTTTTCATATTAATATCAGACATTGGACGCCATTTTTCAAAGAATTTAATTGACTTACAGAATAGACATCCACCCAGTTTAAAAAAAAAAATATTATTCTGTGATATGAATGGCGTGTAAAAACATACAAAGCTTTGTCCCATCGACGGTGACAGTTCCAAAAAGAACAACTGCAGGCTCTGGAATTGCTGCGGGGCAATTTCCTAGGCTGCATATGCAATCTATTGAATTATTTGAGGTGGATGGTTCGACTATTTGTCTGAGCTAGTTCTAGCCACAGTGTAGTAAACTATGGATAGTTAATCTCAAAAATCAGCGAGGTTAGGCAACGCACACGGAGGTGGAACCTGGGAAGGCTGTTCCACTATTCACGTCGTAATGGCTGTGGAATGATATTTTAATCATTCAGGAGGCGAAATTGTAAACTCTCCAAATCACCATTGTCATTCAACGGCCATATTAAAGAGACACCATTGATTAGTGGACTCAATGGTCTGAGAGGTGATCATTTATCATAAGTGTTTCCGTGCTTTGGATCTTAAGCCATTGTCCCTTAACTTCAGTGGTTAAACCAAATAAAAAGGCCATTTTACGGTTTGAAAACTCTGATAACATGGTTTGTAAATTTTGGCACGCATTTGATTGTAGCTATAAACGATAAGAAAAATCACGAAGATGAGAAGTATTCCCGGCTAAAGTTTAGCTAGATACGTTCTACCAAAAATGCCTTCGATTTGATTAGAATATAAAAATGATTAATACATCAGGCTATGTTTGTAGATAACAAAAGTGATATATCTATTGGTATACTTGATGTTATCACGTTTTATAAAGTCAGTATTTTTTCCACTTCCAGTTTTGTTCAGCGAGGTTCACTCATTAAAATTTAATATCTGTAATTATTGGTAAAGGAATAGAATATGCCTCGGCATATTTGGTTTTGCTATATCAATTTTAATTAGGTAGACAGATCTATGGTGGCAAGTCCACCCAAAAGACACCTTTGGACAGAAAATCGTACAAAATTGTATCGCCACATGATCGTTTATTCATCGTGCCTGAATAAAAATGATAATGATTTAACTCAAAACTCTTCTATCTGCAGATTATTCCCGCTCTGTGATAAACTAGTGATTTACAATATACCACACGCGTTGCACGTTTGACATTAATCTTGCATGATTGCCTTCCAGAACAATATTCGTAGGCATTCCTCGGGATTTACGACTGAAACTGTGCTGTGAGGTGTACGCTGAAGTGAAACATGACAGACTAAAAAATACTTCGGTAGTCTTATTCAACATTAAATCAAACTCGCGGTATTTTTATTTTATTTAAGAGTTATAAATGAGACCTTTTACGTGCTAAAATAAAAAAAAATCATTAAAATTGAGGCATTGGGCCTTTTTATAATTTGAAAATGGCACGGCAAACTTGTATTGCCATTGCCTCTTATGTAACAGTAATAATAGAAGCTGAGAACATAGGAGGCATGTTGATAGTTGATAAGGGCTCCCGTTTCTGCATTCAGGCTCTAAGATGGCCCTTTATGCGTGTGGGTCGGCGGCTATTCCAGCCACCTCAGCTCCGACTAAAAGCTTAGAATCCTCCTGGGGAATTCACAGGTTTCACGAAGCGACCTAATTTCTAGTAGGATTTTTGCCCGTTGGTCCGCCACTTCCACGCATTCCAGGATTACGTGGGTGACTATTTAATCAGCCACTAGGCAGCCCTAGTGGCTGTCGGTGGCGTTTAGAACGAATAGGTGCTTGTTTAAAGCACAGTGACCCAAGAGAGTAACACCGTTATTCGTAAGTTCTATTTAGGCCGAGCAGTCTTCGCGTCATGCGCAATGGTAATTCCAATTTTTAAGTGCTGTGCCGTGCCGTTTGGATTATAAATATAGTAAAAAGGCCTAATGGTAATAAAATTTTGCCGTGCCGTTTTTGAATTATAAAAAGGGCTTTTTTGGCTGTGTTTTGGACACGACCGTGTGTTTCATGTAAATACACACGAAGCATCACAGTCCTTATACACCGTTAATTAATTAACCCGTCGCGCTTGTCTACGCCACGTGCGATACAAATCTTGCACACACGGGTGTGCAAACATCGCGCGAGGGTAATTCTTTGACTCTTTACCTAACGAGTGGTGTAATTAGATTTTAAATGTATCTGGCAGAAATGTAGTTGTAATACCATTTCTTTCAATTCCGTTTCATCGGCTTTAGAATTGCGTCCTACTGTGGAAGAAAATAAGACGGTTAATGTTAAAAAATACTAAAGAGGTAGGTTTTTAATTGGTGAAACCGTACCTGAAAGAGGTCTTTCTACAAATGTGGATACATATTATAAGAATTACTTTTATAATTACATATAATAATTACTGAAAAGTGTAGTCGTGCATTTATTACTATGTTGTATTAAGGTAAGCATACCTAGTAAGAAAATACAGCAACAAAACAAATAACTGTCATATACATAAAGCATCTTTGCATAGAAAAAAACAAGCCAAGCTAATTTAATTCGTAAATTAAAGGGGTTCTTCAACAAAGTTGAGTGAAAAAGTTAAGTGATAAATTAAAAAGTCCAGATTTTCAACTTTTGTCTCTCGCCGTCATTAGCTTAATTAAAAACATCAAGTTGTCTCCTCAAAAAGTTAATTTTGATGTCAAAGACTTGATAGCAGAGAGATGAAATCTCAAGCATTGTTTAGAACGAGGTAACTTTATTACTTACATAATATATTACTATCTTCCAGTATAGACTGGGAGTGAAAGAAAAAATTTAGAATGTACCAGCTCCCAACTCTAGGATTCGAGTGTTTACAACAACCCTCAGTGGGCGAAACGCTGACAACATCTCACCACTATACATAATTTCTCATCTAACAACCCTCAGAATTTATGCCAAACGTGGCACCAAGTGGTTCTAGAACCACTGAATTGCTTTGCCTACCCCTATAGGGATAATAGGCGTGAGCTTATGTATGTATGTATTTTTACGCTAAACAGGAAACAAAAGACATTAGGATAGAATGTGCCAGTTGCTAACTTTATTAAAAAAATTGTACACGTACAATGCTGCAGCTCTAGCACGATAACGACAAACTCACGCTCGGCTCACGCTGAAACTTCACTATGATTGCGCGAGGGTCCCGCGCAAAGGCTTGCTCGCCCTATGGCGTTGTCAATGTTGACATTTTGACATAGGACCGCGGTTTTGCAGCGCTATCACTATCGTACTCGGCCTGCAGTTATCACAGTAATGTTAATTCCAAACTTCAAAATTCTGATGTTTTAACAAACGAAAGACTTTTCACAAACGAAAATGTATTACAAAAAATGTCGTCAAAAATAAACACGCAAATATTTTTATATTCAATTTTACATGACAGGAGTGGAGAATAATAATTTCGCGAAACAATACACCTGCGCTCATTATTTCTGGGGGAAAATTTCTTTTTTTTCTCTCGTGTTATTTGCATTTAATCATTGGAAACAAAGGCGATTCCCGTCACTTGAGCTGTTCTCGGTGGTCCCCGGCATTTTGACTCCGCCATTTAAAGTGTAACGACACTCAATTCCAAGGATCCTTGCAAGTAGGGTTGACACTTTGCAAATATCTCAAATAGGATTGTTTTTCATTTTTTTTTGTTTTTTTTTTATCATCGGCTAGTAAAAAACACCGCTCAAGTTGAATGGCGGTACCGTCATTTTGAATTTCATTAGATTTCATTTAAGCACGCTTTGTTTTAATATCACATTTAAAACATATAAATTGGAACAAACGGCATAACCTAAAGGTCACAAACAAAAGATTAGTTAATTTATTTTAAGATACATAAAAAGAAACAGTTTATTCTTGCTACACATGCTAGCCGACGGTATGTTATAGTCAAACCTCAAAGCTCCGGTTCTCCTAGCTTTGACTAGTCGATTCTCAGGCTAACCTGACCTAGAATAAACGAGTCATTCCAGGCAGAGACTGTATACCTATTGACCTTTGACTATGACACATACATACATACGAAGAATGCCGAAATGAAGCAAAAACTATGGGTGTAATAAAAACACATTAAGATTTGTCGTTAAGTCGTTATGCTTTCTTCATTTATTAAAACTTTACCCGTACTTTTAAAATAAAATGGTAAAGATACGAATACTATAAATTGCGAGAAATTTCTCAAACCCCGAAGACCAACTTTCACTAATATTGAATCCATTATTTTAAGTTTTACTTTTTTTTTTAATTTTCACTCACTGGCAGACTTTTTTTTAATAAACAAAATTGCAAGTCCTGACTCATCAACGACCAGCCCATCCTTGACTCTAGAAAGCTTAAAATTGGCCCAAAGGTTCCTTATAACGAAAACGCAGGCATCTTCTAGTTAAAGATAAAGCTTCTTTAAATATAATGCCGTATTTGTTTCCGTTTTTGGTAAAAATGACCCTAAGACGATGGACTGTATGAAAAAACCATACTCACGCTGAAGTCAGTGTCGTTAGTGTCGTTGAGCCAGCGAAGTAAGTAAGTAAGAATGTGTTAGCAGAATATGGGTTAAATTGAAAACAAAAATATCGTACATTTAACAAAACACGAAGAGGCTACCCTACTCCACTTCGTTAAGGTGCGTCATTTTTAGCGATTTGACGAAATGACCTCGCACTGTTTCGTCTTAAGACTAAAAATCCGTCCTCATTTCATATACATCATTATAGTACAGTGTTTTGGGGCTTTATACCTTTACTGCGGTACTTCTATTTATTTATAAGAAGACTTTTTATCTATTTCTTTTGAAAGTGCGAGATTCTTATGCGTCACAAATGGCAGATTGCTACGTGGCAACTGAGTTTTTATCTTTTGTTTCCGAGGGAGTTTAGGGCGATTGTGTAGCTTATGTCTTATTCTGACATATATGTTATATTACTGCAAACTTTCATCGAAATCGATTCAGCAGTTTGTATTTTTGATCATTGTCTAAGTTTTAGTTTTATTTTTCGTTGGAATGTTGGGGGTTATTCAAGATTTTCAATTTTACAGTGACATCACTCCGATTTTTTTAAACTGAAGAAGTCGAATCTAGTCTAGAAAATAATGTGACATTGTCTAGAAGTCCATCTCTGAGTCTTCAGTTCCGATGAAGCCTATATCATTTTCTATTTTGTATATCATTTTCCGGTTTATTTAAATACTTAGTTGATTCTTGTATTACTTCCTTTTTGTTGCCTTTACTTTTAACTAATCACGTTTATTTATAAAAACAAAGACATAAAGTTTCATGATCAGCATCTTCACCTCACCAACTTTTCTTATCCTGCAAATTCTTCTGTAATTTTGTGAAAAATAATTTCACTGGCTTCCAAAAAAAATTAAAACAAAGATCAAAGAGTAATTATTATGCTTAGAAACTTTAATTAAAGCTTCAAAGCTTCAATTCTGAAGGGTCTTCGAGAAAAAAGAAACGACAATGTTGTTTTAAAATTTTATTAGATGTTTTCAAGTTGAGTGGGTGAGTGATCAAAATTTTATCATGGAATTCAAGCACCGAAAAAATTGTAGGTAAGTAATCACATTTTAGAATATGTTATATACTTAATTTAAAACGGGACAATTTTTTTTTTTTCACAAAGAATTTATAAAGAATACAATAATTTGAATAAAAAAAATTAGAAATGAAATGATAACATTTATTGATATAAAAATATTGGTTCAAGATCTACGAAAATACCAGACAAAACACAAAACTTCTTTATTAAAACTTATTTATTTTGCTAACAAAACGACACAAGTACCACAAAATTATAACACCATAAATATAAAGAAACAATGGGTTTCCTATTTCCCCGTTGTGCTATATACGGGCGACATGATTTTAATGTACGGATTAAATAAAATACGGGCTTACAAAACAACATGAAAACCTGAAACGTTACGTTTTTTTATGTTTAAAAAAATACCTTTACAGTACAGTGTTGAGCAATAGCTCAGTAATTATGACTGTATAGTGTTATGCAAAAAAATGAAATTAACAAATATTTTTAATTTTATTTTAATTAGCTGACGGCTTTGCGAAGAAAAACTTCCCATAATTCCGTATAAGTGTTAGATTAGTGTAGGGAGATTGTGAATTTTTTTTTCTTTACTATGAGATTTGATATCTCTTGACCCCAATCTTGACCAAGGTCATACATGAGGTCGATATCTTTATGTAATATCTTTTTCGTTTCTTAGCATAAGAGAAGTTATTTTATGTTTTGAGAAAAGGACCCTTTATCTTATATTATAAATATAAACCCGACTGATTGAAAAAATTTCTGAAAATGTCAGACATAGCCTATTCCAGCTTATTTTGATTGATTTTCAAGCCACAACTAGAGACAATTTAATAAAAAAGCACAAAGGCATATTGTGGTAAGAGTTTCATAATCCCTTTAGTCGAACATAAAAACTAGCATAACAAGTCTGTCCCTAAAAAAATGAGGCTATGAGCAGAACATTTAAGGTCGTATGGGGCAAACAAGAGTCGTAAAAAACAGACCGGCAACCGTTTCCACGGTACGGCTCGAGCTCTGGCATATTCGGGCTTTTATATACTTCCCATATAGGCATAGGTGATATGGGTCCTCGGTTCGATTTCCAGTGTAAAAAGCATTTGTGTAAAAAGCAGATGTATGTTCTCGGGTCTTTGGTGTTCTTGTCTATATTTATGTATATTCCGAGGGACCCACAACAAAATAGAAAACTTGAATGTGAGCTGTGGTGTGTATATTTGTGTATGTGAAAGAAAGAAAAAATATAGCGAAACAGTAAGTGTCACCTGGTTAATTTATTTACTTTTGTAGCAGATCTTCGACATTAAAAATACATCCATGACTAAAGCATCGATGTAGTAGTTACAGCCAGGGAACATTATTTATGATCTCCAGTTCTAGTAATTGAGACAGACGTCCCTCGATGCGAAAGTGATAGTTGCCAAGTATGTCTCCAATCTCCATAGATTCCTTTAAAACCCAAACAAAATCCCATTTCCTTTCCCTCCCCACTCCCTAGCTAGGCTCTTGATTCACTGTCTTTTCTTCTATGCACTTTACCAAGCTTGTTTTTTTTTCGTTGCTTACTACTGTCCCTTACATTTGCTGCTCGTATGTATATATAGATGTATTTTATATTTATTTTATATATATATAATCATATATATGTATACTTATATTTGTTTATTTGTATTATTTATATATATATATTTATGCACCACCAACTACTTCTTACCTTACTGCTGTCCTACCCTAAGGTTGTCTGGAAGAAATTGATATCTAGCAATAAGGCCGCCTTGTTTTATGTTCTGTTAATTGTATTATATGTCTTTGTGTGTAAATAAAGTATATTGTATTGTATTTTTTATTGCACAATAATACATACAGGGGTGACCTTTTTGCAAGGGAAACTTTAGGGAGTGATTTATCCCATGAAACTGAACAACTTTTTCAAAGAACCCATGCCAATTTAAAAAAAAATTGTCTTTATGTACCAAAGACAATCAGCTGATCGTTCAAGTTGTAGAGAGAGGAGATTTTTTTTGTTGAAAATGTAAAAAAATGTGTAAACTTTTCCTAAGGTTTGGAATGGATATGTTTTATACAGTGGCGTCAAATTATTTTAGAACCAACCTTATGCTCTCCCGACGCCGTTGAATAATAGGCATGCATCCACCATTGTACCTCATTTTGTTTTACCAGCCCGTATAAAGCCCTACTGAGGGGCACGGGCCTCCCTTCTAAACACGTAGAGGATTTAGGCCACAACCCACCAAACTGGCCCAATGCGGGTTGGTGAAAAGACGAGCAGTCTTTCGAAAATAATTGTACCTAATAATGAAGAAAACTTGTAGCAGAGATCGCTAGTTTCCTGGCCTCACTTCGCACCGGTACAAGAAACGGAAGGCTGCCCACTAAAACGCTTCCGCACAGTTCTATGGCCGCTCGTCGTACTCACATAATGGT
Organism: Aproaerema taeniolella; assembly: GCA_949987775.1. Taxonomy (NCBI): domain Eukaryota; kingdom Metazoa; phylum Arthropoda; class Insecta; order Lepidoptera; family Gelechiidae; genus Aproaerema; species Aproaerema taeniolella. Next base: position 15,064,378 of record OX465254.1, on the reverse strand, counting down.
AACTTATTGTACTTTGCATACTTGCGACCTATTTTACTTTCAAATGTACGTCTCTGTCTCTACGGAGCCATTGATGTCTTGTGAAAACTTACTCTATTTTAGAAATTACAATATCAGTATTTTTAAAAATTAGGAGTCAACGCTAAAAACTATGATCTAATGAAATAATTTTGTGTCGTAGCGTCACCTATCATTTATCATTTTTCGGAAGTATTTTTGTCGGACTTCAAATGGTTTTCCCCATGAAACCGAACAAATTTTACCTAGTAGCTTATTTGAAATTCTCAAAAATAAAAATAAAAAACTCGATTTTCCTTATAAAGTCAAATCAGTTGATTGCAACCGTCGCTCCATGCTTTGATTTTTTTTAAATATTTTTACCTGTTCACCTTGTTGAAAGTTGTTCCATTTCATGGGCTTATTTACATCCTTTTCCGCTGGCTAATTTGAAGTCACACTTTATTTCTGATTCATAATCATTTGCAAATACATTTTGCAACCTACAAAACTATGTTTACCGTGAGTGTTTCTGGTTAGTTAAAATTATCTTCTATTTGTATTTGGCAAACTTATGGTTACATTTAGTGATTGATGTCCTAAGTTTATACTTGCATTGGAAATGCTTAACCGCTCGCTAACCACCTGTTTTAATCGATGTTCAATACAACTTCGCTTTGTATTGAAAACAGGACCACTATTCTGTTATTCAAAGGTTTTTCAATGGCAGTGGAATGACGGTGACGTTTACGTGGTGACATTAAGAACTAAATATTTTTTTAACGTTTTATGACGGCTGCCTTGACTAGCAGCACCACAGTAAACGTTGCTAGCAGTTGGTGAGTTAGTCAAGAAAGCTCGCATGAAATGTATGCGTTAGTTCTAAACAGCATCAACCTTCCACTCTGGACTGGGGGTGAAAGAAAAATGTAGGATGTATCAGCTTCCAAATCTTCCTAGGTTTAGTGTTCTCCACTACAAGTGGGATGCGAGGGTTTTGGCAGCCTATCACAACAATACTCATATTCCATGTTCAAATATTAAAATGTGGTTATAATAACAGTTATAAGCGTCAGTGTATGGACAGATGGATGAATAATCGTTATTCTACTGCCACTGAAACGCCACCGAGCAGTAGAATCGCCACCCTGGAAAGTTCAGCCTACGAATTGATAGTTATTATTTCTTATTGATTTATCATGATATTGATTCGAACTTAATGTGATGTTATCATTGTTGCCAGGTACTGACGGCCTTAACATACGAGTAGTTTCCGTTGGTAAGTTTATGCGATACTTTAAGACGGATTTATAAACTAAGTTCTTTTTAAACTCCCTACAAAAAGAGGGGTGTTATAAGTTTGACATGTATATCTGTATGTCTGTCTGTAGTATCGTAGCTCCTAAACGAATGGACCGATTTTGAAGCGGTTTTTTTTGTTTAAAAGCTGACGTAGTCGAGATGGTTCTTATTTTTCTTATTTGCCTACAAAGTATAGGTCCCAAACCTGTAGAATACCTTAAATAGAATATAGGTAGTTGTTTATATTTTCCATAACATTAACAGCTTTAAGAACAAAGCATGCTTTTGAGGTTAAAAAGGTAACAGCAGGGTATGCCATAAACATAACTCAAAAAAAAACCCAGATATTCACCGTATTTTTTTTTAATTTCTACGGAACCGAGATCCATGTCATCCTTTAGACCACTATGAGGTAGGGAGAGGAATGTTAAAGGTAAGAGGAAGAGAAAATCAGTCCTACCAAAAGCTTTAACAGGATCAAGTCAGAATATTCTACAAGAAACGCGGTACAATGAACATACCAGACAAGAATATTGATTCAAAAGCAAAAGGGAAACGTAGAGAAAAAAATCATCAATAGACGAAATCGTATTTTTAACTCCCGATATAAAAAGAGGGTTGTTATAAGTTTGATGAGTGTATCTGTGTGTCATGTATCTGTCTATGTCATCGTAGCTTCTAAACGAATGGACCGATTTCGATGTGTTTTCTTTTGCTATCTATATTTTATTAAAATTGGTTCAGCCGTTTAAAAGTTACAAGCGACAAATGTCGGGGATTATACGCATTTTTTTATTGTAAAAGAAAAAATATAAATACAGACACGAACACACCGTCCCAAGAACAAACATCTGTATTTTACACAACTTTTTGGCTTAACTGGAAATCTAACCGAGGAATCGTTGTTTCAAAGACTACTAACCACTGGACCAAGTCATAATGCTACTGATGAAAGAAACAACAACTGGTTTATATGGGCTAGGCAGGACCACAGGTCGTAATTTCACACGATTTTCAAAATCAATCGAGTTGGTTGCATAACTTATGCAGATTCGTACAAGTGCCTCACAAATAAAAATGAAAAAGATTTCATCGAATTTTCGAGAAAAACCGTACATTCCGGCTCGTAGGATGTAGGCAAACACTTGAAGTGTGCTTTGAATAGATTGGATCTTATCCGATCGAATCGAAGCGGATCGCTTTGACAAATTCCACCAAACGTTTTGTCAGCTATTGTGAAATTCATACGAGAACCCGGGGTAATCTGTCGAGTTTTATAAGATTTTTTTAACCTATACGATGTCCGATTGCTGGGTAAAGATCTTTTTCGTTTTTTTTATCATGCCTATTTTTTACAAGTTATTCAATTTTTACAAGTACTTTTGCATCGAGAAGGTTCCGGAGCGGCAATGCATTCGACTAATTATCTTGTCTTTAGTTTTATTTGTTAATTTTAATCTACTTCTTTGTGTATCTATTGTATTACCTTAATATTTCGGCCAATCCCTTCGAAATATTAAAGAAAAAAAGAACTAGCTATTGTCACTAGGTGCAATAATCATAATTGTGATAATACTCGTCTTACTGAAATAAAAGTGATATAACCCAAATTATTTTCAAAATAAGTCGCAAGTGAATCAATTCTTGAAATATCTTATTCTCAAAAAAGCATATTTTACAATGCTTTTATTTTCTTAACATCTCTCGGCAAACAGTCTGTGTCTCGTTCTATTTATTTGAAAATCAATTTATTTATACAAAATGCGTGACTTTTCGAACCACAAAAAAAGTACTGTACAAAAGAATGGGCCTTTTTATAATTCGAAAACGGCACGGCAAAATTGTATTACCATTGCCTCCTAAGTAATAGTAATACTAGAAGATGAGAACATAGAGGGCAATGGTAATTCAAATTTTGAAATGCCGTGCCGTGCCGTTCGAACTATAAAAAGGCCCAATAGAATAGAATAGAATAGAAAAAATCTTTATTTTATAGGACATTCAGGATGCCACTTAAAACTAGTCAAGATTACATGAAATACTTATAAACATACATTAAAGGATTTAAATACATACATACACATTCGTTCTATTGACCCTACTTTTCTTAAGTGAACTGGTAACTCCAAAGTTAGTTTTGATTATAAATAACAAAGATTTAATAAACAAAAATTGTAACAATCTCTAATACTAGCTGCATATGAAACATCTGCAGTTGTGAAGATAGGAGTTTTAAAAGTTGACTTCTCAGGTGTTCGGGGCAAACCGCTCGCTGAGTTAATTATTCTCCCTGAGGCATCGTTTGTCAGTATTACGGCACCTAGGGCTGCCTTGGCGCTGTAATCTACAGCATACTCATGGAAAACATGATTATGTACAAAACTCTAAAAATTAAAAAAAAAGTGTAACCTCCGACATTTATAGCGTATAACTTTTAAAAGGCTGAACCAATTTTGGTCAAATATAGCTAAGAACCATCTCGATCACGTCAGCTTTCAAACACAAAACATATAAGGGTTTCATTTTTTTGTTATGAGAAGGATTTACTCTTGACACAGATACACACCTCAAACTTATAACACCCCTTTTTTTGGCGGGGGTTAAAAATTATAAAAGTAAACAAAGGCACGGATATCATAAAATCAACTAATAAAAAACCTTTTGTTCGTATTTTCTACTTTCTGGTCAATCATAGAGTTATAGGAGTGATGTCCTATTACTTTCCTACTTAATACCATGTTTTTGTTGGGTTTGACTCTATAACTCCAATATACATTTTTATCTTTGTTTTGTGATTATATGTGTATGTTTAGTTTGTATTTTAATTCCTTCTGTTGTTATCTGTATCTAATCTTATCTACAATGTATATTGTAATACTACCCCACCACAAATTTTTAAACATATCTCTGCATAAGCACACTATCACTTTCACAACACATAACACAACACCAATCACACTCGCACTCGGCACACCTCGCAGGCGGTAGCTGAAAATCAGTGCTTTGTCGCATCCAGCGGCAAAATTGCCACTGAGCTACGGCCGCCTGTTTCTGCAGCACATTTCCTTCTGTTTTATTTTATTTATGTAAGATTAATCATTTACTTTTTTATTTTAATCCATTTTTTTATATGCTTTAATTTTTAATTTCAATTTTTAAATCAAATAATTTAATATAATATAGTAATGTAAGTTTTTTTTTTTATGTGCAGAAATGAACAATTTATTCATTCATTTATTCAAATACAGATTTCAGAAAAACTACATAAAACTGCACAATGTTTTAAATTACGAATGATTTTTACAATAAATAGTGTTTTCTTTTGTTAACTACCCCACGCTGGAGTGAGAATGAAAAAGAGTTTAAGCTCTTTTCAGACATAAAGTAGGAGAACGGCAGTGAAATTCGAAGATTTAGCTCTATTATGGACAAAAGATAGATGAGTCGTATATAATGAAAGGTTGCAATCCGACGTTTATAGTAAAAATGAGCTGTGAATGTGGCCAATGTGGCAACACTCAGAATTTTAAATACTTTCTACCATTATTCACAGTTCGTATCAAAAACGGCTATTTCCTATAGAAAAACCACTTCAAAGTATGAAGTTCCAAATCCTGCAATCTGTAAAATTTAAACTCATTAAAAAAAACTGTTGTCTAAAATAAAACATTATTGCATATTGTATATTGGTGTGTCCAACCTAATTAACTAAAAGTAAATGTTAACAGTACATATTTAAGTTTACGATGAATAATTCGTAAGTTAAAATTTGTATGGAATACTTCTTTAGACATTTGCCAGATTGCAGACTTTGAAAATAGACGACTCAGATAACCTATTACCACTTTACTTATTTTTTATTTAAGAGCCCTCAAGTTACCGCTCCAGAAAAATATGTGCTAAGCTTATCCCATTAGGGATTGCAGTGTAGGTGTGACTTTAAATCAAGATTCTTAAACCGCTCTATTCGAAGCCAAGTGTGACCAGGTTTAAAAAGAAAGAGCGCTGCTCTAAGCTGATTTAGTGCTGTATTGGGAATAGTTTAAGTGCTATTTTGGCGGTGTTGGCATGGGATTAGAGCCTTCTCCACGGAATACATTGTTTTTCTCTTATTTTAACGCGAGAAAATAATGGGCTTGGCATGTGTTTTTCTAGCAAAGCGGTAACATAGCAAAGCGGGATGAGTTACAGTTACAAACTATTTACGTGTATTTTTACTATTTTTGTTTACAGCAAAAACTTTTACGAAGTACTATATTCTTTACTCCAACCCTTACAAAATGTTACCACCCATTCAGTTACCCTTTGTTTCTCAAACAACTTAAGGGCAATGAAACTCAAGTGTTAACTAACCGGCGATGCTAACCCGAAACCACGGTGCATACTGATCAGAATCCCCCAATTTTTGGAACGCTCGAATATAGACGAACGCACAATTTTAGATGTTACTGTTGTATGATTATGTTAGATACAACAGTGTAAATAAAATTGCACCCTCAGAACTGGGCTCATGTCAGAAAAATTTAAGAGATTCGTAAAGTATAACTTTGTCAGTAATCATTTCACTCGTTTTGTTTAAAATGTGCGTGCTTATTCTATCATTAACGTGCTTTTGTTTAAATATTCATAGGATAGAACATAAGGTTGTTAGTATTTTTATGATTATTACTCAGTTTAGCTTTTTGAATTAGGCCTCTGTCGTACTGAAGGTGCGAAATATGCTATCATACCTAAAAATCCAATTATATGTATTTTATTTTAAAATCAAACGTGCACAATATAATTAAATTCGAAACAAACTTATACATTCAAATACAATATCAAAGAATTGCAGGCATATTGTTTCCATTTTTTGCTCTATAAAAATATTTTACATCTTCAAAATTTTTCCCATCTTTGAAAAAATGAATTAAAAGCAATCTCTTGTCATTTTGCAGTTCAGCCAATTAAAATTACAGTCTAAATTTTTTTTCCAATAATTATCTTCTTTCAATTTTCCCGCTGCTTCGAACAAGCGGTGGATCGAAAAAAGGTCTAACCATTATTCAAACATGGAGGACCAAGCTATCTCAATAATTAAATCAACGATTCATAGCATCGGATACTCGTCGGTTCATGAAAAATGCAAGACAGCAATTTGCGAGATGGTCCCAGAGGCAGATAATTCCAGACTTTTTACGCGATCCTTAGCGAGCGGTGGCATAATACCCGCCTGATAGATAAATAATTTATTGAAATTCTTAGCTTGAGGCGCTTCTAGGTAACCGTAAAGGTGGGTTTCGTAATTGGTAAAAAAACTGTTCTTTTTGCAGTATGCTTATTTTTCATGTTACTCTAGAAAAAATAATGATATCAGGTTACAATTTTGTATAGTCCGGAACCAGGACACACGTATTCACGTTACAAACTGTACACAAGCAGTATACTCGTATATAAATTCATTTACAGATTTTAAAATAACATTACAATTATTACCTACATACATATATGCGACCAGTTCCCTATGGCTGTGTTTGGGCCTTGTATAGATTGGAAAGGGGTCCGCGTGACCCCTTTTTGATAGGTCGTGTTAGTTTTTTAATATCAAGGTGTTTTTTTTGTCTTTACAGTAGCAAGCGTCTATTACAGGGTATCTATTCCACAAACCAATGGCGTCTCAATTTTTCATTTTTTTACTATAAGATGGGTTAACTCTTGACCTCAATCTAGACCATAAAGGTCAAAGATGAGGTTGACGATGGAGCGAGTTAACCCAGAAAATGCCTATAAAGGCACTGGTACTCCCACGTACCGACGGAACACAGCAAGCTGTTTGGCGTCGGACTTTGGTAGGGGTGGTCGCTAACCAAACGGCCCTTTACAGAGCCTACCACACCGCATGAGACTATCGGACGACACCTCAGATTCAGAAAAAAATGAAGCGTCGTTGCCTAGGATGGATTACTAGGAGGCAGATCTCATTTGTGTTTTCTTAGTCGCCTCTTACGACACCCACGGAAAGAGATGGGGTGGTGTTATTCTCAACCGATCACCACACGGTCAATGGCGGTTAAATGACAATAGTGGCCATGTTATCCATTTAGGTGGCTTATTTAGAATTATCGAAACCTAATACACTTGATTATTCAAGTGTATTTGGTATTTTCGATAATACGATCGTAAATATCTTACAAATTGCATTAGCGAAGCCGATGTAACTAAAATTTACGAAAGCATTTTACACCAAAAGCGCAATTTGATGCACATTGCACACCCTGATGCTTCGCAATTTTGTGTTCATAGATTGCAGTATTTTATTTTTATTTCTGCTTAAAATTTTAAATTATGGAAGCGTAAATTTTTGATTCTTGTTCAGTAAATTTTGTTCACAGCACAGGTAATTTTAAACTGATGTGGTATTCAATCTAGTTTCTTATTAAATTGTATTAAGATTTAAATTAGAATGAACTTGAATACTAGATCTGGGTACTGACTGTGCTATTCACCCCAGTGAAAAAAATTCTTAACTCGCTCAATATTTTGCGCCACACTGGGTTATCTAAAACTAAACCGAAAATTGGCAAAGTCAATTAGATAAATTTTTATTTTATTTTATTATAAAGTTAAATTTTTTACTCATGGTCTACCCAATACAAAAAAATACAAAAACAAAAGTGGCGTCAAGTGGATCAAGAACTAGATGGCTTTCTGCCTACCCTGAAAGGGACTATAGGCATGAGTTTATTTACCCGGGGCAAAATAATTGGTGTAAGATGAAGCTTTCTTTAAAATTTTGAAAGTTGTGGAGATACATAAAGGTAATAATCTTAGTTTTTATAAAGTGTTTTTTTTCTGAGACTGAACAAACATACCAAAGAATAAATACAAAAAAAAAAGAAACTAAAGAACAAAGCCAAAAAGTCATAAAGTAACTAGTCTAAGTAAGTGCTCAAAAAAATGTACCCCAAAGGCAATAAACAGAGAATTATTAAACTATTAATCTCTTAAAAGGTCTACGGTGCTATATTTTCCTTTTTCATTGCATCCCACTGGCCACATCATAATCGCCTGTAGAAACTCGATTAGCTTGCATTATTGTCTATGAAGCTTGAAATGAAATTCCTTTGCAAATATTTGAGAAATATTCGAGTAAGTTCCCAGCGCCCGACTTTATTAAAATTATTGTTTGCACTTTCGATTTCCGTATAAATTACTCGTTGATGAGTTCAAGCATTAGGAACACTTGGTGTTTATTCTACTAATTATTGTATTGTGCTAATATTCTGCGTATGATCATGTTTATCGAACTAATTTCACTGACATTACGAGTTGGAGTTTCAGTCAGCCGTTAACATACCTGAAAATAATTAATAACCCAATATTTTTAAGTAGGTTAATACGTCAAATAGTTTTTTCATAAACAGAACTTGAATTTATTATTGTCTTATAACAGGTACAGTACCATTCATAAGTTTTATGTATATGTTCACCAAATATCTAACACTCGTGTGGAGGATGAGGGAGGAAAACTAACTTATTAAGGTGTAAAATAGTGTAGTAATAAAAATAATATAAATTTACAAAAGCACAAGAAAGAACAAACGAAATCTAATTCAATGACAATCTGAACGTCAAGTCCATAGACAAAAATAATAAAATATTATCATGCCAGCCTGTTGGCGACAACTCTGTTAGCAATTAACCCGAGATTTGACATTGTCATTTTCATGCATTTTTCAAACGTTTTTTCAGATTTTTTGCTGAACTCGGATTAAAGATGTACCCTTTCGAGTAAATATTTTTGTATCTAATGTGTCAATTTGTTTGTAACTTTGTAGGTGTACTTTTGTTATACTTTTGTCAGTTGCTGAGTTAGAAGCAGCATATTGCGTATTTCAATATGTGTCTATGTATTTATTAGTGACTAGCTTTCCGTCCGTGACTTCGTTCTCGTGGGAATTTGTTAAAACTATGTAGCCTATCTCGCTATTCCAGAATATAACCTTTCTCTATCTCAAATTTCATCAATATTATTTTAGCCGTTCTGGCTTTTTTAAGTGACAAATTGATATCTAAGCTTTTAGATTAACAATTTAGTAAGATTTGGGGACATACATTTTAAAACTCAGATCATTTACACCTACCTGACGAGAAGTAGTAAATAATAATTTAAAACCTCAAATTTTAAAGATAAAATTAGTTTAAAAGTTAGCTATCCCTCCAACCGTAGCCCACGAACACTTGTTCGGTATCCCGCTAGTTGGGAACTCCTATCAAGTCTAGTGCAATTATTAGTTGCAAACTCGGCTGCGAGATCTTGTAACTATATCTGGGGAACTAAAGTGGTTCGCTCGGAGCGATGTTAGTTTTGCTGATGCTGATGACAGCTTTTCGTTTGAAATAGCCTTTTATGCGCTTCTTTTCGAATTATTATTTGTTCGTCTGCCAAATAAATTTAGCAGATCAGTTTGTTCACAAAAACTAACTCGAAATAAGCCAGTAATTGAATATCATGTAATTGTGTGTTATGTTATTGTTGTGTATTGTTTTTTTGTCTTGTATTGTTATATGTGATATTGACTAACTATGATGTCAGACTTTTCAAACCGCCACATGGCCTCTGACTTGATTTAACGACTGCGAGTGTTGTTAGTCGTCAACAGCCGCCGGAACCAAATGTGCTCTCCGAAGCACCGAAACGCTCATGATAAACAGTCACATGTCCCTGTGTACTTTACTTAGTCTTACTGATCCGTTACGAGCCACTAATATTATCTTGAAATAATGATGACTTTGAGAAGAGTGTCAAATAAAAAACTATGTCAGCGAAAGTACGAATCAAAGTCTTTTTCGACGTTGGATTCGAAGTTTTAAAAGTCCGGCATTTTGAGCCTCGCCTAACTCTCAGACTTTGTGGAAATTTCACGTAAAGCTCATGAAAAGTAGCGCTAATTAGGCTGATAAATTATTTCAGAGTCCAGACAACTTTTTCGACAGAACGCCTCTTAGGAACTTTATAAAATCGCTGCTGAGGCCATAAAAATATGGCACAACTTCTATAACTATTAATATGTAAATTCTGGCCTACCCCCGATTAAGTTATTTGCGGGTATTATGCTCTTAGGCTGTAATTGCTGTAATTCACTCCTTTATAAATGGGGTTTGGCTGGATACTCTGTTATTCAACTGAAAGCCGTAATATGGGGTGAATTATAACACTGAAATTGTTGATTAATAGTCGTTGTGCACGATTTAGCTACTGTAGTTTAAACTAAAGATTTATTTTTGTTCATTTTGCGGTAGTTTACAGCTATCAGCACTTATGTTTGTTAGAATAGAGCGCGCAATGCATCAGAATGACGAATGAAGCCGACGACTGCATTTCGGAAGGTGCTTACGGTGTAATCAACATCGTAAATCGGATTTTAAGTTGTGAAGCGGCACATGTTAGACATGAAGACGAGGTTTTAATCGCGTTCTCGTAGAATGCTTTAAGATTGCTTTCCACTCTGAACAGCTAAAAGTGGAGTAAGCCGAATCTTCCTTAATTGCAAATTTCACACTGCTAAGCTCTCCTTGTTTACTTGTTTGTACAATGTGTCACTGTATTTGCTTAGAGATGACGCTGTCGTGAATATTGGAAACTGGAACACCAATCTTAGAACTCCGGGCATTATTCATGTCCTATTCTAGTTCAAGATAGTTACAAGTCCGCCATAGCAATTGTAACTTCGCTAACAAATTGGTTAGAATGTAGTGTTAAGTTCAAAATGAGTTATGATTTGTAGATGTACGAGTCTTTTGTGCGGTCGGTTCTTTGAATTGGTATCCACTAAAGTTTCTTGACCACTGGTGTTAAGGTTTAAATTACGATGAACTTCGATTAAAAATTGTGAGAACAAACTGTATGGACGCTCATAGTAAAAGTTATTACTTTGCAATTTTCTTCCAACTGAAGGGCACGGTTCTCCCTTTGAAACACGAAGGGGTACATCCTTTACGGGGATGTTTTATAGTTACCATGCTGGCCCAATGCGGATTGGTGGACCGCTCGTCTTTCTAAAATGAATTTTCTTGGACGGGCGGGTTTCATCACGATGTTTACCTTCACCGTTGAGCAAGTGACAATTAGAAATCCGTACATAAATCCGAAAAGAAAAGACGAATTTAGTGGTACGGGCCCGCACCAGGATTTGAACCCGCAACCTTCCGATTACAAGTCTGGCTCATTACCAACTAGACTATCACTGAACTTTGCGAATATCCATGCTTAATGAGTTAGCAAGCATATTCTAGGGAAACCAAATAAAACGTATAGGCAAGATTACATATGTTTTACTCTACCAAATGCGTCCTCAAGAAATGTTAGACCAGTGACCGTTACTGAATGGTTAGCCTAACCGATGTCTGGCGTGCTTTTAATATTCAGATTTTAATTATTGTTTCTTAGAACTCAGACTAAAGGTATATTAGACATTTTCTATGGATTTGTTAGGCTTTGCGACTGTCTCGTGTCTTTTGCCGGTCCAAAAAGGGGATTTCCATTAATTACGTGATGAGTCAAATTTCACTTAATCTCACATGCGCGAGATTTCACAAAGTCAAATTTCACTCAGTCTCTGCAAATATCACGCAATTCGTGTATATTGAAGTACAACCTAACATGTTGCATGAGTGCTTGTTGCAAGGAGAGTTGCATGAGTACTTGTTGCAAGGAGATAAATATATTTTTATTATCAGAATTTTTCACCAAACTGAGTTTCCACTCGGGATCCGTTTTCGTAAAAAATTCGGGAAAAATATGTAGCGTATGTAGCAGATGTTTGTTCTCTGGTCATGGGTGTTTGTGTCTGTCTTTACGTATGTTCCAAGGGACCCACGACACAAGGGAAAACCTTATTGGGAGCTTTGACGTGTAGAGTTTATTTATTTATTTTATTTATTTATTCTGATGTATAAGCTATTTAACTGCAAAGTATTATCAAAATCCAATTAGCCTTTGAGTGTAAAGTTAATTGAATTTATTTAAAACATTTTTGCATGCCTGTAACTTAACAAATCAGGTGTATTTGAAGTACAACCTAACATGTTTACACAAAAATATTCATTTTTATAAATGTCACGTGAGCTGAAGGGGATCGAGCAAAATCTTACGAAATCCCACCAAGGGGGGTTGAAAAATCGCTAAAATCACTTAGCGTAATTAATAGACGCTCCCAAATAATATGAACATAGAAAAACACACTCATTGTTTTATTTTTCAATACTTTTTAAAGTAGAATTAAGGCTAGAGGTGTAGTATAATTTAGCAGGTTTTTCCATATATTATAGGACAAAACAAACACAAAAACTTATTGAAATACATGCGGAACCACGTCACCGATCGTAAAATACCTTCTTCAAGAAGCAATTCCGACGAAATGTAGTCGCAGCACTCTAATATGTAGTCGAAGGTCGATTACCATTCCGCATTCGATTTGTTATGCAATACCACTTGAATTTCAGATTTGCAGCCACAATGTAGTCTGATGAAAAACTGTTATTTCATTGCGTTTTGGTTTCTACTGCAGTGGAGACTGGTAATGGGATTGGTTCGCTAAGTAAGATTGGTTTGCTAAGTAGAACTTGATTATTACTGCGAATACTAAGTCTTTGCTCACAGGGTTCTCCGATCAAAGAACTTTGTTCTAATTTAAATCTTGTTCGTTGAAGATAGGATACCTACTTAAGTTCTTTAAACTAGTGAAATGTTGTAGAAGTTTTCTTTTTATGTTGCAAATGATAGTTACACAAGATCTGAACTTATTTCTGTTAGGTAGGTACAGTAACAGTAAAACTAAAGAAGTTTAAATTCAAATTCAAAATATCTTTATTTTATAGAACATCAAGGATGTTAAATAAGTCAAAATTACATTAAACACATACAAACATTATATTAAAGGATCTAAATACATATATACACATTTGTTTTTTTGACCCTACTGACTCTACGACTGTTCGCAAAGGTGTAGTCTTCCCCAGAGAAGAACAGGCAAGAAACTCTGAGGGGCACTTTTTTATTGCATTACAAATTTTCTTATTTTATAATTTTAACTAAATCTAAAATAACTAGAGCTGAGCAGTTCATTACCATGGCTGCTTGTCTGATAAAGCATCTGGTGATGTACTGTGTAACTATAAATGGTATTGTTACAACGTTTATATGTAAACTGATTATTAAATACATAATATTCATACAATCATACCTAATGTTGAATAAAAAAAATATAATAATGATTAAATTTCATCATTTAACTGCTAGGCTGTCCCTTACACCTTGTATAAATAGAAAATGTGATGTAAATTACAAGTGCAATAGTCAAAAAACATTATGACATTCATCAGATGAAACTTACGTTTGTAATGTAAAACTTTCGCTCCAATACAGAAAACCCTCAAGTCCGAGTTACTAACTCTTACACTAGACCTGGGAAGAAGTAACAGCTGGCATATCTTTCCTCAGCGCGAAAGTGCACATAAACATTTATATGCTGGTGAAAACATTTTTCAAACAATACATTCTTCTGTAACCGTCAAAATTTTCAAATATTTCGGTCGGTACATTATGTAAAACAGCAAAATAAATCACAACCAGAGTGCTATCATGATTTAGGGGCACAGCGATTCATTTTATCTGTCTCAGCCACAATGAGATGGAAAAGTAAAAAATGTTTGCTTTTTACAATACCTTGTTGAAATTTATCTAATTATCTAGGAGAGTTGCATGAAGGCTTGTTGCAAGGAGATAAATATATTTTTATTTTCAGAGTTTCCACTCGGGATCCGTTTTCGTGAAAATTCGGGAAAATATGTATCGTATGTAGCAAATGTTTGTTCTCTGGTCATGGGTGTTTGTGTCTGTATGTTCCAAGGGACCCACGACACAAGGGAAAACCTTATTGGGAGCTTTGACGTGTAGAGTTTATTTATTTATTTTATTTATTTATTCTGATGTATAAGCTGTATAACTGCAAAGTATTATCAAAATCCAGTTAGCCTTTGAGTGTAAAATTAATTAAATTTATTTGATACATTTTTGCATGCCTGTAACTTAACAAATAAGGTGTTTTTGTAAACATTTGTATTTAGTTGCAGAGTGCAAGTCATTTTCAACTAAAGACTTGTCAACTCAACAATTCCAGTTTTTCATTACATTTGTGGAAACCTTCACAATCTAACAACAATACGCGTCCCCGTTGCATTCATTTACCACGGAAAGTGTCGACGTACGCTAAACAAAGCCAGGACGATGTTTCCTACTGCTACACAATACATTGCCTTTCATGTTCGCGAGATGGAAATATACTGGAAACTAGGATGATATCGACGGTGCGATGGATATTGTTCAATGCGATTTGTTTGCGGAACTATCGCGTCTCTGCACTGCCATTCAATATAGTTGAACAAGTTATCTTTGTTGTTTAGTCACAATGTGTTAATAAACTGTTAGTTTAATGGTATTCATTTCATGATATTTATTTATGTAAGTACTAGCCTATGTCACTCTCCAGGAGTCAGTCATTAAAAAAATTACGTCAATTAATTGGTCTTATAACCCCTTTTTTTCGGGGTTTAAAAATCATCATCACCCTCGGTTCAACGGACGAGGCTCTGACGTGTTGATACTCTTTAAAGGTTTCTTTACTTGATAATGCGGACTTTGCCATTCTACTTTTATTCCCTCATCAAAATATTCTGAAATTGGCATTTATAACCACGATTGTGAACGCTTTTTTCCCAAAAAATTGAATTTAGTTGGAGAAATGGTGTTCGAAAAGAAAATCTCGACGAGATAGCATTTACGTTTTGAAATTGAATATCGAAATACAGAAAGATAGACTGGAATATGATGAATGCAGCAACCACCCGTTGAGTAAATATGACCCTAATCCGGTGTAAATAAAATTGAATTTCCACCAATAAATAACTGGGGAGGAGATGCAGTAAAATCCATCAATTTCTGCGAACGGCTCTGGCATTTATGCTCCGTTTTACCGGTGCTTTAAGGTGAACGAGATTTAGTAGTTTTTGTATTTGACAGAAATGTTTAGTGTTACGTATCGGCAAAATTCGGGTTTATTTTCAAAAAAACAAAATGTTGAAGTAAAAACACTCTAACAATAACTCCAAAGTTAAAAAAGGTTGTATCATCCCCAACATTTGCTTGCTAATAAATTTTAAACTGCTCAACCAATTTTGAGCAAATACAGATAAGAGCCATTTTAATTACGTTGGCTTACAAACAAAAAACCCGCATCGGAATTGGACTTTTCGTTTAGGAGCTACGATGCCATAGACAGATACAGATATACAGACACACAGATAGATACACATGACCACCTTATAACATAACTCTTTTTTTCGGGGAATGAAAATGGTGTTCACAGTTGCCAATTCAAAGTATTTTAATCGAAATTTTAAAATAAATAATAGCAAAGTTACCAAAGTAATATGTCAGAGCGTCATCCATTGATCAGTAGGGTGCACCGCCAGCAGATGAGGATGTCCATTTTGGAGCACTAAAAATATTATGACCCCACGCACCCCTCAATCCACTCTCTCTTGCAATATTTTTATTTTTTTTATTATATTTTATTATATTTGGGGAGCTTACAGCAATGTTTACAACACAGAAACTTAATTAAATAAATAAGAGCTAATAACTTATAAACTAATAATTTAATATGACAGTGATAAGTGCATCCAAAGTATCGCGTTTATATTGGGTAACTATAAATTACTTATCAAAAATTGAGAATGTGAATCAGCTCACGAAACTGAACAATTTTCCCCGAGGAACATAGGTCGAAATTAAAAAAAAAAAGAAATTTAACTCCATACAACTTGTGCTATTAGCTGATTTGCCTTCATTTGGTAATTATTTTTTTGAGAATTTCATATTGGATGGACCCTTAAAGTTTCGCTAGCTAATTTAAGTTTACCCCATATACTAAATAGCCCTGGATAGCAAAGCTAACGATCTTTTTAAGCTGCTTGTACAACTAAAGAGGCAGTATTAAAATCAGGTTAAAAGAGTTTAATAGTTGTGGTGCACTAGAGATGCAATATCTCGGCCCACTGCATCCACACTGCACCTGACATTTGCATTATCAGAGAACGTCGGCACAGTTAAATTTCAGCCCGATAATAGAATTTGCTCTTTTCATAAAACTTCCGTATTGATTTTGCCCGCTAGTGCAAAGTGAAGGGAAGTTTTTATTGAGTTTGTTTGTGCATCTCCACACTTTTAATCTGAGATGAACAACTGATAGATAAGAAATGGGACGACGTTCGTCAAATACTTGTTTCGTGAAATCCTACTTTCGTAAAATTCTCATTACAAAGAAGACCTTTTGTTTTTTTTACAAGCCCATATACGTCCCCACCGAAGGGCACGGGCCTACTTTTGAAACACGAAGGGGATTTAGGCCATAGTCACCACGCTGGCCCAATGCGGGGTTGGTGGACCGCTCGTTTTTCGAAAATGAATTTTCTTGGACGGGTGGGTTTCATCACAAATGTTTTCCTTCACCGTTGAGCAAGTGATAGGTAATTAGAAATCCGCACATAAATCAGAAAAGACGAATTTAGTGGTACAGGCCCGCACCAGAATTTGAACCCGCGACCTTCAGATTACAAGTCTGGCTCATTCCCAAATGGGCTATCACCGCTATACCTTATAGATCTTTTACAAAACAAGAATTTGACTAACGTCGTCGCCTTCTAGTGACTCAAAAATACTGGAGCTAGAAGTCTGAAATTTTGTATCTTTGCGCTTTTTAGGTTAATGAAGGCACTTGCTAAGAGAAAAAATCCTGAAGTCTTCAATGGATACAGAGGAGATCGATTTAAAGTAAATACGCGTACAACATGTTTGACAATTTCGACCATGTGTCTAATAGAAGACTTAGCCAAGCGGTATTGTACAAAAAGGCACATTATTTACATTTTCATTGTTTTCACTTCCAATCATGTGTAAAAATAAACATTTATCCTTTCAAAAAGTTAATACACCTCTTGTGTTCTGAATGACAAAATATTTCAATTTAATTACAGCTCATTGGAGTTGAAAATAGAAATAGTGTACATAATTTAAGACAATTTTCTTTTCATTTCTGACTGTCTTTGAAAGTGTCAGTACATTTGTACAAGCTTCGTACCTTCAGAACAGTGAAATGAATAAGAACAAAGCGGCTTTAAAATATAAAGTATAATTATGTAAAAGAGAAGAAAATTTTATTACGAAGAGGTAATTAACGCCCGTCTTCGTGATAAATATGAATGAAAGCGGCTGCTTTCACGGTAGGTAAGTACTCTTTACCTTCTGCCATTGACTCGTTGTTCTTGGGTCCTAATAAATTTATTTTTAGAAATTATACGCTGTTAATTTTATTGATCGTAAAACAGATTAGGGTAAATGCTGGACCTATTAACGAGTGTACCTATGAACAATTATGAAAAGGCAAACCTCAAAAAAAATGCCGGCTGCTAACTCTAACCAGGCATCCTCTATTTCAGGGTATTATGGGGGTAGTTAAATGGAATATTTTTTATTATTTATTATAAGATGCGTTAACTCTTGACCTCAATCTTGACCATCAAGGTCAAAGATGAGGTCGACGATGGAGCGAGTTAACCCAGAAAATGCCTATAAAGGCACTGGTACTCCCACGCACCGACGGAACACAGCAAGCTGTTTGGCGTCGGACTTCGGTAGGAGGGTGGTCGCGAACCAGACGGCCCTTTACAGAGCCTACCACACCGCATGAGACCATAGGACGACACCTCAGATTCAGAAAAAAATGAAGTGTCGTTGCCTGGGATGGATTACTAGGAGGCAGGTCTCATTTGTGTTTCCTTAGTCGCCTCTTACGACACCCACGGAAAGAGATAGGGTGGTGTTATTCTTAACCGATCACCACACGGCAAAAAGCAATATGAGTATAATGGTGATAGGTTTTCAGCTTTTCTCCCAAAATACAGCATAAAATCTCGTGTTCCACTTACTGGTTTCTTCAGTATGCCTGTTAAGAGTTGGCAGCTGGCGCAGTTTACGTTTTTCTTTCACTCTCAGTCCATGGTTAAAGCAGATACTTGAGATACTTTGTGGGCATATTTTATTCGTTCTAGTATGATTGTATTAAAATTGTTCGACGGTGTGCCTATTAAAAAGTCTTAGTAAATAGGCTCAGATGTAGACTAAGCAACATAATACTAAAACAACCCGCATTTATAATTACATTTTAAAAGCTTTTTACCTGTAGTGTTGCATTTTCCAATATCCAATCCACGATTACCGTAAACACGACGAGGTAAGCGCCCGAACTCTAAAGTCGAGTACCATTATCTCTTACGCTCGACTGAGTCCGCCGTAAACTCAAACTGTAACTTTGTCTGGTGATACAAGGCTATTAACACTCTGCTATCAAAATATTAATCGAAACTTCTTGCATGTAGAAGGTAAGAAGTTTTTGATCTTTAAATTTTTAAAGACGATATCGGATTTTGATTATTGCGTGGTTGGACATTTATGTATGTGGTAACTACATAAAATTGCATATGAATCTCGTGATTAGATACGTCTTCATCAAGAGTCATGGACCTCCCATTGAAATAGTCAGAGGGTTAACGGTTAAGGAGGTTTTACGCCACGCTACGCCAATTTGGGTTGGTGGACCGCATCCACTCTATGTTTACTCTTGAGCAAGTGATAAAAAAAAATAAAAAATAAAAGATGAATTGCCTGATTTAGACCCGCATTTTTCCTGTTACAAGAACGTCACTTTAACCGACTAGACATATGACTCTACAGACTTTTATCCATCTCAGTTTAAAAGATCACCATGAATCATTTTGTCACTTGTCAAAAAACTTTACTATTTTTTAACTTAAGATACTTGATCAAACCAAAATAAGATCTCAATCACTCCACAATAGGCTTCAAGCCTGTCGGTAATATGTTCAAGTCTCTGCTTTGAGATGGCAAACTCGAGATATCTAGCTAAAGCCCTACACGAAGATTGCATGCACCCCGCTTAGCTATAAGACGAATTTACGTACCAATTACTTGAGCTCCTAGAAATTTCTCAGACCTTATTCTGCTATCGAAAATATGTAAAATGGGGTTATACAAGTTAGTTAGCGAAACTTTTTAGGTGGTGATTCTTCCTATTAAACCCAACAACTATATTCAAGGAAGGACTTCTCATTTTGATTGGTTAGGTTGTATCGAGTTGCAAATTATCTACACTATCGACATCTACTCTAATAACCTACACTTCTACATCATCTTATAGAGGAAAGATTTGTATTTTTGAATGTAACGAATAAACTATAAAACTACTGCACCGATTTACAAAATTCTTTCACCATTAGAATGCTACATTATCCCTGAGTAAGTACATAGCTTTCCCGGATTCCCACGGGGATGAAGTCCTGAGCGGAATGCTGTTTTTTCATATTTCAAGCTATGTTTCTATGGAAAAGTTGTTTAGGTTTAACGTCACCCCATGTAAGAGCCTGATTTACACCCTTCATTTTTCGTAATTAATTTCAAGTCATCCAATATTTTTAAAATTTAATTTCAAGTGCTAATTAACATGTAAAATAATAATCAAAAATTTAAATAAATATTTGATATGAAACGGTTTTACTCACGTTCCTATAAAATTGCAAAATAATGTGAATTACAAATTAAAAAAAAAACAACTAAATTATTATTTTTTTGTTTTTAAAATTATAAAATTATGTAACTCACCCTAATCGTTTAGTAGTAAAATATTTTATGTAATATTTTGTGTTTTAGCATCTGCAAGATTTTTATCGTCCATTATAATACAGCTAACGTCAAAAATAACAAGTTACCTGACAAGCTATCCTAGTTATATTTTTTTTTGTTTTTTTTTCGTTCGAGTATTTCAACTAGTCGGCCCTTTCTTCATAAGAAAATAATAAAAGAAAATAAAAAATATAAAAATATACAAATGGAACGTTATCCATTACAACTATTAACTTCCTAGAATGTCTTTCGCAGTTAATTTGAAAGTCTGCTCATTCTTTTTTATTTCTTTCAGTACAAAGTAAAGAGCATTGCATAGCCTTGTTATCCGCCCTGGAACACCCGGGTATCACTGTCACGCCATTGTTTCTGGGATTAGTTTAAGTCAGAAGATATTAGCTGAAGTTATCTTGCAGTGCAGAATAATAATAATTTTGATTTAGTAGATTCTAAAAAGTTTATAAATTTTTCCATTTTTAGTCTAAATAATAGAAAGTATATGAGAAGCATTGTAAGTGCCTATTAAATTCGAAAGTTGCCCTTAATTTCCCTGGGATTCCATTATCAGATCCTGACTTGGTAACAATGGGACCACCTTTGGAATATACTCTTTCGAACAACAAAATAAATTTGTAAATCGGGCCTTTGTGCCCTTGTAAACTAAAAATCTGTGAACATAAAAAAATATAAACACAGTCAAACACAGAACCTCTTCCTTTATTGTAGTCCCAAAAAAAAAAATTGTTTTGTAAAAATATGAAAAACATAGCTAACATAGATGCGTGCCATAATTTTGTCTCGTTCTACCTATTCCGTACTGCCGCTATGGGATAGAACGAGAGGTCGAAACGAGATACATGAGACAAAATTATCTCAATCGACCATGTCAAACAATGTAATCCATAAATCTGTTTAATGCACAGAGGCCAGCACATCAGGTTAACCCAATTTATTAAATAACATTTCTTACATTAATGTGCAACTAGTGTACATAATTCAGAAAACGAGGGATTGCTACGTGGTGGCACATAGGATCGAACTCGGTACCTCTCGATTACGAGTCCGACTTGCTAGCGGTTAGACCACCGACACTAACCCTTTTTTATAAAACAACTAGCTTTCCGCCCGCGGCTTCGCCCGCGTGGACTGGACTTTTAATAAAAAGTATTCTATGTTTTCTAGTACCTCCGAGAATATGTGTACAAAGTTTCATGATGATCGGTTGAGTAGTTTTTGCGAGAGAGCGTAACAAACATCCCTATTGTTACTCAAGGATAATGTAGCATTCTAATGGTGAAAGAATTTTTCAAATCGGTTCAGTAGTTTCGCAGCCTATTAAATACAAACAAACAAACAAAAATCAAATCTTTCTTCTTTATAATATTAGTACTAGCATTCCACCCGGGACTTCGTTCGCGTGGGAATTCGGGAAAATTATGTAGCCTATGTCCATCGCGGATAATGTAACTTTCTAATGGTGAAAGAATTTTTCAAATCGGTCCAGTAGTTTCGGAGCCTATTCAATGCAAACAAAAAAATAATTAAATCTTTCCTCTTTATAATATGTATAGATAAATATAGATAGATAGTTTCGGAGTAAACAAACAAACAATTAAGTATTTCCTGTTTATAATATTAGTATAGATCTACTTTGGGTCGTTGAGCCAGCGAAGTAGTGTTGTATTTTTATCTAGATCAGGATAAAGCCTCTTGCAACTTAAGCCATACCATGTTCCGTCGTGTAGCAAATAGACGGGGAAATACAAACTAGCCCTTATCTTTTCCTTATTACATTAGTTGGTACTTTTAATGTATTAGCAGTCTAGTCAGTTCACTAAAGAAAACTGTTTACAAGTTCTTTCAAATTAAGTTCACTGTTTACAAACGCTTAGTCAATGTTTATTGTTCTTAGTGTTTGAGGTATGAGGTATGCAAGTGGCACAATTAACTTACTTGGGAAATAAAATTGTATGGAACTTCCCTTGGGCATTAATGACATTTAAATATGGAACGCCAAAATTTCAACAAAAACTTCTATCAAAAATAATTTCGAAAAAAAAAACAAAGCTATTGAAGGCTTAACTTCCTTGGTCCAAGGGGATTTTAACAATAAAATTTGACACATCAAAGAGAGTTTACTTTTATGAAAAATATTTAGTATAAAAACTTCGCTGTATGTCTTAGCTATTGACTTTCCTTTGCCTACGGAACTAAATAATATAAGAAAACGTCGTCGGTGATTTTGGATCTGTGATTTTTACTGCGAATTACTAAATTGTTTGGTAAGCTTTTTTAATAAATCTTTAAAAAAAAAGTCCAGTATGTAATTCCAGCGACTCTGACATAGAAACGAAGGCTCAAAACATTATTGATGGGATGAATTTATGATTTCTTTTTTATTTAACCTCACAGTAGGTGTATAAAGTAGAGTAAGCTCCTCGTGGATAAAAGTGTCTTAGTCTTGGGCAGACTTGAATCCTTCGCTTCATTCAGGATTCTTAACATAATTCAATTCCCTCACTACGTTCGGGAATGAACTACAGAATCCTTCATTTCGCTCAGGATTCAATATACTGCCCGTGACATAATACACTGTTTTATCCCCTTGTTGCTTAATCTACTATTAAATAGTAATTTTTAAATTTGTAATTTTTTTAAACTTTTTTAAAACTTTAAGCTCGGTTAAACGTGCTTCAGAGACACAAAAGAGCTTATGATGATTTGTCATAGTATAAATGTAATGGAATATATACCCTCAGAAATACAGGCCTTCGATTTAGCCAAATTACCCGTTTGTGATTTATAAATGTACAAATAATGAAATATAATATAAACTTTTTGATCATAGACTTTTTATCTCGATTGGCTACCCACCCAAGTATGTTGTTAAATGTTGCGTTTAACTTTTTTAATGAGGCATTTTCTGGCAGCCAATTAAAAAAAAAGAAGGTTACTGGAACTTCCACTAGATGGCACTGACCTGTGAGCAAACATGTTTTTTTTGTATGATGCGTTCGTGTATCGATTTGATTACTTCTAATTTCTACCCAAAGTTGTTAAAACGATGACCTTTAGCACGATAAATAAGTAATCTTTGTAACCAAAGTGCTAAACTAAAAGCGCTTTTTTTGAATTTTGAATTATTTATTCTATATAAATGTAGCAAAAATACAACTGCACATTCGCACCCATAGCAAACTCATGATCTGTCAAGCCAATCAACACAACCCTGAACCTCGTTCGTTGCGCTCTTGAGACTGTTTTGTTTTCTTAAATTCATGTTTTTACAAAACCCTACAAGACAAACACTCCTGGATGACATTCTCAAGAATAAATATATACTTAGAAAGTAAATGAATCGCGAAACTGAAAACAAAAAAGTAAAACTTCAAAAGTTCGCTCAGTCAATTTTAAACTTGTTCGACTTTTATTTGACAACCAAAATGTTGCAATGACGTTTCGTGCTGTTTCTTTCTATGCAAATATCAAGTATGTTATCAAAATTTGTATGTGCATTTAAATAATTTAAATTATTAAGAAATTGAGTAATACGTAAAAGGATTAGGTCATGATATGTTTGGTAAACAACATTCTGATTTATAAAATCATTCCTGACTTAGATTTCAGTAAAATTGTCTGTTTATTCACGCGACAGCGCCATCTTTTGAACCTTTTGTGAAGTAAAATTTTGAGCTGTCAGAAAATCCCTCATTATAAAATTTTTAATTAACTTTTTTAATTTTAATTTTACAAATATACATAACAAAAGGTCAAGTTGTTCGCAAAACTACCCAAAAATCATTTTGAAATCTTCAAGAAAAGCACCTCTCAACATCGCAATGTTAGTCTCGTATCACGGAATAAAAAAATAAAGAAAACGTAACAACATTTTTATCCTTAGAATACCTTGTCCCAACCGTTAAGCCTCCAATTTCGTGGAGCGGTCGAAAAGCTAATCCGAATGTGTGAGTGGAGCTGGCAACACCACGTCAAGTCCACTCAAAAGCTTTGCAGTGCTAGCACACTGGCCACTCACGACTGTAATCCTTAAAAGAGTAGGCAGAGCATCGTGTGGTTCTAGAACCACTCAATATCTTAATTAAATATAAATATTATATTATATTTATATTTAATTAAGATATAACTTATTTTGCGTGGAAAACTGGATTGTTCTTCTCCAACCCTCCAATTATCTCTATAAAAAATCTTACAGTATTGCTCCGTTCTACACGAAGTAAGAACAGATTAAGAAACACATTTTCACAAAATGATTGTATGCAATTGAAAAGATCCGGTTTTTTTTTAAATATCGCACCTTCATAACGACAACACAAAAAAATCTGAACTGAATAAATAGACTAAAACAGTTTCTACCCTATGAATATTAAAACCAATTAACATTTATGATAGAATGAGTACTAATATTTTAAACAAAATGGGTTAAATTATTACTGCATAGTAAAAAAGTTATAACTTTTTGAATTTGAATATTCCAAAATTTTTTTTTTGAGGGTGCGATATATTTTATTATTCTACCAACCTTATCGTTCTGAGGGTGCGATATATTTTATTATTCTACCAACCTAAACATGCATGTTTTTCTTTAAACAGAGTTTTTACTTTAAAATACTGCATTGCGTTGATCTCTATTGTACAAAAAAATATTTATTCCATAGTATATTTTACAATACTTTTCCTTTTGTGAAGTTGCTACAGTAACATTCATAATCCGAATGATGAACTCTTGAGTAAACAAGCAGAAAATAACAGCAATGTTTTCCCCATATTTTTTGTTAAGAAAGCATTTTCCACTTCATTTTGTTCGGGGTTAATTTTCGAAAGTCTACTGTTTATTTTCTTGATCCTTTTAAAGTAAAGACTATACGGCTGATTTTGCAGATTAAATATTCTATTCTATTCAAACTAACCTGTGACCCAATTTCTATCTAGAGTGTTTTGTTCTTTACTTTGTAATTTTTATCAAACTGTTATTTACTTCTTACCCAACCCATTTTTTATTTCAGACGACCTCTGTCGTCCACTGTCCTTTTTAGGCCTTCCGTTGCAAGGTTTAGCGCTTAAATGTTCAATGAGACTTCACACTTCTGCAATCAACTTTTATTATTGTAGGTAAAATATTTCATATTGTACGTACAATAAATCGCACGTACAGTGGGCCGCAC
The DNA here is from genome assembly GCA_949987775.1 of Aproaerema taeniolella. NCBI lineage: Eukaryota > Metazoa > Arthropoda > Insecta > Lepidoptera > Gelechiidae > Aproaerema > Aproaerema taeniolella. The sequence goes on along the minus strand of OX465254.1, from coordinate 15,039,100 downwards.
ATAAGATTACCACACCCGTGCACACTGTGCTGTAACGATAAGAACGGGTTTGCAATTAAAATGGGGTAAGTTGATGCGCTGACCTCTGTACCTAAATAAAAAAAACAATGTATTTTCCACAAACTAGCAATTCTATAATAACGGTTAATCTAGGACTGTAGCAAGAACACAACATCACCTCACCAACACATTGAAAACATACTTTGCACTACACTTCCGAAGACGCTGCACACGGCACCAGGCCACCAACGAACCAATCCCGAAGACGCTGCACACGGCACCAGGCCACCATCGAACCAATCCCGAAGACTAGCACACGACACCAAACCACCAGCGACCGGCCGCCGAGTATAAAAGCAGCCCCGCAGCCGAACACAACATCAGTAGCTAGCGAGTTACTTAAGCGATAGCGCCAGCAGTCCTTTAGTAACTTGATTAGGCCCAAGAGTGCGATAGCTCCCGCAGTCCACTCCAAGGCAGTAAGGTTAGGAGATGCGATAGCGCCAGCAGTCCATCTCTGACACCTCTGAGCATAGGCACCATCCGTGCAACTTTATTCTTTTCTTTTGGCCAAATCCTAAGGCGTCAGTCAAATAAGGCTCCCCGATACAATCAATCCACTGCGTGGAAACTGATGGAAACCTCTGTACTGAGCGTAGATTGAATGCAAATAAACCGGTGAACATAAATTAGCGTTTCTTCTTACCCTCCACCACCTTTAACCGTGGATCTACCTCCACATTTGGCGCCCAACGTAAATAATAACCAACTTTTAACTAGAAGGGTAGAAATCAACACAATATGGCAGTTCATCTTACGACAGAACAATTTAAGGAGCTACTAAGTTGTTTACCATCAAATAAAATGAATAAAAATTTCACCCGCTGTCCTCTGCGTTTTCAAGGTGAAAGGGACTATAACAAAGTCGAAGAATTTGTAAATGCAGTGGAAGTGTACAAAACAATAGAAAATATAAGTGACGAGGATGCCTTAACCGGGCTCCCACTGCTACTTAAGGATGTAGCAAGTACATGGTGGCAAGGAGTACGAGCGGAGACGAAAACTTGGGCCGCGGCTATAAAAAATCTTCGCGCAGCGTTTGCACCCAAAAAGGAACCGCATGAAATATACATGGAAATATTCGCTTCGCCGCAAGGGAAAGACGAGGGAATTGATGCATTTTTGTGCAGGAAACGAGCATTATTAGGCCTACTTCCAAGTAAACGCCAGCGCGAAGAAGAGCATCTTGACCTACTTTATGGCTTACTACGGAAGGATTTGAGAAGCAAAATAGCAAGAAGCGACATAAAAACATTTGCGGAACTGACAGAAAGAGCTCGACACCAAGAAGCCCTTAATAAACCAGATGAAAAAGAGGTTCAACCAGGTGATAAAAAGGGCAATACCGGTAAAGGAAAACGATGCCTCTACTGTGGTAAGAAGGGCCACGTGCAGGAGGAGTGCCGTAGACGCTTGGCAGAGGTTGCAGCAGCCGCTAAGGAGGAAAAAATCAAAGAAGAAAAGCCAACGATCAATTGCTACGGGTGTGGCGCACCAGGTGTGTTTCGCAGTAACTGCCCAAACTGCAAGACCCAGGAAACTCCACCAAAACCGGTATCTTTCTGCAAAATTGAAGCAACGATGGAAGACCATGTTAAGATCCCGACCATACAAATAAAGATAAATGGTCACGAGGGCTACGCCTACATTGACACCGCGGCGAGAACCAGTATTGCAGGCACTAAATTATACGAAGTACTAACTAAGAATGGCACAAAATTTACAGAAAGACTGGCTGATGTAAGTCTAGCAGACGGAACAGTAACAACTGAAAAATTGCTTACCGCTACTGTAGAGGTCGAGTTGGGCAACCGCTCTAAACTTATAACACTTTCGGTATTGCCAAAAGCCAGTAATAACAGAACCCTATTGGGTATAGACTTTTTGGAAGCAGCAGGAATAGTACTAAACCTGCCACAACGGTTGTGGTACTTCATAGACCAACCCAAACAAGTCTTTAGTTTCTTGCAACTGAAAAGCAATACTAACCTTCAAGCAGCGAGGAAAATCGATTTAGAGAATACTTCTAATGAAGAAACAATTTCCGATTTTCTACAATGGGCGAAAAAGCTCCAGATGCTATCACCGATGACTCAAACACCAGGGAAAAACGATGAACAGACTCCAACGAAACGACCGCGATGGCAGCTACACAAACTGGAAACTCCCCCACGCATAGTCCGCCCTCGCGAGCCGGCTGATCTTAATTCTCGTATTGATCCTAGAATAAGTTATGTACCAATAAATCCAATGTCACTGTATTCTGTTGATATTTTATTACACCCTGATGAAGGAACGTCCTTATCCATGGTAGAAAGAAACCAACTTAATGATCTGCTACTAGAGCACAATGGTATATTTGCGAAAACGGGTGAGCCAACAAACTATGCAGAACATAGTATTGATACAGGGTCAAATGCACCAATAGCAGTAAAACCGTACAGATTATCACAAAGCAGACAAATACAGTTAAGAAGTAAGCTTGATGAAATGCTAGGTAATGACGTCATAGAAGAGTGTGATTCACCTTGGTCTGCACCAGTTATCCTAGTCCCTAAAGGCGAAGATGACGTTAGAGTCTGTATAGACTATCGGCGACTTAATGAAATAACAAAACCAGACAGATATCCGCTACCACGAATCGACGACTTACTTCATCAAGCGAAAGCCATGCCATACATGACCACTATAGACTTACAATCAGGCTACTGGCAAATTAGATTAAAATTAGAGGATCAAGAGAAAACAGCTTTCTCATCACCATTTGGGATGTACAAATTTAAACGCATGCCCTTTGGCCTGCGAAACGCACCGGCAACATTCCAACGCATGATGGATAAATTCATACAAGGACTACGTGCTCAGTGCGTCCTCTGTTACCTGGATGACTTAATAATAAGATCCCCAACATTTGCGCAGCATTTAGAAGATTTGAAAGAAGTATTCATAAAATTAAAAGAATTCAACTTAAGAGCAAACAGGAAGAAATGTAAATTTGGATGCACAAAGATAAAGTACTTAGGACACCTAATTGTACAAGAAGGAATCAAAACAGATCCTAACAAAATCACTGCAATAACACAAAGACCCAAACCTAAAAATCTAAAGCAGTTAATAACATTTTTGCAAACAGCATCATGGTACAGGAGATTCATAAAGAATTTCGCAGAACTAGCAAGGCCTCTGACTAATTTGACAAAGAAAACAACAGTATGGCAATGGAACGACGAACAAGATAAGTCATATGAAGCATTGAAGGAAGCACTAACGTCGGCACCTATTCTAAGACAAGCAGAATATGATGCTCCGTTTACTATTAAAACCGACGCTAGCAATTATGCAATAGGAGCAGCCTTGTTGCAGGGGGAGGGAGAACAAGAGCATCCGATCGAATACGCCAGTCGTCTATTAATACCAGCGGAACGCAATTACACTGTAACCGAAAAAGAAGCACTAGCAATCGTATGGGCAATATCACGCTTCAGAGGATATATTGAAGGAAACAAATTCATAACCATCACCGATCATCAACCATTAAAATGGCTATTAAATTTGAAGTCACCAACAGGACGGCTCGCAAGATGGGCCTTACAGTTGCAACCATACAACTTCGAGATCAAATACTGTCCAGGCAAAACTAATGTCTTGGCAGACACACTATCTAGACCACCATGTGACGAAGAACATAAGAACGAGTCATGTGAAATCTGTGCGATAGAATTAGATTTACCAAAAAGGAATGAAAATAATGTCCGCGATGAACAGGAAAAAGATGATGAACTAAAACTCATTATAAAAGCATTGGAAGATAATACAGAGTCCGAAGACTATAAACAATGGTCAAAACGAGGATATCTTCTACATAAGAGAGTATTATATCGATTCACACCACACCAAGAAGATGACAACGCAAAATTAGTGGTTCCAAAGCAAGAAGTAAAACAAATACTAAAAACTTTTCACGACACTCCAGTTTCCGGTCATTTAGGTGTGGATAGAACAGTGAAACGCATAGAAAATAATTTCTTTTGGAAAGGACTTCGAAAAGACGTTATTAAATACATTAAGACATGTATTGAGTGTCAAAGGTATAAACCAACAAACCAAAAGCCGACTGGTCTATATCAATCTACCGCAAACAACCAACGTTTCGAAGTATTATCGATAGATTTATTTGGTCCACTTCCCCAGGGACCAAAGGGAGAAAAATGGATCTTCATCGTAGAAGATACAGCATCCCGTTGGGTTGAATTATTCGCACTCAATGAAGCGACGGCACAGCAGTGTGCCTTAACATTACTAAACGAAGTCTTCTTACGTTATGGACTACCTCGTCGAATCTCGAGCGACAATGGTACACAATTTATATCGGCAATAATGCAACAACTAACTTTCTGTCTAGATATACAACAATTTTTAAGCCCTGTATATCACCCCGAACCAAATATTGTAGAAAGGAAAATCGAGATTTGAAAAGTCAAATAGCAATTATGGTAGAGAACCAGCACAATAAATGGCCAAACACATTGCCAACTATACGCTTTGCAATGAACTCGGCGCACAATCGTAGTACTGGGTTCACAGCAGCATACCTCACATTTGGAAGAGAAATGAGGACACCCTATGAAATAACACACAATTTTAGTAATGTCGTACATAATGAACGTTTCATACCAGAAATCACACCATATTTAAAGGATCTTGCTAAAAATCTTATGATGGCAAAGGAAAATGTTGAAATAATGCAAGATAACAATAGAATGAAAGCCAATCAGAAACGACGACCAGATCCAGGCTACAATGTTGGCGATTTAGTACTTGTCCAAACACACCCGATAAGTAGTCAGGAAAAACAATTCTCTGCAAAACTCGCGCCACGACGTGATGGCCCCTATGTGGTAATCAATAAACATGGCAGCTCAATATATGAGGTCGCAAACACAAACGACCCAAGAAAACCTCTTGGAAGATATCACTCTTCTGCAATCGTCAAATTTGAAAATAGAGAAAAAGAAACTCAAGTCCCTAATCCAATAGCACCTATAAAAAGACGTGGACGTCCTAAAAAAACCGCATCTTCATAGATACTGGTACTCTAACGGGACGTCATCGAGCACCAGAGGGGGAGACTGTAGCAAGAACACAACATCACCTCACCAACACATTGAAAACATACTTTGCACTACACTTCCGAAGACGCTGCACACGGCACCAGGCCACCAACGAACCAATCCCGAAGACGCTGCACACGGCACCAGGCCACCATCGAACCAATCCCGAAGACTAGCACACGACACCAAACCACCAGCGACCGGCCGCCGAGTATAAAAGCAGCCCCGCAGCCGAACACAACATCAGTAGCTAGCGAGTTACTTAAGCGATAGCGCCAGCAGTCCTTTAGTAACTTGATTAGGCCCAAGAGTGCGATAGCTCCCGCAGTCCACTCCAAGGCAGTAAGGTTAGGAGATGCGATAGCGCCAGCAGTCCATCTCTGACACCTCTGAGCATAGGCACCATCCGTGCAACTTTATTCTTTTCTTTTGGCCAAATCCTAAGGCGTCAGTCAAATAAGGCTCCCCGATACAATCAATCCACTGCGTGGAAACTGATGGAAACCTCTGTACTGAGCGTAGATTGAATGCAAATAAACCGGTGAACATAAATTAGCGTTTCTTCTTACCCTCCACCACCTTTAACCGTGGATCTACCTCCACAGGACTCAATTGCCAAGTACACAGTGTGCAAATTGAAATGCCTGTGATCACCCGTCGTCCTCTAATCTCCCAGATAATAGCACTGGAACAATAAACTCAGATTTAGGCCGCCATTTTGAGAAGATTACAACCGTTTGCTGCTTCAAACTAACTGGGTTTGGTGTATTGCACGCTTATTCTCCTTGATTGCAACTGCAAATAAATGGGATGACATTTTGGATTGAATGTTTTTCATTTGGAAAGTGTTTTGGTTATGTTGTTTTGAAGTTTTTATAAACGTCAGACTTCGCGGTGTCAAATTAGATATCACATCGTTCTAAGCCCCGGTTTATCGTGTTAAATGCCAAATCGTTCGATCGAAATAGCTTTCCAGGAGAGAATTTATCTAAGAATCTGTAAATTGTCGTTCATTCATGAACGAATCGCTTGTCATAACCTACCAAGAAGTATGTGTGTGTGATGCAAAATGTCGTTCTTTCGTTTTTGCGTCAAAATGAAAAATTCCGATGTGCCTAAGCTATCGTATTTTTTTTGTTACTAAATGTATTTGAAATGTACAAAGTAAGTATAATTTCAAAAATCCAGAAAACTATACGAACTCTAAAGAAATGCTAAAATTTTCATTTCACATGTAGATGGATCTTGTTTTTATGTCCTTCATTTTTGTTAGCTAATTTAAATTCATCCAATATTCTCCATTATCCATTATACCGATCTTCTTTTTTTCTTCTTAAGTGGTGTATTTTCTACAACTTAAAAGCAAAACGTACAAACCAATGTATGTCAACTTTTTTTTTATTCTTTTTATTTTTTTAATAACACATTTTTGCATCCACAGACTTGATGTCCGTGCATGTCTTATTATATTTTATATTTTTAATACTTATTTTACATTTTCAACAGATTTTATACTTTCCATTTGAGTTTACAATAAATACATATAAAGATACTAAAATATACTTAAATACAATTTTATTAATGTACGTCAACTTAGCGTACCTACTAACAAACCCTCGGCTTTACCAAGATTTCTTGTTTCAAACAAGTTAAAACATTCAATCCACTGGCGACCCATTAATTTGGCTCGGAACTGAACTTGACACTTTCATTAAGTATGTATGTATGTACCAGCTTTTGCTTTAAGGTCACTAGCTCGTGGTGCATCGCTACAATATGAATGAGGATTTCTTTTTTGCTGCAGTGACTATAAACAGGAATATTGGATGAGTTTAAAGAAAAGCCAGCGAATCTTTAGGAGGTGTTCTTCCCATGAAACTGAATGAACTTATGTTAATTTAAGTATTTGATTAAAAAAATACTATGAAATTTGAAGCTTTTTTACTTTATAAACAGCCTGATATAAAAAATATTTTAATATGTTTAAAAATAAGAAAAATATGAATTTTCAAGAAAAACGAACAGTTGACATCACATTTTGGTACAACCATATTAATCCTTACTAATAATATCATAAATGAGAAAGTAACTCTGTCTGTCTATCTTTCATGCCTAAACTACTGAACCGATTTTCATGAAATTTGGTAAAAAGATAGATTAGAGCCTGGGAAAGGACATAGGTTACATTTTATTCCACAGTTGGGCACGATATAACCTGTAGTCCACGCGGGCGAAGCCGCGTGCGGAAAGCTGGTTACATAATAAACTTCGTGTAAGAATTAGACAGCCAAAACAGTTTGGTAGGCTTACAGTATCTTTGAGTCTCAGACATTGTAGCCCATAAACAAGTGGATCGACTTTGATGCGATTTTTTGTTTAAAAGCTGTCGTGATCGAGGTGGTTCTTAGCTATAGTTGATCTAAGTTGGTTGGTTCTAGGTTGGTTCAGCGTTTTAAGAGTTGTAAACGATGACTGTCGGGGTTGGTACACAATTTTTAATGTTAGAGTTATTAGATGGTGCAACTCTAAGATGTTTCACTTAAATTAACCGTGTGGTGATCGGTTGAGAATAACACCACCCCATCTCTTTCCGTGGGTGTCGTAAGAGGCGACTAAGGAAACACAAATGAGACCTGCCTCCTAGTAATCCATCCCAGGCAACGACACTTCATTTTTTTCTGAATCTGAGGTGTCGTCCTATGGTCTCATGCGGTGTGGTAGGCTCTGTAAAGGGCCGTCTGGTTCGCGACCACCCTCCTACCGAAGTCCGACGCCAAACAGCTTGCTGTGTTCCGTCGGTGCGTGGGAGTACCAGTGCCTTTCTGGGTTAACTCGCTCCATCGTCGACCTCATCTTTGACCTTATGGTCAAGATTGAGGTCAAGAGTTAACCCATCTTATAATAAAAAAAAAAAAAAAACTGAACTTTCATCCCATTTACTGCCACTTACCTCATTTATTTTAACACAAAGTGTTGTGGCCTGTTTATGTTTAGACTTGGCCGAGACAGGTCTCAAACAGTTCCTAAGTAAACCATGTTATTACACGTCCTTAGCATGCTGAGTATACTTTAATGAAACTTTATGCTGCTCTCGCGCTACGGTGTAGCTGCGTAGCACTATTCGTAGCAAATTTCTACGAGGTTTAACTAGAAAATATTGTAGTGAAAAGTATTTTAGCATAACATTAATAAAACACCAGTTTCAAAGGAACGTACTGCTTACAAAAAATTGTGTTAAATTGAAAGTAACGCTAATAAAAGTTTTTTAGTTTTAAACTGTGGAACTTATATCTTAAACTAAAATAAGTGAAGCAGATTTTCTAACACTCGATTAGTAGCTAACCTTTTATTTTACAATAGAAAGAAAGAAAGAAAGAAAGAAAGAAAGAAAGAAAGACAAATTTATTATAACGGACACCACAACACATATAAGAGGCAAGATTAAACAGTAAAACACGATCACGATACCCTACATGAAGATAATAACAAATACAATAGCAAACTAGCTTTAGATCGCTATATGTTGTAGGGTCCGAGACAAAGGGTCCTCAACTCAGCTATATGTTGCGACTCGGGAATCAGGATATGAGACCGCGAGCCACAACGCTGGTTTTCAGTGAGTCCCATAACCAAGTGACGAACGAACGTCCGCGGACGAGACAGAATTTTTTAGGAATAAATAAATATTGGTAATGAAAAATGGAAAATACATATGTTACAAATAAATATAATACATAATTAAACATATGTGTCAATATGGTGAAATAGTGGGTTGAGGTGTGTGTAAAATGTGTGTGCATGATGCCAACAGGAGATCGCCTTGGAAGTGTGTATAGGTACCGTCAACAGCACAACAAACTCAGCTATGGTTATGTCACAGAAACCGTCATAACGAGATTCCGGTAAATCTAGTAGATTTAGAAATATCATCAAATTATTTTTAAATTAGTTTAAAAACAAAATGTAAATAAAACAATTAATCATAAAATAATTATATTAAATAATTAGATTTAAATTTGTAAAATGTAAAAAATATAAAATTTTATTGTAACATTAAAAAAAATTTAAAACGTTAAAATTAAAAATGTTTAAAAATTAAGTTAAAATAAAAACTCTTTGGCCTATTTAAAAGATTTGGGCGTCAAGAATGTATCTTTTGTATTTTATTTTAAAATGCCATTTTGTAATTATTATTTTTTGATATTTCGTCTGATTAGCTATTGGCCGAAGGATAAACATGGGTTCAATACAGAGCAAAGATATTTTTTTCCCTAGAGGTCGAATGACTAGTGGAAATGGCCCTGAATGGTAAGAAAAGTAGCTTATAGTAATTAATATGCATATTTCACAAGTTAAAATTTAATTCTTTATTGAATGGTTGCATCGTCGTAGATTTTTTGGTACCTGGAATTGCATCCAGCATAGTTAGCACGGCCCGCGACGTACATTGTAACTTCACTTTGATTACGCGAGGACACCGTGCAAAGACTTGCTCATTTAGACATATATTTGACATAAAACCGCAGCGCATTTCACTGCGGGTACGTTTGTATTTGAGCTGCTGGAATTATGAACTAAGAATATGATTACTTTGATTATTTCAAGTTTTTAAAACGAATCAATTTGTCCATCCAAGTTCAGTTTTTTATTTGGTCAAACTAATTTCATGCATCTCTCTAATACCGTACTGTAAATTTCAAACGTAATACAGATATTCGCCCCTTCAGCATGTAAATATTGATGCAAATATCCGACTGTGATGCAGTTCAAATAGCGCCGGTAAATTTCCTGTGAGCAGTATATTTGTTGAGCAAACTTGCTTTAATGTCCGCGACAGTCGAGACGAAACTGTTAATGCAATGTTATTGTTATCAGAATTTGATGGGTATGAATTACTACACTAGCCTAACCACCGAAAAGACCATCGGTGGTCTAATGGCTAGTGAGACGGGCTCGTAAGCGTTAGAGGTACCGAGTTCAATCCTCAGTGCCGCCAAGTACCAATGACTCGTTTTCTGAGTTATGTACGTTAGTTGTACACTAACCGATACTCTTACGGTGAGGGAAAACATCGTGAGGAAACCTGCACATTCAGGAGACTGAATGTGTAACCATGATCCAATCCGGTCAGGTTTCCCTATTAGCAGAGTCACGGAGGTCAGATGGCAGTCGCTCCACTGTAATGACTTGACCTGCCAAACCCTGGATCATGGTCAACTGTACCCCGAATGAGAAACGGGACCGAGCGCTAGGAAGAAGAAGATGGGTATGAATTTCTACAAACTACTGACAACCTAGACCACTCTTGTTCTATCTTATAACTTTCAGATTTATTTCAAACGTGGCGTCAGGTGGTGCAAGAAACACATAATGCTCTGCCTATTCTCACAAGGGTTATAACCGTGAGTGTGTTTGTATTACACAAATTTTAAGTAAAATTTTAAGTATTGGAAAAATGGATGATGTGTTACATTTACTCACGGTTTAGTAATAAAATAAGTTTGTGGTAGATCTGACTGCATTTATCTGAATCAAATTCTTCGTGAAGTAAGAAGGTCAGTTATTGCTGTTATGAAATAAACAAAACTGCTCTGGCGCCAAAAACTATTATTTGTATGAAACTGTATAAAGTAATCTACAATTAATAAAAATAAACATCACCATATAGCAAAACCATTTCGAACTCATAAACACTCGACTTCAACATTCTTTTATTCTAAGAAAAAAAACAATTGTGTCTTCAACTTTCATCGTTCGTTAAAATAAAATCAAAGACACTATCACCGAACTTCTATAACTTGCAAATTTTGCAAATAAAATAGGTGTCAAAGCCTCTTAGCAAGTTTCAGTCGGCAACAGTTGGTTTTTCAGTGCCTCAGCTATTATAATACCCCTTATGGAAATTGGTGAAAGTTACTAACCACTTACTTCGCCGCCTGCGGCTGAAGCAAACGGCACGAGCGTACAGGGATGCATTCAGATTTATTTATTAGCTATTTTGTATAATTATCATTAACTTTTAAGATTAAATAGACCTAGAATCCTCGACCTCAACAAAAGCAGATCACGTTGAAAGAAACAGTGGATTGTTGAAATTAAACCTACAGGTTCATGGTTATGGTGTAGTGGTCGCTGCCTCTTGATAGATGGGTCCTGGGTTTGATTTTCAGTCGAGTCAAATATTTGTATGAAAGGCAAATTTTTGTACTGGGGTCATGGGTGTTTGTGTTTGTCTTTACGCACGTTCCGAGGGAGCCAAGACACAAGAGAAAACCTTATTGTAGGCCTTTGAGTGTGTAGCGTCTATATGAAAGGCCGGCCCTATCGCTGTCAATGTAAAATTTTACTGCCAGCTGAGTCACTCGACTCGCGCAGTTATATTCGGTCTGCTTGTACCTAAGTAAGTCTCTGTCGTCGTCCTAATAAATTCGTTGGCGGCGTAAAAATCACGCCCTTCCCAATTTATCCACCGTTAAATAATTGATATCCGTTTCGCCTGCCTTTTTTCTGTTCAGAATAGGCACTTGTCAATAAAATACACAAAAAAGGTTGAGGTGGTATTAAAGCTATCATGAGTGACGAGGGAAAAGGTAACTGCGGTATTTATTTCGTGACTGAGTGAAATTTTTATTATTTTCTTTTTTTTTTCAGATATTTAATTTGATGGAAAAACGTTTTGCTGTCAAGTCGTTATTTTTGAAACTTAATTCGTATCTAACAGTTTAGATTTATCTAGATGTATCTAACAGTCCAGGTAAATTTCATACATGGCTGGCTCGATGACCTGAAATAACCTCTTGGCCTACCTACATTAAAATATGTCACTCCTTCCTGTCGTACGGTTAGTCAGACATTCAACTCTAACATGTCTTTGGCAACGTCGTCGTCTTTCCAGCGGTATCTTGGACGTCTCACTGAGCAGCGTCCGGAACGCTGTCCATCGAAGGCTTACATGAACGGGACGTAGATCCGTCATGTTGTTGTGTTTCATACTGACACTATTCTGCAGAATGACAGGTCAGATCGAGATACATACGACAGAACTAGGTCACGGTGCTTATGCTAGAATAGCTGATATCTAAGGACATCTTTTTAGACTAAGTGCTGGATTGAGCATGTAGAGAGGATGGGAGAGGATTGTATGCTAGCATTAGCCGATCTTCATCATTTTCATCTTACCTTTTTTTTTCCAGCCCATATATGTTCCCACCGAGGGGCACGGGCCTAAACCCCTTCGTGTTGCGAAGGGAGGCCCATAACTTTTTATCAATTGTAAAACGTAGAAGCTCAAAAGACGTCAAAATCAAAATATAGTTTATTGTAACACAGCAGCTCGAGCACGATGCGTGATAAACTCGCGCATTGTCAATGTTGACATTTTGACATAGGACCGCGGCGCATTCCGCACGCGAGCGAGCACATCGTGCTCGAGCTGAGAACGTGGAACTACAACTTAAATCGTTTAAAATTTAACACGGCATGTGATTTCAACTCGAGGTTGCTCTAGTTGCTGTACCTTCTCCTTTTCCAGAACAATACTCAACGGAGTCGGGTTTTACATTAATTTAGTGAATGGCGCGGGCGGGAACCACTTTATATACTTATTTTTGAGTAAAACTCTCAGGTGCCCTCCCCGATGTTTTATGATGATTTTACGTGTCGGAGAAAAGAGTATTGCTATTAAATTTCTATGAGTCTGTGTAGGTTTTTATCTTAAGTAATTTTGTCTTTGTCAGAAAATTACACTTAAAAAATTCAAAAAATAATTTCTTCGCAACTACACATCTTACGAGGTTATTTGTTATTGTCTTTAACCCCCGACAAAAAAGAGGGATGTTAAAAGTTAGATCTGTGTATCCTGTGTGCCTATCAATGGCATTGTAGCTCCTAAACTAATTTACTGATTTTGACGTAATCGAGATGGTTCTTAGCAATATTTGATCAAAATTGGTTCAGCCGTTTAAAAGTTATAAGCAATAGAATGTCGGGGGTGAAGAAAATATTTAAATTATAGACATAATTAGATACTAGTTGTCTTTTAATCATAGATTATAGTTACATATTTAACTCTAAACCAATCATAATATTCCTTAAATAAAAATATACACATTTTGCTGTAGAACGGCACAAATATTTTTTTTGCCATTCATTTTACGACTATAGGAGTAAAAGTAGCTTGTTATTCCAAGTCAGAATATCATATACCACTTACAGATCGAACATTTTTGATATGGCAACCCAGTTCTATCGCTGACGCGGATGCCGACGATGTGAGATGAATATGAATAAAGTATGAGCTCGTTGTGCCCAGTAGGTAATATTTTTTCACGATTATGGGACTCTTCAAAAAACGATTGTTAATTTTGCATTTTATTTCGGATGCGAGAATCGCACTTTAATAAAAAATCAATAGAAAAGTCATTAATAGGCCATTTTACAACGTATTTTTAATATTATAGCATGTAAATTTCTTCAGCAGTAGATGGAAAGTCCTAGATCTTCCCAAAGTATGGGTCGTGACCTATAGGTCACGAATAAATATTGGGTAGGCTCCTGTCAAATAGGATGGCACGTCTAATGTGAAGAAATTACTGGCTATGTTTAATTTATAACTAAATACCGAACTAACTCAGACGTGTCAAACTCAATGCAATATGTGAAAGTAACGATTTATTTTTTATTTTTCCAGGTAAATTGATGTCTAAAATTTTCTCTCGGATGTCTTCATAATGGAAAAAAGTAAGTTTTTGTGAAAATTGCTAAAACGTTAGCCTGATTTGTTTGACTATGTAACACACAAGATTTCATTCCCTTGGGAATTTCAAATATTTTTTATGCACGTGCAAATTTTTTATGTTATGCAAACAAGCTATGTTTAAGAGGAGTGTTTCAGTTTGGACTAGCGTCTCAGTTGTTTTACATGCTGTCTCGATGTCCACCACCCGCCTCAGACTTGTGCGAAAGAGACAATTGCAGCTTTCCGGCGAAATGCCAAGTTTTATTTCCAAAATTATGAGTTTAGGCGTCAATGAATTCCTACCCCAAAAACTTAATGAAATCATACGTTTTTGGTCTCTATCGATTTGTAAGCGTATAAACGAGGTTCATACGTATTGTTTTTCCAAAATTGTTCTTAGTCTTTCAACAGTTACTTACCTCGTAAATGTTGAGAATTTGGCGAAAAATGCTGACTTTTAGTCTCAATTTTTTTTCTACTAAAAGTATCACAAAAATCAAAACCTACGGACCTAGTTTTTGGTGTTCCTGATACTATACTAAATTTCACATGAATTTGTTGACGTTTAGGGGATGGAATCCATTGACGCCATTTGTATGGGAAAAAAACACTAAGGCAATCCTCTTAAGCAAAATTCTCAATTTGTATTTCCAATGATTTAGTCTATGCGTTGATTGTTAGTGAGTACGTGGATCAGGTCTTTTATTTTTAGAATATTTGATCGTCCAATTGTAGTAAAATTAAATGTTATTAAACAAAATATATAATTTCGTTGTCATACCTACTTTATGAATTTTATGATTGTCATGTCATAATACAAAAACCGTGGCTAAAACTTTTGCTCACTTATATTTAAAGCTACCCACTACAGAACGTGTATGATTTACTAGCGTTTACCCGCGGCTTCGCTCGCGCAAAGAACTCTTTTAGTCACCCTATTCTTGACCCTTTAGGGGATGATTTTCTAAAAATTGTGAAACACCAGTCCGGTTATTTGCTTTAAGGTATATCTTGACGAAGTTCCGAGTCAAAATCTCCAAAAAAATTGTTTTCTCCATACAAACTTTGAAATCCCATTTCACCCCCTTAGGGTTTTAATTTTTTAGTGCTTGCCTACGTCATAAAATACACCTTTTTGCCAAATTTCAGCATTGATGAGTCAGTGAATCAGGACCTCCAATTTTATATATTATAAGATTTTAATGAGTATAATTGTGTATGTGGATGTGAGAGTTTGGTTATTCCGTGCCCTGTCACAATGCCGAGTAAATGTGGTCTGACCTTAAAGCTTCCACTATTTTCACGGGTATAAAGGTTTAATTTAAAGTATTTTCCAATTCATTAAATGGAAACTGAAAATAAATTACTTTTAGTAATAACCATTGAAGAAAATCACTAAAAGTAATTAAAATTTTAATAAGTTACTTCTTCTTAGATAGGGTTTAAAGTTAACTGGGCATTAAACTTTATTGATATTATAAAGTTATATTTTACAGCGAAACTGGGTACTTTTGAATAAGATGTCTTCATTTTTGTCGTTTCTTTCTGTCAGATGATATAGCTTAAAAGTTTTATGTGAACCGATAACTAAAAATACATACACACATACGGGTCTGTGTACACATACGGCGTACGTAAAAGATCAGCGATCAATAAAGTCACTGATAATACAACGTGTTTCAAAATGCTTGATAAAAAGAAATAAGTAACAAAATTAATAAAAAAATTATTAGTGTGCATCATATTAGAGAATAATACTTATGTCAAGCATTATTAATAATATGAAACTTTCATTTTTAAACAAGTCAAATCGTGCAACTGATTGCTGGAGTTGCGACCATCACATTTTTGAATTTAATTTTGGATATTCATTTTATTGGGTTTTTTTTAACATCTTGTATATTATTATTTGACTTGTTCTCGCATATTTTGCGCATTAATGCCACATTAATTTCTTAATCACGGTAAACAAACAAAGGACTGATCAAAAATACTAATTACGCTAATGATCAGAACCAGAATATCTCGGCTTGTCAAGATTTACGCACTCTCAGCGTTTTGATTTATTAAGTTTACCTTTGAAACTCGATAAAAAGGGTAAAATTACTCGTCAGCAATGTCAAAACCAGGCATACCGTTAAAACTGAATTTCTCATAAATTGGCTCATTTATGTACCAACTACTTATTTTTGCTTGAGCTGTAAACTCATAGCTTGAGCTGTAATGTCACTGTAAACTCATAGATCTATTGTGACGGTGCCTTTTTTTACAGACTTCAAAAACAGAATAGAGGTTCAAATAGAGGTTCTCTATTCGACTGCATGCTTTTTTGTGTGTATTTGTTACGCGATAACTTCGCCTATTTTCAAATTTTTTTTTGAAAGAGTATAGGTACTTCTGAGGTGGTCATATATTGATATAGCGCTTTAAAAAAAATGATAAAAATAAAACATATGTTATAAATTATTAAGATGACGTTTTGGTTTGTGGTTATCTACAGAGAGGCATAGTTGGGATTGAAGTTGGTTGACTCTTACGGTTTTAACGTCCACTATTATTATCATCACAGGTACGTCTTGAAGCTCTACGCCAATCACGAATGTGGCTATGTCATTAACGGGCATAATTCTTGGTGTGATAAACTACTTAGCTCAGTAGTACAAAAAAAGAAGCAGGAACTACGTTTCACATAGTCTCAGGATTTTCCTGTGGTAAATTATCTCCTTTCTAGCTTTTATTCAAACTGTGTTGGAAAAATATCACGTATTATCTCCGTTAGTCTTTGTTGGAACGAGAACGTCGTTTTTCAGGTCTAACATTTGTTTTACTGTATTTATTAACTACTTGCTTTTCGCCCGGGACTTCGTTCCCGTGGGAATTTCCCCGTCAATTTTCCAATATTTTTAATAGTTATTCTGCTATTCGGGACGGAGAGAAATACAACAAATCAAAAACCATGGAAATCGGTCCAGCCGTTCTCGAGTTATAAGTGTTGTAACAAACACGACTTTCTTTTATATATATAGATTGCTCCTTTTTGTACCTATTTTTATATTTGTTCTACTTAATTTAGACGATGTTATTTTAGGCATTGGATAATGCCACCATACTAGGACTCCAACTTGAGATTTATGATTTTTTTAAGTATAATAATAAACATCATATGTTTATCTATTTTATTATTGTTGCAATAAAATATTATGTAGTATCGACAACACTAAACAAAATATTTAATGTCTATGTCATATTTAAAAAGTGGCTTGAAAAATATATAAAGCTAGCTTTTTCCTGCGGCTTCGCCCGCGCAAAGAATCTTTTAGTCATCCATCTCATTCTTGACCCCTTAGGGGATTATTTTTGCAAAATCGCGAAACAAGTGTCCGTTTATTTGCTTCAAGATATATCTTGACGAAGTTTTGATTTAAAATGTCCAAAAAAAATGTTTTTCTCCATACAAATTTTGAACCCCCATTTCACCCCCTCGGGGTTGAATTTCGAAAAATCCTTTCTTGATGCTTGCCTACGTCATAAAAGACACCTTTTTGCCAAACAGCTTTCTAAGCCTAAGGGTTTGGGCTGGGCGTTGATGAGTCAGTGAATCAGGAACTCCAATTTTATATGTATACAAGATAAATAATAATTATATCAATTATCATTTTTTAAAAACCCATGCTCCCTTTCTTAGCCTTTGTGTTCCAGTTAATTGGTACTTCACATCATCTTTAAGTTTTTTCTTACTCAGAGTTTTATTTAAAACATTTTCATGTTCCTTGTAGAAATTTGTTTACTTTCGTGGGCTGATTTACATCGTTAATTTTTGTTCTGGATCAAGGTGTGGAATTGATACTCCAGTATACATATCAACTGAGTTTAATAGGTTTCCACAAAAATATCTTAATTATTTATCATTACTTAATCTATGGCGCAGCGCGTATATTTCGAACAGAGAAAAAGAGATAGAAACAAGAAAATGTTACCAACATAATAATAAAACATTGTCAACCAATATATAGATGCCCTACCGTAGTTGACTTAACGACACAGTACAGGTCACTTGGCATTCAGCAATCAGAGTGGCCGTAGCGGTTGGCTAGCGAAGGATGCATAACTCGCAATATGTATCCTCACGTTATACCTCACTGGAAGGCCCGTACTACAGAGGTAGACTCAAGTCTTTATCTATACTTAGGTATAGATTGTCTCTTTCTCGCACTATCAAAATGACAAAGACGCCTGCTACTGAGTCTGAGTCACGTTCTGTAAAATACGGACCTAAGAGTTGATTATACGATACTATACTTTATGGGTGACTTTATTTAAGCCAAAATTAAAGATGTGAATCAGCCCACTGAGCAACTTTTACCAGGAAACACTAATGTGAAACACGACCTTATGGTCGAAATATGAAATAAAACCGGCCAAGTGCGAGTCGTACTCGCGCACGAAGGGTGCCGTACCATTACCTATAAAACCTGCCAAGTGCGAGTCGGACTCCATAAAAACCATTATCTCTATTAAAGCGGTAAAAAAATCACGTTTGTTGTATGGGAGCCCCCTTAAATATTTAATTTGTTCCACTTTTTAGTATTTTTTGTTATAGCAGAAACCAAAATACATCAGCTGTGAAAATTTCATTTGTCTAACTATCACGGTTCATGAGATACAGCCTGGTGACAGACGGACGGACGGACGGACAGCGGAGCCTTAGTAATAGGGTCCCGTTTTTCCCTTTGGGAACGGAACCCTAAAAACGTTTTTCGCCTCTCCAAACAGTTTGAGCCTCAGTGTGAAAAGTCAAACTATTTATTTGAGAATTCCATATAAGTTCCTTGGGGAACTTCAGTTTAATAGGGAGAATCACTAAAGTTTCGCCAGCTATATCAAAATCATACTTTACGACAAAGAAAAAAATCGTTACCCACACGATAAGGATGCGAGGCCCGTACCCCTTTGCAGATGGCAAGACATACGGGTCACATAAGGTGAAGATGACGACAATAATATTTTTTTTACTAGCCTGTCAGATCCTACTGCTGGACAAAGGCTTCCCCTGCTTTACTCCATTTATCGCGGTCCTGTGGCAACTCCGATCAGTTCTATAATAAACTAGCTTTCCACCCGCGGCTCCGCCCGCGTCCTAATTTTTTTTTTAAATAAAAAGTATCCTATAAACCTCACGGAGCCCGAGACCTTTCCAACGTATGCAAAACCGTGGGAATCGGTTCGTGCGTTCTGGAGTTATAGCCTTAGGAAGGAAAACCCGACTTATTTTTATATAGTAAAAAAAGAAGAATAAGGATATTTAAATTCGCAGTGGTTGGGTGTTAACATAGACAAATTTTAATAAATGCTGTTTCTTCTAACACGAAGGCGCGAGTTTGGTAGCTGTTTCTCGTATAATATTGCTAATCTACGCAATCTCGATACTGATAATATGATAAGAAATAATAATTAGGATTACGTACATTTCAAACAATCAAGAACAACGCAACAAGGTCATGCATGTGTTATCAAAAAAATCTGCAAACAAATATTGAACAACTGAACAATGAAATCAAAGATAAATAAACGTAAATATAACATTTTGACGTCACACTAATACATCAAAAATGGCTGATAAGACCTAATTACTATTGATTACACTCATTGATCCGTTATACTATATCAACATTTTTAGTTTAAGAACGACAAATGTTATCGATTTAGATCAGGTATTCCCAGCCTTTTACCCACCTATATATTTACAACTTCATGCTAAAACACTACGCCTCTCTTATCCCGACAACGATGAAAATATGAATGGGTGTGTTTGTTTAAATGACATGTTTGTTAGCAATAAAAAAGACTAAAATATAAAATTTGTGTGAACACTGTGACTGTACTTTGTACGAAAATATAACTATGTACAGATAAGGCCGCTTTACGTTCGCCTCCCCCCCTTTGGATCGCTCTACGGATCTCTTGGGGGTTGGGAACCTATGATCTAGATCACTTTGCAAATAAGTGCATCGCAGCTTTTTTCAAGTTCGACAAGACGATAGATAAAGAATTGTGCCAATTAATTTACAAATGCATGTTGCATTTATAGAAAAAAAATCTCAAAATAAGAAAAAAACTATACTGACTGAATTTTGTAAAATTGACATTTCTTTCACTTAAAAAAAAATTGCAGCAAAACTACGCTTACAAAGACTAAAAAATGAGTCTGTACATATACTATACAATCACGCTTATAATCCCTTTCGGGGATTATAGTCCTTCTTTATAAAGGCGTATTCTTACAAAATACGAAGTACATAGAATTTCTCGCAGAAGGTATAAATCTCTACCGACGTATCACGCCTTGCCGCGAAGAATTGCAGACTCCAACACATGCATAAAATATTTTGAAATGCATACAAATTTCACTGAAGGAATATCTGAAATTTCTATCTCTACTTCTAAAGAAGAGTAGGGTATTGGTGAATTTATCAGCCTTTGCTTTTGACTTTATATTCTTTGGAAATGGTTAACTTTTTGGCATAATGTGCATAATTGGATTAATACAAAACTTATGAGGACTAATTAGATTTTCCCCAATCGTTTTCCTAATGTTTAGACGTGTAGAAAGATAAGTAATGCTACTATAGTGCGACCATTATTATCTCTGTACCGCGCTTTAGGTATTCGGGGCGAAGCGGGGGACAGAGGGCGACCGATCACGCTTTGTCAGTTCGCCGTCATCGCTAACAAATTAACAGAGCGGGAGCAGCTTGCCGTGCCCCCCGCCTCACCCTAACTATAAGTATGCAAATAAAGTACTGCTACTCAAGCACAACGCAAAAATAACGCGGTCAAATGTCAAAAAAGATTTGAAATGGCAACGCCAAAGGGCGATTAGCCTTTGCGCGGTGCCCTCGCGCAATCAAAGTGAAATTTCACCGTCATCTGAGTGGCATGACACGCGGGTTTGTCGCGGGTCGTACTAGCTATA
The DNA here is from genome assembly GCA_949987775.1 of Aproaerema taeniolella. NCBI lineage: Eukaryota > Metazoa > Arthropoda > Insecta > Lepidoptera > Gelechiidae > Aproaerema > Aproaerema taeniolella. Next base: position 15,018,219 of record OX465254.1, on the reverse strand, counting down.
CTGACATGCTATTTCACTGTTCTTTCATGTATCTCTTAAAAAAGAGAGCACAAAAGTCTTGATATGATAACACATCCCAAACAAAATGATAATAAAATGCGGATAACGCATTTAGTTAAGAGGCAGAAAGTCACAAAATTTATGTGTCATGCATGGCTGGAAAACCGAGCAAGTCGAGGCAATTATTCCGCCCGAGTGTTGCCAGTGAAAATATTAAAATCCGTTTTCGAAACACAAAAGCATTTTATTTAATATCGCAGAGATTAAATCTTTTGATTAAGTGTGTTGCTTGTGCTTAATTTGATACAGATATTTGTTTAAGATAAAAAGCTATATGAAAATAATTTTGTTGACCGAAACATTCTCGTTATAAATGATTGATGTTTGTTTAACTACACTTAAATAGAAAACGGGTTTGTTAGTATTGTCAACTAGCTTTCCGCCCGCGGCTCCGCCCGCGTGGACTACAGGTTATATCGTGCCCAACTGTGGGATAAAATGTAGCCTATGTCCTTTCCCAGGCTCTAATCTATCTCTGTACCAAAATTCATCAAAATCGGTTCAGCGGTTTAGGCGTGAAAAGGTAACAGACAGACAGACAGACAGAGTTACTTTCGCATTTATAATATTAGTAGGGATGAAAACTGGATAACTTACGTGTTCATCAAACACGCGTATCTGTACAGTACACCACTTGACACGATGTCATATTTTTCATACCTGGTCTATACGGAGAGATATTTTTGCAGCATTTATGCCATAAATATACCTATGCATATGTATTTTGAAAAAAACTTCTACTACTACGGTAAATCGAATATAAGTGGTTACGCCTAAACAATTCCAAATGTACAAGTTCCGATGTGTAGAAAACTTGAACAGGCGACCGGAGTAGTGTCTAAAATGCTTCAAAATGATGGATAACGACCGCAAGGTTCACATACGAGATGCTAATCCTCGCTAATGACAATGAAGTAAATGAAAGTTCCCTGCTGGAATCAACGATTTGTACTATATTTTTAAATATTTTTTGGTACTTACTTTATAGGTACACAAGTTGTAGATACCAAAAAAATTAAATGTTGTTAAATTATGCAAATGATAATACTGTCAAAAAAATTAAGTTTTCACGCTAATGAATTTAAAAAAATGGATATATGTAGACAAAATATACAACACCGTGAGACTATGTAGTTTTTAATAAAAATTTATGAAAATGTCTTTTTTATTACTGTTATTTTTTTAAAGTTTAGTTCAACTTTAATCTTGCGTATATACGTGATTTGTTATTTTAAGTTTTGGTTTAGTTTCTATTTTAATTCCTTGTGTTTTGTTACATTATGTCAATAAATAAAGACTTATCTAAAAAATCAGTCAGCTGGTTAAACGTTGTAAGTACATTATCTATACCTAATAAAACATTAGAAACACAATCCTTATTATTGATGATTAGAATGATTAGATAAATCAAGATATTTTCAAGATAAAAGTGATTTCTTTTCTTATAAAAACAATAGAACGACGAAATAGTGTAGAGTTTATTGTAATTCTCAATCATGACACTTGTAGCGGTTCTTATAGCTCTCGGAGCCTTTACAAGTAAGTTTATTACTTCCTTTTTTATTGTGTTACATAGGTTAGCTATGCACACTGTGATTTAAGCACTCATAGCCCATTGGCGCTCACTAATCTTAGCCGATCAGTGAGGTTAAGCAACGCGGTAGGCGACCTAAACGGCAATTTATCACGAGCGTTTTCATGCTTCGGAAGAGCACGTCCCGAGGTGGGAAGCCGGCGGTCCCTGCTGTTTTCGATTGACTACAGTCGTTAAAACCAAGTCAGAGGCCATTTGGCTTCAAGTTTCAAGTTTGCCACACACTTGATTATACCTACACGGTAATAAGAAGAAGACTGTTGCAAGCCCGAGAGTCGTACCCACTCAGATGGCAGTGAAACTTTAAAAGATACTGTGAGTTTGTGATTAAAAACATGAATTGCTGTCAAATTAAATATAAAAAAGCAAATCCTTATCTTAAACCGAGGTTAAAGAAAAGTTTCACTTCCACCATCTGAGTGGCGCGACTCCCGATCAGTGCTGGGGATGTAGAAAATTGAAAAACAAAGATTTTATTTCTAAATCAATGTTTTCAACCGAACTTTTCCTTAATATTGTTTTAATTAAACCCGTATATATTAACATGGCGTAGCGTAAGAGTACATCTTAAATTACTCAGTTGCATTTTTGCTGGTTCGTCTACCTACCCTAAAGAGTATAATTCCTCAGTTTGTGCCGGTAGTCCGGCCCCCATGATCCCTGGGGACAACAGTCACTATGTGGAAGGTGAGAGTCGCTACATCTGGATGCCCGACGGCCAGGGCACACCCCATCTCGTCGACCTTCATGAAAGACCATCCGCTGAAGACTTACAACGGGTCGCGAAAAACGGCGCCAATAATCAATATTGGCTATACACCAGGTAATGGCAAAAAAACGTGATTTTTTCATTAAAATTTTTAAAAAATGGACCACCGTGGTTTAGACAAGTAGCTAGTCTCAGCTGCTTCTGAATCGTTGGTGCTTGGGTTCGAGTCTCAGTTGGGGAAAACCTTTTTATGATAAAAATATGTTTTTTTTTGGGTCTGGATGTTTGTTTTTGGTTACTATATGTCCCAAGGGACTTACGATACAAAGAAAAAAATAATTCCAGTATTATCCTTATTGTTGCAGACTGAACAGTAACAACTATCAACTATTGGTTCATAACAATCCCAGCACTGTCTGGTCTTCTTTCTACAACGGAGCTCGGCCTTTGAAGGTCATTGTACATGGATGGAACAGTAATGGAAATTCAGACATCAATCCTATGATCAGAGATGCTTTCCTCGCGGTTCAGGACTGCAACGTCATCGTCGTTGACTGGAGAAGTCTCGCCAACAGTGGTTACTTTACCGCAGCGAGTGGGGTTCCGAGTGTGGGTCAACATCTAGGGAACTTCATACAGTGGCTCTTTGATACGGCTGGAGGCAACTGGAACAATGTGCATCTTGTCGGATTCAGCCTCGGCGCTCATATTGTTGGTAATGCTGGCCGTACTGCTGGGAATCGAGCTGCTAGAGTTACTGGTAAGTAGTTATTAGACGGCTGGTGGTAGTAATATTGTTTAGACGGCCGGTTTGGTCGACTGGCCGCTTGATTCTCTTGATTGATGGGTTCTGGGTTCGATTCCCAGTCGGGGCAAATATTTGTGTAAAAAGCATAAGTTCTTTGTCTTTGTGTATTTTTCAATGATCCCAAGACACAAAGATAAACCTTAATGTGGTCCTTTTAGTGTTTAGCGTTTATTTATGATTTATTTAACTCCAAAGTGATGGACCAAATGGATTGATCGGTTTAGTTGCGAGAATACATTTTAATATTTTCCAACTGACTTGAGAAAAGTCATAAAATTTTTATAGTCTGATCCATATTACTGATATTTAAGTGTATCATACATAGAATCATGGCTTTTTTCGCAGGCTTAGATCCAGCTGGTCCGACGTGGGGTGGAAATGCAAATGCTCTTCGCGCCAGCGATGGTCAATATGTCGAAGCTATCCACACAGATGGTGGTTTGCTTGGTATTATGGACGCTATTGGCAGAGCCAACTTCTACCCAAATGGTGGGAGAAACCCTCAACCAGGCTGTTTATTAAGTACTTGTTCACATAGCAGGGCATATGAACTTTTTGCTGCCTCTGTTTACCATAACCATTTGGTTGGAAATGCGTGCCCTAATGTTTGGGAAGCTGAACTCGGTACCTGCTCGGGAGCACAACTGTCTATGGGCAATAGTGTCTTGAGCAAACAAGGGTAAGATTATCATAAATTAATAAACTACACTTTTTTGGTGTTCAGGAGAGCTATTCCACTCAATGACGACGCCCGCGCCCGGTAAAATAACTATGGTCGCCATTTTATTTGTTTAGGTGGCGAAATTGATAACCATCAAAATAACGACTGTTTTGAACGTCTGCACCACTGCCAACTGAGTGTTGAGTTGCCCAAGTTTTTTTTTTATTAAAAGATATGTTAACTCTTGACCCCAATCTTGACCAAGGTCATAGATGAGGTCGACGATGGAGCGAGTTAACCCAAAAAATTACCATAAGGCGCTGGTACTCCCACGCACCGACGGAACACAGCAAGCTGTTTGTCTTCGGACTTCGGTAGGAGGGTGGTCGCGAGCTAAACGGCCCTTTACAGATCCTACCACACCGCATGAGACCATGGGACGCCACCTCAGATTCAGTAATTTGCAATGTAACGTTCGGTTGGCGGTAGCGCTGCTGGTCGCGGCGCTGTCGTCAAATGTACGAGAGTTTTTTAGTTCTCAATTTCACCACCTGAACGGGTAAAATGGTCACCATTTTCATTCAACCGCTATTGAATCATTGATTTGTGGAATAGACCAGATACCCTGTTCACCCATTCTTTTACTGTGTTTAAGACATTTTGCAGTCCAATTTTTTGTTCAATGATCAAAACAATAGTTATTTTATCTTAAAAATCGACTATTTTTTATGCTGATCAAGAAATCATTTTAATTTCAGATCTGGATTGTATGCTCTACAAACGAGTAACAGATGGCCATTTTAGAAAACAACAACCTATGTGATTTAAGAAAAAAAATGTAAATATACTACATAAATTGTTTTAATTTTGATATATGGGCGTGTTTTTGTAATTGCTTACGTATTATTAATTGCGTATTTTGTAGCGTAAAACAAAACTAAGTTTCCATGTTTATTTCTGTGAGGAACTGTCCATATCAACAACAAAAGAGTACAAAACAAACCATAACAAATAACGTCTACTAATATGGCCACCACGTAGTATTAATTCTTTTGTCAATCTCTCCTATGGTTTAAAACGTTACATCAATCATTTGTGGGTTTATGAATGTGTAAAAGATAACACAAGTGAATATACAGATATGAGTGAAAAAAACAAAATGGGTATTATTGATATTTTATTTAATCACTTCTTATTATTATGAAGATCATTATCATTCTTGTCAAAGATTTTTTGTCGTTAGGAAATTCATGGCCACCAAAATATCAACAGATTTCTTTCTTTTGAATATCTCTTATCTCAAGTGAAATAACAGGTATCTATTAAATAGTTAATTCTCAAACTCAAAGGTGTTGAACATGGAAAATGTTTCTTGAACATCTAAATACAGTGATATAATTATTTACATCAGCAAAATAGTAAATTAAATTGGCACTTTTAATTCTTAGTTATTATGGGTCTGTCCATATTAAACGATACCATACGATGCAACAAATTTAAACAAAACGGGCAAGTGCGAGTCAGACTCGCGCACGAAGGGTTCTGTTCCGTACCTATAAAACCGGCCAAGTGCGAGTCAGACTCTATAAAAACCATAACCCCCTTATATATTTAATTTATTCATCTTTTTAGTATTTGATGTTATAGCTAAAACCAAAATACATCATCTGTGAAACTTTCACCATTGTTACTATCACGGTTCATGAGATACAGCCTGGTGACAGGCGGACGGACAGACGGACGGACGGCCGGAAGGACGGACGGACAGCGGAGCCTTAGTAATAGGGTCCCATTGCGCCATCTTGTGTTGGGTGAAAAAAGCTATTTATTATCTTAAAAATGCATGAAATTGAAATTTCTTACTAGTAAAAGTACAAATAATTGACTTCATAACCTGTATGTTTTATCAAAAATTTTAAATCCATTTTTAAATCCGATTACGTAGTATTTTCATATTGGTTTTTAATCTTTGCGAGTGCATGGATGTAATATTTTAAGCACAACCCTAATTACAGGAATGTAGACTGATTAGGTAGATTAAGATTAAAGAAGATTGTCATCCTATAAAAACGAAAAAGCGACGAAATGATTCAGATTTGATTGCAATTCTCAAACATGACACTTCTAGCGGTTTTCGTGGCTCTCGTAGCCTTCACAAGTAAGTAAATTAATTATATTCTCATTTTGTATCGCGTTGACAGCTAGGCCTAGGCCTATGCGCCACTAACTTCAATACAATTGTGAGATTGTGATCAAAGTTTATTCATTGTTAACCTTTTCACCACCAAAGTCTGATATATCAGACGTTTGAGTTTCGTGCCCTCGCCGCCAAAGTCTGATATATCAGACAATTTTTTTTTACTTTAATATCGTTTATCAAGCGTTTGCCATACGCCACGACATTAAAAAAATAATTTTTTTTAGATGTCGTGGCGTGTGGTGGGCATTTTTGACGAAAACTCTTGGCGCTAAAAGGTTAAAGTGAAATTACATCGCCACCTGACTGGTGCAATTCCTGGGTTGTGCTTGGGGTGCAGACGTGTCATAGAGTCGCTTTACTTACGTGGCGGTGAAACGTTAATGTCACTGTGAGTTTGTGGTCAAACAATCGCTGTCAAAGTGAAGTTTCACCGCCTGCGTGGTGCAACTCGCAAGTTGTGTTTGTAACAGAACATTAAGACGCAGTTCCACCGCGGCGCAGGATGTGCACGGCCACGCGGCGCATTTTAGCTGCGTAGATTAATTTGTTTGGCAACGTGGGTCTACGTTTCCACTGCAGTACACGCTATACACGGACTGAATTCACCACTATGTACAACTTCATAGCAAGTTCGTGGGCTATCACGTGACAACCCACGAATATACTGCGACAAACGCCAGGTCAATATCCACTCAGTGAGTTTGATATAAAAGCTCAATTAGATTTGATTTAGATCATTAGTCCACGCAGCTAAAATGCGCCGCGTGCCAACCGTGTGCCGCATGCACTGCGTGCATGACGTTGAGCTATGTCAGCGCTTATTCAAGCAAGCCACGCGTGTATCAATGACGTCATTTCATGCGTAGCGTGGTCGTGGGTCGCAGTGGACACAATCACATACATTTTCTTGCAAAGCGAAGCTTAACCCACGTGCGTAGCCTCTCCATGCGCCGCGGTGGGTCTGCGCCTTAAATAACAAAGACGATTTGTCTTTATTGATGTTTTCATGATACTTTTCTTTTTATTGTTGTAAATTACCCATGTATTAATTGAACACAGCATAGTATTGTAGTACCTTTATACAAACTTGCGATATGTATGATGTGTGTTCGGGTAATATCTTGCAACTGAATTTACAAGCAATTTTGAACTGAAATTTTGAATACACTTTTAGTTAAGATGACAATGGGCCTTTTATAATTCGAAAACGGTACGGCAAAATTGTATTACCATTGCTTCCTATGTAATAGTAATAGTAATACTAGAAACTGAGAATATAGGAGGCATTGGTAATTCAAATTTTGAATTGCCGTGCCGTGCCGTTCGAATCATAAAAGGGCCCAATGTTTGGTGAGTTAATTGTCATCACGTCCTTATTTCTGGCTCTAGTATACAATCATTGTAAACCGGAAGATTGCTCATTTGTATTTTGACGTGATGTTTTTTTTTAGTCGGACAAAATTTAAAAAAACTGACGATTTTAAAATCGGGGCATGCATGCTGAAGACACAAAAATAAATGATGTTCATGTTCATGTCTATTGGATATAGTTTTATGTTGCAACTACATATCTCAACATCCAAAAAATTAATTACCCTACTCGATAGCTAAAGATTCAAAGAATTTTTTATGGTGACTGTGACGTAGCGCAAGTAATTTATTTTTAATTATTTCATAGAATATACAGAATGTTACTTAAAAAAGGTCAGAATAGTTGATTCCATTAGCATTTTTAACTTTGCACCTATTTGCAAAGGTGCAGTCTTCCTCTGGAAGCAAGAAACTCCGAGGGTCGCTCTATTTAACTCAATCACATAAAACTCAAAGCCATACCCTGATTTTTTGCTAGTCCATCTACCTTAAAGAGTACAATTCCTCAGTTTGTGCCGGTAGTCCGGCTCCCATGATCCCTGGGGACAACAGTCACTATGTGGAAGGTGAGAGTCGCTACATCTGGATGCCCGACGGCGATGGTACACCCCATCTCGTCGACCTTCACGAAACACCATCTGAGGAAGACCTACAAAGGATTGAGAGAAACGGCGCCAATAATCAGTATTGGTTGTTCACCAGGTAAAACAAAAGGAAATTTAAATTATGACAAATCTTTAAATTTTGTAGATCAATATATTTTTATTTTTTTATTTTGAGTAATTAAAAATAGGACTTGAGTTTTTCTATTGTATTTTTCGCGGCAATGCTGTTTTATTGATTAATGGAATTGCTAATGACCACAATCGAAGATATGGTCGGGTTGTAGCAAACTCACCCTGAAGATGCCTATTCACTCAACCTTAAAGAAATTCGGGTTATATGAGCCCGGCAATACAGACGCAGGCAGAGAATTCCATTCCTTAGCGGTGCGCAATATGTGGCTATTTTACTACAGATATTAGGACCAAATCAGATCCAGGGCAGTTAATTGACAAAAATTTAATTACATTTACATATATGTATGTATAAAAATTCTGGATTTTCCTTCTGCTTCGTGCAAGTCGAGGCTTTAGGTCCTTTAGGTCTCTACGTTAGCGTGATTTGAGGTCTAATAAAAAAGTTATGGAGAATCTCTTCAGCCCCATCAAGAGAATCGGTCCGTTAAGCCATCAAAGTAGATTTCTCTAAAGCACTGCTAGTCTGAAACAGACACATGGCTTATGATGAGATGTAAAAAATAAAAATTATGCTTTATTTCAGACAAAACCGTAACAACCATCAAGTGTTGGTTCACAACAATGTCAACACTGTCCGTAATTCTTTCTACAATGGAGGTCGGCCTTTGAAGGTCATTGTACATGGCTGGAACAGTAATGGCAATTCAAACATCAATCCTATGATCAGAGATGCTTTCCTTGCCGTTCAGGACTGCAACGTCATCGTTGTTGATTGGAGAGCCCTCGCCAACAGTGCTTACAATACTGCCGCGAGAGGCGTACCGAATGTGGGCCAACATCTTGGGAACTTCATACAGTGGCTCTTTAATAATGCTGGAGGCAACTGGAACAATGTGCATCTCGTAGGATTCAGTCTCGGCGCTCATGTTGTTGGTAACGCTGGCCGTACTGTTGGCAATCGAGCTGCTAGAGTCACTGGTAATTTTATTCATATAGTAAACGTTGGCATTTAGACCATTTGTCGTCTCCATACTAGTTGAGCGATTTGCTGATTAAATTAATATGAGAAGTTAAAATATTTTTTTGAGAATTTCTTATGGGTTCTTTGGAGAAAGTTGTTTAGCTTTTAATTTAAAGGTACCTCAAATATGTTGATATACTTATTGGGAAAAGTCATTAAACATGGTTTGATTTGCATTCTTAACTTTCGCTAATTTAATTAATCTATACTTATAATATTATAAGGAGGATAGATGTGATTGTTTGTTTGTTTGCATTGAATAGGTTCGGAAACTACTTGACCGATTAGAAAAATTCTTTCACCATTAGAATCCTACATTTTAGAATTCCCACGGGAACAAAGTTCCGGGCGGAAAGCTAGTATCTTATAATCACGTCTTCTTTTGTAGGTTTGGATCCAGCTGGTCCGACGTGGGGTGGAAATGGGAATGCTCTTCGCGCCAGCGATGGTCAATACGTCGAAGCTATCCACACAGACGGTCGTTTGCTTGGTATTATGGACGCCATTGGCAGAGCCAACTTCTACCCTAATGGTGGGAGAAACCCTCAACCAGGCTGTTTAATAAGTACATGTTCACACAGCAGAGCTTACGAACTGTTCGCTGCCACCGTTCACCATAATCATTTGGTTGGAAATGCATGCGCTAATATTTGGGAAGCTGAACTTGCCAATTGCAGGGGAGGACAAATGCGTATGGGCAATGGAATATTGAGCAAACGAGGGTAAGATCAACATAAATTCGTATTAATAACCTACTAAATCTAGCTAGGTGAAATTATTCTAGGATTTTATCTTGAATGGGTTATAATTTGAACGGCACGGAAAAGTTGTGTTACCATTGCCTCCGATATTCCCAGCTTCTATTATCACTAGGAACATATATATAATTTTGCCAATGCTTGGAAATGGTATATATAATTTTGTCGTGCCGTGTCGCGCCATTGAGCTTTTTTATAATTCGATCGGCACGGCACGGCACTTCAAAATTTTAATTACCATTTCCTCCTTTGTTCTCAGCTTCTAGTATTACTATTACATGGGAGCCAACGGTAATACCATTTTCCCGTGCCATTTTCGAATTATAAAAAGGCCCAAATAAAATAGAGTTAATTTTGTTATTTTCTTTAGTAAATAATTTAGAGCTACTGTCACTTTTAGTGTCTTCTAGTACTCTGTTTTTCTGACTAGCTTTCAGAAGATATCTCAGTCCATTTTTTTAATGATTACTTTTAAGATAAACTGAAACAGTAGATGTATGATTATTGATTTTATTGACACCCAAAACGATCACATCTTTTATTGGAGCAACTTTATTTTTACATACTAATCAATTAATTAAAAATCTTTTTTTATTTCAGAAACGGTCTGTTTTCTCTACGAACAGGTAACAGGTGGCCTTTCTAGAAAACAAGAAGTTATATGATGAAAGGAGAAACCTGTAAATAACAACATACATTATTTTGAATTTCTTGCATGGGCTTTTTTTTTTCTCTTCACATTACAAATTTAAAACAAAATATAAGTATTTTTATTTCTGTCCATACAACAATCAATATATCACCGTAAAATTGTCAAAACCGTAATACTGTAATTTTACTTGGTAAGATCTCTCGGTACTTTCTGAACCACCAAAATTTTATTCACATTGACGGACTTTCTTATAATAATAGTTATCTCAATGGGGCCTCTGCGTGTTGGATCTGTATCCCCACGTTAGCCTTCTAAAAGGACCGGCCTTCGTGCCGTGATTTCCCATAGGAGAGATACAAATAATAATAACTCATTTATTTTAGATGTATCATCCATAAATTAACAATAACATGAGATTAAAGTGAAATTAAATTAAATCAAATTAAGTTAAAATTAAAATACAAAAATATAATGAAAATTGTTACTAATTCTTAAGGCTATGTTAGTAATTAGAAGCGATACTGAGTCAGTGGCTGGTGTAATAACAGCCAGTGTCTCAGCTGCCTCCCCATTTAGCTGCCCTCCTCCTAAAGATTAAAAAAAATTGCCAACTATAATGCAAAGCAACCAAAGTCCTAATTCCGTGCTATTGACTTGCTTTATCGATAAATGAGGCTCGTCAAAACTCGAACAAATTGACTAGGTATATGTGTATATTAATACTAATTCCATGTACAAATTATTAGTCCGCGCTGCCTACTATTATAGAGGGTTATGATAGAAATGATATGCCGTCGAGAGCGTGTGAAGTTTAATACATTGAAGTTGGAACCATTCTTATTACAATCGCCAATTGCTATAGAGGCAAAGACTCGTGCTACAAGTCTCCCGTGGGAATTTTGGAAAATCCTTTCTTAGTACTCGCCTCCGTTACCCAAGGAAAGCGCAGGCCAAATTTCATGCTTTTGTAGACCCCAGCAGTGCGTTGATTGAACATGAACAGTCAGTAAGTCCGTAAATAAAATTCGTTGTCAGGTAGAAATTATAAAAAAAGTTATAAAATGCCTTGTAACTTCTAAACTACAAAAAATCATAGAACATACATGCATGGGGGTGAGTCAGATGCCCCTGGTGATGGTCTACCTCCCGGCTTCCTCTTATCACTATTTTTTGGGACTCCCTGTATGTATCTACAAAATGTGTAGTCAAATGCTGTGCATAAATAATAGGATTTCATTGAAAAAAAAGGTTTTTATGGGAACACACATCTGTTTTTTATAATACAAAAACGAAAATTGACTTTCTGCAGCTCGAGCATGATGTGCTGGAATGCCCCGCGGTCCTATGAGAAAATGTCAACATTATCAACGCCAGCAAGCCCTCGCGCAATCAAAGTGAAGTTTCACCGTCAGCAGTGGCGTGCCGCGCGAGTTTCTCGCGCATCATATTCGGGCTGCAGAAAGTCAATTTTCGTTTTTGTATTACCTATAAAAAACAGATGTGTGTTCCCAAAATAAAGTTTTTTTTTTCAATCAAATCCTACCATTTAACAGCATCTGACTACACATTTCGTAGATATATATAGTTGGTATTTATTCGGAATCATTAGTGTCTAATAATGAAAACACTGATTTTACTCTCGTATGTATAAAATACATTTATTTGCGCTTGAACCCATAAGCCGCAAACAAAATAATTCAGAGCGGAGTTATGATTGCATGATTATGCTTTTGCACATTCAACCGCATTAAAACAAAACGTATCAAAGTTATACAATACCATTTCTAGTTGTGAAAGCGATAACATGTATAAAGTTGGACATATTTTAGTGTTTCCAGTTGTTAGATATTAATATATATTTACACACGCTCACGCCTATAAACCCCTACCGGGGTAGGCAGTGCATCAGTGGTTCTAGAACCACTAAATGCCACGTTTGACACAAATTGTGAGGGTTATCAGATGAAACAAGTTGCACATTAGTGAGAGGTGGTCAGCCTTTCGCCCATTCAGAAAACCCTCGCATCCCTCGTGCTGACCTGGGAAAAGTATACCTGGGAAAAGTAGGTAGCTGGCACTCTCTAAGCTTTTCTTTGACTACCAGTCCAGCATTAAGCTAATGTTTTAACTGTATGGATGTTTATATTTACATGAAATTTGCTACTAAAATGTTTTATTCTATTGGGTGATCTCAGTGTTATGCTTTGAAGGGCACAATTTGATACTAAAAATCAAACACCTCCTCTTTTTGGAAAGGGTGCCTTATTAAAAACTATTACTATAAAAGCAAAGCTATTGCTCGCCAAAATGGTAACAAAATAGTTACTATAAGCAAAATATTATATTGCTGTTATTATATAAAAAAATAAAAATACCAATTATTGAAAAAAAATGGCACATAAAAAATTTGCATTCCACTGTTTTGAGCGGGCATGGATAAATTCACATTGAAAATAAGCTCTCAACCACACCCACACATTTGACTGGATTAATAGACAGAACATAAACCGATTTCATATATAACATTACTTACATATTTAAGAGCGTATGTTCACTGGATTATTATGCATCATGAAATAGTAACCAATTAAGTATCATCTTAACGACAAGAATAAAGTAAAGAGGAGTTAGGTTACATGGATAGAGAGATTAATGTCGTCATAATACAATTAATCCCATTCTTATCTCTTCCTTTCTTTGTCTGATTAGTAAGGTAAGATCTTCAAAAGTTGAGTTCTATAATAATTAGGTGGAACATTAACTACTTCGTGAAAAACTAGGGAAAGCTCATCGGCACCTGAAACAAAAGTTGCACCTAGTGCGGGACCTATGTGAGGGATAAATAAAGGAATTCTGAATATTTTTGTAAATCTCATGCAAAGTTCCACAGGCCGAGTACGATAGTGACAGCGCCGCGACAGCACCGCGGTCCTTTGTCAAAATGTCAACATTGACAACGCTATAGCGCGAGCAAGCTGCGCGGGACCCTCGCGCAATCAAAGTGAAGTTTCAGCGTGAGCCGAGCGCGAGTTTGTCGTTATCGTACTAGAGCTGCAGACTCAATAGACGGAGATCCCAGGGCCGCCAGACCTTACTTATTTTCTCATTAACGTATATACACCAGCTAACTTGGGCCGACGGCCAATTTTCAGCTACCAGGTTCTGAAGGTACTTTAAAAAATTACTCACTTGTCTTGAAGTCTGGCTGGTGATATCTTATAGAATATAATTAATAAAATATAAAAATTAATGATCAGTACCGCCGGACACTCTCCATCGGCTGTAATTTCTGCCAGACGCTTTACAGTTTGCAAGTAAATTATACGATTATACCTACAATCTGAGCCGTGATGTTTGTATATGATGTTCAGGGAACTATATCAATACTTTTTATAGCACCCAGACTTTAAGACAAGTGAACAATTTTTGGAAGTACCTTCAGAACCTGGGTAGCTGAAAACTGGCCGTAGGCCCTGGCTAGCTGGTATTCACATGTTAATAGTACATATTAGCTCTCTGTCCCATAGTTTTGGTTAATGAGAAAATAAGTAAGGTCTGGCGGCCCTGGGATCTTGGTCTACAACTAGTTTTGGTTGAGTGTTAATATGTCAGTCAGTCAGTCTAGTTCAGCTTCTTATGTTTATTTATGTGTTATGTAAGTAATTTTTATATATTTGTCGCTGATATTGGGTAAGTTTACATTAGTTATTAAAAATTAAAAATGTAATTCACATTCTTAATTTTCTCACTAAATTGAAAAACTTTCCCAAAAGAACATATAAGTAGAAATATTTACAAAAAATGCCATTGTATACAACTTGCGGATTGATTTAATTGAAAAATCGATTTTTTTAAACCAATTCATATGAGTTCCATGGGGGAACTATTCAGTGTATGTCGATAACCACTCCGTAAAGTTTCCCTAACTAATTTAAAGTCATCCCTCCCATATAAGATGTAACTTTCCGCTGTTTACAACACGAAAGTTATAAGAAGTCGTAAGTCATTAAAATGTTGAATCCATAAGATTCTTGCTAATAAAAGTCTTGGGTGGCGAAAATTTTGATTACGGGAGATGTAATAAAAAGTTTTTCAAGTTTCATCGAGACTCCAATTAAGGTGCCCCGAAAATTTGAACTGACAAATTCATCAAGTAAGTTTTTTGCTTGAAATGTGAATCTTTTAGGGGTTTTTTGTGGCATTTTATTATTTATTTCTGGATATTTTAAACAAGAACTCAATATTACGGTGCCATATATCAATTGGCTGTTGTTTTGTTTAGTACTAGTGATTTTTATTCATCCATCAGAATACCCAAAGGACAGATTCATAAAGTGAAATCTTTTAAGTAATTTGTTACAATCAAAGATAGTGTTAATGGTCTCTTCTAAAATAGAAATATTAGGTGCATGGGTCTCATTATATTCTTTTATCCGTCACGATAAGCAAAGGAAAGAGCCATACAGCCAATTTTTTTTAGTAATTGGGGATAAGTTAAGTAGCATCTATATTCGAACCACGTGCTTTTTCTATTTTGACTTTCACATTTTAACATTCGTGGTGGTATTTAACTTATTTTTTCTATGTCTATAAATATTCGTCATCACGACAATTATCGAATGCATTCATAATAGTCCGACTGATCTGCCAAATCATAACGAGACGAAGCACTAAACAAAGTATTATTATTGCACAATGTAACGTTAGTTGGAACGATGGAACTATCAACTAGTGCTGATTCAGCTGAGACTGCGGTTCCAACTAGGAGACTAATAATTGCATAGCATTGGTCTCATATGTTTGCACTAACTTGTGTACCTGCTACTGGACTGGAAGAGAAATGTTTCTGTGTGCATAAGTAAAGCTCAGGTAAAATAAATTACGTAAATTAGAATTGTGAAATATCACTAAATGGTAGAGGTATATAAGAAAATGTCTGTCGGTTTGTTACTAATCGCGAAACCATTTAACGGATTTTAATACGATTTTCTTTCATTTAGGGACTATTTGTGTATAAAACAAGTTTTTATTTAAAAAAAAGATTTTACAATTAAGTTACAAGGGCTTCCCAGAAAGTAATCTTACGATACTTGAGTTGGGAAAAAATGTGTGAATTTCAAATGTCTCGTAACGTTTTTACACTCTTTTTTTTTTCAAGAATTTTATTCATAATTTTACTGAATGTGTTTCGCCACTTGTTTTTTAAAATAATACCTAAAGTTACAAACCTTCACCAAGAAAAAAGTGAGACTACAACACTACCATCACAAAAATTTGTTGCCTTAACCATATTTTCTTACCACCTACTAAAATTCTAGTAATAGCTATGTGTAAATAGTGAATATTACTAAAATTATGTAACTACTACAATTTTATCTGGCTGTCCCATATAGCACAAGATTTGTATTGTTTTCATAAGATTTTTTCTCCGTGTTGTTTCTCACGAACCTGAGATAAAAATTAGAAAAATCAGAAGTCAGTGAAATAAAAAACTAACTTAACAGGCACTATGCTTGTACAAATGTTTTCTCTTGCAATTTCCTTACAAGCCACCTTTCATGCCTTTGCGGTTCTTGCACACACGTTGTGTTGTATCCATTTACATGACTAATTAGTTGGCGGTAGGCCAGGCTGTTTGTATTGCAGCACCATGATTGGAGCGAGAAAGGCCTATACGGCGATTGTATGCAGATCCTTTTACCACTTGCATGGCTTTTACTTTTGTACGAGTTTGTAAGTTTGTAAGTTTTTAATTGAAAATCGGAAATTACAATGCAACCATCAATACAAGTGTGTATAGGGTGACTTTAAATTACGAGTAGTAAGCGAAACTTAAGGGAGTGAGCCGTGTGGTGATCGGTTGAGAATAACACCACCCCATATCTTTCCGTGGGTGTCGTAAGAGGCGTCTAATAGTCCTAGTTGTTATGGAAACCAAGCTGCATTTTATGATAGGAACAAGCCACTTTGCAAATTGATAGAAGGGACCATAATAAAATATTTGACCCGATGATAAACGAGATTCCCCCATTTGGAACAGAGATGGCGCCAATTACTCGATTAAAAAAAAAAAAAAAAAAACTCAATCCTGAATGGATGCTCCGATTTGCATAATGAAGGTGTCAATCGACAGAAAATTAATTGATTTATTCTGAAAAAAAATAAAAAAGCGCTCTAAAATAAATATAAGATAAAAAAAACTGGAGTAATTATATATAAAGTGTTTTTTTTTGTATTAACGAAATTTTTTGAACAGTATGTAAGGAAATGGAAGTTTTTATTTATATATTTATTGTCACGCAATCATTTACACGTTTTTGCGCAAAAAAACCGTTACTCAATATCTTGTCTCGTTACAAATTTATTGAAGAATTACCGCTGTCGTCCGCAAGACTTTGTCCGAGTACAATTCGTTAAAATGACTAAATATTTTCTCTTCCCGTCATCCGATGTTTATAAAAACTTGTACCAATTTGTAAATCGCTCTCAATCAGTCAATATTCCAGAAATGACATGCCTATTTTAACCTAAGTTAGGTATATATATATTAACCTATAGCCAGACAGACGTACGAAATTCTAATGATTGGTTTTGTTTCTATAAAGATCCTATAAGTTTACTATTTTTTTCTTCAAATCATTCTATGTTCTTAGGGTTGTTATAATTCCCAATATTTTTAAACGAGCATTTCTTGTATCTTATACTTTAAACGAGCTATTCTTGTATATAAATATCTATATATATTTTTAGGATCTCGGGAACGGCTCCAACGATTTTCTTGAAATTTGGGTATGTAGGTTGATTCGGTGGGCAAAAATTGATCTAGCTAGGTTTCATTTAAAAAAAAAAACGTCACCCAGGTACTTTTATTTATTTACATTGTGTTGATACTCGCGCCACAAGTGCACCTCATGCATTAATAATTAAACTAATTATCTTCCATTTCAAAGGTGCTGGAAAACCTTGAAAATAAGGTCGCTATTAGTATAAAATACCAAAATAATAATAATATTAGGTAAATGTAAAATAGTTTTAGAACATGATATTTTACTTACGTTTTGTTGTCACATTGGGCCTTTGCACGTTTTACACTTGTAACGGGCAAGGAAGACCTACGCGGTCGGCAGCCACAACGCATCGAGTTGCAGCTCAATTTACAGCTACAATTATCAAAACGCTTAATTCGGGCCAAATTGGAGTGGCTTTTGAACCATAAAGGAGTCCATTTTCCATCAACATTGTGCCACCCCCAGACAGATGGACTTGGGGTTGATGCGTCTAAATCTAACGCAGTTGCCCTCCAAATATGGCCCGCTTGAAACGCTGCACAGTAAGGCATGCTGTTTAAGGGCAGCGGAAGTAGGGGGCAGGCTCGTCACCATCCTGTTTTTACTTGAAAACAAATCTTGCCGAACCTCATTTACCGTTGAATGTTTGGTTTGCACGTTGTATAGCCTGCAAGTGAATCTGCAAAAAAAGTAATCAGCTGATAACGTGTGAGATAGTTTATATAATATAACCTCATACAATAACAAATCATATATATAACGAACCGCTCCAAATGACCCATTACTTCTTCAGAAAGTATTTCTGCAGGAATTGCCATGCCAGCAAAAGCGGTGGTTGTCTCAGGGTGTGACATCCAAGTTTTAAAACAAGTTTTTTTTCCTTTTGTATTAAAATATGAAGTCGTGTCACACCCTGTAAAGGTATATGGAAGCCCCGTAGAGCACTTGACATTTCAGGGCCTAAAAAAGTAAGCAATTGTTTTATCGGTTCGCTTTTTATCATTAACGTAAGACATTTTTAACGGGATTCTTACCCAAAACAGTAAATATTGTATGCACCGCTCCTCTAGGGTTCAAAGCCACTCCAATTTGGCCCGAATTAAGCTTTTTTGATAATTGTGGCTGTAAATTGAGCTGCAACTCGAAGCGTATATATATATATATTTATAGAACCTGGGTGACCGAGCTTCGCACGGTTATTTTTTAAAAATGAAACCTAGCCAGATCGACTTTTTGCCCCCGAATCAACCTACATACCAAATTTCAAGAAAATCGTTGGAGCCGTTTCCAAGATCCTAAAAATATATATAGATATTTATATACAAGAATAGCTCGTTTAAAGTATAAGATACAAGAATTGCTCGTTTAAAAATATTGGGAATTATAACAACCCTAAGAACATAGAATGATTTGAAGAAAAAATAGTAAACTTATAGGATCTTTATAGAAACAAAACAATCATTAGAATTTCGTACGTCTGTCTGGCTATAGGTTAATATATATATACCTAACTTAGGTTAAAATAGGCATGTCAATTCTGGAATATTAACTGATTGAGAGCGATTTACAAATTGGTACAAGTTTTATAAACATCGGATGACGGGAAGAGAAAATATTTTCATTTTAACGAATTATACTCGGACAAAGTCTTGCGGACGACAGCGGTAATTCTTCAATAAATTTGTAACGAGACAAGATATTGAGTAACGGTTTTTTGCGCAAAACGTGTAAATGATTGCGTGACAATAAATATATAGTAATAAAAACTTCCATTTCCTTAGACACTGTTCAAAAAATTTCGTTAATACAAAAAAAAAAAACACTTTATATATATTTATTCCAGTTATTTTTTATCTTATATTTATTTTAGGGGCGCTTTTTTATTTTTTTTAGAATAAATCAATTAATTTCCTGTCGATTGACACCTTCACTATGCAAATCGGAGCATCCATTCAGGATTGAGTTTTTTTTTTTTTTTTTAATCGAGTAATTGGCGCCATCTCTGTTCCAAATGGGTGAATGTCGTTTATCCTCGAGTCAAATCCTTTATATTGATCCCTACTATCACTATGCAAAGCGGCATATTCCTATCATTAAATGCAGCATCCTGGGAAAAAATGTTCATAACAACTAGGACTATAAGGAAACACAAATGAGATGTTCTTCTCCTCTCTTCATAAGCCCATATACGTCCCCACTGCTGGGGCACGGGCCTCAGACAATAACATTAGGGGTAAATGCCATACTCAACACGCTTGGCAGACGGGTTGGCGAGGGTTTTGATATAATTGCAGAGTTTTTTTTCTCTGTGTGCCGATGAACTTGCATGCATTTTTTTTGACGTCGGCGCCGGTTTGAACAGCACCAAGTTTAATGAAATAAGTATTCACACAAGCTTATTTTGGCAGTATAAATACTGAGATAATTATGCCATGCGAGTAATTGTTCGTCGCCGACGTCAAAAAAAAACATTCCTCTCTATTTACCATATTCCGCTAATTCAGCTATTTGCTGTTTTACCCGTAACCACTACTTACTCGTAAACATAGCTTTAAAAAATTATTTCACCCTTTTTGAAGGCGGATCAATTTTTGGTTAAAAATATTTTTTTAGTATTTGTTGTTATAGCAGAAACCGAAATGCATAATCTGTGAAAATTTCAACTGTCTAACTATCACGGTTCATGAGACACAGTCTGGTGAAAGACGAACGGACGGACGGACAGACGGACAGACGGACAGACGAACGGACGGACGGACGGACGGACGGACGGACGGACGGACGGACGGACGGACAGCGGAGCCTTAGTAATAGGGTCCCGTTTTATCCCTTTGGGAACGGAACCCTAAAAAGCACTCAGGCGGCGATCAAGCTAAAGCTCCGGTTCCCATTGCGCCATCTTGTGTTGGGTGAAAAAACTATTTATTATCTTAAAAATGCATGAAATTGAAATTTCTTACTCGTAAAAGTAGAAATAATTGACTTCATAACCTGTATGTTTTATCAAAAATATTAAATCAATTTTTAAATCCGATTACGTAGTATTTTCATATTGGTTTTTAATCTTTGCGAGTGCATGGATGTATATTTTAAGGACAACCCTAATTACAGGAATGTAGAATGATTAGGTAGATTAAGATTAAAGAAGATTGTCATCCTATAAAAACGATAAAGCGACGAAATGATTCAGAGTTAATTGCAATTCTCAAACATGACACTTCTAGCGGTTTTTGTGGCTCTCGTAGCCTTCACAAGTAAGTAAATTAATTATATTCTCATTTTGTATCGCGTTGACAGCTAGGCCTAGGCCTATGCGTCACTAACTTCAATACAATTAAGAGCTTGTGATCAAACTTTATTCATTGTTAACCTTTTCACGGCCAAAGTCTGATATATCAGACGTTTGAGTTTCGTGCCCTCGCCGCCAAAATCTGATTATATCAGACAAAAAAATTTTTGTTTTAACTTTAATATCGTTCACCAAGCGTTTGCCATACGACACGACATTAAAAAAAAAAATTTTAGATGTCGTGGCGTGTGGTTTTTGACGAAAACTCTTGGCGCTAAAAGGGTTAAAGTGAAATTTCATTGCCACCTGACTGGTGCAATTCGTGGGTTGTGCTTGGGGTGCAGACGTGTAATAGCCCTGCGAGTCGCTTTACTTACGTGGCGGTGAAACTTTAACGTCACTGTGAGTTTGTGGTCAATCGCAGTTAAAGTGAAGTTTCACCGCCTGCGTGGTACGACTCGCGAGTTGTGTTTGGGGTGACAGAACATTAAGCGCAGCCCCACTGCGCCGTAGGATGTGCACGGCCACGCTGCGCATTGCGTGGATTCGTTTGTTTGGCGACTTGGGTCTACGTTTCCACTGCAGTACACGCTATACACTAACTGAACCGACCACTATGTACAATTTCATAGCGAGTTCGTGGGCTATCACGTGACAACCCACGAATATACTGCGACAAACGCCAGGTCAATATGCACCCAGTGAGTTTGATATTAAAGCTCAATTAGATTTTGATTTAGATCATTAGTCCACGCAGCTAAAATGCGCCGCGTGCCAACCGTGTGCCGCATGCACTGCGTGCATGACGTTGAGCTATGTCAGCGCTTATTCAAGCAAGCCACGCGTGTATCAATGACGTCATTTCATGCGTAGCGTGGTCGTGGGTCGCAGTGGACACAATCACATACATTTTCTTGCAAAGCGAAGCTTAACCCACGTGCGTAGCCTCTCCATGCGCCGCGGTGGGTCTGCGCCTTAAATAACAAAGACGATTTGTCTTTATTGATGTTTTCATGAGACTTTTCTTTTTATTGTTGTAAATTACCCATGTATTAATTGAACACAGCATAGTATTGTAGTACCTTTATACAAACTTGCAATATGTATGATGTGTGTTCGGGTAATATCTTGCAACTGAATTTACAAGCAATTTTGAACTGAAATTTTGAATACACTTTTAGTTAAAATGACAATGGGCCTTTTATAATTCGAAAACGGTACGGCAAAATTGTATTACCATTGCTTCCTATGTAATAGTAATAGTAATACTAGAAACTGAGAATATAGGAGGCATTGGTAATTCAAATTTTGAATTGCCGTGCCGTGCCGTTCGAATCATAAAAGGGCCCAATGTTTGGTGAGTTAATTGTCATCACGTCTTTATTTCTGGCTCTAGTATACAATCATTGTCAACCGGAAGATTGCTCATTTGTATTTTGACGTGATGTTTTTTTTAGTCGGACAAAATTTAAAAAAACTGACGATTTTAAAATCGGGGCATGCATGCTGAAGACACAAAAATAAATGATGTTCATGTTCATGTCTATTGGATATAGTTTTATGTTGCAACTACATATCTCAACATCCAAAAAATTAATTACCCTACTCGATAGCTAAAGATTCAAAGAATTTTTTATGGTGACTGTGACGTAGCGCAAGTAATTTATTTTTAATTATTTCATAGAACATACAGAGTGTTACTTAAAAAAGGTCAGAATAGTTGATTCCATTAGCATTTTTAACTTTGCACCTATTTGCAAAGGTGCAGTCTTCCTCTGGAAGCAAGAAACTCCGAGGGTCGCTCTATTTAACTCAATCACATAAAACTCAAAGCCATACCCTGATTTTTTGCTAGTCCATCTACCTTAAAGAGTAAAATTCCTCAGTTTGTGCCGGTAGTCCGGCTCCCATGATCCCTGGGGACAACAGTCACTATGTGGAAGGTGAGAGTCGCTACATCTGGATGCCCGACGGCGATGGTACACCCCATCTCGTCGACCTTCACGAAACACCATCTGAGGAAGACCTACAAAGGATTGAGAGAAACGGCGCCAATAATCAGTATTGGTTGTTCACCAGGTAAAACAAAAGGAATTTAAATTATGACAAATTTTTAGATTTTGTAGATCAATCTATTTATTTATATTTATTTTGAGTAATTAAAAATAGGACTAGAGTTTTTCTATTGTATTTTTCGCGGCAATGCTGTTTTTATGGATTTATGGAATTGCTAATGACCACAATCGAAGATATGGTCGGGTTGTAGCAAGCTCACCCTGAAGATGTCTATTCACTCAACCTTAAAGAAATTCGGGTTATATGAGCCCGGCAATACAGACGCAGGCAGAGAATTCCATTCCTTAGCGGTGCGCAATATGTAGCTATTTTACTAGAGATATTAGGACCAAATCAGATCCAGGGCAGTTAATTGTCAAAAATTGAATTACATTTACATATATGTATGTAAAAATTCTGAATTTTCCTTCTGCTTCGTGCAAGTCGAGGCTTTAGATCCTTTAGGTCTCTACGTTAGCGTGATTTGAGGTCTAATAAAAAAATTATGGAGAATCTCTTCAGCCCCATCAAGAGAATCGGTCCGTTAAGCCATCAAAGTAGATTTCTCTAAAGCACTGCTTGCATAGTCTGAAACAGACACATGGCTTATGATGAGATGTAAAAAAATATAAATTATGCTTTATTTCAGACAAAACCGTAACAACCATCAAGTGTTGGTTCACAACAATGTCAACACTGTCCGTAATTCTTTCTACAATAGAGGTCGGCCTTTGAAGGTCATTGTACATGGCTGGAACAGTAATGGCAATTCTAACATCAATCCTATGATCAGAGATGCTTTCCTTGCCGTTCAGGACTGCAACGTCATCGTTGTTGATTGGAGAGCCCTCGCCAACAGTGCTTACAATACTGCCGCGAGAGGCGTACCGAATGTGGGCCAACATCTTGGGAACTTCATACAGTGGCTCTTTAATAATGCCGGAGGCAATTGGAACAATGTGCATCTCGTAGGATTCAGTCTCGGCGCTCATGTTGTTGGTAACGCTGGCCGTACTGTTGGCAATCGAGCTGCTAGAGTCACTGGTAATTTTATTGATATAGTAAACGTTGGCATTTAGACCATTTGTCATCTCCATACTAGTTGAGCGATTAGCTGATTAAATTAATATGAGAAGTTAAAATATTTTTTTGAGAATTTCTTATGGGTTCTTTGGAGAAAGTTGTTTAGCTTTTAATTGAAAGTTTCCTCAAATATGTTGATATACTCATTGGGAAAAGTCATTAAGCATGGTTTGATTTGTATTCTTAACTTTCGCTAATTTTATTAATCTATACTTATAATATTATAAAGAGGAAAGATGTGATTGTTTGTTTGTTTGCATTGAATAGGTTCGGAAACTACTGGACCGATTAGAAAAATTCTTTCACCATTAGAATCCTACATTTCCGAATTCCCACGGGAGCAAAGTCCCGGGCGGAAAGCTAGTATCTTATAATCACGTCTTCTTTTGTAGGTTTGGATCCAGCTGGTCCGACGTGGGGTGGAAATGGGAATGCTCTTCGCGCCAGCGATGGTCAATACGTCGAAGCTATCCATACAGACGGTCGTTTGCTTGGTATTATGGACGCCATTGGCAGAGCCAACTTCTACCCTAATGGTGGGAGAAACCCTCAACCAGGCTGTTTAATAAGTACATGTTCACACAGCAGAGCTTACGAACTGTTCGCTGCCACCGTTCACCATAATCATTTGGTTGGAAATGCATGCGCTAATATTTGGGAAGCTGAACTTGCCAATTGCAGGGGAGGACAAATGCGTATGGGCAATGGAATATTGAGCAAACGAGGGTAAGATCAACATAAATTCGTATTAATAACCTACTAAATCTAGCTAGGTGAAATTATTCTAGGATTTTATCTTGAATGGGTTATAATTTGAACGGCACGGAAAAGTTGTGTTACCATTGCCTCCGATATTCCCAGCTTCTATTATCACTAGGAACATATATATAATTTTGCCAATGCTTGGAAATGGTATATATAATTTTGCCGTGCCGTGTCGCGCCATTGAGCTTTTTTATAATTCGATCGGCACGGCACGGCACTTCAAAATTTTAATTAAGTTCTCAGCTTCTAGTATTACGATTACACAGAAGGCAACGGTAACACCATTTTTCCGTGCCATTTTCGAATTATAAAAAGGCCCAAATAAAATAGAGTTAATTTTGTTATTTTCTTTAGTAAATAATTTAGAGCTATTATCACTTTTATGGTGTTCCTTTAGTGTCTTCTAGTACTCTATTTTTCTGACTAGCTTTCAGAAGAAATCTCAGTCCATTTTTTTTTAATGATTACTTTTAAGATAAACTGAAACAGTAGATGTATGATTATTGATTTTATTGACACCCAAAACGATCACATCTTTTATTGGAGCAACTTCATTTTTACATACTAATCAATTAATTAAAAATCTTTTTTTATTTCAGAAACGGTCTGTTTTCTCTACGAACAGGTAACAGGTGGCCTTTCTAGAAAACAAGAAGTTATATGATGAAAGGAGAAACCTGTAAATAACAACATACATTATTTTGAATTTCTTGCATGGGCTTTTTTTTTCTCTTCACATTACAAAATTTAAAACAAAATATAAGTATTTTTATTTCTGTCCATACAACAATCAATATATCACCGTAAAATTGTCAAAACCGTAATACTGTATTGTTACTTGGTAAGATATCTCAATACTTTCCGAATCACCAAAATTTTATTCACATTGACGGAATTTCTTTTAATATAATAGGTATCTCAAAGGGGCCTCTGCGTGTTGGATCTGTTTCTCCACGTAAGCCTTCCAAAAAGACCTTCGTGCCGTGATTTCCCATAGGAGAGATACAAATCATAATAACCCATTTATTTCAGATGTATAATCCATAAATTAAAAATAACATGAGATTAAATTGAAATTAAATTAAATTAAATCAAATTATATTAAAATTAAAAAATCAAATAAAATTAAAATACAAAAATAGAATGGAAATTGTTACCTACTAATTCTTAAGGCTATGTTAGTAATTAGAAGCGATACTGAGTCAGTGGCTGGTGTAATAACAGCCAGTGTCTCAGCTGCCTCCCCATTTAGCTGCCCTTCTCCTAAAGATTAAAAAAAAATTGCCAACTATAATGCAAAGCAACCAAAGTCCTAATTCCGTGCTATTGACTTGCTTTATCGATAAATGAGGCTCGTCAAAACTCGAACAAATTGACTAGGTATATGTGTATATTAATACTAATTCCATGTACAAATTATTAGTCCGCGCTGCCTACTATTATAGAGGGTTATGATAGAAATGATTTTTTTTAATAATAAGATGGGTTAACTCTTGACCTCAATCTTGGCCGTAAAGATCAAAGAATAGGTCGACGATGGGAGCGAGTTAACCCAGAAAATGCCTATAAAGGCACTGGTACTCCCACGCACCGACGGAACACAGCAAGCTGTTTGGCGTCGGACTTCGGTAGGAGGGTGGTTGCGAACCAGACGGCCCTTTACAGAGCCTACCACACCGCATGAAACCAAGGACGACACCTCAGATTCAGAAAAAAAAATGAAGTGTCGTTGCCTGGGATGGATTACTAGGAGGCAGGTCTCATTTGTGTTTCCTTAGTCGCCTCTTACGACACCCACGGAAAGAGATGGAGTGGTGTTATTCTCAACCGATCACCACACGGGAAAAAATATGCCGTCGAGAGCATGTGAAGTTTAATACATTGAAGTTGGAACCATTCTTATTACAATCGCCAATTGCCATAGAGGCTCGTGCTACAAGTCTCCCGTGGGAATTTTGGAAAATCCTTTCTTAGTGCTCGCCTCCGTTACCCAAGGAAAGCGCAGGCCAAATTTCATGCTTTTGTAGACCCCAGCAGTGCGTTGATTGAACATGAACAGTCAGTAAGTCCGTAAATAAAATTCGTTGTCAGGTAGAAATTATAAAAAAAGTTATAAAATGCCTTGTAACTTCTAAACTACAAAAAATCATAGAACATACATGCATGGGGGTGAGTCAGATGCCCCTGGTGATGGTCTACCTCCCGGCTTCCTCTTATCACTATTTTTTGGGACTCCCTGTATGTATCTACAAAATGTGTAGTCAAATGCTGTGCATAAATAATAGGATTTCATTGAAAAAATGTTTTTATGGGAACACACATCTGTTTTTTATAATACAAAAACGAAAATTGACTTTCTGCAGCTCGAGCACGATGTGCTTGCACGTGGAATGCGCCGCGGTCCTATGACAAAATGTCAACATTATCAACGCCAGCAAGCCCTCGCGCAATCAAAGTGAAGTTTCATCGTCAGCAGTGGCGTGCCGCGCGAGTTTGTCGCGCATCATATTCGGGCTGCAGAAAGTCAATTTTCGTTTTTGTGTTACCTATAAAAAACAGATGTGTGTTCCCAAAATAACGTTTTTTTTCAATCAAATCCTACCATTTAACAGCATCTGACTACACATTTCGTAGATATATACTCGTATAGTTGGTATTCATTCGGAATCATTAGTGTCTAATAATGAAAACACTGATTTTACTCTAAATATGTATAAAATACATTTATTTGCGCTTGAACCCATAAGCCGCAAACAAAATAATTCAGAGCGGAGTTATGATTGCATGATTATGCTTTTGCACATTCAACCGCATTAAAACAAAACGTATCAAAGTTATACAATACCATTTCTAGTTGTGAAAGCGATAACATGTATAAAGTTGGACATATTTTAGTGTTTCCAGTTGTTAGATATTAATATATATTTACACACGCTCACGCCTATAAACCCCTACCGGGGTAGGCAGTGCATCAGTGGTTCTAGAACCACTAAATGCCACGTTTGACACAAATTGTGAGGGTTATCAGATGAAACAAGTTGCACATTAGTGAGAGGTGGTCAGCCTTTCGCCCATTCAGAAAACCCTCGCATCCCTCGTGCTGACTTTTACTGTATACCTGGGAAGAGTAGGTAGCTGGCACTCTCTAAGCTTTTCTTTGACTACCAATCCAGCATTAAGCTAATGTTTTAACTGTATGGATGTTTATATTTACATGAAATTTGCTACTAAAATGTTTTATTCTATTGGGTGATCTCAGTGTTATGCTTTGAAGGGCACAATTTGATACTAAAAATCAAACACCTCCTCTTTTTGGAAGGGGTGCCTTATTAAAAACTATTACTATAAAAGCAAAGCTATTGCTCGCCAAAATGGTAACAAAATAGTTACTATAAGCAAAGTATTATATTGCTGTTATTAAAGAAAAAAATAAAAATACCAATTATTGAAAAAAAATGGCACATAAAAAATTTGCATTCCACTGTTTTGAGCGGGCATGGATAAATTCACATTGAAAATAAGCTCTCAACCACACCCACACATTTGACTGGATTAATAGACAGAACATAAACCGATTTCATATATAACATTACTTAAATATTTATGAGCGTATGTTCACTGGATTATTATGCATCATGAAATAGTAACTAATTAAGTAACATCTTAACAACAAGAATAAAGTAAAGAGGAGTTAAGTTACATGGATAGAGAGATTAATGTCGTCTTATTACAATTAATCCCATTCTTATCTCTTCCTTTCTTTGTCTGATTAGTAAGGTAAGATCTTAAAAAGTTGAGTTCTATAACAATTAGGTGGAACATTAACTACTTCGTGAAAAACTAGGGAAAGCTCATCGGCACCTGAAACAAAAGTTGCACCTAGTGCGGGACCTATGTGAGGGATAAATAAAGGAATTCTGAATATTTTTGTAAATCTCATGCAAAGTTCCACAGGCCGAGTACGATAGTGACAGCGCCGCGACAACACCGCGGTCCTTTGTCAAAATGTCAACATTGACAACGCTATAGCGCAAGCAAGCTGCGCGGGACCCTCGCGCAATCAAAGTGAAGTTTCAGCGTGAGCCGAGCGCGAGTTTGTCGTTATCGTGCTAGAGCTGCAGACTCAATAGACGGAGATCCCAGGGCCGCCAGACCTTACTTATTTTCTCATTAACGTATATATACCAGCTAACTTGGGCCGACGGCCAATTTTCAGCTACCAGGTTCTGAAGGTACTTTAAAAAATTACTCACTTGTCTTGAAGTCTGGCTGGTGATATCTTATAGAATATAATTAATAAAATATAAAAATTAATGATCAACACCGCCGGACACTCCGTCGGCTGTAATTTCTGCCAGACGCTTTACAGTTTGCAAGTAAATTATACGATTATACCTACAATCTGAGCCGTGATGTTTATATATGATGTTCAGGGAACTATAACAATACTTTTTATAGCACCCAGACTTTAAGACAAGTGAGCAATTTTTGGAAGTACCTTCAGAACCTGGTAGCTGAAAACTGGCCGTAGGCCCTGGCTAGCTGGTATTCACATGTTAATAGTACATATTAGCTCTCTGTCCCATAGTTTTGGTTAATGAGAAAATAAGTAAGGTCTGGCGGCCCTGGGATCTTGGTCTACAACTAGTTTTGGTTGAGTGTTAATATGTCAGTCAGTCAGTCTAGTTCAGCTTCTTATGTTTGTTTATGTGTTATGTAAGTAATTTTTATATATTTGTCGCTGATATTGGGTAAGTTTACATTAGTTATTGAAAATTAAAAATGTAATTCACATTCTTAATTTTCTCACTAAATTGAAAAACTTTCCCAAAAGAACATATAAGTAGAAATATTTACAAAAAATGCCATTGTATACAACTTGCGGATTGATTTAATTGAAAAATTTGATTTTTTTAGACCAATTCATATGAGTTCCATGGGGGAACTATTCAGTGTATGTCGAGAACCACTCCGTAAAGTTTCCCTAACTAATTTAAAGTCATCCCTCCCATATAAGATGTAACTTTCCGCTGTTTACAACACGAAAGTTATAAGAAGTCGTAAGTCATTAAAATGTTGAATCCATAAGATTCTTGCTAATAAAAGTCTTGGGTGGCGAAAATTTTGATTAGGGGAGATGTAATAAAAAGTTTTTCAAGTTTCATCGAGACTCCAATTAAGGTGCCCCGAAAATTTGAACTGACAAATTCATCAAGTAAGTTTTTTGCTTGAAATGTGAATCTTTTAGGAGTATTTTTGTGGAATTTTATTATTTATTTCTGGATATTTTAAACAAGAACTCAATATTACGGTGCCATCTATCAATTAGCTGTTGTTTTGTTTAGTACTAGTGATTTTTATTCATCCATCAGAATATCCAAAGGATAGATTCATAAAGTGAAATCTTTTAAGTAACTTCTTACAATCAAAGATAGTGTTATTGGTCTCTTCTAAAATAGTAATATTAGGTCCATGGGTCTCATTATAGTAGTATTCTTTTATCCGTTACGATAAGCAAAGGAAAGAGCCATACAGCCAATTTTTTTTAGTAATTGGGGATAAGTTAAGTAGCATCTATATTCGAACCACGTGCTTTTTCTATTTTGACTTTCACATTTTAACATTCGTGGTGGTATTTAACTTATTTTTTCTATGTCTATGAATTTTAGTCATCACGACAATTATCGCATGCATCCATAATAGCCCGACTGATCTGCCAAATCATAACGAGACGAAGCACTAAACAAAGTATTATTATTGCACAATGTAACGTTAGTTGGAACGATGGAACTATAAACTAGTGCTGATTCAGCTGAGACTGCGGTTCCAACTAGGAGACTAATAGTTGCATAGCATTAGTCTCATATGATTGCAATAACTTGTGTCCCTGCTACTGGACTGGAAGAGAAATGTTTCTGTATGCATAGGTAAAGCTCAGGTAAAATAAATTACGTAAATTAGAATTGTAAAATATCACTAAATAGTAGAGGTATATAACAAAATGTCTGTCGGTTTGTTATTAATCGCGAAACCATTTAGCGGATTTTATACACCACCTGCATCTGGAGCACGTATTATACGTCAAGTATTCTATATTTAAAAGTAAGCCATTAAAGATTAAGGGAAATAAAATTGTATGGAACTTCCCTTGGGCATTAATGACATTTAAATATGGAACGCCAAAATTTCAACAAAAACTTCTATCAAAAATAATTTCGAAAAAAAAAACAAAGCTATTGAAGGCTTAACTTCCTTGGTCCAAGGAGATTTTAACTATAAAATTTGACACATCAAAGAGATTTTACTTTTATGAAAAATATTTAGTATAAAAACTTGGCTGTATGTCTTAGCTATTGACTTTCCTTTGCCTACGGAACTAAATATTATAAGAAAACGTCGTCGGTGATTTTGGATCTGTGATTTTTACCGCGAATTACTAAATTGTTTGGTAAGCTTTTTTAATAAATCTAAAAAAAAGTCCAGTATGTAGGTAATTCCAGCGACTCTGACATAGAAACGGAGGCTCAAAACATTATTGATGGGATGAATTTATGATTTATTTTTTATTTAACTTCACAGTAGGTGTATAAAGTAGAGTAAGCTCCTCGGGGATAAAAGTGTCTTAGTCTTGGGCAGACTTGAAAACTTCGCTTCATTCAGGATTCTTAACATAATTCCCTCGCTCGGCTCGGGAATTAACATCTTAATTCCCTCACTACGTTCGGGAATGAACTACAGAATCCTTCATTTCGCTCAGGATTCAATATGCTGCCCGTGACATAATACACTGTTTTATCCCCTTGTTGCTTAATCTACCATTAATACGATTTTCTTTCATTTAGGGACTATTTGTGTATAAATTAAGTTTTTATTTTCAAAAAAGATTTTACAATTAAGTTGCAGGGGCTTCCCAGAAAGTAATCTTACGATACTTGAGTTGGGAAAAAATGTCTGAAATTCAAATGTCTCGTAACGTTTTTACACTCTTTTTTTTTCAAAATTTTATTGATAATTTTACTGAATGTGTGTCGCAACTTGTTCTTTAAAATAATACCTAAAGTTACAAACCTTCACCAAGAAAAAAATCGGACTACAACACTACCAGAACGCATTGTTATCACAAAAATTTGTTGCCTTAACCATATTTTTTTACCACCTACAAAAATTCTAGTAATAGCTATGTATAAATAGTGAATATTACTAAAAATTATGTAACTAATACGATTTTATCTGGCTGTCCCATATAGCACAAGATTTGTATTGTTTTCATAAGATTTTGTCTCCGTGTTGTTTCTCACGAACCTGAGATAAAATTTAGAAAAATCAGAAGTCAGTGAAATAAAAAACTAACTTAACAGGTACTATGCTTGTACAAATGTTTTCTCTTGCAATTTCCTTACAAGCCACCTTTCATGCCTTTGCGGTTCTTGCACACACGTTGTGTTGTTTCCATTTACATGACTACCACTTGCACGGCTCCTTGATCCTTTTACCACTTGCACGGCTTTTACTTTTGTACGAGTATGTAAGTTTGTAAGTTTTTAATTGAATATCGGAAATTACAATGCAACCATCAATACAAGTGTGTATAGGGTGACTTTAAAATACGAGTAATAAGCGAAACTTCAGGGAGTGAGCCGTGTGGTGATCGGTTGAGAATAACACCATCCCATATCTATCCGTAGGTGTCGTAAGAGGCGTCTAAGGAAACACAAATGAGATCTTCTTCTTCTCTCTTCATAAGCCCATATACGTCCCCACTGCTGGGGCACGGGCCTCCCACAATAACATTAGGGGTCAATGCCATACTCAACACGCTTGACAGACGGGTTGGCGAGGGTTTTGATAAAATTGCAGAGTTTTTTTTCTCTGTGTGCAGATGAAATTGCATGCATTTTTTTTTGACGTCGGTTTTTGACAAGTTTAATGAAATAAGTATTCACACAAGCTTATTTTGGCAGTATAAATACTTAGATAATTATGCCATGCGAGTAATTGTTCGGCGCCGACGTCAAAAAAAAACATTCCTCTCTATTTACCATATTCCGCTAACTAACCTATTTGCTGTTTTACCCGTAACCACTACTTACTCGTAAACATAGCTTTAAAAATTATTTCACCCTTTTTGAAGGCGGGTCAATTTTTTGTTAAAAATATTTTATTAGTATTTGTTTTATAGCAGAAACCGAAATGCATAATCTGTGAAAATTTCAACTGTCTAACTATCACGGTTCATGAGATACAGCCTGGTGAAAGACGAACGGACGGACGGACAGACGGACAGACGGACGGATGGACGCACGGACAGCGGAGCCTTAGTAATAGGGTGCCGTTTTTTCCCTTTGGGAACGGAACCCTAATAAAAACCTCTCAGGCGGCGATCAAGCTAAAGCTCGGGTTCCCATTGCGCATCTTGTGTTGGGTGAAAAAACTATTTATTATCTTAAAAATGCATGAAATTGAAATTTCTCACTAGTAAAAGTACAAATAATTGACTTCATAACCTGTATGTTTTATCAAAAATATTAAATCCATTTTTAAATCCGATTACGTAGTATTTTCATATTGGTTTTTAATCTTTGCGAGTGCATGGATGTAATATTTTAAGCACAACCCTAATTACAGGAACGTAGAATGATTAGGTAGATTAAGATTAAAGAAGATTGTCATCCTATAAAAACGATAAAGCGACGAAATGATTCAGAGTTAATTGCAATTCTCAAACATGACACTTCTAGCGGTTTTCGTGGCTCTCGTAGCCTTCACAAGTAAGTAAATTAATTATATTCTCATTTTGTATCGCGTTGACAGCTAGGCCTAGGCCTATGCGCCACTAACTTCAATACAATTGTGAGCTTGTGATCAAACTTTATTTATTGCTAACCTTTTCACCGCCAAAGTCTGATATATCAGACATTTGAGTTTCGTGCCCTCGCCTCCAAAGTCTGATATATCAGACAAAGACAAAGAAATTTTTGTTTTAACTTTAATATCGTTCACCAAGCGTTCGCCATACGTGGCGAGTGGTTTTTGACGAAAACTCTTGGCGCTAAAAGGGTTAAAGTGAAATTTCATTGCCACCTGACTGGTGCAATTCGTGGGTTGTGCTTGGGGTGCAGACGTGTCATAGCCCTGCGAGTCGCTTTACTTACGTGGCGGTGAAACTTTAACGTCACTGTGAGTTTGTGGTCAATCGCAGTTAAAGTGAAGTTTCACCGCCTGCGTGGTACGACTCGCGAGTTGTGTTTGGGGTAACAGAACATTAAGCGCAGCCCCACTGCGCCGCAGGATGTGCACGGCCACGCTGCGCATTGCGTGGATTCGTTTGTTTGGCGACTTGGGTCTACGTTTCCACTGCAGTACACGCTATACACTAACTGAACCGACCACTATGTACAACTTCATAGCGAGTTCGTGGGCTATCACGTGACAACCCACGAATATACTGCGACAAACGCCGGGTCAATATCCACTCAGTGAGTTTGATATTAAGGCTCAATTAGATTTTGATCTAATCCACGCAGCTAAAATGCGCCGCGTGCCAACCGTGTGCCGCATGCACTGCGTGCATGACGTTGAGCTATGTCAGCGCTTATTCAAGCAAGCCACGTGTGTATCAATGACGTCATTTCATGCGTAGCGTGGTCGTGGGTCGCAGTGGACACAATCACATACATTTTCTTGCAAAGCGAAGCTTAACCCACGTGCGTAGCCTCTCCGTGCGCCGCGGTTAAGGCGCAGCTTAAATAACAAAGACGGTATGTCTTTATTGATGTTGTCATGAGACTTTTCTTTTTATTGTTGTAAATTACCCATGTATTAATTGAACTTAGCATAGCATTGTATTACATTTATACAAGCACGCTTTTTACTCTGAATTGAATTATCCTGATTGTAATTAAAAATTATTTTCTACTTTTTAGTTCGGTTAGCAATAAAAGCGAGTTTTTTTAGTTTTTTAAACTATTATTTATTTATGTAACATTCTTTATGTTCTATAAAACAATTAAAAATAAATTACTTGCGCTACGGTAATACGGAACATGGAACACAACACAAACAAGTACAAAATTAGGTAATCAGACAGGTTAGAGAGACTCGTGTACTGTGCCGGTGAATGGGCTTTGGCTTAGCTTAATGTTACAGCAGAGCTGCAACGCTGATAATTCTGCCAATACCCAGAGCATTCGAAACGCACCTACTGCAATAAATGAATAGATACGATGAATATACATATGCTTTACTATAGATAAATTATGTAATGTAAAATATAAAATATTAACAGAGAAAAAAAAAGAGTAAAAGGGGTACATACAAGAAACTACCTCAGATACATAAATATATACATTGGATTGTGGTGTGATAAATTAAAACAATAATTATATAAATCAGAGTATTTTAAAATAGAAGGCCAAAATTTTTCCGGATAGTAGATTTTTTATATAAGTTTTTGTTTAGAAATCAAATTTTCTTTAAGTTTGCACTTAAATGTCACGAGTGAATTCCATTAGCATTTTTAACTTTGCACCTATTTGCAAAGGTGCAGTCTTCCTCAGGAAGCAAGAAAGTTTGAGGGTCGTTCTATTTAACTCAATCACATAAAACTCAAAGCCATACCCTGATTTTTTGCTAGTCCATCTGCCTGAAAGAGTACAATTCCTCAGTTTGTGCCGGTAGTCCGGCTCCCATGATCCCTGGGGACAACAGTCACTATGTGGAAGGTGAGAGTCGCTACATCTGGATGCCCGACGGCGATGGTACACCCCATCTCGTCGACCTTCACGAAACACCATCTGAGGAAGACCTACAAAGGATTGAGAGAAACGGCGCCAATAATCAGTATTGGTTGTTCACCAGGTAAAACAAAAGGAAATTTAAATTATGACAAATCTTTAAATTTTGTAGATCAATATATTAATTTATTTTTATTTTGAGTAATTAAAAATAGGACTTGAGTTTTTTTATTGTATTTTTCGCGGCAATGCTGTTTTATTGATTAATGGAATTGTTAATGACCACAATCGAAGATATGGTCGGGTTGTAGCAAACTCACCCTGAAGATGCCTATTCACTCAACCTTAAAGAAATTCGGGTTATATGAGCCCGGCAATACAGACGCAGGCAGAGAATTCCATTCCTTAGTGGTGCGCAATATGTAGCTATTTTACTAGAAATATTAGGACCAAATCAGATCCAGGGCAGTCAATTGACAAAAATTTAAATACATTAACATATATGGATGTATAAAAACTCTGGATTTTCCTTTTGCTTCGTGCAAGTCGAGGCTTTAGATCCTTTAGGTCTCTACGTTAGCGTGATTCGAGGTCTAATAAAAAGTTATGGAGAATCTCTTCAGCCCCATCAAGAGAATCGGTCCGTTAAGCCATCAAAGTAGATTTCTCTAAAGCACTGCTTGCATAGTCTGAAACAGACACATGGCTTATGATGAGATGTAAAAAAATATAAATTATGCTTTATTTCAGACAAAACCGTAACAACCATCAAGTGTTGGTTCACAACAATGTCAACACTGTCCGTAATTCTTTCTACAATGGAGGTCGGCCTTTGAAGGTTATTGTACATGGCTGGAACAGTAATGGCAATTCAAACATCAATCCTATGATCAGAGATGCTTTCCTTGCCGTTCAGGACTGCAACGTTATCGTTGTTGATTGGAGAGCCCTCGCCAACAGTGCTTACAATACTGCCGCGAGAGGCGTACCGAATGTGGGCCAACATCTTGGGAACTTCATACAGTGGCTCTTTAATAATGCCGGAGGCAACTGGAACAATGTGCATCTCGTCGGATTCAGCCTCGGCGCTCATGTTGTTGGTAACGCTGGCCGTACTGTTGGCAATCGAGCTGCTAGAGTCACTGGTAATTTTATTCATATAGTAAACGTTGGCATTTAGACCATTTGTCATCTCCATACTAGTTGAGCGATTAGCTGATTAAATTAATATGATAATTTAAAATATTTTTTTTAAAATTTCTTATGGGTTCTTTGGAGAAAGTTATTTAGCTTTTAATTTAAAGGTACCTCAAATATGCTGATATACTCATTGGGAAAAAATATTAAGCATAGTTTGATTTGCATTCTTAACTTTCGCTAATTTAATTAATCTATCTATACCTTATAATATTATAAAGAGGAAAGATGTGATTGTTAGTTTGTTTGCATTGAATAGGTTCGGAAACTACTGGACCGATTTGAAAAATTCTTTCACCATTAGAATTCTACATTTCCGAATTCCCACGGGAGCAAAGTCCAGTGCGGAAAGCTAGTATCTTATAATCACGTCTTCTTTTGTAGGTTTGGATCCAGCTGGTCCGACGTGGGGTGGAAATGGGAATGCTCTTCGTGCCAGTGATGGTCAATACGTCGAAGCTATCCATACAGACGGTCGTTTGCTTGGTATTATGGACGCCATTGGCAGAGCCAACTTCTACCCTAATGGTGGGAGAAACCCTCAACCAGGCTGTGCATTAAGTACATGTTCACACGGCAGAGCTTACGAACTGTTCGCTGCCACCGTTCACCATAATCATTTGGTTGGAAATGCATGCCCTAATATTTGGGAAGCTGAACTGGGCACCTGCTGGGGAGGGCAGATGCGTATGGGCAATGGAATATTGAGCAAACGAGGGTAAGATCAACATAAATTCGTATTAATAACCTACTAAATCAACTAATCTAGTTAGATGAAATTATTCTAGGATTTTGTCTTGAATGGGTTACATTCGAACGGCACGGAAAAGTTGTATTACCATTGCCTCCTATGTTCCCAGCTTCTATCATCCCTAGGAACATAGGGGGAAATGGTATATATAATTTTACCCTGTCGTGTCGTGCCTTTTTAAATTTCGATCGGCACGGCACTGCACTTCAAAATTTCAATTATCATTTTTTCCTGTATTCTCAGTTTCTAGTATTTTCTATTACATAAGTGGTAACGGTAATACCATTTTTCCGTGACATTTTCGAATTATAAAAAGGCCCAAATAAGATAGAGTTAATTTTGTTATTTTCTTCAGTAGATAAATAATTTAGAGCTACTGTCACTTTTATGGTGTTCGTTTAGTTCCATCTAGAACTCTGTTTTTCTGATTAGCTTTCAGAAAAAAATCTTAGTCCATCTTTTTTTGATGATTACTTTTAAGATAAACTGAAACAGTAGATGTATGATTATTGATTTTATTGACACCCAAAACAATCACATCTTTTATTGGAGATACTTAATTTTTTCATTAATTAAAAATCTTTTTTATTTCAGAGCCGGTCTATTTGCTCTACGGACAGGTAACAGGTGGCCTTTCTAGAAAACAAGAAGTATAAACGATGAAAGGAAAAACCTGTAAATAACAACATACATTATTTTTAATTTCTTACATGGGCATTTTTTTCTCTCTCTACACATTACATATTAAAAAAAATCTAATTTTTTATTTCTTATTTCTGTGTAAAACTGTCCACATAACAATCAATATACCACCGTAAAATTGTCAAAACCTTAATATTGTAATTTTACTAAGTACTTTCTGAACAACCAAAATTTTTTCACATGTACACGGACTTTCTTACGGCAACACTACATCATATTTGAGATACTAATAGGTATCTCAAAGGGGCCTCTGCGTGTTGAATCTGTAGGTATCCCCTCGTAAGCCTTCCAAAAGGACCGGCCTTCGTGCCGTGATTTCCCATAGGAGAAATACAAATGATAATAATAACTTATTCATTTCAGATGTATCATCCATAAATTAAAAATAACACGAGATTAAATTGAAATTAAATTAAATCAAATCAAATTAAATTCAAATTAAAATTAAAAAATCTTATTAAATTAAAATACAAAAATAGAATGAAAATTGTTAGTAATTCTTAAGACTATGTTGGTAATTAGAAGCGATACTGAGTCAGTGGCTGGTGTAATAACAGCCAGTGTCTCAGCATTAATCCAACCTTACTTAACCTTACCGAACCTACTAAAGTTTTAATTGACCCAACATAACCTAACTTATTCATGTAGGTGGCCCTTAAATTTTCTTCAAACTGTTATTTATTGGCAAATTGTAGTGTTGCGAGAGGTCACTACAATTTCCGGTGACAGAGACAAACCTTATCAAACCCCACCTGATTACTTATCAATTTTATCAATCAATCTTACGGTTTACAAAATCATAAAAATTTCAATCAATCTTAATTTGTGGGTTTTTCGAATACGTGGTAAAGATAACATATATATAGATTATGAAAGAAACAAAAAAAAAGGTATTTATTTCATGATCGTCGATTAGTTCATATCATTATAAAGATCAACAAAATTTTCAGCTTCTTTAGACTTCCACTGTATGACACGTCCTTAAAGCTTCCGTAAAAGATATTAATACTTTAAAAGTGTCCAGCTTGACCTATAATAGCCTATAGTATAATTTTTTCAACAGCCAATGGGCTGTTACTTCCTGATAGCATAATGATGCTTGTTACTTAGTTTAAAACTACTTTAATTTAGAAGCAAGGTCAAGGGGGAAAGTGGGGGCAGGGGGAGGGGACAGCTGCGCTCCCCCCTAAAGATTAAAAAAATGTAGCCAACTGCAATGCAAAGCAACCAAAGTCCTAAGGCCGTGCTGACTTGCTTGATCGATAAATCAGGCACGTCAAAACTCGAATAAATTGACTAGGTATGTGGTGAACTCAATAAAGAAGCAGTATATCTTTATAATCTTGATTTATTTCTTCAAATTGTCTACTAGTAAAATTAAAACTTTGGTTTACTTTTTAACAATATTATGTCTTTCCAGACAACTGTTCGACTCGTGCGCTCGCTAATAACTGACTTGCTTGGGCTCGGCCAGCGGCCGTATTCCCTCTCCCTTTTTACTCTCTTCTTCAAAATGGCGTTCCTAGCACGTGGTTGGTCAACGTTTTACCAATCGCGAGCCAGGAACTGTACCTATGTTTGGAAAAATGTGTCACGAAACACATAGAAAATTAGGAATCACGACAGGTATATGTGTATATTAATACAAATTCCATGTACAAATTATGCGTCTGCGCTGCCTACTATTATAGAGGGTTATGATAGAATGATATGCCGTCGAGAGCTTGTGAAGTTTAAAACATTGAAGTTGGAACCATTCTTATTACAATCGCCAATTGCCATAGAGGC
The DNA here is from genome assembly GCA_949987775.1 of Aproaerema taeniolella. Classification (NCBI taxonomy): domain Eukaryota; kingdom Metazoa; phylum Arthropoda; class Insecta; order Lepidoptera; family Gelechiidae; genus Aproaerema; species Aproaerema taeniolella. The sequence goes on along the minus strand of OX465254.1, from coordinate 14,978,494 downwards.
AAAAACTCGTGCTACAAGTCTCCCGTGGGAATTTTGGAAAATCCTTTCTTAGTGCTCGCCTCCGTTACCTAAGGAAAGCTCAGGCCAAATTTCATGCTTTTGTAGACCCCAGCAGTGCGTTAATTGAACATGAATAGTCAGTAAGTCCGTAAATTAAATTCGATGTCAGGTAGAAATTATAAAAAAAGTTATAAAATGCCTTGTAACTTCTAAACTACAAAAAATCATAAAACATACATGCATGGGGGTGAGTCAGATGCCCCTGGTGATGGTCTACCTCCCGGCTTCCTCTTAGCACTATTTTTTGGGACTCCCTGTATGTATCTACAAAATGTGTAATCAAATGTTGTGCATAAATAATAGGATTTAATTGAAAAAATGTTTTTATGGGAATACACATCTGATTTTTATAATACAAAAACGAAAATTGACTTTCTGCAGCTCGAGCACGATGTGCTTGCACGTGGAATGCGCCGCGGTCCTATGTCAAAATGTCAACATTAACAACGCCAAGGGGCAAGCAAGCCCTCGCACAATCAAAGTGAAGTTTCATCGTCAGCAGTGGCGTGCCGCGCGAGTTTGTCGCGCATCATATTCGGGCTGCAGAAAGTCAATTTTCGTTTTTGTATTATAAAAAACAGATGTGTGTTCCCAAAAGAACATTTTTTTCAATCAAATCCTACCATTTAACAGCATCTGACTAAACATTTTGTAGAAACATATAGTTGGTATTTATTCGGAATCATTAGTGTCTAATAATGAAAACACTGATTTTACTCTAAATATGTATAAAATACATTTATTTGCGCTTGAACCCATAAGCCGCAAACAAAATAATTCAGAGCGGAGTTATGATTGCATGATTATGCTTTTGCACATTCAACCGCATTAAAACAAAACGTATCAAAGTTATACAATACCATTTCTAGTTGTGAAAGCGATAACATGTATAAAGTTGGACATATTTTAGTGTTTCCAGTTGTTAGATATTTAATATATATTTACACACGCTCACGCCTATAAACCCCTACCGGGGTAGGCAGTGCATCAGTGGTTCTAGAACCACTAAATGCCACGTTTGACACAAATTGTGAGGGTTATCAGATGAAACAAGTTGCACATTAGTGAGAGGTGGTCAGCCTTTCGCCCATTCAGAAAACCCTCGCATCCCTCGTGCTGACTTTTACTGTATACCTGGGAAGAGTAGGTAGCTGGCACTCTCTAAGCTTTTCTTTGACTACCAGTCCAGCATTAAGCTAATGTTTTAACTGTATGGATGTTTATATTTACATGAAATTTGCTACTAAAATGTTTTATTCTATTGGGTGATCTCAGTGTTATGCTTTGAAGGGCACAATTTGATACTAAAAATCAAACACCTCCTCTTTTTGGAAGGGGTGCCTTATTAAAAACTATTACTATAAAAGCAAAGCTATTGCTCGCCAAAATGGTAACAAAATAGTTACTATAAGCTAAAATATTATATTGCTGTTATTATAGAAAAAAATAAAAATACCAATTATTGAAAAAAAATGGCACATAAAAAATTTGCATTCCACTGTTTTGAGCGGGCATGGATAAATTCACATTGAAAATAAGCTCTCAACCACACCCACACATTTGACTGGATTAATAGACAGAACATAAACCGATTTCATATAAAACATTACTTAAATATTTATGAGCGTATGTTTACTGGATTATTATGCATCATGAAATAGTAACCAATTAAGTATCATCTTAACGACAAGAATAAAGTAAAGAGGAGTTAGGTTACATGGATAGAGAGATTAATGTCGTCTTATTACAATTAATCCCATTCTTATCTCTTCCTTTCTTTGTCTGATTAGTAAGGTAAGATCTTCAAAAGTTGAGTTCTATAATAATTAGGTGGAACATTAACTACTTCGTGAAAAACTAGGGAAAGCTCATCGGCACCTGAAACAAAGGTTGCACCTAGTGCGGGACGTATGTGAGGGATAAATAAAGCAATTCTGAATATTTTTGTAAATCTCATGCAAAGTTCCACAGGCCGAGTACGATAGTGACAGCGCCGCGACAACACCGCGGTCCTTTGTCAAAATGTCAACATTGACAACGCTATAGCGCGAGCAAGCTGCGCGGGACCCTCGCGCAATCAAAGTGAAGTTTCAGCGTGAGCCGAGCGCGAGTTTGTCGTTATCGTGCTAGAGCTGCATACTCAATAGACGGAGATCCCAGGGCCGCCAGACCTTACTTATTTTCTCACTAACGTATATATACCAGCTAACTTGGGCCGACCGCCAATTTTCAGCTACCAGGTTCTGAAGGTACTTTAAAAAAATTACTCACTTGTCTTGAAGTCTGGCTGGTGATATCTTATAGAATATAATTAATAAAACATAAAAATTAATGATCAACACCGCCGGACACTCTCCTTCGGCTGTAATTTCTGCCAGACGCTTTACAGTTTGCAAGTAACTTATACGATTATACCTACAATCTGAGCCGTGATGTTTGTATATGATGTTCAGGGAACTATAACAATACTTTTTATAGCACCCAGACTTTAAGACAAGTGAGCAATTTTTGGAAGTACCTTCAGAACCTGGTAGCTGAAAACTGGCCGTAGGCCCTGGCTAGCTGGTATTCACATGTTAATAGTACATATTAGCTCTCTGTCCCATAGTTTTGGTTAATGAGAAAATAAGTAAGGTCTGGCGGCCCTGGGATCTTGGTCTACAACTAGTTTTGGTTGAGTGTTAATATGTCAGTCAGTCAGTCTAGTTCAGCTTCTTATGTTTATTTATGTGTTATGTAAGTAATTTTTATATATTTGTCGCTGATATTGGGTAAGTTTACATTAGTTATTGAAAATTAAGAATGTAATTCACATTCTTAATTTTCTCTCTAAATTGAAAAACTTTCCCAAAAGAACATATAAGTAGAAATATTTACAAAAAATGCCATTGTATACAACTTGCGGATTGATTTAATTGAAAAATCGATTTTTTTAGACCAATTCATATGAGTTCCATGGGGGAACTATTCAGTGTATGTCGAGAACCACTCCGTAAAGTTTCCCTAACTAATTTAAAGTCATCCCTCCCATATAAGATGTAACTTTCCGCTGTTTACAACACGAAAGTTATAAGAAGTCGTAAGTCATTAAAATGTTGAATCCATAAGATTCTTGCTAATAAAAGTCTTGGGTGGCGAAAATTTTGATTAGGGGAGATGTAATAAAAAGTTTTTCAAGTTTCATCGAGACTCCAAATAAGGTGCCCCGAAAATTTGAACTGACAAATTCATCAAGTAAGTTTTTTGCTTGAAATGTGAATCTTTTAGGGGTTTTTTTGTGGAATTTTATTATTTATTTCTGGATATTTTAAACAAGAACTCAATATTACGGTGCCATCTATCAATTAGCTGTTGTTTTGTTTAGTACTAGTGATTTTTATTCATCCATCAGAATACCCAAACGACAGATTCATAAAGTGAAATCTTTTAAGTAATTTGTTACAATCAAAGATAGTGTTAATGGTCTCTTCTAAAATAGAAATATTAGGTGCGTGGGTCTCATTATATTCTTTTATCCGTCACGATAAGCAAAGGAAAGAGCCATACAGCCAATTTTTTTAGTAATTCGGGATAAGTTAAGTAGCATCTATATTCGAACCACGTGCTTTTTCTATTTTAACTTTCACATTTTAACATTCGTGGTGGTATTTAACTTATTTTTTCTATGTCTATAAATATTCGTCATCACGACAATTATCGCATGCATCCATAATAGCCCGACTGATCTGCCAAATCATAACGAGACGAAGCACTAAACAAAGTATTATTATTGCACAATGTAACGTTAGTTGGAACGATGGAACTATAAACTAGTGCTGATTCAGCTGAGACTGTGGTTCCAACTAGGAGACTAATAATTGCATAGCATTGGTCTCATATGTTTGCACTAACTTGTGTCCCTGCTACTGGACTGGAAGAGAAATGTTTCTTTGTGCGTAGGTAAAGCTCAGGTAAAATTAGAATTGTGAAATATCACTAAATAGTAGAGGTATATAACAAAATGTCTGTCAGTTTGTTACTAATCGCGAAACCATTTAACGGATTTTAATACGATTTTCTTTCATTTAGGGACTATTTGTGTATAAAACAAGTTTTTATTTTCAAAAAAGATTTTACAATTAAGTTGCAGGGGCTTCCCAGAAAGTAACCTTACGATACTTGAGTTGGGAAAAAATGTCTGAAATTCAAATGTCTTGTAACGATTTTACACTTTTTTTTTCAAGAATTTTATTGATAATTTTACTGAATTTGTTTCGCAACTTGTTCTTTAAAATAATACCTAAAATTACAAACCTTCACCAAGAAAAAAGTGGGACTACAACACTACCAGAAGGCATTGTTATCACAAAAATTTGTTGCCTTAACCATATTTTCTTACCACCTATTAAAATTCTAGTAATAGCTATGTATAAATAGTGAATATTACTAAAAATTATGTAACTACTACAATTTTATCTGGCTGTCCCATATAGCATAAGATTTGTATTGTTTTCATAAGATTTTGTCTCTGTGTTGTTTCTCACGAACCTGAGATAAAAATTAGAAAAATCAGAAGTCAGTGAAATAAAAAACTAACTTAACAGGTACTATGCTTGTACAAATGTTTTCTCTTGCAATTTCCTTACAAGCCACCTTTCATGCCTTTGCGGTTCTTGCACACACGTTGTGTTGTTTCCATTTACATGACTAATTAGTTGGCGGTAGGCCAGGCTGTTTGTATTGCAGCACCATGATTGGAGCGAGAAGTGCCTATACGGCGATTGTATGCAGATCCTTTTACCACTTGCATGGCTTTTACTTTTGTACAAGTATGTAAGTTTGTAAGTTTTTAATTGAATATCGGAAATTACAATGCAACCATTAATAAAAGTGTGTATAGGGTGACTTTAAAATACGAGTAATAAGCGAAACTTTAGGGAGTGAGCCGTGTGGTGATCGGTTGAGAATAATACCATCCCATATCTATCCGTGGGTGTCGTAAGAGGCGACTAAGGAAACACAAATGAGACCTGCCTCCTAGTAATCCATCTGAAGCAACGACACCTCAGTTTGTATTGAATCTGAAGTTGCGTCCTATAGTCTCATGCGGTGTGGTAGGCTCTGTAAAGGGCCGTTTGGTTCGTTGACCACCCTACTACCGAAATCCGATGCCAAACAGCTTGCTGTGTAAGCTGTGTTCCGTCGGTGCGTAGGAGTACCAGTGCTTTAATTGGCATTTTCTGGGTTAACTCGATCTATCGTCGACCTCATCTACGACTTGTGTCAAGATTGGGGTTAAGAGTTAAACCATTGCATAGAAAAAAAAAAGAGTGAACCTCATGAAACTAAACAACTTTCCCTAAGAAATACATATGTGCTTCTTAAAAACGTATTCGTACAAAGGCAAATCAACTGATCCCACAAGTTGTACAGATATGCAATTTGAAAAAAAATCATGAAACTTGGGGAATTTCTATATTTAATGCGTAACTTTTTTACCCATTTAGGGTTGTAGCAAAATTTGTCACGATAAACCTTTTCAATGACCTTGCCTACTGATCTGAAGGTTCTGGGTTCAATTGTCGACCAAGAGAAATAATTGGAAATCACATTTTCAAGTAATTAACTATTTATATAAAAGACAATGTCCCGACCGCCATATCAACGCCCAGACTATAAACAACTAAGGATAAAAGTTTGAAATTTCGAGAGAATATTTTATTTACACGCGTCGTTTAAAAAAAGGATTTTTTTCGAAATTCATGATGAAATAGGAGATAAAGGTTTGTATGAAGCCTATTTTTAATTTAAAATGTATTCACCTCTAGTTTTCTGTCTAAGATTTAGCTTCTACAATCCTACCTTAAAGCAAAAAATAAGCTTAGTATAGGTTTGTTTTTCTATAATTTCTAATACAGACAGACATAATGTGAAAACAGTTTTGAACTTTAAGTATTTGATATTTTTTATCAGATACTTAAAGTTCAAATTTTGTCTAAAAGCGGCATGTTCGTTTCATCATATCATCATCATATCAGCCTATGCTGCCACTGCTGAACATAGGCCTCCCCCAAGGTGCGCCACTTTGCACGATCCTCCGCTGTTTTCATCCAGCCACTACCCACTATCTTCTTTAGGTCATCTGACCATCTGGCTGGGGGGCGTCCTACACTACGTTTGCCAAGACGTGGTCTCCATTCGAGAACCTGTCTACTCCAACGCTCGTCGGTTCTGCGACAGACATGGCCAGCCCACTGCCACTTCAGCTTGCTACACTTTTGGATAATATCCATCACTCCGGTTTTCTGTCGGTTTTTCATGTTTGTTTGATCAGATAAAAAAATGTCGACATTTACAGCACGAAATAAAATTATAATGTACATTTTATTTCATCATCATCATCATACTCAGCCCACATCAACCCACTGCTGGGTATAGGCCTCTTCTCAGTAGCGCCAATCGTCACGGTCCTGTGCTAACCTCATCCATAGAGGTCCCGTCAATTTGACGAAATTGTCTGACCATCGGGCTGCTGGTCTGCCCACTGGCCTTGTCGCTCCCCTTGGCCACCATTCTGTGACTGCCTTGGTCCACCGTCCGTCGTCCCTCCTAGCCAAAAAACGCTGCCCATCTCCACCGTAATCCCGTTATCCGCTTCCCTACGTCTTCGACTCAAGTTTTCTGTCTAATTTCCACATTTGGTACAAGGTCAACGAGAGAGATACCTAACATAGAACGCTCCATTGCTCTTTGCGCCATTTTATTTCAGGGTTTGAAAATTTCTAAAAGTGGTTTTAGCTTGAGTGAAGTCCTATTTAATATTTTTTTCATTATAGCAACTATAGCAAAAAAAAATTCATTATAGCAAAAAAAAGTTGTGATTTTTTATATCGCGCTAAGTTTTTTCCCTTCAGTTTTGTTTTGATATTACAAAAGTTAACCGTGGCAACAGCCCAAATACCCTGTTCTAAACATCCCTATAGCTATGTGGCCATCTGGAGAGTACCGCCACAGACATATACACTACTAGATTACGCTTATGTCTCATCTTCTCTATAAAACCAAGCATGCCATTATTTTTCTAGCTAATGTAACGCCACATGAGCGATATACTTAGTGATGGAACGGCGCTAAAGGAAGCAAATTTTTAAATTTAATAATTTTAAGGTGGAATATTGTACGCTGTATAGTTTGCAATAAACAATATAAATAAATTTTAGATTACGCTTGTCTCATCTTCTCTATAGAAACCAAGCGTGCCTTTATTTTTAGGGTTCCATACCCAAAGGGAAAAAATGGGACCCTATTACTAAGGCTCCGCTGTCCGTCCGTCCGTCCGTCTATCACCAGGCTGTATCTCATGAACCGCGATAGTTAGACAGTTGAAATTTTCGCAGATGATGTATTTATATGTGCCCTATAATAATAAATACTAAAAAGTAGAATAAGTTAAATATTTAAGGGGGCTCCCATACAACAAACGTGATTTTTTTGCCGTTTTTATAGAGATAATGTTTTTTATAGAGTCCGCCTCGCACTTGGCCGGTTTTATAGATAATGGTACGGAACCCTGCATGCGCGAGTCCAACTCGCACTTGCTCTTTTTATTATACCTACTGTGATGTCACACAAGCGATTTAGTGATGGAACGGTGCTAGAGAAAGCAAATTTTGCACGATTTTTGCCACTCGAAGTACGGACAGCAGCACGTCAGGTTATCCATTTGACTACGAAAGCCGGTGCTATTACAAACGAGATACAGACTACATTAAGGTCAATATGTGTAGTCTGATATGCTACCGTGGGTACATACACTTGCGTCGTCTAGTCGTGTATATGTATGTGGGCACCGCAATCAGTTTGGTGGCAATAAGCGGTCCAATAAGCGGTTCTCATTTCGTTCACTGGACCCTAATATAGGTGTTTATATCCCCCGCAACAGGCAACGAACAACTTACAGCTATTCCCTTTTCGAACTATTGTCGTTATTAACCGAACAGATTGGTACAGTGGTGGTAAGGGTTGCTTCTTTATTTTTGGTTTATGGGTTCTGTTACTGTTTGATTAAAAAAGATGTTTGTTTGTAATAATTAAGGATTTAAATTAATCTACAAAAATGAACAACATTCGCCAAGGAACTAAGTCATAGGTATTATAAGAAAAATTCGCTTCTCCATATAACTATTGAGATCAGCTGATTCGCCTTTGTATGGTAAGACATTTTTTCAAGCGTTTCATATAGATGCCTCGGGGAAAGTTGTTCAGTTTCATGATGAGAAGCAGTCACTAAAATTTCGCTAATACATTAAAGATACCCCATGTACCTACTACAGGGTGAACCCATGATTACGAACAACTTTTTCTATAGGACCAACTTTCCTACTAAAAAATACAAATCTGCTGTTCTATACAAAAGTACAATACCTACTTTACCAAAATATATGGAACAACTGATTTTTATTTTTTAGTAGAAAAGTTGGTCCCATAGAAAAAGGTGTTCGTAATCATGGGTTTGTCGAATGTTTTCATCATCCCTCAAAGTTTGTCGAATGTTTTCAATTTTACCCTGTAGATTATTATTTAGAATGTGACTACATGATTAGAATTCAAAAGCTGTCGAAAGTATGACGCACTGTGTTTTTTTTCGAAACAGCGTGCACTGCAAGAACGAAAACTATTCGAGACTCCTATACAGGATGACTTTTTAATCAGTACGCAAACTTTTCTTACGATACCTATCAGTATCGCTGATAAAAAAAAAATCTGATTTCGATACCCCTTTTTAACGTCTTAGAGGATTAATTTCGTAAAATGCCGAAACACGAGTGTCACAAATTGTGTTGGAGAGTACTATTACCCAGTTTCAAGTCATTTGGACGATGTTTTTTTTTTCCAAACAAAAATTTTGATTTATTTTCATGCTTCAGACGATTTAGCTTGAAATTTTTATATGAAACGATATAAAACAAAAAATACGGGTCTGGTACATTTTTATAATGTTTCAAAATTTGCTGATTAAACACTATAAATAAACACTTCTCACTCAAAAGCCCACATTAAGATTAGTGAGAACAAATGGTTTTCCCTTGTGTCGTGGGTCCCTTGGAACACACAAAGACAGACACAAACACCCATGACCCGAGAACAAACATCTGCAAACATCTGATTTAAAAAAATAACCTGGTATAATTCGAGGTTATTAGCTTTCAAACGTATGAAGCAGTGAAAAAAATTTCGCAACAACGGGCATCGCTAGAACGATATTCGAAAAAAAAATTTACGGAACCCTGCCTGTGTTACCAGAATAACATCAACTAATTAGGTAGAAATACCTACCCTATGGACTACGCAATAAAAGGGACGGCTAAATATCCCTGAATAAACAAAGTCGCTCTCATTATTTCTTTTTTTCAGGAGTAAACGTTTATTGTTTCACTTAATCTTATCGCTATAAGCCGAAAACGGCTAGAGCAATTCAAATGATTTTATATTTTTGTTGTATTTATAATTATCTTTGTAATTGTATGAGAGAGCATTTTTGGAAAATTCACCGGGAAAATTAACATGGTAACGAAGTCGTGGGTGGAAAAGGAACGGAGTCAGATAGTAGCCGCTTCGCTGCAAAGACTTTACTTGCGAAATCCTAGTCATGGTCAAGCGTTGTTATGTTATGTTTGTCAGGCGTTCTCCGCACTTAGCCTCTCAATTGGGCCATTATGCGTGATATTGTTTGGACTAGCTATGTGATATTGTTTGGACTAGCTAGCCAGCCAATGTCCCTCCAGAAGCACGCAAGACTTCTCACGTTCCTGCATGCCTCTGACAGGGATCCCGGGTTATGCAGGATCTGTGCCCGTTGTGCTTCCACGCTGTGGCATTCCATCACAATATGCGCTGGAGTCTCTTCTGTCTCCGTGCAGCCGCGGCATAGGGGACTGTCTGTGATGCCCATGTTAAACATGTGCCTGTTTAGCGGACAGTGGCCTGTCATTATTCCTACCACTCTTCTTAGGTGTTTTCTGGGCAGGTGCAACAAACTTCGTGTTAGGCGTTTGTTTAGTGTTAGACCGATAGAAACCCGCCACATCTGCGCCCGCTGTCTGACTTGCGCCCTTAAAACTTCTTCAAGTATTTAGTAGGGACAAAACAAACATAAAATAAAATACACATTATTCTGTAAAATCAAAATAATCACAAGAGAATATGGGAGGAATCTGTTATTTGTGTGATTCTGAAAAAAAAGGAAAACTCCAGTAAACACAGGTCCGCTCGTTTGCCCATTATCGTGTGTCGAGAACACCCAATTCCATGTTTACTCCATGCTCCGCGCACGCTATCGCTAACTGCTTCATTTTATTAAAGTCAACCATAACTTTATTACTTTAAAGTCGATATTCGATTGCGTAGCCAAGATTGATCAATCACATGTTTAATTTGCATTCTTTAATAAAGGATAAATTTGTTCTGAAAAATTTATCGGAACTATAATTTCAGTTTTTTAAGCTTAAATAGCTGGAAAAAAATGAAAATTTAAGTTAGTTTTTTGAAAATTTATTTGCAATGTTTTTGTTCAAATGAACTTATTTTATTAATAGTGCTGATATTCTCTTGTGGAGTTTTTAATAGCATACCGTTTTCTTGACAGAAATTAAATAAATGCCATTCATGTTACACATTAAAAGGTCCACATATGGTTTACCTTGTGATGTTTCTTAGTACGCATACAAAGACGGACAAAAACACCCAGACCCGAAAACAGACATGTGTTGTACCCTAAAAAATTTTCATTATACGGCAATTGAATCCATAAAGTCTTTGCTGGAGATAGATTTATTAACCATGAGTCAAAATCAAGATAAGATAGACATAATTGCTTCTAAAAATGTGTTATATTGTACAATGTTTTTATACAATTAAAGAATTAACAAATAGGATGTAGAAGAAATACGACATAGAACTCAGCATACTTGCTGTCTATGGTGATTTTCAGCTATGGAAAATTAGTAACCTCCTAGTGTAACTTTGCGATTAGGTACGAGTAGGTACTATTTTATCCGTTCAAGAGGCAAAATTTAGAACTATCAAAACCTCGTATACTTGAGTCGCTCCGACCAGCAGCACCACCGCTAACTGTACGTTAAGTTGCAAACTATATTTTGACTTTTGCATCCCAATATATATATGACAATCTTTTATATGTGAAGAAAAATGAACATTTGTTTAAGAAAAATAGCGATAGGCACAATGTAAATACTAGGACCAAGCATAAACTGGATGTACTAGACAGTCGTCTCCACAAGGTCACGAACTCTTTTATGGGTCAATGTATACGGTTCTATAATAAGATTCCCATGTGTATTCAAAATTTACCTTTGGATAAATTTAAGACAGTGATTAAACAAAAACTTTGCAAAAAGGGCTATTACAAAATTTCTGATTATCTATCAGACAGGCAGCCATGGGAATGAACTGTTCAGCTCTAGAGTTATTTCAGATTTAGTTAAAATTAGTAAATGAGAAAATTTGTAATGCGATTTAAAAGAGCAACCTCAGAGTTTCCTGCCTGTTCTTCTCTGAGGAAGACTACACCTTTGCGAATAAGCGTAGAGTCAGTAGGATCAAAAGAACGAATGCGTATGTATGTATTTAAATCATTTAATGTATGTTTGTATGTATTTCATTGTAATCTTGACTTGTTTTAAATGACATCCTGAATGTCCTATAAAATAAAGATTTTTCTATTCTATTCTATTCTAGCAACTTAACATTCAGTTAGCAATGGCGCCCCATGGTAGCTGTCATCAAATGAATGAAGTTTAGATAGTTCTAAATTTCGCCACGTGAACGGATGAAATGGTCATCATTGTCATTCCATCGCCATTTAGACGCCATTTTGGTTAGTGGAATAGCCACCCGGATACCTCAATGAGGGAGCCGTCTATACCTACCTTCATCTTCATCTTACCAACCCATATACGTCCCCACCGAGGGGCACGGGCCTCCCTTCGAAACACGAAGGGGATTTAGGCCATAGTCCACCACGCTAGCCCAATGCGGGTTGGTAGACCGCTCGTCTTTCGAAAATGAATTTTCTTGGACGGGTGGTTTCATCACGATGTTTTCCTTCACCGTTAAGCAAGTGATAATTAGATATCCGTACATAAATCCAAAAAGACAAATTTAGTGGTAGAGGCCCGCACCAGGATTTGAACCCGCGACCTTCGGATTACAAGTCTGGCTCATTACCAACTGGGCTATCACCGCTCCTGGACTATACCTACCTATTTTCTAAAACAAAAGATGAAACAAGAACGATTTCTAAGTAGCCCATAAGCACCCTGTATAAACTCTTAATACACACTTAAAAACTCAAATCTTCCCGCGAATCTCCCCGGTACGGGTTAAAGTTTCATTTCGCAATAAAGCTAAATTGCATTGTCTTGCGGTCCCTACTGTATTACGTTGCTAAGAATTTCAGATACTCTTGGGAGATACTTACGCCGGTCTATTTTTCCTCGAGAACCTTCCTTTATTGGTCTTTTTGAGGTAGAAGGAAGTTTTGCTTTTAGAAGTAAAGTTTATACATTTCAGACTTGCTGTAGACTAATATTGAAAAAAGAAATGAAAATGAAAAATTTATTTATTTTCGGTTTGCGCTTACAACATTTGAGTTGGCATCTCCTATTAAGTATTACAATACTTGTGCCAGGAGATACCGTAGCTACATAAATGCGCGATGTTTCGTTATGTATATAGATAGTTGTGAACTGTGGAAACTGCATATAAATACGATCGTTATTACAATAAATTCATAAACACTACTGCGCTTGCGACTTTCACTTATACACCCTTACTCGACCTTACGACTGTAAAATGCTGAGACTGGTACATATACGGATTCATCGCTCACATACCGCATCAGCTTCCACAATTTGTAAAGGTGATAAAGTATTATGTCTGTTCTATTTTCACGTCTAAACCGCTGCACCGATGTTGATATGGTACGAAGTTAGTTTAAACTCTCACAAAATCTAACATCTAAAGTTCTGAGATATATACGTTACTTGTACACTAAGCCATGCTTATAAGGTGAAGAAAAACATCCAGATCAAAACCTGCACATTCGGGCGACTGAATGTATAACCATGATCGACAGGTTCCCCTGTTAGCAGGGTCACGAAGGTCAGATGGCAGACGCTCTCGATAATGTCTCGACTTGCCAAATTCTGGATCTAGACAAGCGTAGCCTAAATGAGAAACATGACTAAGCGCTAGGAAGAAACTAAGCAATTACTAGTCACCACCTATGGTCATTAAGTAACTAACTTAAACAGACTCATCAAAAGCACATTAATCGGATCACAACATCGTAGCACAACTGTTACCCTTAACATTAATTAGATTTATGCTTCAAGCAGATATTCTACATATTAAGTACTTGCGCAGTAGCCAAGAGATCTAAATTATTAGCCTCTATGCTTGCTTAGTGACGGCGAATCATGCCAAATTGTGGCATAGCAGAGATAATAGGCCTTGCTTGGACGATGTATAACCGTATTAAGACTCCTGCGTCCTGTAAATGATATTTGACGCAATTACACACAAATTTTAGTTTATACTGTCTTAATAGTTACACAATACAATGTAATCTTTTGTAAGTGAAACGTCTATGTTTTTTTAAACATTGTTTATCAGACAAATTAGTATAGTAGTATCAGAAAATAATAAACAACAGTAATAATTAAAAGTTACCATTACAAAAAAGTAAGTTGTAGATTAGTGTAGACAATTTAATAAAAATGATTTTTTAGTTCAAAATAATTTATTAATTTTTAACCCCTGACAAAAAAAGAGGTGTTATAAGTTTGACGTGTGCGTCTGTCTGTTATAAGTTCGAAGTGTGTGTCTGTTTTTATTTATTTGAAGGATCACGTTGATCGAGATAGTTCTTAACCATGTTTGATTAAAATGCGTCCTGCCACTTCAAGCGAAGAATGTTGGGGGAGATAAAACACTTTTCATTACTCATACTCAGAAAGTAGGTCTGAAGTTGCCTACGGAGCGGCTTGAAAATAATAATTTTCAAGCCTAGGGAGAATCGCTTTCAACTGACAGCTGTTACATTAAGTATAAAAAAATATATTCCAACTTCCTATACAGTCACTCTATTACTTACAGCGCGATGTAAAATTGAAATAACAAAAGTTAAGTATTCATTAAAGAATACTTTTTTAAATGAATTTATAATAATTTACTTTTAGCTATTTCTTTAACATAAACATAGATTTTGGCAGAATATTCACCATTTTTTTCAATTATGGAAAAATAATGGCTGAATAGATGGCCAGCCACAGAAAAAAAAACATAATAGGCAGGAAAGTGGCATTCCGATCTTCATTTGCTTTTTTTCGAATTGTAGAGTTTTGTAACTTTCGCATAGCAGCAATGAGTTCAGCTTATTCATGTTTTCATTTTTACTTTATTTGTATTCGTAATGAAAAGCAGTCTTTACCTTGGGTGAAAGACTTATTTAGTCCCTGGAACTAAATATTAGCTCCCTCGCTACGCTCGGTCGCCAAACCCCGTCTCGGGACATAAATAAGTTGCTTTCACTCCTAAAGTAACAATATACTATTAAATATTAGAGTTATTTTATTACAAAGCCATAGTTAGAATATAAAAATAGTAATACAAACCACTTTTCTTCAGAAATGTAGTTAAAAAAAAAAAACAAAAAAAAAATCTGCAGTACACAACAATCCCAGAAACTCGTTTAAATTTAAATCGCAGGACAGAACAACGTGCGTTTGTATACGAAACAATTTCAGAAACGCCAAACTTGCAAATTGGAGTCTAAAAATTGCGTTGCGTTTGATGCACGTTGAAAATTTAATCAGTGTGCGCGCCGAATCGTAGCCCGTCCGCTCGTTGTGATATGAACACGAGAAACACAACAGATTTTTTCACCTCTTTATAGGATTTCCGAATAAAACTGCCCAGTAAAATGTGTTTGATAAATAACACGGTTGATCGGTTACCATGGTATAACATGGGTATCGTAAGAGACGACTAAGGAAACACAAATGAGACGTGCCTCCTATTAACCCACCTCACGCAACGACACCTCAATTTGTTCTGAATCTCATGCGGTGTGGTAGGTTTTGTGAAGGGCCGTCTTCTGAGTTAACTCGCTTCATCGTCGACCTCATCTATGACCTTGGTCAAGATTGAGGTCAACAGTTAACCCATCTTATAATAAATAAATAAAACTGGCAAGTGCGAATCGCGCACGAAGGGTTCCGTTCCGTACCATTACCTATAAAACCAGCCAAGTGCGAGTCGGACTCTATAAAACCATTACTTCTATAAAAGCGGCAAAAAAAACACGTTTGTTGTATGGGAGCCCCCTCAAATATTTAATTTATTCAACTTTTTATTATTTGTTGTTATAGCAGAAACCGAAATACACCATCTGTGAAAATTTCAACCTTGTAACTATCACAGTTCATGAGATATATAGCCTCGGGACAGACTTTCTATAAAAACGAGCAAAAAAATCACTTTTTCTTGTATGGAAGCCCCCTTAAATATTCTAGGAAATGTTAATCCATAAAATACTATTTCTACCTACAGTGAGAACCAATACTTACGGTGTAATCTGTGTATTGCGTATTTACTCAGTTTGCATTTGCCAATTAAATTAAGAGTATTAAAAAAGTATCGAGTTTGACATGAAATAATTACCACCTACACGTATCCCGGCGGCGTCAGGTTCGTTGCTGTACAACGAGTTTTAATAATTACAATTATATTCTGCTTGATGGCATCAAGCAGGCGCAGGGCGTTGTAACTGATAATATACATACTTAAAATATATAAATATGTATACATAGTGTTTCTTAATAAATATTGTTTATTGTACAATAAAGGATTAACATACATACAAATACTCAACAAAGAAGTATCCAAACATAAAAAAATAGAATAATGCTTAGTTCTATTTAAAATGTATGTAAAAATAGACCTGTTGGAGCCTTTAGGGAAGTACGTAATTACTGATTTTGAAGTTAATTAAAAAAATAGATTAATACCTTTAAATTACAATTTTATTTAATTTTAAATTTTAATTTTTTTTTAAATTTTAAATTATACCATTTTTGCAAATAATTGCGAATCCCTAAGTTAAAGCAAACTTATGTGCCATCAGTGTTTTAAATCTCATTTAAGATTAGTCTGTGACGTGTTGCTTCGCAACGGTTGTTGATTAGATGTCAATATAATAAAATAAGTAAATGACTTGTTAAAAGAAATCACGTTTGTTATATATAATATGGGAGCCCCCTTAAATATTTAACTTAATCTATTTTTTAGTATTTGTTGTTATAGCAGAAAATTCATCATCTGTGAAAATTTCAACTGTCTATCACGGTTCATTAGATACAGCCTGGTGACAGACGAACGGACGGACGGACAGCGGCGCCTTAGTAATAGGGTCTCATTTTTACCCTTTGGGAACGGAGACTTAAAATGTACCTAAAGGTGAAGATTTGTAATTGTGCAACTGTATAGTTGTAAAGGTGGACCGACGATCTGGTAAAGATTGCGGGAAGCCGCTGGATGCGGGTGGCGCAGGACCGATCGAGGTGGAGATCCCTGGGGGAGGCCTATGTCCAGCAGTGGACGTCTTGCGGCTGACATGATGATAATTATGATGATAGTTGTAAATCTTCCTAGTTAAAAAAAATGTTTTGATTTCAAAACCTTAAAGTTCCGATTTAATATATCATGTACTTATAAAATATTAGCAAATCTACTAACTCAAGTGTACTATGAAAACAACACTAATGCAAACGAGGTATTGATATAACGGCAAGGCCAAATTATTTATTTTTTATTATGAGATGGGTTAACTCTTGATATCAATCTTGAACAAGTTAGATGACGTCGACGATAGAGAGAGAGTTAATCCGGAAAATACAATAAAGGCGGACTTCGGAAACCAGACGGCCCTTTACAGAATCTACCACTACTATTGTTACTATTATATGTGCTATTATAATTTATGCTTAAAAGTGTTTAATCTGCACCTGGGATTTTTTTCCATAATACAAATTTAAAAACCTTTCAATTTAAAAAAAAAAAATCTTAGGTAAACTCTTGACCACAATCTTGCTGCCCAAAGGACTAAGATGAGGTCGACGATGGAACGAGTTTACCCGGAATTGCCCTTAAAGGCACTGGTTATCCTACTCACCGACGGAACACAGCTAGCTGTTTGGTGTCGGACTTCGGTAGGAGGGTGGTACGAAGCCAGACGGCCCTTTGCAGAGCCTACCACTGTGTTATGGGACCTTCGACCGTCATCTCAATATGAGAAAAATTATGTCGATATAGAGTGACCATAATATCATAAGAGTTTAAAAATATGCTATAACTAGTCAGTTCCTTTAGATAACAACCTTTTAAAATTTTTATGTAAAAATAACTAGGAATTTAGAATAATTTCAAGAAAAAAAACTCAAAGAATCTTGTGTCGACAAAGATGGAACGTAATGTTGCGTGACTTTATGTTATATGAAATATTTTGCGAACGCGTTTCGAGCAAAACGCGAAAATTCCCCTTTCAATTACAAATAATGATGGATGACAAAGTTCGCAACACAAAGACTGGAAAATGTATCTGATGTATTGTGCGCGTTTTGTGTGCCTATTAGGTACATAATATTGTTACGAGATTTTTTTTTACCAATGTTAGCTTTTCAGAGATCCGTAGGTGGGTTGTGATAGACGAAAGTTGTGACATAGTCGAATTTTGGAAACAGAGCGCGTTTGTGAGTTGCAGTCTTGATTTAAGAAGCGCCCGCTGTTGTAAGCCCGCTAGCAGTTACAGCAGGCCGAGTACGATAGTGACAACGCCGCGACAACACCGCGGTCCTATGTCAAAATGTCAACATTGGCATCGCCATAGGGCGAGCGAGCCTTTGCGCTGGACCCTCGCGCAATCAAAGTGAAGTTTCAGCGTGAGCCGATCGCGAGTTTGTCGTTATCGTGCTAGAGCTGCTGATGTCGAAAAATTACTTAATTGCACCATTAGGTTTATGAAATTAAGTGACTCTACAAAACACTCAGCGGAATATATTGCAGAGTCGTGAAGGCAATCTCTCACTTTATCTCTTTATTCTTTATTGTTCACACTTATAAATATAAATATGTCGGATAATGCAATTCTTTTGAAAAACGACAAAGAAATTAAAATTAATACTTCAAAACAAAAATATTGGTCAATCATTTCTTGTTGCGTTCAGCTGAAACCAATCAAAAATGTATACATCTGCTAAAACCCACTTGTATGAAAATATGTTAGAAACTTTGTAGAGAAAGTTGCATTCGAATGCAATCTGAATATGTTTTTACAATTTTATTTTCAATTCGTCTTACTATGTTACGCGAAGAATATGTACCTATTTGTTAACACTAAAAGTATTAGTACTATAGCTTTCCATCCGGGATTTCTTTCCCGTAGGAATTTGAGAAATTCTAGTTTTATGTAGTTTTTTTTTGCTCAAGGATTGTATTGTTGTAAAATCCTTTATTGCACATCAAACAAAGTAAATACATTAAAAACAAAAGAGATAAATATTAAATAAATTTAAGGTACAAAGGCGGACTTATCCCACAAGGGGATCTCTTCCAGTCAACCTACGAGAGAGCGAGAGGATTCATGATACGTAGGCGTACAACAGGAAAATAGTAGAGACAGAAATAGGTATTGAATATTATCATGGAAATAGATAAATAAATATTTGATATGTAACTAGTATCCTGAAATATTTAAATAAATACATAAATATAGTATAGATATGTACACATAATATAAACATATACATATAATATTACGAGAGAGGAATAGTCTTAACTCAAAGCATCAGCGGTATAACCAAGGTGTTTTTTTAATAAAGGATTTTTTTTTTATTATAAGATGGGTTAACTCTTGACCTCAATCTTGACCATAAGGTCAAAGATGAGGTCAACGATGGAGCGAGTTAACCCAGAAAATGCCTATAAAGGCACTGGTACTCCTACGCACCGACGGAACACAGCAAGCTGTTTGGCGTCGAACTTCGGTAGGAGGGTGGTCGCGAACCAGACGGCCCTTTACAGAGCCTACCACACCGCATGAGACCATAGGACGACACCTCAGATTCAGAAAAAAATGAAGTGTCGTTGCCTGGGATGGATTACTAGGAGACAGGTCTCATTTGTGTTTCCTTAGTCGCCTCTTACGACACCCACGGAAAGAGATGGGGTGGTGTTATTCTCATCCGATCACCACACGGTGATCGGTTGAGAATGTAGTATTCTAATAGTTTTTGAGTTTATCGGTCCATTTGAGTTTTTTTTTTATTATAAGATGGGTTAACTCTTGACCTCAATCTTGACCATAAGGTCAAAGATGAGGTCGACGATGGAGCGAGTTAACCCAGAAAATGCCTATAAAGGCACTGGTACTCCTACGCACCGACGGAACACAGCAAGCTGTTTGGCGTCGGACTTCGGTAGGAGGGTGGTCGCGAACCAGACGGCCCTTTACAGAGCCTACCACACCGCATGAGACCACAGGACGACACCTCAGATCCAGAAAAAAATGAAGTCCACCAGATCCACCTCAGATCCAGAGTTTATTCGTTACAAGCATAAAAATACAAAAATACTATTATTTATTATTTATTTTATTTATTTAAATTATTAAACATAAAATTTACACTGTTTCTTAAAAATAAAGCCCCACAAAACTGCTTGAGCAGTTTGTCTGCGCGGGCAAGAGTCTCTAATTACATAGTACTATAAACTTAATTTCAAATGAGTTAAATATCTATCTATTCAGCTTCAAGTGTATGGAGCAGATGCTTTTTTAAATATTTTTTAAATCTGCCTATCTTGGGCTCTGGAAGCTTATTCCCTAACTGCGATAGAGATAGTGATAGTGATTGCGATAATTCAATGCGATAGTGATATTGAATGCAATAGCAAAAGTGGATGTTGAAAATGAATGATATTTTACCACTGAATGATATAGGTATGACGGGTTTTCATTGGCTAATAAATTGCCAAACTACCAAATTCATTCGTGTCGGTAACTAATTTAAAATATTTGTCTCTTGTATATTCCTCTCGCTTTCTCGTTCATTTAGTACTTCCTGTCTGAAGTTTGCGATTTTCAATACATTCATTCTACACGGTGATCAATTAAATGACATGTATAGTAAAAATAAGTTAAAGAGAGATGGGGTTGTAACTAAAGTGAATTAAAGTGAGACAGCACGTAGCAACTAATACACTGACCTGAAAACAAGCTTTGTAACCTTCTTTTCATGATCCCATCTTTGAAACTTTTAGATAAAAAAATCTTCACATTTGAATTAGGTTCAGTACATACCTAGATATGTTATAAGTAATTTGTTAAATACTAAAACGTTAAAAGAGGATATTGCTCTGTATACCTGAGGTCAATAATTAAATATTGATGGCAATAATTACTTAAATGCTAGACTATAATTATGAGAAACTTATATTGTGCCAGCTGCCAACTCTTTTCTGGGAGACTTTAAAAGCCAGTTAGTGGGTTTTGCTGTGGCTGAAAAACTGACAACCTATTTAAAACAATATTAATGTTCTATCTTATATTATGACCGTCAGAATGTAGGTTAGGTATGTAATTGTTTTACAACCATTATGATGCTCTGCTTACTCCGTCAGGGATTTAGGCTTCAGTGTATATATATGTTTAAATAAAATTTTACTGAAACTCAGAGCCAAAATGAGTTATCTAGCCATCCGAAACGTAGTAAATTTATGTTTTTCTTTCCATTAATTTCACTAACCCATTCATTAGTCAAAATAATACAAAATAAAGACAAATAGCATAGCACTATTTGCTTGTGTTGTGTAATGGTGCTGGCGCATGTAGCGTTCCACATAAGACTGCGACCTTTGCCTCGGTACCAATGTGGTACTACCGGGCCTATTGCCATGTTTCGGGAAAGGCCGGGCTCTAGAAAACAAGGCTAAGACATTTCTTGTTCAATAACATTTTTCCAAGATCAGTAATAAGTTAATAACTTGCTCCTCCCAGGTCTCTCATCTTTAAAAGAACTCGTCATTCTACAAAACTTCAATAATAAAACCTGGGTCTTCTTCTTCCTCCTACTACTGTAATTGGATTGTAGAGATTACGTAATACTCGTAAATAATAAAAATTGATTATTATTATTTTCTTGTTCGTGTTTTACTGCCAAATCAAATGGATCCCTTTGAGTACAGAACTCTAAAACACATAAAACTTTTTGTATTTTTCTATGAAAGAGGTGTCTATTGTTTATTTTATCTTTTTACTATATTTACTCTGTTTATCAAAAGTGTCAAAATTTGTCAACGTCAGTCCACGTAGAAGTAAGTATTTTATTTGTAAATATGATATTTAAATGGTTATGTTATAGTCCCGTAAATAACAGGTTTTTTACATTAGTAGTACGATAATACATCTATGTTATACCTACAACAGAAAGCAAAAAAAAAAATATTGCAAAAAAACTATTTTGCAAAAAATGGCAAACGTGCGCAGGGTTTTGAAACCACAACTTCAGGCACAAGCCACTCAATATCGTTTAAATGTCAAGCTCTTCTTATATATACAATTTCTTATATATAAAATTGGACGTCCTGATTCACTGACTTATCAACACCCAGCCCAAACCCTCAGACCTAGAAAACTAAAATTTAGCAGAAAGGTGTCTTTTGTAAAGGTTGTAAGTACTAAGAAAGGAATTTTCGAAATTCAACCCCTGGGGTGGTGAAATGGGGGTTCAGAGTTTGTATGGAGAAAACAATTTTTTTGGACATTTTAACTCGAAACTTCGTCAAGATTAACCTTAAGGCAAATAAAGGGACGAGTGTTTCCAGATTTTTCGAAAATCAAGGTGTCAAGAATGAAATGGGTGACTAAAACAGTTCTTTGCGCGAGAGCGTAGCCGCGGGTAAAAGCTAGTCTATTATATTTACGACATCAAAGGTATTTTGCATAATTTTCATTCATAAATCTGTTTGCAGGGTAATTGATAGAAAATGACGTCTACACTCTAACTTCATCCACACAAAACCACGAAAATGCAAAGTTACAAATTCAAGATCAAAGATTTGTAAATACCTCAAGTATGTATCTTATATATACGAGGAACGACAGACAGTGGGCCAAGACAGCCTCGAATGGTGGTTAATGGAAGCAACAAGGCCAATGAGCAGACCAACCAGCCCGATGGTCAGAAGATATCGTCAAAATGACGGGACCTCTATCGATGAGGTTAGCACAGAACCGTGACGATTATCGCTACAGAGAAGAAGCCTATACCCAGCAGTGGGTTGATGTGGGCTGAGTATAATGATGTACCTTATCAAACTATTTTCATGATAGCTTTCCGCGCGCGACTTCGTTCCCGTGGGAATTTGTAAAAATGATGTAGTACCTAGCCTATGTTACTCAGGGATAAATCAGCATTTTAATGGTGAAATAATTTTTGAAATCGGTCCATAAATGGCGGAGAAATCGGTGAACATACATTCAAAAAAACGTACATACAGTCGAACATAGAACCTTCTCCTTTTTTGAAGTCGTTTAAAACTACAAATCTTCCCTCTTTAATTAAATATTAGTATCGATAAAAAGTAGTTATCTTTTACTATACAAAGTTTTATTGTATTTCAGTTATCGAGACATCATCCAATTGCCGTCGAAGTTGGTACAAATGAGTGACATGACTTATGAAGTTTTGAAACGTGGAGGTTCAAGAGAGGATATCAGCTCTTGAAAATAAGTAACAAAGATGTAAAATGACCACACTTGAATAACTTTAATGCTCTTTTATATTAAAATAAAATACATGAACTAAATTGAATTTTGATTTTTGTGCTTGGGGAAAATCTGTGAAAAAAAAAACATTAAAATTAACTTATCATATGCATTCTAAGATATAAGCACAAGCTTATATATATTTGATATATTTTACTTTTATTATTAACGCGAGTGCGTCTGATTGTTTACCATTCAATGTACCTAGTTTGTTTCACAAAATAATAATAATGAGTTTAGAATAATTATGACCCTACCCTACTATAAACTTGGAAGCATGGAAGCTACAGTAGCTTCCATACTAGACTAGGAGTAAAAGAAAAACATAGAACGTGCCAGCTGCCTACTATTCCCAGGCATACTGTAAAAGTCAGTAAGTGAGACGCGAGGGTTTTGCTGTATTGTGGGGAAAAGGCTGACAACCTCTCACCACTTACATCATTTTTCATCTTATAACCCTTTTGAATATATGTCAAACGTGGCATCAAGTGGTTTTAAAACCACTGATGCTCTGCCTACCCTGATAGGGATTATAGGGATGAGCATATGTATATGTACTATAAACGTAAAAGTTTGAGACGGACGGAGTTTAGTTACACCTTCACAAAAAAAACAATTCAAGGGATTTTGGACAACTTCACAGGAATGTAGTTTTTATTTTATTTATTTACTTAACTTAATGCACTAAAAGTACAAGGGCGGACTTAATGCCCAATGGCATTATCTACCAGTTTACCTTAGGGTGATTGGTGAGAGTGAGTGGTAGCCACACCTTATCCGAGGTGAAAGATAAAATATTAAATTATAAACATTATACTTACGAAACTAAACAAACATAAATAATAATAATAAACATAAATACATATGCCCTAATAAGTATATTATAAAGTGTCAAGCTTAGCGTGCTCTTGATAATATAAGTAAGAAAAATGCTTTTCTATGCTCAAACAAATACGATAGAGTTATCTTAATGCTGTAAGGAAGGTAAAGACTCCAAATAATATGTTTGTCATTATAATTTTTCAATTTATTGATTTTATTAGGAACACTTACTTCGAGTGCCTTTAATGTAAGTACCTTATTAAACTTTATTCATGATAGATTCCCGCGCGGGACTTCGTTCCCGTGGGAATTTAGAAAAATGATATCCTAGCCTATGTTACTCGGGGATAATGTAGCATTCTAATAGTGAAAGAATTTTTAAAATCGGTCCAGTAGTTTTTGTGTTTATTTGTTACAAACAAACATACAATAAATAAAAAAATTATAAAAATGTTTACCGACTTCAAACTTAAAGGCACCCATTTAGATATTACTTCTTTTTTTCGTTGAAGTCAACAGCCAAGGCATATATCACAATATTAAAAATGGCTCTCAGTTCACATTTCTGCAATGTGTAATGGGATTTATATTTACAGATAAAACTAACTCAGAGGCTACGTAAAGGTTTAAGAAAATACGCTATTAGTTCTTGATTCACAGGGTTTTTTGTTTTGTTTGATAAGTACTATGTGAACCCACTGTTGGACTGGACAAGCTCCACCGAACTTCTTTTTGGAATCTTCTGTGGGTAAACACACTTCACACTTAACTATACCTATATGATAAGAAGAAGAAGTGTGTTAAGACATAGAATATAATAGAAAAACCTTTATTTTATAGGAAATTCAGGATGCCACTTAAAACAAGTCAAGATTACAATGAAATACATACAAACATACATTAAACGATTTAAATACATACATACGCATTCGTTCCTCTGATCCTACTGACTCTACGCCTATTCGCAAAGGTGCAGTCTTCCTCAGAGAAGAACAGGCAAGAAACTCTGATATCATATATCTATCTGTACACTTACGACTATGATCCCTTTTACGTACGAGTATGTGGTGGTATGTGGTTTAATTACCCAAGCTTAATTGTAATTAAAATTTGCTCGATAATGATAACCCAATGAGAAATATCATAATTTGGGAAACACTTCTTCATCTCGTCCTCGTTTTGCAGTTTAAACTTCTATTTCCAAAGAAAGGATTCACGTTAGGAAGTTCAGACATTGTCAAAATGTAAAATATGTTATTTTATTTGGATATCCAGACGTTTGATATGATGAACATTGAATATCTCGGAAATGGTGTTAAATAATGATTTTAATACATTGTTTAAAAAAATCATGATTTGAGAACGTTAAAAATTAAGTGGCATACGAGACGACCGCCTGTATTGGACATATACGTACTAACACTTGGGTTGGCAGAGCGTCAAGCAATCAAAAATACTTAGGGTTCTAATATGATCCATAATCAGGGGTATAATGTATAATGTAGCCGGTTTGGTCAATTGGTAGTGACGCTGCCTCTTGATCGGCGGGTCCTGGATTCGATCCCCAGTCGGGGCAAACATTTGTGTAAAAAGTAGATGTTTGTTCTCGGGTCATGGGTGTTTGTGTTTGTCTTTGTGTTTTCCAAGGGACCCACGACACAAGGGAAAACCTTAGTGTGGGCCTCTGAGTGTGTAGCGTTTATTTATTTATAAAAATGGTACAGCTTGACGATCTTTTGCAAAATTTTTGCACTTTTTTATATACAGCCCGCCGTGGTGGAGCATATTTACTCGTAAGATGCATCATTATTCCCCCAACAAATTCCGAAGTACCCACAAATACGTATACATACGTTTAATTTGCTATAATTGCGTAACAATAATCATGTTTTTTATCAATCACACGAGAAAAATAACATAATAATAGTATTTCTCAGAAGTAAACAAACACCAGAACAATATAAAATAACCCCTTTTTCTGGTTAAAAAGCATGTCAATACTTCCCAATATGGCTATTTCTATTTACCTCATTAATTTTTAAGAGAGCAGTATCTCCCAAATTACTTTTTCTTGTTAAATAACATTAGTATTTTTGAATAATTACAAAACATTTCATAAGAAATTATCAAATAACATGAAAATCATTGACAAATTGACAATTACATTCATTCAGTATCATTCAAAATGTCATTCTCTGTCTTTGTTCCAGTTATAACAGCTTGAGAATTCGGACAGTATAACATGAAGTTGGCCATTTCCTGTTCCATCTATAATTTATTTGACAGTAATTGATTGCGATAAGATTGCGATACAGCTTGATTATCACTATCGCACTTAGAGAATAAGGTCCCTGATCTTATGAACTCAGGCAAACTGTTGAGAAAATAAGGTACTCTCTTTTTTAGAGTCCTATCTCCAAAGTAATTGGTGACTCTAGGTACAACAAATTTGCCTGAGGTCACAGATCTTGTTACATGGTCGTCACTATCAACAAGTGTTAAAGATGAGATGGAGCCGTGGTTGTGTACAGCTAGAACATACTTATGCTTAAGGCTAATTGGAAGACTAATCTTTCCTATTTATAATATTAGTGTAGATAAGAGGCGATTGTAGAATAATTTATTGCATGTTAACATTTATTAAAATATTAATTGTCAGCTCGACTTTGCTTATTTGTTTTATTTTTCTTACGATTCATTATTCAAAAAAGAATTTGAAAAACCATGTGCGGAACCCTATAACCAGAATTTGTTGCAAATCTCCTTTCCTATCGTCTAAGTATACTCATCATCAAGTCATTAGAAAACTTGGTTAACCTTCATAACGGTTTCAAATTACCAAATGGCCTCTTAGTTGGTTTAAAGACTGTATGTAGTCAATCGACAACATACGGAACTGACGATAGATAAACGTGCCATCCAAAGCACGGTAGCGCATAAATCTATCAGATTCCCTACCCCAGTGTAAGCTGCTAAACCTAAATGTTCGAATCCAAACAGTGAGCGTCAAAGGGCTGAGAGAGCTTTTATTGTTTGTTATCTTGAACGAAATCAACAAAATGCAATAGCAAATGTTTACCATCATCATCATGTAATCCTGTTATCCCTCATCAGGGACATAGGGCTCTCAGAAAGGATTTCCACTCTTCTCTGTTTTGGGCGGCAGCTTCGATGTCTTTCCAACCGAGACCAGTTGATGCAGCCTCTTTATCAACTGACCGTCTCCAGGTGGTACGTGGACGGCCCGGCTTTCTTGTACCACAAGCTTGCCATATAAGGCTTTGTTTAGACAGATGGTTATTTGGTCTCCTCAAGACGTGCCCAATCCAGCGCCATTTTCTTATAAGAATCTCTTTGCTCATTGGTTTTTGGTCAGTTAGCTCCCACAGTCTTGCATTAGGGATGGTTCGTGGCCAACAGATTCCCAGGATGCGGCGTAAACATTTGTTCACGAACACCTGAAGTTTGCTGGTGACGTCATTCTTGACGAGCCATGTCTCGCATCCGTACAGGAGGACTGACTTGACGTTCGAGTTGAATATTCTTATTTTTGTTAGTTGTGTGATTATTCATGACGTCCAAACGGGTTTAAGCTGTGCGTATGCGGCTCTTGCCTTGTTAATACGCGCTTCTACATCAGCTTCTGTTTACTATAGTAAATGTAATGCAATTGCATTTTGTTGATTTCGTTCATGATAACAAACAATTAGCTTATCAAGGAAAGCTCTCTCAGCCCTTTGACGCTCACTGTTGAAATTCGAACATTGAGGTTAAGCAGATTACACTGGGATAGGGAACTTGATACAAATATGCGCCACCGTGCTTCGGAAGGGCACGTTTATCTGTCGTCGGTTCCGTATGAACCTTTTTATAATTCGAAAACGGCACGGAAAAATTGTATTATCATTGACTCCTATGTACTAGTGACACTAGAAGATGGGAACATAGAAGACAATGGTGATTCAAATTTTGCCTTACCGTGCCGTGCCGGTCGAATTCTAAAAAGGCCCTATGTTGTTAATTGACTACCTATAGTCTTTAAACCAACTTAGAGGCCATTTAGTGATTCTATTTACCAAATACATTTAGAAAATTACGTTTTGATGAGTTTTTATTATTAATACAATAAGCGAAGAACATCGTGAATATTTTTACGCTATTACAAAGTCTACCAGTTTTACTCGACGGGCATAAACGTTTGAAAATTTATAGACCATTCGGTTGAAAACAAAATAACTTTTACAGAGTTCATTTTACGCGTAGACTCGTAAAAGTGTTCGATAAAATGCTAGTCTGTTCGGGAAAGAAATAAATTTTTCCGCATTTTCTACACTTTCTTTCTTTTTCCTTTCCTATCGAGTAGTATTAAGTACATATGTGGCAAACTTGACTAAACCTAATGTTAGAATTCTTAAACCGCCAAATGGCCTCTGGTTTGATTTTTCTACACTGAAAATAGGTTTTGTTCAAATTTTCATCAAAATTCAACAAATCTGTAATCGGCCTTAAATTTACAGCTGCCTTTTCATATTTTAGGTCACTTGAGTGACTTTAGTTATCAAAAATTCAAAATGGTAGAAATGTTAAAAATAATTTCGTCTCTCTATCAGCTTAATTGCTTCGTATGGGTTGTCGATTTTTTTAAATGAGAATTTCATATAGGTTCCTCGGAGAAAGTTGTTCAGTTTCATGCAAAGAATCACTCCCTAAAGTTTCTCTAACTAATATACCTACAAACATTGATAATTGATCAAATATTTTTCTTTCTATCTATTCAAAGGAACTGTCCCATGTAATACGTTTCTGAACAATGAAACCACATGATAGGGTTATAATCGTTTCAATGAAAAAAATCTGATACTGGTATCAGACCTATGTCTGGACATTATATTTTTATATTTTCATTGGACATTTAATAAAAAGAACCTATTATTTATTCGTGTATTGCCGCGACAGAGGGAAATAAGACATATTAAATGTTAAAGTTTGTTCTCGCAAAAATTAAACTAGATTTGTTGATAAACCTTTATAGAAACGTGGCTTTTACAATAGACTCAGCCGGCAAACAAAAAAATTACATCAAAATCGATCCATTCGTTTAGTAGCTACAATGCCACAGAGAGACACACATAAATACACGTTAAACCTCTTTTTTTGTCGGGGTTAAAAAAAATTCTACTCTATGAATATTTATGCAAAGTGTTTTCAATGGCACCTCCTAAAGATAACGTTTTTCCACGAGTATGTGTCCCTTTCCCAAAGTCACGCGTCGGATACCGAATGCGGGATCACGAACTCAATTCAGATTGTGGCTGGCAACAATACACCGATCGAGATAGCACAACCCTCTGAAGATTTGGAAATAATGCAGAAAGAGATATGCATAGGTATATCTTTCATTTTGACACTTAGCTCTTTTGAGTCGTTTTTACAGATCGTTTAAACGATGAAAATTTAAAGGTTTTTTTTTAATGTAACAAAGTGTTTATCTATACTGTTTTTACAGTTTTAGTTAATGAAATAAAATTCTTATATTTCTTGAGTCGAGAAACTCATCACCACACGAGCGTCGTACGTCCAAACTAACATAAAACTTATGCGATTTTTTAAATCTTAAAAATTTTCTCAGGTTTACAAAAATTTTTTCAAGCACTAAATAAATTGCTAAATTTTGTGACTCTGGTATCAGCACAAAATTATCTTGAAAATATAACATACAAGATAAAAACAATAATCGCTACAGTAATAACCCTGAAAATCTAGAAATCTTAGTTTCTTGCAATCTTAGTTAGTAAAGCATGGCTTTTAAAAGAGTTACTGAGATAAAACAAGTGAGCTAATTCAATTTCCTCTCAACATTAGCAAAGCCGTGACAGGGAAAAACGTGTAACATTCCGCTATGTGCCTTTTTCTCCGCAAAATTGCAGAGATCCGATCTCAATTGAATATTGGATGTCCGCGCTTGAATTTTGTCTTTTTTCTGCAGTCTTTTAGTGCAGTTTTCCTTTGTGGGTCGGAGAACAGAATTTTTGTGCACATTTTTGAATCATAAAAAGATTTAAAAAGAAAAAGATTTAGGACTTTTTAATTTCATATTTTATATAGGTATTTTTGGGAAAGGCATGTTGTTTGAATTAAATGCAAAATAAAGATTTTACTAATAAACGATTCGTGAGCGTTACACATAACTCATTATTGTCCACGCAGATAACCACAAACCACAACGTCATCCAAATATAATAATATATTTTTTTAAAGCGCTAAATCAATTTGAATAAAAATTTTATGGGACCATCCTGAGGAACAAATTCGATATTTTAAATTTTTTTGAAAAGAAAAATTGTTCTGAGAATTTTAAAAATCTTGGTGAAGTTATCGCAAAACAAATATACAAAAAAAGCACCGTCGAATTGAGAACCTCCTCCTTTTTTAATACTGTTGTCGGCCCCATGCCGATTTTAAGTAAGGTGTGTTTAAATTATAAATTAATCAAAATTATTCTGCGTCTCCATTTTTCCACTGGTCAATGTTTTCCACTGGTCAATGGGTCAATGTATACGCTTCTACAATAAGATTCCCATATGTATTCAAAACCTACCTTTAGAAAAATTTAAGACGATAATTAAACAAAAACTTTGTAAAAAGGGCTATTATAGAATTTCGGATTATCTGTTAGACAAGCAACCATGGGAATAAATTGCTCAGCTCCAGAGTTATTCAGATATTAAGTCAATAAAAATTAAAAGTAAGAAAATTTATATGATTGACTTAAAAAGAGCGACCCTCAGAGTTTCTTGCCTATTCTTCTCCTAAGGAAGACTGCACCTACCTCGGAAGACTGCATTACCTCTTCTTACCTTTATCGGAAGACTGCTTACCTTTATCGGAAGACTGCATTACCTCTTTTCAAACTAACGCACAACATAACAGCAACTCAGGTGCCAGAAGGGGTCACTTACTACACTTACCTTATCCAAGACTAACCAAGGCTCGCAAGGCAGTAGAGAACTTCGGAATAAAACTGTACAATATATTACCGAACAGTATAAAAGACTCAAAAAGCAATTACATATTCTTAAATAAAATAAAAGAGATGCTACTTGAAATGGCATGCTATAATGTGAATGACTTTTTTACTGAAATAAAAACTACCACGTAACCCGTCATCTGACCCAGTCATATAGCTCAAAGGTTCTGTTTAAAATTTATTATTATTATCCTTAACAAGTATTAATTTATTACTGATGTAATAATCATTTATACATAAAATTTATTATTAATTATGTAGTGAAATGACATGTAAAATTATTTTTAATTTTATCAATAAATGAACTATGAAACTATGAAACCTTTGCGAATAGGCGCAAAGTCAAAAGTGCTAATGTAATTCATAATATTGACGTGTTCAAATATCATTTTATATGTTCAATGAAATAAACACTTTTGACTTTTGACTTGACTCAAGCCTTATTTTAAAACCTTCGTATTGAATTGAATGAAAATAACACTGTTTCTGATACCCATGACTACAAAAACACCATTAATTTTCTTCCTTATTTTTCTTGAACCCAAAAATAAACAGTGTTCCTTGTAGCGTGAAGGAACAATATTGGCGAAAGTAACGTAATAACAGTAATATTTTATCGGCAATTTGTTTTTATAATATCTACAAATAATTTTACAGCTACCAGTTAAGAAAGTGCTGAACTTTCTTACCTACCTACTTACCTTTAAGGTTTATTTTTGTCTTCTTCGTGAACAATTAAGAAGGTTTAATCAAAGGCAGTGTAGTTACAATTAACTTTGGTATATTGCCGTTGGTTGATTTTATGTTTTTTTTTGTAATCCAATATTAACAAAATAAACGAAAATAAAAGAAAATAAAATCCATCGAATCTGTGTCTCCGATTTTTTGTCAGTTAATAAAATAATAGATAAAGTAAAAAAAGTAGAGTAAATATAGTGTAAGATAGTAGTAAAGTAGTTAGATAATCTCTAACTCATATTAACTATCGGAGAAATCATCAATCAAAATTAAAATCTTTCAAAATCTTTCTCCCATAAAACGAATCCAGAGTTGGTACGCTTTCATTGATCATTCATACGCTTTCATTGATCCTTTAATCATTCATAATTTAAAATACGATAATG
Source organism: Aproaerema taeniolella (assembly GCA_949987775.1). Taxonomy (NCBI): domain Eukaryota; kingdom Metazoa; phylum Arthropoda; class Insecta; order Lepidoptera; family Gelechiidae; genus Aproaerema; species Aproaerema taeniolella. The sequence goes on along the minus strand of OX465254.1, from coordinate 14,946,579 downwards.
AGACGTTGTTACTTCTTACGTAAAGGTGATTTTATGGAAATTCACATTTTTACCGAATTATTAATTAAAAAAAATAAAAAATTGAAATTATTATTAATTGAAAAATAATGTATTATATGCTATTTGATTCATATACGTGGTCTCATTGATAACGTGGAGTTATGAGATATCAAAAGGAACAGGTTTTATAATTAATAATTGAAACATATTTTTGCATTTTATCGACACAAACGTGTTCGTCAAATCAAAACCTTGTAGAACTCTATTACAGAGCCTCGTGTCCAAAATCGGAATCAGCCAAATTAACACAAGCGTTGGGTATGAGGAATTTAATTATCACAAAAACTGCGGATTGCGCTCGGTGTTTACAAATTAATCGGGTGGAATTTTAATAAAGAGGGTGCTGGTCACGTAGAAAAGATGCTGAAAGTGGAAAACGGTGTAATGAAATAATTACCAATCTCAAAAACTGGCTTTTGGAAGCGTTGAGCCCGTTTTTTTGGAGAAATTGTAAAATTGCGGTTAAATGTAAAATTTTATATAAATTTACAACAATGGAATGGAATGCCACAACTGGGATTTATGAGCAGGTGGTGCATTTATTACTAAATGTGCTTCATTTTACTCATAAAATTATACATTTTTTTCCCTTTTATCAATTTCAATATTTAATTGTCGCATTGTTTCTCAATCTTACATTATTTATATAACATAATGCACTATATGTAAAATGGCGGACTTAATGCCTCAAAGCATGTAAATCTATTTACATATCTCTTATTTGTAAGTCTGACATTATTGTTATACAATATTCCCATTTATTTATCCTACATCACCTAACACATTTTCATATCCACTGCCAGTCTTGCTGCTATAGTTCCATCTAAGTCCTGCGGAATATCAGCGTTGTGGACCTCGTTTACAGCATAATGCTGAGTCAACGTCTCTTCACTCGTAGCAATCGCTCTCCTGTTCACTGCAGCTCGAGTACGATGGCGATACCTCGCGTAATGCGCCGCGCTTCTATGTCAAAATGTCAAAATTGACAACGCCCTCGCGCAATCGAAGTGAAGTTTCAGCATCAGACGAGTGGCGCGCCGCGCGAGTTTGTCGCCATCGTGCCCGAGCTGCTGATCGTTAATGTTTGTGTAATTGTGTCACTTTGTTTTGTTAATGTGTTTTTGTGTGTTAGTTATATCATGTCATTACTGTGAATAAAGCTGTTTTTTACATATAAACACTCAAGCCTATAATTTCATTCGGGTAGGCAGAACGCCATGTAGTTCTAGAAGCTCTTAACGCCACATTTGCTATATTAATCTACTTAAATATGTGTAACTATATAAAACATATATTTAAAACTTGATAAATTATTTAAAAATGACTTGCAGTTTATATTTTACTTCCTTATTCACTTTACCCCCTTTAGTATCCACCTTTAGTAATCATATAATACACATATAACTAATATTACTATTTTCACATCATAACAAACATTAATTATCCTGACACTGATATAACTTTATTGTCTTTTGAGAGATTTAATCTTAATCACTATTAGGTAGAAAAGAGTCATTGACATAACTAAGACGAGGGTAATAATCGCGTCTTATATATTATCTGTCCTAATGCTCCCTTCCACTCCTAATTACCTCAAAGAACGTTTCTCTTACCGATCCTTTTCTTTAAATCGCACACTTCGCACTTCACACACCCTGACGGTCGATATTCCTTCCCATTCCTCTGATTTCTACTCTCACTCCTTTACAGTCCAAGCCATCCGCAAGTGGAATGCTTTGCCAGAAGAAATTAGGCGGGCTCCCTCTCTGAAATCCTTTAAGAGTCGCCTTAAAGCGCATTTCCTTAAGATATAATTGTCTTTTATTTTATCAACTGGTCTTTCTCTCGTCCTTTTGTTTACGCTATGTATGTATGTATGTATATATATTTCAGCGATAAAATTTAAAATGTTGATCACCGAAACACACAAAAAATAAAGAAGACAAGATTTTTTTGAAAAAGAATAAAAGGATTTAATTAAACAAAAAAAATACAAAAATTCGACTTGGACCCAGAAAAAATAAAGTTTGAAGATTTTGAACATTTATATTAAATTTTAAGGTGTTACATAAAGGTTAAACTAACACGCAAAACAACTTTCAACGTATAGATATTTTGTTTGGAAATGAAGTGTTGGATTATTTTGAACTGTTACAATTTCATACATAAAATTTAAACACGAGACCTATCTAAAATAAATTATTATCAGTCGCAAATAGGAAGAATATATTCAGCGCCGAATAAATACCCCACCTACTTGATAGATAAAACTAAAACTGTTACAATTAGCACATATTGACAAAAATAAATTAAGAGTTTTTAAAGGTATGGTTAAAACACTTAGCTACTGGTCTTCCAGAGGCCGCTGGTGGAACCGCTGTAGAATGGTGGCAGGATCTGGAGGTTTAGGTGGCCCAAATTGGGTTCTCGTCTATCAGAACTCCCAGGGGTAAATTGTTGTCCCAACTTTTAATGTCATTTCTTAATTACACTGCAACTACAAAAAATTCCAAATTGGACTAGGATACCTAAAAGGTCACGAAACCCGAAAGAGCCCAAAGACAGAAAAATAGAAATATATGAGTATTTATTAGAATAGTAAGGATGTCTAGCTAGTGTAACCTATACAAGAAGGATATTCTCCTCTTGCAGGTCGTGAAGTAATCCCCCCAGGTCAAATGATAACCAGATTTGATTTAAACCATAAGACCCAGGATTCTCGTAACTGTTGCAAGAACAGCCTGATAGAGTATTTGTCTGAGCGTGAAGAAGATGTTGTAAAAGTGTACTGTATAGCGTAACTAGGGTGGAGTAGGCGTGTGAGTACAAAAAAAATAGAAATGGAGAAAAACTTACTTTTTGATTAACACAATTGGATAATGAAAAAAATCTTTATATATATAACACTAATAAATCTTTAAACTCTCTGTTGACCGACATTAGAAATGATGTATTTAATAACAAAAATAAATCAATAAAAGCATTCACTTTCACCGAAAAAACAGGCGTTTCACTGAAAATTTTTTGTCGAATGCTTCTGTCAACTTCAATCCCAAACAAAATCCAAAAATCAAGCAAATTCTAAAATTTTGAAATATATTGAATTAAAAAGAAAACTAGACCGGAAAGAACCTAAAAAAGATCGCAAGCAGAAATGCTGCAATATGTATTTATATATGTATATTTATTGTTATAGGTAGGTATATACTTCTATTTATTTTATATACTTATATTTGATTTCTATTTCTACGTATTTTAAATAGTTACTAAGTTTTTATTTTTATTTATTTATTTATTTTATCATTAATATTTGCACCACCCGCTTCTGTTTTACCTTCTTATTATTTCTCCTCTACCCCAAGGTTGCCTGGAAGAGATTGCTTTTTAGCAATAAGGCCGCCCTTCTGTACACTTTCTTGTTTTTGTTTGTTTTTGTCAGTTTGTATTTATGTGTGTGCAAATAAAGAGTTAAATAATAATAATAATATAATAAAAAAAGGGAGCTCTATGCCTTTCGTAAGACAAAACTCTAAGATTAAGGGTAGTTCACAAAACATGAAAGAAAAGACCCCATTTCTAATTATCCAGTCAAAACATTCCTTAATTGTATTTTGAGGTTTTTAAAAGGATTCCTAAGAACAAAGGGGCTTATACAATACAAAGCCGGTTACAACTTTCATTAAATACCGGTTAGGTTATATTATAACCTTCTTGGTTGGAGCTGGAACTTCGAAAAAGCGTATTTTAGTTGTTATTATCAAACATTTGTTGTCGTGAACGTTGCAACATACTGCGCGATGTTACACTTCCGATAAAATATGTCATATAGGAAAATAAACAATCACTTGCTTTGTACCTGTTTCTTAGGTAATCTGTGCACACGATCTAGATCTGAAATATAAGAAAATCATAATAAAATAAACCTTATATTAGCTTGAAAACAACTAGTCGAGGAGAATAGAAAAAAATCTTTCAAAGTTGAATTGAAAGTTGAATTATAAAGAGATATCTGCATTAGTTAAAATTTCTATTGAGTCTCATTTTGTTGTTTGGAAACTAGGTCAATAATGATGACCAGAAATAGTGAAGTCATTAGTTAAAAGTTTTGGGAAACTTATTAACACCAACCAACCCTAAGGTTACCTGGAAGAAATTGCTTTCAAGCAATAAGGCTTCTGTGTCTTGTAATGTGTATCCTTGTGCGCAAATAAAATATGCTGTATTATCTAAATATATAAAACAAAGTCGTGTTAGTTACACCACTTATAACTCAAGATCGGCTGGACTGATTTTGATCAAATTTGGTATGGAGGTAGCTGATACCCTGGATTAACAAATAAGCTACATAATTTTCCGAAATTACCACGGGAACGAAGTCCCGGGCGTAAAACTAGTACTATATCAAATAGTATGGTCAAGTTTTCAATAAAAATTAACATTTTTAGAAATCAACGAAAATATGAAGTAAATGGTGCTGGAAGTTTTCTTCAATTTCATGTATAGTTCCGTAAATGTGTGTACTCTGTTTTATCAAAAAATTAACACGCAAATGAAGTTGCTGGCATCAGCTAGTAGGTACTATATAAGGTTGACATACAGGTAATGTCTGACCTAAATAAAATCGCTTTTAGGGTTCCGTACACAAAGGGTAAAAACGGGACCCTATTACTAAGACTTCGCTGTCCGTCCGTCTGTCTGTCACCAGGCTGTATCTCATAAACCGCGATATTTAGTTGAAATTATCACAGATGATGTATTTCTTTTGCCGCTCTAAAAACAAATACCAAAAAATATAATTAATAGTAGATTACCCAACAAGTGAAAAAAAGGTGAATTCTTTTCGAGGCATTGAGTTGTATCCCAAGAGGAGCGAAGGATTCTAAAGTTGAATCCCGAGCATAGCGAGGGATTCTAGATTAGAATCCTGAGCAGATCGAGGGATACAAGAGCCAAGATGAATTTTTTTTTCACGTGTTAGGTACTCTACTTTTAACCATTGACTACGAAAAAAAGAAAGTAATTACTCTGTGATAGTAAATTATCAACAATAGCTGCTGCTTTAACGCGAAATGACTCTGGAACAAGAGGTTCACTTTCATCACTGGATGTCGAACTCATTTTATGATTTTGAGACAAAAACTTTTAACAGAAACTTTTAATTGCATGAAAATTGCACAGAAAATTGGCTAAATTCCTTATTCTAAATTTAAAATTTTTAACCGAGCCATATTCCATACAGCCAGTTATTACATACAGCCAAGTTTTAGTACGTTTTAATAGCGAGAGTATGCAACCTCCTTGCACTTTTTCTTTTATTTTCTTACTAAAATCCGTATATTTGCGCATGTTCCAAATTTAAAATGTTTTATTCACTCAGTGAAATAAACAGCGTTTTATTCACTGTTTTTGAAGAATAACGGACCCTTTTTCGAGGGGCAATGGTAAAAGGGGCTCCCATACAACAAACGTGATTTTTTTGCCGTTTTTATAGATAATGGTACGGAACCATCCGTGCGCGAGTTCGATTCGCACTTGGCCGGTTTTTATTTATGATGTTGTTTTAAGTAGAATAATTTGCGGCGTGAAGCCTACAACCCAAGGAACATCTATTTTCCATTTTACTGTCAAGGCTTTTGAGTCGAGATAAGTATTTATCCTCTGGTAACAAACTTTGTTTGTTGTTAACATTATGTGTGTGATTTACATTCAAAATTTTGATCAGTAACTTGTAATAATCTACAAAGATACGGCGTTGCCTCTTTTGTTGGAGGTTTAACGGATGTATCTTGGGCATTTTTTTCTACTTGTTCAAGTACCTAAAGTGGCTGCCTTAGCCTTTATTTTATTTTATATAACAACAGAAATCCACAGCAATACTGAAATGCTTATACCTATGCTTATAACCTAACATATTGCCAATTACGGATTTTACTTTGTACACTAAACTCTTGACAAAAAAAATGGCTTGGACTCTTGACAAAAAAAAAGAAACAGAACAAAACAGAAACACAAACTATAAACAAAAAGATAAACAAATAAAGAATTGAAAAATACAAACAAAAAAAGCCTTATTTAATTTGATTTGACTTATTGACTCACAACAACTTACATCTAGTAAATGAGTCAAAATATAGTAAGGACTCTTCCAGAATACTATTCGACAGCTTTTTTTAGCTGAGTAATAATTTGAAAACTCTCACTTGTTGGTTTGTTTATGAAATCAAAACCATCTTTCTATAAATTTTTATATATATCATATTTATTACAGACTGAACCCCGCAAATTCATTCCTGGTTTCTTATACCTTAGATATAAGAAACCAGAAAGCTTCAAGAGCAAAACGACTCATCAAATAACCGGAGTGAATAGATGACTGACATAAAACATTGATTTTTATTTATGACTAGCTTTCCGGCCGAGACTTCGTCCTCGTGGGAATTTGGGAAAATCATGTACTCTATGTTCATCACGAATAATGTAGGATTCTAATGGTGAAAGAATTTTTCAAATAGATCCAGTAGTTTCGGAGCCTATTCAATGCAAACAAACCATCTTTCTTCTTTATAATATTAAGTATAGAAGATATGCAGAACTTCAAATCACTTGGGTTTTTTGTCAACAAAACCCTCTATGAAATAAATAATTCTTAAAAAACTTTTCACTACTCATGCTCGGAAAGTGCTTATAGGCTGCACAAAATCGATTTTTGTGTTCTAGAGCACAAAAACGATCTACTATAGGCTGCATAAAATCGTAGGCTGCACAAAATCGCATTTTGTTCTCTAGTGCACAAAGTGATCTACTCATAAATGGGTCTATAGTAAGGCATAGAAAACTCCATACAGCCAAAATAATCAGAAGTTTAAAGATAAAATTTGTTATTATATGTTATTTTATTATTTCCTCGCAATCGAAGTGAAAAGCAGAGTGCAAAATGGTCCACAAAACCATTTTGCACTCGTTTCGTGCACTTGTTGTAAAATCTACTATTTTAAAGAGTAATAAATTGTATCTAGGAATATCCTTAATAATATCCTTGTTTTATTCGAAAACTGTATATTTATATACCATGGATGAGAGTTGAGCCACTGATTAGCATGCGAAACACGTTGAATTTGCTTTTGAATTAGAAACTTAATCTCAAAGGAACAACAACAACAACTTGAGTATTTGTGTTTGTTTGTATATTATGGTATTTATAACTGTTTTTTACTGTCATGCTGCACAAATAAATTCAAAATAAGTTTTTATGTCGTCACAGGAAGAGGTCGTACCTGGTTAATGATTTATAGAAAGAAATTTTCACAAAAGTAAAGAATCATGTGTACAATAGTCTTATACCTAGTTGCAATAACGTTTATTATAGTTAATGCAATTTTAATATCATACTGTCACTTTCCGTCTTGCTGATGTAAAAAAGGACGGCATTATATTTAAAGAAGCTTTAACTTTAATGAACGTTTCTACAACCAAAGTGTTGGTACCTAATAGAAATGAAATAAAGTTCTTTTATTTCCATGCTACTTTTTATTTTATAAAAACTAGCTTTTCGCCCGCGGCTCCGCCCGCGTGAACTACAGGTTATATCGTACCCAACTGTAGAATAAAATGTAGCTTATGTCCTTTCCCAGGCTCTAGTTTATCTCTGTACCAAATTTCATTAAAATCGGCTCAGTAGTTTAGGCGTGAAAGACGGACAGACAGACAGACAGAGTTACTTTCGCAATTTATAAGATAGTAAGGATGGGTTTGCTCTTGACCACAATCTAGCTCAAAAGATACGGTCGAGAATGTAGAACCCAAACTTTTAAGAGATTCGGATACACTCGGAAATACAAACGCAGGCAGAAAATTCCATTCCCTAGCAGTGCACAACACTATGTCACAAAACATTTTTTTAAATAGAAGGCCCCCTCCATATCATAGCAACATAGATAAAGACAAATGTAGCTTTATTCACAAAGATGTATTTTATTACACGACAAAATTTATCCTCTCTCCTTATTGTGTAGGTTTAATCAAGATTTGTGTTCAAATTGATTTACCCTGGTGTTAACGTTTAAAACCTTAAAATCCCTTCTGACTTACTTTAACAACTTTATACCTAGTCGATGGACTACAGATGAGAATGACGATTACTCAAAATAGCTGCCAGCTCTCTTGTCACCCATTGCACGCGCGGAAACCTACCTTGAACTTTTATCGACGGATCGTTTTTTGGATCAAGATTATCTAAACTGTCTTTAAAGTCACAAAGAAAGTGTTTTAGGGAAAGAAAAGTATTCAAAGCGAATGGGACTTGAATCCACGACCATAGATTAGATCTCCTTGTGCTCTAACCAACTGAGTTATCGTGCCTTTAAGTCAAACAGCGAAATTTATCATTCCTTTACTAAGCACAGTACGTCGTAGGTTAGCAGCTAAAGGTGATTTTTCAAAATGGGCCTGGTCTTTGTACAGTATCCAGAAAAACAAAAATAAAAATAGTTTGTTCCTGGAAAAATAAAATAAAGATTTAAAAATCCGTGGCTGATTTGTAGAAAATTATAAAATATTGAAAATTATATTCGTGTTTTTGAAGTTACCACACTGAGGTCGCCATATTGTTTGACAATTCACGTTCAAAATAGTCAATGCATAATTGTTAATCATTGATCGACTTGTTTATATTTAACAAGTAAATCCTAGCTAAATCTTCATAATATTGGATAAAACAAATGGCTAAAGAATAATAACACCAGCAGGCCGAGTACGATAGTGACAGTGCCGTGACAACACCACGGTCCTATGTCAAAATGTCAACATTGACAACGCCATAGTGCGAGCAAGCCTTTGCGCGGGACCCTCGCGCAATCAAAGTGAAGTTTCAGCGTGAGCCGAGCGCGAGTTTGTCGTTGTCGTGCTAGATCTGCAGAGCATTAACTTTTTATAATATTTTGATATCATGAGATGAAACTAGTGGATAGATTTTTGAACGTGCGTTCACTTGTCAACTGTCATTATTGTCACTGTCATCTGTCATTTCATTCCACCATCATTGTAAGTATGGCAATAATAAATCAATCTTAAATATTTTTCTACAATAAAACTATTGTATTTTATGAAAAATAGATGCTACTGATGTCATCATTAGTATTACCGACAACTTATGGAGTACTGTACAATGACCAGGCCCAGGCTCCATATAAAAGTGAAATATCACCTTTCTCATTCCCTTCCAAAGCAAAATTTTCGTTCCGTAAAATTATTTGTGAATATCCCGCAATCGGGTTAAGGGTTTTAAATATTCTGCCTTTGAAGTCGTATGCCACTCTTTTAATGATTAGTTTAAAAAAAATACTAACACGGAAATTAATCTTGTTTCAGAACGCCTGAACGTACTGTACGAGAGAAACTGGACTCGTCTCGTACACGAACAGCTGAGGAAGTTTGAGACGTCGATAGTAGCAGCGGCGCGGCAGTCGGAAGCACAGCCAGCAGAACTTGCCCTGGACTCCAAATGGACCTTCTCTGGCGCTGTCATCTACTGCATCACGCTTATTACTACTATAGGTATGGTTTTACTAGGTTCTTCTTCTTATCGTGTAGGTATAGTCAAGTGTGTGGCGAACTTGGCTGATCCTGGTGTCAGAGTTTTCAAACCGAACAATGGCCTCTGGCTTGGTTTTCACGACTGTGGTCAATCGACAGCAAACAGGACCGACAACTCGACGTGCCCTCCGAAGCACGGAAACGCTCGGGAATTGACGCTGAGTAGGTCAATTCCAAATTTGACGTCTATAATAGATCATTTTTGCTGTAATAGAACCTAAAAACGTTATAATCATGATAGTGGCTGGCCAAAAACCAATGTTATCTATAAAGTAAACCTTTCATAGTAAAAAAAAAAATTTTTTTCGAAGGTATGATGCCTTTTAGGACAGAAAAGGATGTTTTGAGTGCCGTGACGGAGCGAAAAGCATAGTGTAAAAACGCCATCTGCTAGAATAGCCGCTAAATGAGGATGGTGATCTTAAGAACAACCGATGTCTAGGCCAGCAAACGCAGTCTTCTAGGCTAGCTGTTACTATGGCTGCAATGGCTGCAGCCAAGTCAGATGCCCAAACATACAACATTTTAAAAATCAATTCCACAAAAGTTATGACAGTTTGAAAAGTAAAATCTTGCAAAATAATAATAATAAGCAGAAAGTAGTCCTGCTAGATAATGCCAGGATAGCTCTCTGATTTCTTTAACAATCGCCCTCGAACATTTCTTTCACAATCGCCTCGGTTTTTTCTGCCACTCCCTGCTTCAGAGGGAACGAGATTTTCGCACAATATTAATAATTAATAAATAAACGCTACACACTCGAAGGCTCAAAATCGTGGGTTCCTCGGAACATACATAAAGACTGACAAAAATACACATGTCCCGAGAACAAACATCTGCTTTTCACGCAAACATTTTCTCCGACTAGGCATCGCACCAAAGTTAATGTTGAAAAGTAAATTTTAAGTTTCCATTGTTCATCATACTTAGCTAAAGAGTTTATTTTCCAGGTTACGGCAATGTATCACCCCGTACAGCGGCTGGCAGAGCTGCAACAGTCGCGTACGCAGCAGCTGGAGTGCCTTTGACTCTGGCCTGTCTAGCTGGTCTGGGAGCATCTCTCGCCAGATTAGCAAGGATAGCTTGGTTGAAGGCCACCAAAACTAAACCACCGAACGCTTGGAAGAAAGATGGAGAGGTGAGATACATTCTGCTAGTGACAAAATGAATGAAAAACTCTTAGAAAAATTAGATCTGGTTCCCCTTGGCATCTATTCTGTAAGATTATAACCGATACTCAGTAGCATTGGGTGTCGGTACATCTCTTTCTTGCGTTATACCGATGGAAGTGACAGGTAATCACAAATAGCGGTCGTAATTCGGTCGCAAACTTTCAGAATAGAGGTCGAGGAGGTCAGATGGCAATGGTGGAACATTCACTCCTCTTTTAGCGAAAAAGATTGACAAGAAGAGTTGACGGCCCAGTAAAAAGCCGCTAAATGTAAGCGGTAGAAAAATTTAAATACGGTTTTTAATACATAGAAGCCTATGTTCAGCAGGGGATACCTTGCAGCCGATATCATCATAATGATGTAGGTATTTGAACGATAAATTATAACAAGGACTCAACAAAATATCAGGTTGTTGCCAACTATAATAATAAATCGTTTATTTCGGGCGGAGTCCATAATTGCTAGTTTACATATTTTTTTACAAAATTGGTGGTGGCGGATCATACGTAGGTAATGATATATAATAATAGTATTTCTAACCGTATGGACTTCGAACCAATTCTTTAAGAGGGGGTAATTCCACGGGTCAGATATTGACCTGTAAATTTAAAACGTTTATTCATAAGCTAGCTGATGCCTGCAACTTCGTTTGCGTGTTAATTTTTTCTTTTGAACAGATTACACTTTATTGACGGTCCATTAGTTTAAGATTTCGATTTTTACATACAAAAGTTTTTTCCCGCTAACTCCCGTTCCCGTGGGAATTTTGCAATATCCTGTTGCAACTAAGCTTTAAGTTTACTAAGGTACCTGCATGCCAAATTTCAAGAGTCTAACTTAAGCGGTTTAAATTTTTCATACAAAAGGATTTTCCCGCTAATTTCCGTTCCCGTGGGAATTTCGGGAATTCCTTTCTTAGTGCACCTCTACGGTACCTAAGCTACGTTCCTTTTAAATTTCAAGTGCCTACGTTTAGCCGTTTAGGCTGTGCGTTGATATGTCAGTCAGTCAGTCAGTCAGTTTCTCCTTTTATATATTTAGATGAGTCCAGGAGGTTTACCATGATCGCTTAGCGCGATCCAATTTAGGACCTACACAAGTCTGCAACGCTTATTCGTACCATGATGGCTTATAAGCGATTCAATTTTGGCGCAGTTGCTATTCAAAGGCAGACCAGCGACAATTTACGAGTATGTAGACATTTAAAATTGACCATAGACAACCGAGCAATTTAAAAGCAGCGCCCTCATGGTACCATTAAAAAAAAACATTCCAATTGCGAAGCAGTTCAAAGTTGGATCCTAAACAGAAATGCTTTTAAACGATCGTGGTAGGTACCCAGGTATGATAACTACATACATAAATACGCTCACGCCTATAATCCCTAACGGAATAGGCAGATCATCAATGGTTCTAGCGAGTTGTATGATGGTGAGAGGTGGTTAGTCTTTCGCCCATTATACATCAAAACCCTCGCATCCCACTTACAGATTTTTACTGTATACCTAGGAAGAGTAGTAGCTGGTACGTTCTAAGTTTTTCTTTTTCTCTCAGTAGTACAGCATGGAAGGATTATTCAGGTTTAAAATTTAAGGATATTTTTTTTCTATTTTAGCTACTGTAATTCAACAATATCTCCTTCACAGATGGAAAACCACTTCCAACTTCACGAGCAGCAAAGACTTCTCCCTCAGTCGGCGGAGCATAACCAGTACACTTCGTTCCCGCCTCGCCACAGGTCTCCTGGCACCGTAAGGGCTAGGGCTGGTGAACGAGGACAATACTCGCAAGTATTTGAACGTGCCCCTGCCAGCCCTAGAGCAGCCACGCTGGGCCGGGTGAAGCGCAGTGCCTTGGCTGATGGTGAGTATTACTTATGGTATGAAAATCACCCCCTATAGTTTCGATATCTAATTTTAAATCACTACATCTTTCAATTTTTCAAGTCTCTAGTTCCCAAAGGTAAAGATTTTTTTTTCTAATTGACTTAGTGCAACATGTAACCATTTATATGCATAGTTTGTATTGGCTGGAAATCTTCTTATTGAAATAAAAATAATCGAAGCAGAGCATTTAATTATAATTGAATACTAAAACGGGTCTAAATTTGCGTAATATATCATGATTTTTCCCGACGTTTCAATGCGGTTGCACACGTCGTGGTTAATTATGTGTCCAAATCACGAAAGTCTAAATTCTTACATTTAACTATCGTTTGACCTTTACCGCTGTACCGCACCTTAGGTAGGCAGAGCGAGGCGGGGGGAAGAATAAGACGCCCCCGCTCTGTCAGTTCGCCGCCTAATATGTCTAGAATCGGCATTCGATACATATCACTACCTGCCAATGTCATCTAAAATATGATGTCTCGAAAAATCGGTCGTAGTCTAACAGAGTGGATGCTTATCTTTAATGATATCGAAATTAATGATTCCTACGAGTTTTCTTGTGATTTGATTATGACTATGAAAGTTGCAGTACATTCTTACCTTTTCAGGCTTAGCCATGAACAAATAAATTATTTATTAGAGCGTCTTACAAACTCATTAGGAGCAAGAAATATCCATTATAGGCTCCCATTAGTATAAAATAGAAAAAAAAAAAAAAATAAGATAAAAGTTTTCTTCGTTATACTAATTTGGTGACTTTAAGTACCTACTTATCTATTATGTTGCACTTAAAGCATTGAATTTAAGCAAACTTTAAAATTTATGTACATTCAACGATTAAAATTTTTTTACAGAGCCCCACTCGTCATCAGCATTACAAACTCAGACACTAGATCGAAAGAAATCGATGGGTAGTACGAAATGTCTGGCAACAGTCCATGGACCAGGAAGAGGGAGGGGAAGGGGGGTCATACAGCGGCCAAGAGGTCCTGTGATAGAGCAGCTTATAGCCGAGGAGTGCGGGGAGCTCGACAGAAGTTTAGAAGACCTGGATGACTCGGAGGATACCGATGAAGCGTAAGTACATAATTGTAAAATGGGAATATTAATTTCTGTCCGAAAGTAGCCCAATATCACCATTTTTTAAAAATATTTTCTAGCCTGGATACAAGTCCTTTTGTCAATATCACCGTAGTTTAACAACAATGTGACTGCACTATTATGTATGTATGAAGTAAAGTATTATATCTAATCACTGTGACAGTATGTAGCTCATCCTATTTTTACCTTTACTTCTTCACGCTCAAACGGCTGGTCCAATTTATTTTATAATTAATTCAGCTATGGAGGTAGTTGACACCTAGGCTTGGATTAACACTGAAGCTACATAATTTTACCGAACTCCCACGAGAACGAAGCTACTTAGCCCATACAAATTGGGAACTAGAGATTCGTTTTCATAAGACAGTTTATTCCTTAATGTCTTGCCTTCGTGTAGGTTATTTTTAAACCCCGACAAAAAAAGAAGGGTGTTATAAGTTTGACGTGTATGGCTGTGTATCTGTGTATTTGCGTATCTGTACGTTTATGTATCTAAGTTTCTGTCTGTGGCATCGTAGCTCCTATGCCACAGACAATGAGCATTTCGATGAGTTTTTTTTGTTTGAAAGTTGACGTAACTGAAATGGTTTTTAGCTATATTTGATCTTTGGTTCAGCCATTTTAAAGTTAGAAGCTATTGATTATCGGAGTAATTCATTTAATTTATTTTATAGTTGTTATACCGCTTTATGAACTGTAACTATAAGATATAATTCTTGAATATTATGAGCATTGTTTTTGTCATCCACTGAAATCACACTTGAGGAGATCAAAAAACCTATAAGTTTTTCTTATGTAATGTTTTTTACTGAAAATTTTAACCTCTATTGTTTCAGTATATGTCCCCACGATACCCCATCACGAGTGCCTTTGATCTGGAAGGAAGAAAACCAAAAAAGCAAGAGCTCCAATATTCCTAGCTCCAGCGCTTCAACCTGCGTTCAACACCACGTCAACCCGAGCGTTGAACATTGCCATATACCTGTAGGAATTGTACTGTTTTTATTACTTGCATACATATGCGTTGGAGCAGCTATATTTTCTGCTTGGGAAAACTGGAGCTTCCTTGACGCAGCCTACTTCTGTTTCATAGCATTAGCAACCATAGGATTCGGTGATTTCGTACCAACTAGCTTCCTTACTTCAAAACCAGCGACAGAATCGTCGAAAAGTGAACATGTTCAAATGATTGCGTGTTGCGCTTACTTAGTTTTTGGACTCATATTGATAGCCATGTCTTTTAGTCTTCTTCAAGATGAGGTAGTCTCTCGATGCTCACAATTAGCTAATAGCTTAGGACTGTCACGTCAATGACATTACGAGAAGAGCGAATGTAGCTCAACAGACAATCATTTAAGGATGTTATGATCGTTATTGTAAACATTTTTTTCGGGTCCAAAGTAATAATGTTCATTGGATCCGTATCTTCACTTTAACATTTTTTAGGGAAAGAAAAAATTTTCAGCACGAATGGGATTTGACCTATACGCACGATGTAATGTGCGCTTAGTAAGAGAATGAGAAATTTCGCCACTTGACTTGAAGACACGATAGCTCAGTTGGTTAGAGCACCAGGAGATCTAATCCTAAGGTCGTGGGTTCAAGTCCCATTTGCGCCAAACATTTTTCTTTCCCTGAAAATAATTTGAAAAACTATATACTTGTGTACATAATGTATCTTGTAACAATAAGAGTATTTTCGCATATCTAAATGAATTGATAATTAAAAGTTTTTACGGAATTTGTACTTGAGTGAAGTGTTTTTGATGTAAATAATGTAAAAATCTATTATGTAAAAGCAAGGCTGACATTGTAATGAAACAATAAAATTGTGTTGTAATGCATTTGTGTGTTTCTTTGATGTCCTTAAGGCCGAGTGTAAAATGGCATTGGATTATTAATGCAGAGGGTTCAATTAAGCAAATGTATCGAGAAAAGGGACTGAGAGATTTAGGTTAATGTTTCTGCAAGACAAATGATGCAAGATTTCCTGTGAATGACGAACAGTACGTTTTGCTGAGACAGATTTGGGTTTATAAGTAGCCTGAACATCTCTATTTAGTTGAATTGTTCGTTTATTGTATTTCTTCTTTTAAAATCAGACAGATTTTTTTAATTTTTAATAAAAAAAAAACTTATATTCACCATGCCAAGGAATAGGTTTAGGTATTTTCGTACTAGGAGGTTGAATCATTGGTAGAAAATAGAAATAAATGTATACTCTACCAAAAAAAGCACTGCTTTTAAATTAAGAGAGAGAGGAGAGAGAGAGAGAAACACAAAATGGCTTATAAAATAAAGAAAAATCGATCTTTTTTCGAGTATTAATTTAATATTAACATATTTAAATAAGTTAGCAAAACTGAAGTAGGTGATTCTCCCAAAGAAACTGAAGAACTTTCCCCGAGAGCACCATTTGAATGAAATTCTAAAAAAAAATTACACTTCTCATACTATAAGCTAAATGCTCAAGTTGAATTGAAAGGCGATTTTTTTTTATTTTGACACAATATACTAGAGAACCTGCTGGGCCAGGGCTTCGTTCCCAAAGGAATTTAGAAAAGTTGATGTAGATATCTATAATGACGGGAACATTTCTAGGACAATTTAAAAGCGATTACCTCGTGCGAATTAGACAAGAAAATGTGAAAGCAAAAAAACATTTTTTTTGAAATAAAAAAAAACTTATTTCCAGAAACAAAACTTGCGAAATGAATACAAAAACAAGACTTATTGTAAGTAGGGTAAATCTCCCTTTTTCCCAACTCTGAATTACGCGGGTTAACCGACTGGTCGGTGTCCATTCTGGGTAAATCCATGGGATTACCCGCTGACCGCTGGGATCCTGTCACAGTCTCGTTGGGAAGGTAAACTAGGCTGTAACAGGTAATAAAATGTTTTTTGGAAGGATTTTTATAAGTTGTAACCAAAAAAGAAAGACACCGGCATTTACTGACAAGTACCTTGGTTTAAGTTGTTTATTTTATTCTGCAAACTTTTTAACCCCCGACAGAAAAAGGGGGTGTTATAAATGGCTACACTACTAATCAAACGTGTTTCAATGGAAATGTATTTACGATAGCGACCATTTTATCTGTTCAGGAGGAAAACTTGCGAACTATCGAGATTTCATAATTTGATCTACATGCCTTGTTTTAATACTAAATTGCTAGGTAATTATAATGGTCAAGACTAGTTTGGTCGAGTGGTGGTGGCGATGCCTCTTTATCGACGGGTCCTGCACCCGTATTTCTACATCATTCGACTGGAATCTGATATTCGACAAAACTATACCCGTCACTGTCATCTAGATACCGCAAGAGAGAGATGCACTGAGTGTTTCCGTGCGTCGGTTTCGAATCGAAGGTGTAAAATACGGGAGCTGGATTTGATTCTCAGTCAGGGCAAACATTTGTATAAAAAGCGGATGTTTGTTCTCGGGTCATAGGTGTATTTATGTATGTTCCGAGAGACCCACGGTACAAAAAACCTAAGCGTGGGACTGTGGGCCTCTGAAAGTGTAGCGTTTATTTATTGAGATGGCCGCCCAGCAGAGGCGCCGAACCTTTCCAGCTGGTAACACCGAATAAAATGATATAACCGGGTCAGAAGAGTATTCACAATCCGCCCAAGATCCATTCAATTTGTTTCGTATCCATTTTACCAAACGAGACCACTAAGACGTCACTTACCCACATCACACATCAAAACTTTCAGTACACATAAAAGTTCATGACCGATCAGACCCTTTTCTGTGAGTGTCCCTTCGAACACAAATACAGCCTTTGCATTCTAACTACTTAATTACTCTAGTCTGGCAGCTCAAGTTGTGTGGAGCAAACGGGTACGACCGCGGTTAATGTCATTACCTGTCGGTTGTACTTCCATTAGTATGTGGTTATGAAAAGAGCGGAATGTGGTATTGGAAAGAGCACTTTCAAAAGTTACGGCTCTCCATACACTCACACTTATAAACTTCGATGGGGTAGGTAGAGCACATTGTAGTTCACATGACGCCACGTTGGATATGTCTGTCTGTTACATTTTCTGTTACATTTAATTTAATTAATTTAGTTGAAGAAAAAAAAAGAAACGGTGATAGGGTAGTTGGTAACGACCCAGACTTGTAACCGGAAGGTAGCGGGTTAACTTATCTTATCGCTTGTCGCCGTTTTTGGAGCAATTTCTTAACGTGTGGTTCGCTTACCTGACACCCGCTTCCAGCGAATTAATCCCTTGCCGAGCGCCTGTTTCCAACTTGCACAGATTGAAAACGCGTGTAAGTTGTTAAGACTTCGCCTTGACATGCCTTACTGTAAAGGCCTTCTAAATCGCAAAAAGCTGACGTTTTAATCTGCTAAAATATGACGTCTTCTCAGAAAAAGAGGTAAGTCGCAAGAATTTCTTCCAAATATGTTACCCGGAAGGAATAGCTTTCAAGCAGGCTGCACCTTGTTGGTTAGTTTGGACAATTCAAAACTAATTCGTATGCCAATAAAGTAGTTATATTGTATTGAATTTTCAGTTTTACCTATCCCGTAGCGGGTGATTTATTTGTTTTATTCAATCCCATTAATTTACGACTTGTTGACAATCATGCATGATTTACTCTTTACCAATTTATTTAACAAAACATTTAACCATTAGAACCGGAAGTAGTAAGACCCACTTGTAAACGAAAGTGATTATACTTAGGTATTCAAAAATTCACAAATTTCGGGCCTCATACGACTATCAAGCACATTGGAAATAAATCTACGGAATTCGAAAAAATATTCTTGTGAAAAATGTCGTTCTGACTTTTTGACTTTTTCAAAAAGCTTAGGCTACAGGGCAAACCCTTAACCCAATCGTCTGTGTTATAGGCTCAAATTGTAGCTGACTAAATTGTCCAGAGGAATTTTTCTCAAATTTTTGATATCATTCTTCGTTCCCAAAATTTCGAGCACAAAAATCAAAAATTCGTAAAAAAAAGTTTTTTTTTTCACTTTTTCGGCGATAACTCTTTTCGTTTTTTATTTTCTCGAATAATTCTTTTTGCACTAAGGTGCAAGTTCTTCTTGATACGCGTCGTTTAAACTTTTTTTAATATGATATCTTTACAACTCTCAGAGTTATAAGGGGTTTTTTTTTTTTTTTTTAAGTGTTATTATTAGCATCCACAGACTTTATGTCCGTGCCTTTGTCTAGATTAAGTTTTCTTGTTAATACTTGATTTTAACTATAATACATTACTTTCCATAGAGGTTTACAATTTATAAATAAGTATAATAAATATATGAATACATAATGTATATAATATGTATATAATGTATATAATATATATTTAAGCGAGTGACGGTTCTTCGCTGTTGCATTCAGACCTCAAGGCATCCATGACGGCTTTGTCTCGACTTTTGATCGCCATTTTGAGGTTGTAATTGACCACTTTTTCCCTGCCTGCCGCCTCTGCTTCTTTGATGTTATAAGGGGTTCGCACTTTTTCGTGAAATCGGTGCCTACACTGGAGCGAAAGAAAAGAAATTTCCAATGTCAAAAACACATTCGTAAACAAAAGTGATTTATTATATAAATACAAAAATCTGTTTTAATAAGAAAAATCGACATTATTCCTAGTGCTTTAAATGAAACGATTGGTCCAATCCCCTTCAAAGCAAAAACATTTGACACAACGAAACTACTTTTCAATCAATTATGCTGAATTATTTGAGATCATTGTTCGATCTAAAATAATCAATTTTTTTTTATCGAAACCTTCACGTTATCAAGCATTCGCAGAAACCTTCCATCATCTTGACGCTGAAACAATGCTTTGATCCGGAACACAACTTGAGAGCTCTCAATAATAACGAGCTAGATACACAAAGAACACGAAATTCAAGACAAATGAAGCTGGTAGACCAAACTCGACCTATGTCATTACGAAGTTCTAGGTAAAGGTACCTACTTGCTTATTCAAACTAGTTGTGAAATCCGAAATATTGCCGCGCCCCACCTGTTCTACTACGCCTTTGACGGAGCAAACTTAATAAAACTTTTTGAATGCAACCTTTAGCGACAGGAAGTTTGCCTTTAGAGGCGCCGAGCCTCGGAACCGAAGATTGGATAGATTTATATCCTGACAATGACTTTCTTTAAGCGGAATCGAAGGAACTTTGTAAATTATGATTTCACGGCGGCTTTTCAACCTGAGTTGCTGAGTGGGCTTTACGTAAGTATTATACAAGAGTCTGCTAGAGTTAATTACTCGTAGCTAATTGGATGATAAAATTGTTAACCATAAAGTTAATAAGGAAGTCGTTGTTTCCTATTATTTTACACAAAGATATAGGCATTTAAAAAAAATGAATAGCGTCTAGCTGCAGAGGCTTCCATTGGATTCGATTCTGCTTTGGATGTCATATTGTCACTTTTTGTCTTGTTAACACGAACTAGGCTTTAACTTTGATGTAATTTTCTGCAAATGGGCGTTACACTAGAGTAAGTAACTTTTTTTCCGTTTTTACTCCTTTTCGAGATTAAAATTAAGTAAATTTATTTTTTATTTAAGATAACTTTAATTGCATCATATCCATTGTAAATTCTTTTTGTAAGCGTTAAATAGGTAAGGCATAGAAAACTGCTGAGCTATTCTAAATTTATTTGGTAATCTGTGGTTGTCGTTGCTGGCTGTACAATTATTTAAGATATTTAGCTCTTAGTCTAGAATAATACCATTCTACAACCGTTTGATAACCCAAATAAAAAAAATGAAACTTTCTAGTGAATATTATTTCGTTTTTTTTTATAACTGCATACATAAATACGCTCACGCCTAAAATCAGAGCATCAGTGGTTTTTTTATTATTATAAGATGCGTTAACTCTTAACCTCAATCTTGACCCAAGGTCATAGATGAGTCGACGATGGAGCGAGTGGTTTTAAAAACACTTGATGCCATATTTGACATAAATTCAGAGGGTTATAAAATGATATATGATGTAAAGGGTGAGAGGTTGTCATCAGCCTTTTGCCCACAATACAGCAAAACCCTCGCGTCCCATTTACTGAATTTTATAGTTTTACAGTGACATATTATTAAAAAAACAAATAAGATGGTTTCGTTTTTTCCCTTGTACGAGTATCTTTACAAAATAAGAGTCTGAGTCTGAATAATGAGCCGGAACAAGGTACAATTTGTCTTCCTCAAGAGCAGGGCCGTAAAAACTGTGATCGATGCCTATTTTTGTATGAACACCTGTTTTTGGCCGAAAAGTATCGTCTTTTAATGGGGGCTTACTTAACTAATGGTACCCGAAATAATACTTACAAGTAACTGCAAGTATCTTATTTTACTTAGCCAGATCTATTCTATTACTGGGCAAAGGTATCCCTCTTCTTCCTGCTCAGTTGTCTTGAGCTACTTCCATCCATCTACGATCAATTAATTTTATAAGTCGTGTTATATTCGTCAACCTGTCACGCTGCCTTTTTTTCCCACTTTATCATTTATTATAAATTAAATTATAAAGGTTAATCTCTTACTACAAAACAATCTCAAGCACAGAGAAAATACATTATAACTCATTCAGATATTTATATTCAATAAATACCTTCCATTATTATCGTGTCAGCACAGTCAAGTGTGTGGTAAACTTGACTAACCCTGGTGTCAGTTTTCAAAGCGCCATAGACTGACTTGGTTCGACGACTACAGCAGTCGACTCCAAAGCACGGAAACACTCGTGATAAATTGCCACTTTGGTCACCAATCAGGTTTCCAGTACCTGTGTACGTTGCTTACCTCACTGATCAATTCAGATTAGCGAGCGCCACCGGGCTTCGAGTGCTATTGAAGATTTATTCTTTCTACAAAACAAAGTCAACCACTTCAGAAACGTCATCAGAAAATGTTATAACTCATATAAATATTTTTATTCGCTATAAATAAGAGTAAATAGGCACTTTTCATCTTCATTACAACTGAACGTGAGTTGTTCCCGTATGTTGAGTCATTTGTATTAATAAACAGAAAGCTCGCTCTTACATTGCAAAGGTTAAGTACCGGTTGCTTTTATCTTCATAATTAAGAAAATAATAAATTGTATTGAATTAGTAATGCTAATTTTTGTTTTAATGACAACGTCCTTTATTTAATTTAAATTGAAGAATTTATGTATACCTTGTTACGAAGTAAAAATATTAGTAATAAAGATAAATTAAAATAACTTATTACCTTGAAAGAGCCTAATATCATAAAATTAGTAATTTCTAACCACAGTAGCGCTCGTGGCGCAAGAAACGCTCCTAGCTAGTGGTACTCATTATTCGGAATCGATATGTAAGGCTAAGCAACCAACAATGGAGCAGGGAAAAAGTTAGGTACCACTAGGATCGGTAACCATAGTGACAATTCACCATCAGCGTCTCCGTGTTTAATTTAAACTAGTGGAAATTTTACGGTTTGAAAACTCAAACACCAGGGTAAGTCAAGTTTGCTATATATTTTATTATAACTGCATAAGAAAGGACAGTTAACCGTAAAACAACCACATAAAATCAGAAACGTTTTCCTACATTATGCAAGAAAGAGTGGTACGTATTATATCCCTCGGGTCACCTTCATGGTTAATTCCACAGTACCTTTCCAAGGTGCACAAATTTACAATTAACATATAGATATACTCGACCCAACCGGCCCCTTTTAGCGAAATTACAAAAGACACGCTTTTAACAAGCTTCTACAAAAGTGGATATCCTGAATAAACAGCGCCTAAGGCAGTTGTCCCACCGCCGGCGAGAAAACGACTAACTATCGGCTATTTTCTCGCTCAAGAAACGTACAATAGAAATACATTCTGTGTAAACAAAAGAGATGCATATGTAAATAGTTGATCGCTGACTGTTCACACTGCTGGCGAGGACTCGCTTCACTAGTTTGTCGCTGGTCAACAAGAGCTAGGAAAGATAACACTCGCTCAGCGATCAGAACTCACGCCGAGAGCAACCAGCGGTCATTTCTCTACAGTGCGGATCTGAAAGTACACTCGCTCGTCTCACTCGTACACTCGCTTATAGCCAAGCTACACAACTATCGGAACTACGCACTCGCTCCCCGCGGCATGCCGCGGGGGGCACGCAGACTCGTTTCTACATTCTAGCTCTACTCGCTACTCGTTCATCGTTGCCGGTAAAACAACTGCCTAAATAGGTTAGTAGCCAAGTTTAATTTAAATAAAATATAAAATGACACGACGGAATTCACTGATTCAATGACACTGTCCAGTTTAACTTTCAGATGTTTGATTTTTTTAAAAGACCAGACTATTGCGAGTCTGACTTACGCAACGAGGGTTCCATATGAAAAAGTACGATGATTCTTCCTTATTGTGAACTTGACTTATTCACCCGGTACTAAAGTGTTCAGACTTTTCAGATCACTAAAACTAGTGTCTGACTTGGTTTAACGACTGTGGTCTATCTATGGCAGCCAAAAATTTTCCGACTTTATAAACCCTGAGAATAACAAAATTTTTTATTCATTTATGTGATTTAAAAAAATAAGATTTTTTGTGTTTTTTCTTTATTTGTGCTGTAAGAGCTATATTTTATGATTTTAAAATCAATAGGAAGTATCCAATAGGTTATTATTTACCTGCCGATTCTTAAAATGTGAGTCTTAGATTGATGTTCATTACGTTAAATTAAAAGCTTGTTTAAGTTAATCATCAAAAGACCTTAATTTTTTTCTATCTCACTCACATTGGTTTTGGAACCACTTGACGCCACGTTTGGCATTTCGATTTTTGATTTAACAAAAATTTACTGCAGATTATTTTCCATTAATTTCAACTTGTTAACTCCAAGCGTGCCTAAGGTATGTGATCTTCCAAGGCTTCCTTTTTCCCCTTTGAGGTACGGAACCCTAAAAAGAACTAAGAAGCGACTGCCACAAAAATAAGTATTGGCTTTGAATGTTTAAAAGCTTAAATGCTGTTTCGATTGACATCAGTGCAAGGCTAACGTATTGAATTTGTGATGAAATAATACCCAACTATTTTTAATGAGTAAAAATATAGTCTGGCTTGAAAAAAGACCGCAAATCTACGAGTAAAATGTAATAAGATTGTAATATCACGACTATCTCTTTGAATTATTTTGGCGCAAAAATTCTGTAATTATAAATGGACTAACTCTCATTTTTTAAAATATATATATAAAGGAAAGGTTTTGTTATAATCTCCACAAGATAGACGATAAACTAACAAATCAGGTTTGGATGCTCCTTTTATTACAAGGATTTAACATTTTTTAGGGTTCCGTACCACAAAACGAAACTCTTATTTATAAAAATCGCAGTAATTATATCAGCTTAAATTAGCTCAATCAAGAGTCATATATTATATCTTTCATAAACTTCTGTTGCAACCCATAATATCGGTGTCTTTGTATTTTATTATATGACTAGCTTTCCTCCCGAAGCTTCGCTCGCGTGGACTGCAGGTTATGTCGTGCCCAGTTGTGAGATAAAATGTGGCTTATGTCCTTTCCTAAAGTCTAATCTATCTCTGTACCAATTTTCACCAAAACCGGTTCAGTAGTTTAGGCGTGAAAGCGGAACAGACAAACAGAGTTACTTTCGCGTTTATAATATTAGTAGGGAAAATAGGGATATTGGTACGTTTTGGTTCCAAATAGTGTGGTCCCACGTCGAACTCCTACTGAGCATCTAGTTTAAGCGGTTCTCGCGTAACTGAGAATACGAAATGAGATGGAGTTTGTTCTTCGACAATAGAATTTATTAGCAGGTCGACGAACAATGGGTAAGAAAGATTTTTTAATTTACTTGAAGATGACTGGGCGTGTAGCCGTGAGCTTATTTAATGCTGCTAGCTTACTTTCTTTAGATTTAGGAGGTAGGTTTTCTCAAACAACGTTTATCCTTCAAGTGTTTTGGCGTAATAATGCCAAATTTCTATGGACTCTTTCCTATTTTTAACAGACCTCAAAAAAGGAGGTGGTTCTATGTTCGACTGTATGTAATTTTTTTTTAATGTATGTTCACCGATTTTTCTGCCAATTATAGACCAATTTTGTTCGAAATAGTATATTTTTAGGGTTCCGTACCTCAAAAGGAAAAAACGGAACCCTTATAGGATCACTTTGTTGTCCGTCTGTCCGTCCGTCCGTCCGTCTGTCAAGACCCTTTTTCTCAGGAACGCGTGAAGGTATGAAGCTGAAATTTATATCAAATACTCAAGTTTACTGTCCCTTAGAGCTGTAAAAAAATCAAACTTCTAAGCCAACGCAATCAAAAGATACAGCCATTTATGTCGCGAATTTCCGCAAATTTTCGACACTCGCAAGGGAATCAAAACCTACAGGGTACTTCCCGTGAACTCAGAATCTTGAAATTTGGTACGAAGCAACATCTTATAGCACAGATAAAGGAAAAATTGCGAAAACCGTAAATTTTTAGTTACATTATATCATAAAAATATTTTTAATAATTTTAAACTTACTACCCCTTTCCTCATGAACACGTAGAGGTATTAAATTGAAATTCATATCAAATACCTTTATATAAGGTCTATAATACCTTTAAGCAGGTTTGTACGGAACCCTCGGTGCGCGAGTCCGACTCGCACTTGGCCGGTTTTTTTTCTTTAAAAGAGTTTATTTATTATTTAACAGTTTATTGTACACAGAAAAAAATCACAAATATTACAGACAAATAGAAAAACGAACACAAAAGGCACAGCTTATTTTTTTAAGAAACAGAGTAAGAACAGAGAGAGAGAGTTGTTCTTAAGAACTGAGTAGTTCTTTAAGAACAGAGTATACTTCAGTCCCATATAATTTTTTTTGAAAATGATTCAGCACTTTAATCATCTAAATAAATGAGTGATATTTTCGTTTGTGGTTATTGGTAATAGGCATTGTAGTCTGCAAAAAATACTAGCTATCTACTTTGTGCGAACTGTTGTTGGGATTGAAGTCGGTGACTCATACGTTTTTAACGTGGAAAATTATTTAAAATACATATATCGTGAAAATAAGGTTATGTTATGTATACTTTGAAAATTCATCTATTTATTAGATGACTCTACCTCGTATTTTTCATACAAATATTAAATAAAAAATCGGAAAATTATTTCAGAAAAATCTGTCCAATCAAAGAAATCATGAACAAAATAATGCGTGAAATCGTCAATTTTAAACTGGAACCCCTATAATTTTTAAATGTTGTTCACACTTAAACATATGTATTAACATTTTATAGGTACATACTCACTACGAAATAGAATTTAAAGTTTAAACGAGCCAAGACTTCATTTGGGAATTGAACTTAGACCAGAAAACTTGCGGGAAGAGGTCTAATAGAGATAAATGTAGCTACTTCATGGAAAGTTGAAAGAACTATAAAATTCTCCTAACTTTGCTATTAAAGTTTTACTACTTTGGTTACATTTAATATTACTTTCTTTTAGTTTAACGAACTTTTTGCTAGAAAAGCATGTTTTACTTTTTTAATTTTTAAATATTTTTTTTTTAATTGGCAAATTGTATAAAACTTAAGTTAAAAAAATTAATGAAAATTACTTCTGATTCGGATTCAAAAGATCCCGAATAGAGATAAGCTCGCCTTGAAAAAAAGGCTCGATTTTTGAGGGAAAATTCGAAAAATAATTGAATGAAGCTCTTTAATTATTATTTTTACTAACAGCAATCAAATTAAGTGTATATTTGAAACATTGTCAGTTTTATAAAGTGCTGATAAAATGTAATATAACAAATAATAAATTACTTAAAATGTGTAACATTTCACCGGGAGATTTGAAATTTAAGTAATTGATTGGCTTATGATATTATTTTAAAGAATAATAAAAATAAGTAATATTAAATAATATCACAAAGTCGGGTTTTGTTAGATTAGAACATTTATAACCGAGAACGGCTGGACCGCTTTTCATGGTTTTTGATTTGTTGTATTTTTCTCCGTCCCAAATAGCAGAATAACTATTAAAAACATCGGGAAATTGACGAAAAAATTCCCACGGGAATGAAGTCCCGGGCAAAAAGCTAGTTTAAAAATGAATATGAAACAAGAAGAGTAAGGGAGGGGTCTTAAATTGCTACCTGAATAAAGAAAATGTATTATTAATGTTCTAGCAATAATAATAAAAATATTATAAAGGAAGAATAACAAGTACACTCAAGAGCACGTCAAGCTTGACACTTTGGACTTTGGACCGGCCCTGCATTGTATGGCGCGCAGTATAAATCAGAGCTCAGCTTAAACTGGTAGTGTAAAGCGTGACCTGCTCTTGACTGTACATACCTATATTTAGAGTAGGTACCTAATCAGGAAAATGGTAAAAGTATGTTCAACAATCTTCAAACGCCGTACGGTAATCTAACAGTAGATATAATCAAGCATATGACGCACTTGACTAACCCTGTTATCACAGTTTTTAAATCACCTAATCTGCGTAAGGCTAGTAAGGCTTTGAAAAAAATCTTATGTTCACGAATACTCGTTAGAATCCTAGTTTATCTCGTCGCGCGCTTGTTTACGCAGACATCGCGCGAGGGTTTAAACTTTTCTAAAATGTACTCTAAGTACTTTCATAAGTATTTGTTTACATAGCACCTTAACCACAGCTTTACTCTTACTAGCTAAGTGAGACGGAGTATTGTGTGTGAAACTTTAACAAACTTCCCCGTAAGAAAACATTATTCTTCAGCGATTATTCTTAGCGACAAGTTCAGGCAACCGGTGTGTAAGTAAACATGATTGATAGCTCCAAAGCGTCGTCACTTGCGATAGTTTTCAATAAACCAAGTTTGTATACTGTTACCTTCAGAAAAAGATGAAAGAAAATGAGTTTCTTTAGAAAAGTCTATAGTTATTTATAGCCGATGATAGCCCAGTTGGTAATGAGCTTTGTAACCAGAAGGTTGCGGGTTCAAATCCTTTGTAATTTTGTAATTAATTGTAACTTAATTGAAATGTGCCTCTAAATACTTTTGTTTCTCTTCATTTAACTCGACATTTTACCAAAAAACTAGTTACTGATAAACTCGTTGATGCTCGAATACTATAAAAATGCATATTTTTAGAACGATATGATCTCACAATAATTGAAAACGCTCCAGGATTACACCCTGCAATAAGTCTGGCTTATTATTAACTATCACGCTATCACGTCAGTCCTTACATGAAAAAATTCAAGAGTCAGCCACTAAAGAAAACAAATTAAAAACCTAACTAAAAAAACACTAAGCCCACAGAAATATATTTAAGTGGCCAAGGTAAATATTTAAAAGGTAATTTAAAGAGAAAGTTGCTAAGCCTCGGAACCCTCTTTGTAGCCAACATCAACGAAATTATTTTAAACTTTAACCATTACCGCTCTGATAAGAATAACTTCAGTCATGAAATATATTATTTATCAGGTGCAAGATATTACCAGGGCGATGAAAAGGTGTGATATTGTAAATCCCTGCTTTCTCAGAATGATAATGCGAAAGAATAAGTGCGAAGTTCAATAAACTTTGACTAGCCCTATAGCTCAGTCAGTAAAAACCTTGCCTACTGATCTGCATAGCTAGCAGGGCCCATGACAAAATCGACAAAACCTTTGCTCAACAATGGGACACAATAGTTTACAAAGAACAGTTAGAGCAATCGGGAAACTCAAAGCATGCGATGGCCGCTTGTAATCCACTAAGTTCCTTAGTAAAGGTACCTTATGGACTCCTTTGAACAATAAGACGTATCTACAAGTAATAATAACATTCCGCTGAAGTCATTTGTTTTACAACTCGAAGCAATAAAATTGTACATGGCATCGTAGATATATTAGATAGTGCAGCTATATTAGATACAAACAACAGCACACAAGGCAATACAAACCCGTCACAATTACAAAGGGATAAAGGCGATATTAAAGTCAAGATGTGAAGCCTGGTTTGTAGATGTGTGTACTTAAATCCAATTTTTCACTTTCTTACATTTGTCGCCAATAATGTATTTGCTCACGTATTAGAACTATAGACTTAGTATTTATTCTGGAGTTTAGACAAACAAATTGTGTGAGAAAGAAAGAAATCCTTTACGAAAATATATCAAGATGGAAAAAGAATGCGAATTTATTATGATTGTAATAAATTTTGATTGACAGGGGGCACAAAGTAGCACAAGATTTTTTGATAACTTGAAATTGGTATCGCGTTTTCATGCCGGCAGTTCGTCTATAACTTCCATGTTGGACTGAGAGTATAAGGAAAATCTAAAATATGCCAACAGAAAACTCTTTCTAGGCATATTTAGTGTAGAAGCCAGTACATGGGACGCTAGGGCTTTGCTGTATCATGAGGAAAAGGCTAAAAACCAATCACCACACCGTACTCATAATTAATGTCAAAAGGGGCATCAAATGGTTCTAAAATTAAATGACAATAAAATATAAATAAAAAGTGGTGTGTCACTACATAAATTATTGGTTCCTGTTGTCTTCCGCGATTTAGTACCTATCGCAAAGGAGATG
Source organism: Aproaerema taeniolella (assembly GCA_949987775.1). NCBI lineage: Eukaryota > Metazoa > Arthropoda > Insecta > Lepidoptera > Gelechiidae > Aproaerema > Aproaerema taeniolella. The sequence continues at coordinate 14,917,233 of OX465254.1, read as the reverse complement.
TAAATTAATGGATTTTCATTCAGAAATTAAATTAACAGACACCAAAGAAAAAGGAGAACATAGAAAATTAAAAGAACAAGATGGTGAAGATTTTTTAATTTCTTTAAAGCTTCAATTTTTTAAAATTAATTAAAAGAAGAACAAGATGGTGAAGATTTTTTATATTTTCGTCCCTCCATTTTTTTATATTAATAAAATTATATCTTTAGTATAATTTCGCTTTTCATACTTGGTAACACCGGTCGTATATGTCAGCAGGCTAGTGTTGCATTGCACACAATTTTATTAATAATCGATTGATTTTATGATTTTTTTATCTATCGTACGATATCTCCATCGATATTTTTTTGATGGTACACCCAAGAGCAAGTCAAGCTTGACACTTTGGAATTTGGACCTTGTATTGTATGGCGCGGAGTATAAATAAATTGAAAGCTAAATTAAAAATGTTACACTTTTGGTTGATTGTTGGACGAGAAAATTATTAAAAATTATTATTGTTAATAAATTAAAAAACAATTAAGTACCATATAGTGTAGTACTCTATAGTATAGTACTTTGCTGACTCAAGTTCGTTTCCGGAATGTAAACTTTATTTTTTGTTGTTGACGTGCCAAGGGTGAGCTACTTTTAAGGGTAAAGTAGCTCACCTTGCCGTACCGTCCGAGGAGAGTGCAGACTCGCGAGGGAGAAAGCGCTCAAATAATAAAATCAATCGATTATAAATAAAATTGTGTGCAACACTAGCCTGCTGACATATAGGACAGGTGTTACCAAGTATGAAAAGCGTAAATATACTAAAGATATAATTATTAATATAAAAAAATGGAGGGACGAAAAAATATTTTGTATACACCAATATGTTTCCAGTTGTCTTCTCTACCAAATAAAATTGGTTTGGTCCAAGTTAATTTTAGTTCGGAATAAAAAACCACCTTCCCTATTAAACCTAAACATCTCCTTTATTGATGTGTTGAAGTTTTCAAAATGTAAGTAAAATTTTATTTCGTTTCCTTGCTGATTCCTATTGATTCCCCTTGTATTATCCGTTTTATTCAACAGTTTTACTCTCTTTCTACAGTCTCCTTGTAAATTTATTGACCCCAAAATATTCACCTAACTTGAACCGTCGGCCAATCTTCAAAACCAGCGAGGTCAGCATCCTGAACCTGAGCTGGCCTTCTTCTCCGCAGCCCTACTGGCGACCACCGGATTTTCAAGATAAAACCTTTTTTTTCCTTTACTTTACTTACCCTTTTTTTTAATTAACTTATTTGCCGCTTTAAATTTTATGTAATATTTGTAACCGCTGATTACGATAGGTTTAACAAGCGCAAGTTAGCTTACCGTGTCCAACGACACCTCTCTTTCGGCTTTTTTTTAAGAACCCCCAATTTTTCTATTTATAATATTATTTTGTTTGTTTTAAATTAATCAGATTACTAAATTATTATATTTGCTAACCCTTTTTTTATCTTAATACATTTTATGTGAACCCTTTGGTTGTGAAATTTTTAATTAACGTGTTGTCAAGCACCCGCTGGTCTCTTGACGAGTGAAGGTCCATCACGTTGAACTACTCAGTCTCGCAGTACCATTCTAAGTCTATGATTCAAACAGCGTGCAGTACGTGTCCTGTTTCCAAACCCAAGATAAGTTTATTCGATGACTCTCGTTTTGGTACGAATAACATAAGAACCGGAGGACAAGATGGAAAATTCGAGTTTATTCTACCGAGAGCCCGAGTGAAATGGAGCGTGGAACGATAGTGGAACGTGGCGGCCATTTTACCACCAAGTGGGAACATGATATTTCAAGTTTTGCGTTCAGGGGAACTATTTTTGAATCGGTCGCCTGTTGTCGAGCGATATCTTTTATACACTGGGCGTCAAAAATAAGTAGTACACTTTTCAAATTGCAATTACTCCTAAACTATAGTAGTTACACTTATGAAATAAAAAGCAGTTTATAGTAAACTTAACGAAGTTTATTAAAGTTATATTTTATTTGGCATGAATAAAGTTTCAAACTTAAAATTAAGATAAATACTAAAAAGTATCAATTTTTAACGATATGTCAACCACTTAATTTTCACGTTTTGGAACTTTTTCACAATTTAATAACTTGTGTTGCCGCCTCGGGCTCTAATTACAGCTTGGATCCGGTTTGGCATGCTGAACACTAAGTTTCGGAGGCGGTGTTGGGGAATATTTTCCCATTCTTCTATCAGCGCATGTTTTAGAGCCCTGAGTGTGGCAGGAGGTGGACTGCGCCTTCTGACTAGCCTCCCAAGCTCATCCCAGGCGTGTTCAATCGGGTTGAGATCTGGGCTTCTCGATGGCCAAGCCATCAAGTTGATGCCAACCTCCTGAATGTACTCTTGTACGTGGTGAGCAGTGTGTGGCCGGGCGTTATCATGCATTAGGATGGCTCCATCACCCATATTTATTAAATATGGCCCTGCATACTCGTTGAGGATCTCCGAGGCATATCTTTCACCAGTCAAAGTCCCATTTTCTATTACCACAAGCTCTGTGCGACTCTCTGAAGAGATACCAGCCCATACGTGTACAGAGCCCCCGCCATATTGGACTCTTTCCGAGATACAAGCTTGAATGTATCGCTCACCGGGTCGTCTGTAGACTCTCCGCCGTCCATCTGAAGTGTATAAAGAGAATCGAGACTCATCTGTGAATAAAACTCTAGCCCATTCTTCTTCGCCCCATTGTACGTGTTGACGGGCGTAGCGTAGTCTTGCTACGCGATGCTCTGTCTCAAGTTTGGGGCCATTTGCTGGTCTTAGAGGCTTCAGGTTAGCTTCAGCAAGTCTTCTTCTCACTGTACTCTCACTGATGTAGTCTGTTCGGGTCCGAAGAAGCTGTTGCTGAACCTCAACTGCATTAAGGTGTCGATTTCTTAACACAGTGGAAACAATAAAGCGATCTTCTCGGGTACTTGTGCACCTGGGTCTGCCATTACCTCGTCTCCTTAGATGGTTTCCAGTCTCTTCGTACCTTTGCTTTACTCGCTGAACCGTTCTTAAAGTTACACCCACCCTCCTTGCAGTACGACGCATACTGATGCCCACTTCGAGAAAAGCTAAGATTCTTGCACATTCTTCTGGTGAAAGAGGCATGATTAGTCAAATTTACTCTCTGAAGATACCTATGCTTTTCAATTACAATTGCTTTATCAGCAGCGAATGTGTCAAACACAAAAATCCTAAGTAAGACAACACCTTTCAACAGTTTAAAAAAAGTGTTTTTATTTATTCGTTTTTTTTAAAGTCAAGCATTATAAGTTCTTATAATGCATGAAGTTTTTATTGAATAAGATTAAATTTTCTTTTTAACCTTTTTTGTTTCAAAGGTCTAAGTTTTATAGTTTGGGAGAAATCGCAATTTTAAAACTGTACTACTTATTTTTGACGCCCAGTGTAGATTAACGAAGATTCTTTTAATTCACGAATTGATTTATTACCAGAATCTAAGAGGGTTTAGAACCGTTTGTTGGAGTAGTGTAGTGATGAATTAATTCGAAAATCAATAGCAAATTGATAAAGGTGTAGGTCGCACAGCGAGAGTTGATGTAAGTTTATTCGGCACACAGACATAATATTTGCATATAGGAAATCTGAATACAGTTGATTGATAGTCTCCTCCGTTTGTTAAAATCAGTTAACTTATTCCAATATAAATAGAATCACACGCTCTAAGGATTTCGCTGGCAATGCAGTGGAGAAACGCAGGAAACATAATGGGGATATTTGGGCGAGACGAGCAACCATGATCTTGAGCAAATGATCTTTTTTTATTTTCAAAATAAATACAATTATCATTTATAATAAAACTTTTAAAAAAGATAGAACATAAATAAAGCCTAAGTGCAAAAATTAAGTTAGTTAAAGTACCTGTATTCGCTTCAACTCTCGCTATGCGACCTGTACCTTTTATAGATAGATACACTTTATTGCACACAAAAACTTGAGTAAGTACAAAAGTACGCAAATTCAACTTTATCACTAGTGTCAAAATCTCTTCCAGGCAACTCTTGTTTTGAGGGAAAACTTTATTGAGTCGAGAGCACTTTCACATTTATAAAATTTTAAAAAAGTAAAGTATCTTATTATTTTTTTCCGAATTTACATTAACATTCATAAAATGACAATACTTTCGTGTAATTTATTGAGTAATTGAGATTTTTTTATTTTGTACTAGCTTTCCACCCGGGACTTCGGTTCCGTGGGAATGCGGGAAAGTTATGTTATGTTACTCAGGGATAATGTAGCGTTCTATGGTGAAATAATATTTGAAATCGGTCCCGTTGATTTTGAGTTTATTCGTTTCAAACATAAAATTATTTCTTCTTTATAGTATTGGTGTAGATTATTTAATTATTTATACGGATCTTTTTTTACAAAAACTTGACTGAATATTTTATTTCCTACTAATATTATTCATTTTAAAATATGTACGAAAGTTTGGGAGAATTGATGTTTTTTACTTCATCAAGAAATAACTGCTAAACAGATTTTGATGAAACTTTGCAGTAATGTAGCTTGAACATTAGAATTTACTATATGTTACATAGTTTTCCCAAGTTCTAACGGGAACGAAGTCACGAATGATAAAGCTTACACATCAGAAAATGATACTTTGGTGTCTGTATAACTCCCGTTTCTTATTCGGGGTACGCTTGACCATAATCCAGGGTTTGGCAGGTCAAGTCATCACAGTGGAGCAACTGCCATCTGACCTCCGTGACCCTCCTAACAGGGGAACCTGACCGGATTGGATCATGGTTACACATTCAGTCTCCTGAATGTGCAGGTTTCCTGACGATGTTTTCCCTCACCGTAAGTTATGTACATTAATTGTACACACTAACCTATGTGTACAATTAATGTACATAACTTAGAAAACGAGTCATTGGTACATGGTGGCACTGGAGATCGAGCTCGGTACCTTTCGCTTACGAGTTTGACTCAGTAGCCGTTAGACCACCGACGCTCTCGGTGTCTGTATTACATTATTAACGTAATAAAGTTATCTTAGTGACGTAACACATTTACAAACTGTAAGGTTTGTCTATCGACGTATGCCTTAAACTGATTACTTGTAAGCAAACACCAATACCGCAAACTTCGTAGCTTGCGTAGATGTTTGCTACGCCGTAGCACCGCTACACTAATAAACCGAATATTTGAGTCAATTGAAGTTGTGTCTTGTATGTGATAGATATTGTAAATATATGTATTTAATTTAAGTTTCCTATATAACAACGTTGCAAATTCCCAAACAAGAATTCAGGAGAAATACATGTGGTAACGTGCTAATTTGGTTTAAAACTAAGTACATAATGTTACAATTTTGTAGGAATAAAAAAATTGAATTTTTAAAAATATTTTATAAAAAGTTACGTATTTTCAAAATCATCAAACAAATTTTTATATTGAATACTTAGAAAGGATTGTGTAGAGAATATTGGTTCACTGGTAGTTACGTCAGTGTAACTACGAGGAAGACCCTATTCCTGTTGGTACCACCACCGCATAAGAGATTGACTATCGATTATCGATAAACACAGTGGTATCCATGTTTTTGTAAAAAAAGCTAAATAATCGAAATTATGCTATTCTGAATATGCCATTCTGTAACTTCGCTACTGGTGTAACTTACTTGGAGAGCGGTTTAGGTTTTTTTATAATGGTTTTCTTTAGCTTGATGATGAAGCTAATGAGCCAGAGTGTTCAAACAATATGATCCACTGGTAACCCTTTCGAGTTTGAGATCTTTTAGTTCGTTAGAGTCCCATAAAATCCGCATGATTAAACGAAATAAAATTAAGGGCATAATTTACAGTTAACTGATTATAGATCGAAGGATTAGCTAGATATTGGTAATAACAGTAATTATGGTAACATAAATACAATTAGTAACGTAATATTCAGTACTTAAATTTCCAGGTTCATTGTATTGATATCTAAATCCAAAATCAAGATGACGTCATGCATTTTTTGAATTTTTTTAATAAGTGGCATTGAAAGTTTTTATTTACTTACTATCTTAAATTTGTCAACCCAAAAAACCAGTCACCTTGATCAGTAACCCAGTTTGCGACCTTGTGGAGACGACTGTCTAGTAAATCCAGTTTATGCTTGGTTCCAGTATTTACATTGTGCCTGTCACTATTTTTCTTAAACAAATGTTAGTTTTCTTCACATCTAAAAGATTGTTACATATACGAGTGCAAAAGTCGAGAATGTCTCACTACTGATTGGTTTGTCTTAAATTTGCTATTGATAGTCAATCTCTATTGTGGTGGTACCAACAGGAATAGGCCTAATTTTTTCGGACAATCACAAATGAAATTTAAAAAATTATATTTTATTCATTTATCTATACACCGCTCATAGTCTGTAAAGTGGTAAAAAGAGATCATAGAGTTTTTAAACTAGTTTTTACGTGTAAAAAAAATATTTTGAGTATTATTTAATTAAAAACGCACGACAAACATGCGCATTAAAAACCCACGCGTCGCTCATGCCTATCGCTTCCTACAGTATGCGTGAGAAGAGCAGCTAACGATCTGTTTTATTTTCGATCCCAGTTATATAACTCTAAAACTTTGAAAAATTTACCACCCTTGACATTCATAGCTTATAACTTTTAAACGACTGAACCAATTTTGATCAATATAGCTATGAACCATTTCGATCACGCCAGCTTCCAAACAAAACAAACCGCAATAAATCAGGGCACTCGTTTAGGAGCTGCGATACCACAGTCAAACACACATATGCAAAATAAGCAAAGATGCACAGATACATAGACACACAAAAATACACGTCAAACATATAACACCCCTTTATTTTCGTCGGGGGTTAAGAACCGATAATGGTATTCAAATTATAATTTCTGCTAACATCAGGAGCCTAATTTCCAAAATCGATTTCTGCCAAGAAGAGGTATAATAACTGTGAAGGAAATCAAGAAGATTTATATTTGAAAGCTATTATTCATCTGACAAATCGTGTTTTTGACAGGAAGGCAGCGTGTTCGCAAATGGGCCCGACATAATTTGTATGCTGACGGGAAGTGTGAAATGACTGCAAGCGACAGCAGCAAGCGATTCCAGAGTATAAAAGAATACACTATGATATTTGTAAAAACATAAAACTGTAATATAATGTTTAGAATGCTTCGGTGATGTCCTGTTTTGTTTTATCACAGGTAATGCTGGGCAATGGTAGAATCAATACAACGTTGCCGTAACTGGTAAAACTTTTTCAGTTTGTTTTCCTCGGACTTGACACTGGCAGTAATCAAAGAGAAAATAAACAATAGCGTTTTAGCAGTAATGGTACCGGTTACCATAACATTAAAAAATACATTATTTTTAAGTTGTATAATTTTATGGAGAGAATAAAGTTTCGCTACTTAATGTTAAAAATGTCAACCGCTCATCGATGTATTTTATTAGATGTTTATTTCATTCTTAAATATGTTTTTTTTTCTAAATACGATGGTTCTAGAATCACTAATTATAGTCGTAAGCGTATATGTGTGTCTTTTAAACCTTTTATTTGACGAAATTAAAGTTTTTATTTATATGATAGCAGTGTCTTTCTATTCTTCCTAGAATGGGCGGTTTTCCACTTGACGGCACGGCAACGGCACGGCACCGGCGCCGGTAACCAGGGAAACAAAAATGTATGAAAGGGAGTCATCGCCGTGCCGGAGCCGGCGCCGGCGCCGGCGCCGGTCAGTGGAAAAAGCTGTCATGTTTTCATAGATTTTTGCTTCCCGCCGTTGCCGGCGCCGATTCTCATTCGGGGTACGCTTAATCATGATCCAGGATTTGGCGACACCTATATGACCTCAGTGACCCTATTAACTAGGGAACCTGACTGGATTCGATCATGGTTAAACATTCAGTCTCCTGAATGTTCAGGTTTTTTTAGATGTTTTCCCTCGCCATAAGAGCATCGGTTATTGTGCGTTATGTATAAAACTCAAAAAACGATTCATTGGTACATAGCGGCACTGGGAATCTGACCCGCTAGCCTTTAGACCGTGAAAGCCATGTCATTTGAAAATCTCTTATGACTTGCACCGTGGGGTTTCCACCCTAACCTTTTACACGCAGATTTATTTATTGTTGGAATTTTTCAGGCGACAGGTGGGCATCAGGCATCTTCCACCTCGATTCACAGCTGCAGGCGAGAATTTTAAATCCAATTTGTTATTTATTTATAATACAATTCACAAAAAGATAATGTGTATGACGCGCAAATGTAATAAATAAAAATTTAGCACATAAGCTTCAGTAAATAAAGTAAAAACAGCTTTTTGAAACCTATCAAAGGGTAAGTTAAAGAGAAATATGTATGAATAAAAACTTAATACCGGGCTTCTTCTTGTCAGCATCATATAGATGTAAGCATCCAAGGTAGTCAAATTTATCGTATGGACAAAATATCTTATTTATATTGGCGGTAACAGTATGCATAATGTTGTATGCATACAGAGTAGTCAATATATCCAAGCATCTACCCTCGCCAATTACATGAAAGCTATTAGGTTGTTCATAATTATGTTGACATATACGTAGGCTGTTCAATGGATACCTTCGAGAGCATTATTTGCTAACATAGTTTTGAACATCTTGACTGCTTATATAAATATGAAAGAATGATAATAAGATATTTTGAACACCACCCTGCCTACAACAATATGACGATCCGAACTGCGTATATGAAGTTGCTCTTGTGTTCTTCAGATCATTTTGACTACCCTAGGAGCTCACATGATTTTGATGCTGAATGTATGATGATTTACCACGGTGATGCTCAATTAAAACTTTACAGAGGGTTATAATAATAAAAGCTAGCTCAGAATTTTAATCCAACGCTACTTAGCATTAAGATATTTGAATCTAATTCACAAATCCAATTTCTGTTTCTACGTGCCTAACGTAAGACAGGGTATTGTTCATTTTTATCGTTTTATTATCCATAGTAAATTACCCCTTAGGAAGACAGGTCAATTTCATTTTACATCTGCAATATTCTGAAGAAAGTATAATAAAATCATTTACATTTGATTTACCTACTTACCAAATAGCTTCTATATGTAAAATATGTATATGTGAAGAAAAATTGTGAAACGGTAAACTAAGTAATAATGTTAGAGGCATTTAGCCTAATTATATATCTTCTTTTGTTAAAGATACTCAAGTTTTGCCTTATATTGTGGGTTCCTTGGAACATACACAATGACAAAGACAAAGACCTGTTTGAAGTGGATGCGAAGGCGGCATGTAAAACTTATTTAACTTTTTTGAAGTCGGTTTAACCAGTTTGCAAAGCATATTTGCTACTTGTAAAATAGCGAATGTGCTGATTTCTCTTTCCTAGTTCTTTTTTAATTCTTTTCTCTTTATGATTTTTTGTTGTATTGTAGTATGAACTTTTTCTCAAACTAGTTTCCCTCTTGGGACTTTATTCCCATGGGAATTTCGTTAATGAATTACAAAGTTAAATCTTTCTTCCATTGTTGAGAACCGTATGAAAATCAGTTCCGCAGTTTTAAGTCTATAAAAAAACATTCTTTGTATTTTACATGTACAGATTAACAATTATTTGAATCTGATTTGAATTAAATCCTGCCCAAGTAATACATTGGGTTCTCAAATTCAATATCGGCTTCGCCCATCGTGAGAAAAGTATTAAATATTTGAACAACCTCTTACGGCCTCGTGCATTGAAGATAACCTGAGCATTCAGCTGGAAACAATAACATTCGATATTCTTTCCACTTTGTTTTTTCTACCTGATTTATTTTGTTTTCTTTCTCATAGAAAATTGAGGAATGTAAAAACCAATACCTTTTATGAGAACACTAGCTTTCCGCCCGGAACTTCGTTTCCGTGGGAATCCGGAAAAATCGTGTAGGTACCCTATGTTCATCACAGATAATGTAGGATTCTAATGATGAAAGAATTTTTCAAATCGGTCCAGTGTAGTTTTGGAGCCTATTCAATGCAAACAAACAAAAAATCAAATATTTCCTCTTTATAATATTAGTATAGATTAGTATAGACTAGACTCTAGTCACTAGAAAATGCCTGTAACTTCGTCTAGTGGAATTTTCGTAAAATCCTTTTTATTCCTTGCCTACGTTATAAAATAAACTTTTGTGCTATTTAGGTCCAAGGGTTTCGGCTGAACGTTGATGGATGAGAACCTATGTTAACATTTATAACTATGAACACTTTTTTTTCTGTGAATTTATAGTTATAAATGTTATAACATACATCCTTCCTGTAGAATCATTCCATCATTTGATAAAAACCGATTGAAAATCCGTTAGGTATTTTTTCAATCACGTATATAGACAGACAGAAAAATAAAGTGGTCATTACAGATTTTGAGTTGGTCTACTGCTATTGTAAAAGTCGTTCATATTGACGACTAAAACAAATAACTCCTTTAATTCCCATTACTCTTTCTCTTTACGCTTACAGAGTGTAAAGAAAAGTCGAAGGCCCGTATTCTTGATGGCGTCTCAAGTGTCAATTTGAACTCAAAGTTCAAATCAAATGTTACGCATTGATCATCAAGAAAGCATTTCAAGTTCAATTATGTCAACTGTCAGCTGAAACTCTGACTGATGCAGTGTTGCCAATTTAGCATTTTTATGCTAAATTTGGCAGATTTTCTTTCCGTTTAGAAGAATATTTTCTCAATTAGCAAGCATATTAACATATGCAAAATAAACATTATAATATTCTATTTTATATACTAATATTATAAAGAGGAAAGATTTGATTGTTTGTTTGCATTGAATAGGCTCTTAAACTATTGGACTGATTTGAAAAATTATTTCACCATTAGAAAGCTACATTATCCCCGATGGACACAGGCTACATAATTTTCCCGAATTCCCACGAGAACGAAGTCCCGGACGGAATGCTGGTAAATAAATATAGCACAAAAATTCTTTTAGTTTAATAAAATGTAAACAAGAAACGAACTACTGCGTCTGTTCCGCGAGACTTCTTGGGGATCTCTCCACTATAATTGTTTTTATTTTTGATTATGTAGATACCTATGATGTATGATTCAGACTCTCAGGCCCGCATTATTAGAAGGAGACTCGACTCTTGATCTATTCTTAAGTATTGATTGTCTCTTTCTCTCACTATCAAAATAACAAAGACGACTGCTACTTAAGTATAGTTCAGAGTCTGAGTCACGTTCTGTGATTCGGACCTCAGTCTTGTACTTCTATGTCTACAGTTACGTTGATTAAGATCAAGATGGACTGTTTATTAAAAAACTTGGAAAAGGTGATTCCAGGTTTCCAAATAAACAGTCAAGTTTTCAAGTAATATAATCCGAATAATCTTTATCTTCATCTGAGAGTCTGAATCATATGTCTCCGGTCACTTTTACTGTTGATTTAAATTTAAATTAAATTAGCATTTTATTTTAGCACTTTATCCAATATATGTATAAAATTCAATAAAAAAACGAGCATTTCTTAAGTAGCACTTTAGCATATTTCGTATCAGTCTAGTTGGCAACACTGAACTCATGTAAACAAAGATCGAGGACTTTGGCGGGAACTCGGCGAGGACAGTTGCTGTGTCGATTGAATTTTCGTTTTCTACGTGAAAAAGTTGTTTAATGTATAAAAGTGATAGTGTTTTATGCAGTAAAGTGACTAAAGTTCGTGTAGTGATAAAAAATTCAAGTGATAACTGCGTTTCTGCTCGTTTGGTACCGACAAAGATCCTCGCGGTTGTGCTTCTCGCCGCCAGTTTTTCGTAAAGCAATACACTATCGTTGTTTTGCGGAGGACATGAGGAGCTTAGGGGTTAGGTTAAGTTGCGTTAAAATGAAGATATTGGAATAAAAATGAAGATTTCAGCCTAAAGGACTAGAATCCAGGCTAAGAACTAATTAAAAAAAAAAAAAAAGTAAACAAAGATCAGACCTGACATCGCTGAGTGACATTATAAAATGTCACCTGAATGTCACTCAGCAGATGTCACTAAGTGGAACTAAAGCTCAATTCACGACTGAGACGCTTCAAGAATACGGGCCTTCGTATACGTTGTACCAGTAGTTCAGTTTGTATTTCTAACTTACACTTTATTCTACTATACACTTTGATCAACTATAAAGAACACTATACACAACAACGCGGTCTAGGGATATTGCACGATTTTTCATACAAAAGAGGTCTGTTTGAGAAACTGTAAAAGCATACTCGAGATACATGGAGCGCTATAATTTTCAGACGAGCAAGTGCTAAACCTGAATTTTAAATTCTAGCCAATAATTTTGTTTTACTTGAAATTTGTGTAAAAGGTAACGAAAATGAAGAAAAAAATTGCTTAAATTCGACCATTTTCATACAAAAAGCAGGGAAAAAGTGCATTTTCGTTTTCGTTTCTGTCACGTTTTCACAAATTTCAAGTAAAACAAAATTTTTTGATTAAAATTTAAAATTCAGGTTTGGCATTTGCTCGTCAGAAAATTATAGCGCTCCATGTATCTCGAGTACCTATGTTTTTATAGCTTCTCAAACAGGCCTCTTTTGTATGAAAAATCGTGCAATATCCCTAGACCGTGTTGATGTGTGTATTTGGAGTGACTTTCAATCAGTCATAGTCAGCGAAACTTTACGAGTGATTTTCTACATGAAACTGAATAACTTTCCCCGAGGAACCCATATAAAATTCTTTAAAAAAACTCACAAATATACAAAAACAAATCAGCTGATCGCACAAGTTGTGCGGAGAGGCGAAATTATTTTTTCATATTTCGACCTATTCCTTCGGGAAAGTTGTTCAGTTTCATAGGCTGATTCATATCCTTACTTTTTGCTAACTTAATATTTTAAACTAGTTTATTACTTTTTTTCCTATAAGAATGTACTTACTCGTAAGTAACTCTCTATTTACACTGAATAGAAGATTGATGATCTGTGACTAAGCGTTTTCTGGATTATATTCTAAAGAGTTTTTATGTTGAAAAAGTGGGGTCACTGAAATAAGATAAATATTTACAAGATTTTTAGGTTTCTTGTTAAGAAAAATGAAAAAGTATATTCTAAAAGCAAGCATTATACAATAATCTTAAAGTCAGTAGGTAGCTTCATTACAACCGCCGATTTGGTCGAATGGTAGTAGAGCTGTCTTTTGATCGGCGGGTTCTGGGTTCAATTCCCAGACGGGGCAAAAATATTTTTGTAAAAAGCAGATGTTTGTTCTCAGGTCATGGGTGTTTGTGCTCATGTTTGATCCGACCGGAAATTGAACCTAGGATCCATCGATCAAGAGGCAGCATCACTATCACTTGACCAAACCGACCGTAAATATTAAACAAGGTAATATTTTTTAACAGCGTTGCCGACCTAAGACAGACTGCTTAGCATTGTTATTTTGTCAAACTGTCTCTTACAAAAAATAATTTATATATTACATAAATAAATACAATAAAACCTATCCAAACATAGCCCCTAAATAAAAACGATATTTCACCTCTTCAATATCGCGTACATCTGCCCCCGATTACAAATGAGAGAAACATCCTCGAAGCAAACGGGGCCAATCAAAGGGCAATCGGGTGTAAGTCCACTAGGGTGTATTCTCAAACAACTCTAATAACATCGCCTGCGAAAGGAGAATGAACATTTTGGTCTATAAATAATCAAAAACAAAAAAGTGGCAGTCTCAAGCACCCATAGAATATAAAAGTTAGACTCATAATGAGAAACTTTATATATGACAGCCAACTCGATTTATGGTTAGAAATATAAATAAACCGTGATTAAGTGTGAACCAATTTTTTTCTAAAACTATTATTATTCACAGTCAACATCATTAGTTTTTGTGATACAAGTGCATTTCAAAAGTAAATAAAGTGTAAAAGAAAATGTTCTATATTTCCTAAACTAATCGATGTATTCACACAATTCATTTTTAATAGTTCTGTATATTAATGCGTTTCTAGAAATGCTTAGTTCTGAGACTGCCGCTTGATGCATAAAATATAGACCAAGCTCCATACATTTTTGCCCATTCTCCTTTACCTTTTACTGACAAACACCTAGCTTTCATATTACCTACATACATTTATAAGCTTTAGAACGTCAATATTTTTTAATCATCATGACAGCCGCAAGACGTCTACTGCTGAACATAGGCCTCCCCCAGGGATCTCCACCTCGATCGGTCTTGCGCCACCCGCATCCGCCACCCGCATCCAGCGGCTTCCCGCAATCTTTAGCAGATCGTCGGTTCACCAATATTTTTTAATGTTTCTGTTTATTAATTATCTATATCTTTGCTACATTATAAAACAAAGTCCGCGTCTGTCTGTCTGAACGCAATAAACTCAAAATTTACTTAACGGGATTTCGTACGGTTTTCACCAATGACGGAGATTCAAGAGAAAAATTCCTGAAATTAAAGATAGTATTTTTTAATGAAAACCAACTTCAATCAAGATAACCAGCACATTCGTTTCACTTCAGGTTGATTACATTGGTCACAAACAGCGTTAACAAATTCTGTCTTATTTCGTTATTTTGAGTGTCTTTAATTTTTTTTGATCTGTCCTTTTTCGTCCCCACCGAGAAGCACGGCCTCCTTTCTAAAAACGAAAGAAATTGAGGCCATAGTCCACCATGCTAGCCTAATGCGAGTTGGTGGACCACGCGCCTTCCATAAACAAATTTTCTGAGACATGCGGGTTTTATCACAATGTTTTCCTTAACCGCTGAGCAAGTGACGATTAATAAGAAATCCGTACATTTATCCGAAAAGACGAATCTAGGGGTACACCACACTAGGATTTGAAACTGCAACCTTCCAGTAACAAGTCTGGCTCATTACCAACTGGGCCAAAAATTAAGGATCTGAATCAGACCAAGAAACTTTTCTCAAGGAATAAAGATTGAAATATACATTTTTTTTGTCTTTATACAGCTTGAGCGAGATCAGCTGATTATCTTATAATGAGAGATTGAATATTTTTTTGAGAATTTCACATGGGTTTCTTGGAGAAAGTTGTTTAGTTTTAGAATCACAACCTAAAATTTCGCTGACTAATTTAAATACCCTCTTATAAAACGATATCAACTTTAGGAGATATTCGAGAGTTTTTTAAATAATCGTTCTTGATGGTCACAGAATACAGCTTAAAACAAAAAACTAAATCCTATTTCGTTAACATTTACAATATGGCACCAACTTGAACTTTCAAAAGATAAATCTAAAGACTAATGATTTTAATAGAGAAACGTGTTGACATGAATAAATTCTTGTATTTTTAAATAAATAAGTACGATAGACAAGAAAGTTATCTATTCACTAAATAAATAGTGGGGCCCTTCATGAGGGTATTGTTTTGCCGTAACAGGTCTACCCATTTTATTACCTTCCAAATAAAAGTAGAGATAGCCTACTCCAAAAAGGGTGCCAAGGAACCATCTCCACTGGTGCATTAATGAGAACCTACGTTTCATAGCTGGGTCGTAGCGATCTTCTCCGAAAATCTCTGCCCTCACATTTATCTGAAAGAATAAAGTTTCAGCAAAAATTTTTTTTGCAGTCTATGTACGTTCCCATCGAGGGATACGTACCTCCCTCTGAAGCACGTAGGAGATTTAGGCCATAGTCCACCACGCTGGCCTAATGCGGATTGTTTTTTAAAAAGGATTTTTTATAGAAGTGCAGGTACATGAATTAGGTTATGTGTGGCAATAATTCAGTGTAGACCTTTGAGTATGTATCGTCTGAAACTATTACAGTTTTGAAGTAATTTGCTTACTAATGAACAACCGATTTCAAAAAACAACAATTAAGACCATCTCAACCAAACAGGAGGAGGTTCTCATTTTCAATGTTTCTCTGTTTATTTAATTTTGTTATTTATACAGATTCCGTTTACTTACGGGTTCGTTGAAGTTTCGTTTATGTTCAAACATGTCGTACGGGTAGTGAGGGTCTTTGGAGTCGCCACCTTGGTCTGGAATTTTAGGGTAGTCCCCATAGCCCATATCTTCTGGATATGGTTGGTACTCTTCGTGAGTCAAACCGTACTTCCTAGCTGCTGCTGCGCGTTGCTCTTTAGTCTTCGGCCAAGGACCAGGTTTCCATTGGTAATTCCAATCTGTAACATATCAAAAGGATAACTTTAAAATTAAAAATTTTGTATCACCCCCGACATTCGATTGCTTAAAATTAAGGACCATTGCGATTACGTCAGCTTTTAAACCACATCAAAATCGATCTACACGTTTAGGAGCTACGACGCCACAGACAGACATATAGATATGAAATAAAGTGTTACTTAATGTTTTTCAGATTTGGAAAAAAAATATCCTTACGTCCTGCATTTCGTGAAGCACCATACATAACTGTGGCAGGCTTACAAATTATTTGTGTATTTGAAAATATTGCTTGTTTCAGAAAAACCGAAGCCATTTTTTATTTAAAAAAATAAATCAGATCTTCAATTAATCAATAAATTTTTATGTATATGGCTAAATCAGATCTTTTAAAATAATTGCGTTTCCATCAATTTCAGGGTATAATCATAAATATGTCAACTTTGACAAAACATTATTTATGATTTTTTAATAAAATGAAAGAGGTTTTTATATGGTCATGGCATAGACCATGGACCTAATATTACATACTAATATTATAATATTATTACTCTGTTCATGGTTTACTCAAAATAAGAATAAAAAACACTTCGCCTACAGCCTTATTTCATAGACTTTTTTCTTCTTCTAAAGAGTAGGAAGTTACTATATAGACATAGAAAAAATAAGATACTATAAAAAATAAAGCTTGGCCAATAGTATATATACATCGCAGTACAATTACTAAGCCCTTATTAATATCCGCCACTGTTTTAAAAGGCGAGTGAACCTGTAATAGCCCTCCAATATCATCGTGCATTTTCTCTCTACAACGTGAAGTTGGCGGAATTGCGATCACGCAGATTGCCATAATACAAGATTTTATTTCTATAGCTTTCACTGCACAATGAGCGGGAAAGGGCCGCAACTACGATTATTGTCTTATCTCTTTGCCGCCGGTCTATGGGGTCAATTTTTTCCATGCACAGACTACTTTTATCTTATTTTTTCTATTTTATTTTTATGGCACAGACCAGTAACCCTTTAAAGCGAGTAGTGCGTTACTATTTTATTATCAATTTGTGAAGTGGTAAATGTCACGAGGGATGTTAAGATGGTGAAATTGAATGATTTTATATTTTATAAAGTATGAGTTCACTCTTGATCACAAGTTAGCTTAGATACACATCATTCTTAAGAATTACACTTAATTTTAATTAAAATAATATTACGTTTTAAATAACTCTACAAACAAATGAACGTTTCTGTAACTGTATGTAAGTCCGCGAGTTGGTATACCTACCAATTCATTTAGAATAGTAATATGACGTCCATGGTAAAGGAATAAAAGCAAAAAGATAAATATATAAAAATATTTATTATCAGGCAACTTGGCCCATAGATAAGTACCCTAAGGACTAATTTTACATACATATAAATGATAAATAATATATCTTAACTTATAGTTCCACCAACTTATCTATAGAACGGCGAAAAGCGGAACTACTGACAGTTTTAAAACGTAATTTTGTAGCTGTCAGTCGATTTGTTTTTCTAAATATTTCTGAGTATTTTGTGTGAAAATCATGCCGAAAGCTATTAAAAGTGGTGTACGAGAAATTATTCTCAAAATGAAATCATTCTTTGATACAGAAAAGGAGCAAGAAGCCCCTATAATAGCATTTGTTCACGTATACAAACGCATTGCTGCCGCTACAGGTCAGTGTTACCAGATTATTCAATGAAAGTGTCACAATTTTATTTTAATTTGAATAATAAATAACTAGATGTTGCCCGCGGATTCGTGTATGTGAAATTTGGTTATCACGTTCTCGAAGGAACTTTTTAATGTTTCGGCATAAATTTCTTATTATGTCAGAAATATTATTTTATTATATATTATGATTCGTGAAATCTAAACAGTGACACTTTTGATTACAAGACGACTTTCTTAAGTTATATTAGTTTAATGAGGACTTTACATCTGGTTTAGGTGTTGGTCTATCAACAATTTATAAAATTGTACAAGAAGGCGAATCTGCTGCAAAAACTGGTACCAAAATAACCACACCAGGCAAATCGAGACGAAGGACATGCAACAGTTTTGATCAAGGAGTAATTAGCCGATTACCTACGTCCACACCAGTTGGGGTTTGGGACTCAGTTAGGCTGTGAGGCTGCGATTCACGCAACCCGTACGTTCGCCACAGGACCAGAGAACGCCGGGAGGATTATTATTAAGCTGGACCTCAAGAACGCCTTCAACTCTGTGGAGAGAGACTCTTTGCTGGGTGAGATAAATTAGAACGTTCCATCCCTCTATCCCTTCCTGTCCCAAGTTTACATGTCGCCTTCTTACCTCTATTATAATAACAATCGGATTCTTTCTCAGGTCGGGGCGCAGCAGGGAGATCCACTGGGTCCTTTGGCCTTCAGTTTGGCAATTCACAAGGTGATATTAGGACTGAAGTCACCGCTAAATATTTGGTACTTGGATGACGGGACGATCGGGGGAAACATGGAGGTAGTTGAACAGGATCTCCGTCATCTAGTACCACGCCTGAAAGAGCTAGGGCTAGAGGTCAACAGCAGTAAGTGTGAATTCTTCCCATGCTGCCCCGAAGCTGCTTCTTCCTTACCTCTTTTCTCTTCTATCCTTCCGGGGCTTAAATTATTAGCACCTCAAAATTTTAGTCTCCTTTTCTCACCCGTTTTCCTGGATGGGATTGTAGAGGCTCTTGAAGTCAGAAAACGTGCACTTCTTGTGGCAAAAGATCGCTTGAGAAATCTCTCTGCTCAAGTAGCTCTGGTCTTGTTGCGAATGTGCTTTGCGATGCCCAAAATAACGTACTTGCTGAGGACGTCCCCTTGCTGGTTGTTTCCAGATGCAACCGCTTCTTTTGACAGTGCACTTAAGCTTCTCATAGAAGATATTTTGAACGTTCGCCTGAATGGGGTTCAGTGGCTTTAAGCAGCTCTTCTCATATGATTTGGAGAATTAGGGATAAGGTGCGTGCGGGATGTCAGCCTTCCGGCTTTCTTGGCTTCGGCGCATGGGGTTGGGGACCTTGTTACTGACATTTTATTAGTAGATGGTAGCAGGGTTACCATTCCTTTTGCAGCTGATGCCTTGACAGCTTGGGGAGCTCTTAACCCGTGCGTATCAACGCCGAAACTCCTGGAGAGCCAGCGGGCGTGGGATGAAGTGGGGGCCAAAAGGACCTATGACCACCTCTTAAGTGGAGCGGTGGGTGCACACAAAGCCAGAATCAGGGTGGTAGTCGGGGGCGTGGTTGCATGCATTACCTTCTCCGCAAATGGGAACCTTCCTCGACAATAACTCTCTGCGGGTGGCTGTTGCTCTTCGCCTGGGCTGCGATGTTTGTGAAACACATCAATACATCTGCGGTTCGTCGGCGGAGGCAAGTGGCCACCGTGCTTTGCATTATTGTCGCTGCGCGGGGAGGTTCCCCAGGCACCACGCTTTAAATGATATTATCCGCAGGGCGTTAATTTCTATAAATGTTCCTTACGTTCTGGAGCCCCCGGGTCTCAGCAGGACAGACGGGAAGAGGCCTGACGGTATGACTATGGTGTCTTGGGAACAGTAAAGGTGCTTACTCTAGGACGCCACGTGCGTCAGCACCTTTGCCGTCTCTCACCTTAGTCATACGGTCAGGGAGGCGGGGGCCGCTGCAGAAAATGCGACCGTAAAGAAAAGGGAAAAATACTCAGCGCTAGGGCAAACTTTCATTTTTATACCCTTCGCTGTGGAGACTGCAGGGAGTTGGGGTAGTGAGACCAAGGGTTTCATTATCGAGATAGGTCGGCGTCTTAGAGATAAGAGTTGTGACCCCTGCTCCGGGTCATACAAAGGTTGTCCATTGCGATTTAACGTGGTAATGCCGCAAGTTTTATGGGCACCTTTACACCAGGGATGACAAAGGGCGGTTTATTTGACTGGTTTTAATCATTTAAGTAGTTTACATAATATTTTTTTGCATTGGTTTAATAAACTCAAATAAAAAAAAAGGAATCAGGCAAAAAGTGCATGAATTTTATTCGATTAAAAAGAAATTGCCTACTATCAATAAATTGCTTACGGTACTGAAAGACGAAATAAATTTCAAAGGTGGCAGGGACACACTTCGTAAATGGTTTCGAAAAATTGGCTTCCGTTACCAAAAAACACATAACAACCGCAAAGTTTTAACCAAGCGTAATTACATTGCAGCATGAAGAGCTGAGTATTTACAAGAATTAAAACAAAACTCTTTATCAGTTAACCCTCGGCCAATTGTATACTTGGATGAGACGCACTCGTATATACATTCTTCACATACCACTAATAAGTGTTGGCAAAGTCAAGAAACAGAAGGAGTTCTGGAATCTGTGTCTAAAGGAAAACGTTTTATTATTGTTCATGCAGGTGGGGAAAGGGGGTTTGTAAAAAATGCAAACCTTGTATTTCAATTAAATACAAAGAGTGGGGACTACCACGATGAAATGGACAAACTTCAGAAAATGGTTAACTGAAAAATTACTACCCAATCTTGAAAAACAATCCTTGATAATAATGGACAATGCTTCCTATCATAGCATTCGAGTGAATAAAACACCAACTAAAACACAAACAAACCTGAAATTCAAAAGTGGTTGACTGATAACAGCCTCGATTTCTCATCGGAATTGACCATACCACAGTTATTGGAGATTGTCAAACGAAGCAAACCTGACCCTGTGTATGAGGTTAACAATTTATTAGCGCAACGCGGCTATAAATGCTTGAGGTCACAATGATACGCTGGTACATTGTGACTTCAATTCAATTGAGATGGTGTGGAGTTCCATGAAAAGAAAAGAAGCAGAGGTGAACATAGAGCACTAAAATGAAAATATGTCACAACTAATAACTGAAGCATTCAGTTCTATTAACGCCTCAGAATGGCAAAAATATTGTGCACACATACATAAAATTGAAGAGGAATATAGAAGAAAAGACGAATATTTAAATGAGCTCTTTATAGTTCATTTAGACAGTGATTCTGATACCGATTCACTATTGGTGTCACCAGTGACTCAGATTTTGAAGAAATAAGTGGAGTATATCCTTTAGACCACATATGTGGTATTAGTGCACATGCGTTAGCTTCAGCTTCCTTAGATCATAATTTTTGCGTGAATGCTTTTTAGTAATCTAGGTCTCCTTTCAAAATTCATGTTAAATAAAGCTATTTTGATTTAATAATTAAGTATTCATAAAATAATCGATTAAAAATTACATGTATATTTTAATGATTTCGAAGCCAACTGGCTAAAATACCCTTACCGTTCTTTCTGGTCCGATGTCTTTATCATCAATCTTTGTATTTACTTATAGATGTATATATTTTATCTGTGATAGCGAGCAAGGCACCGAAAAGTAAAAAAGTAATGGTTATAATATTTTGTCATATATTTGAGATCATAAAAATAAGCTGAAGTTGTATATTATTGTATTAGGTAGCAACCTCTTTTCGATCGTGGCGCCATCGCTCATTCTACAGATAAGTTGGTGAACCTGTACTAACATAACACTTCTTCAGGTCATTGCACTTCTTATATTATGGCAAGCGGTTCTTGAATGAACGGCCATTTACTGCCAGTATGGAAGAGCCAAGACTAGGGAAAGAAAACGGGAGCTGTCATTTCGCGGGAATTGAATTTTTAAAATTTAATTGAATTATAAAGAATTTCATGGATTAATGAAGCTCTGATTTAAATTTAGTTTTTTGGGTCGCGTGCTTGCTGCAAGCCGATATCGTAAAAAGTCGGGTTATTCTATTCTGTGTTATATTGACACTGTTGATTTGCTATCTTTGTGTTTTTTGTGGTGAAGGTTCTGTGAGTATTTTGCGCTGTTGGTGATAGGTTAGTAGCAGAAAATTATGGAAACCGACGACCCCCCCGATCCCGGGGGAGGTAATGTTTGTCAACGTGTTTTATCTCCTTCTTTATTTTCTGGTAATGTAATTGCCTCTCAGCAAAGAAAGAGGCTTATTGAACATGATCATGATTATAATCCCCAACCTTTGTCTAAAAAATCAGGGCCTAGCCCTCATGCTTCACTGCAGTCAATCTTTGTAAATCCGAAATTCGAAAATCGTAAGTCCAGGTACAACGAAGATGACTCTGCGCCTTTTCTGATCCATGTGAGCAAAAAGGAGTCTGATCCTGCTATAGGTACGTCCTTGAGACCTATTCAATTTGGATATTTTCTTGTACAAAACAAAATTAAAAATGTATTAATGGACGGGGTGAAACGTGTCGGCCGCAACCGAATTTCTATAGAATTTAACTACGCATCCGCTGCCAATACCTTCCTGGATCTCCCTGAGCTAGGTAAGAATAACTACGAAGCCTCTATTCCCTCATATAATATTACTCGTATGGGTATAGTTAGAAGCATCCCCTCTGAGTGGTCGTTGGACGAAGTGATTGGGGAAATTTCTGTTCCCTCTGGATATGGCAATATTGTAAAAGCTCGCCGTCTTAATAGAAAGAAATATAGTGAAGATGGTTCCCCATCCTGGATCCCCACACAATCTGTGGTTCTTACTTTTACTGGACAGAAACTCCCTGATCATGTCTATGCCTTTCATACCTCTATCCCAGTCGAGACATATATGTTGCCCATCATTCAATGCAACAAATGTTGCCGGTTCGGCCACATCAAAATCCAGTGTAGATCTAAGCCCCGATGCTTTGTGTGTGCTCAACCTCATGAGGGCGATTCCTGTAATAAGCAAACCCCTACTTGCATTTTTTGCTCCGGCAACCATAAAGACAATGATCCCTCTTGTGGCGAATTTGATAGACAGAAGAAAATTAAGTATGTGATGTCCACAGAAAACAAATCATATCAGGAGGCTTCTGCCAGATATCCTCGGACTGGAATGAAGTCTTATGCCAGTGCTCTCAAGTCATCTACTCTATTATCTCATCCTTCAATAGGTCTCACTCCCTTAACCCCATTTTCTGTCCCACAGTCTTCTTCATATAAAGAGACAGTTTACTCTCCTCGACGAGAACCTGCTCCAGCTTCAGGACCTGGATATGATCGCCATGCCCATCGTCGGATAATCCAAACTCCTTCCTCTTCATTACCTAATGGGTGTGCCTACCCTGACCTAGATCACTCACCGAATGAATCTTCTTTGGATTTTGGGTACTCTGCTCCCTCTATTGTAGATTTCCTTACCCAGCTTGCTGAAGCTGGTCTACCGTACACTCTCAAGCAACAACTGACTAAGCTTACTTTAACTTATATTAATGGACCTCACAATCCTTCAATGGAACATTCACAGCATCAAAACAAGAAAAGCAGATCTTATTTATCTAATAAATAAGTACAAGCCCGTCATCATTGCTGTCCAGGAGCCATGGCTGAAACCTGACTTTCGCTTCAGAGTCTCGGGTTTCGCTTGTCTTCGGGACGACAGGGATGACGGTTGCGGTGGTGCTGCTATTCTTGTATCTAGAAATACCACTTACTCTCAAATCTCTCCTCCTCCTCTTAATGATTCTATTAATGCTGTTGCCATTAGGGCTCTAAATATTTCTTTCTTATCTATTTACATTCCTTACCCTGTTAACTCAGTTATGAGGCAACTTCGTTCGCTCATCTCACTTTTACCTCCTCCTGTTATCTTACTTGGTGACTTCAACATTCATCATACTCTCTGGGGATCTTATTATTGTGATCCTATCTCTTCTTCTTTCTTGGATATGAGTCGAATAGAGTCAAAGGCGGCTATCTGACATTTAAAGTAAAAATGAGCTTTGAATGTAGCAACACTCAGAATTCTGAATACTTTCTACCATTATTCATAGTTCGTATCAAAGTCGGCTATTTCTTATAGAAAAACCACTTCAAAGTATGAAATCAGTTTCAAATCCGGCAATCTGTAAAATTTAACTTAAAAAAAAACTGTTGTCTAAAATAAAACATTATTGCATATTGTATATTATTGTGTCCTACCTAATTAACTAAAAGTAATATTGTTTACAATACATAGTATTTAGGTTTACGATGAATAATTCGTAAGTTAAAATTTGTATGGAATACCTCATTTTGACATTTGCTAATAATCACCCATAAGTCAGATAGCCACCTTTGCTTCTATACGACTCATATTCTAGATGACCATAATCTTTGCATACTTAATGATGGAACTCCTACACGTAGGGTCCGTCCCGACCAAAATCCTAAGAGTGCAGAAGACCTCTCGCTATGCTCTTCTGACCTTGCTTCTTTATTTCAATGGAGGGTACACCCATTTACCTATGGCAGTGACCATTACCCTATTTTTCTCTCTCTTCCTGATCTTACATCTCCTCGAGTTGACTATCCTCGTCCTCGCTTAAAATATAAGTTATCCCGCGCAGACTGGTCTATTTTTAATTTGGAGACGGATAAAGAAATTCGGAATATCCCATCTGTGGCAGAAAATAACTTAACCCTGGTATACAGCGAGTTCAAACTGGCTCTATTTAAGGCTGCAGACAAAGCAATACCCATCAAGAACCCTGGCAAGCGTGTTCCGCCTTCCCCTCCCTGGTGGGATAACGAGTGCACCCTTGCAGTCAAAAAACGAAAACAAGCTGAGTTACTATATAATTCGTCCATGACTATGAACAATTTCATTTATTACCAGCAATCAGCTGCACAGGCTACAAGGATGTTATCCGAAAAAAAGCGCTCTGGTTGGCGCAAGTTTTGTGAGTCCCTTTCCCCTAGGTCTCCTCCTTCCTTAGTATGGAAAAATATTAGAAGATTTCGTGGGTCTTTGATTACTAACGATGCCACTTCCAATGACCACTCAACTTGGATAAACGCATTTGCCTGTAAGCTTGCTCCCCCAATGGCTCCCACTCTGGAGGAAACTATGATATACCAGTCCCCTGGTTCATCCACTGACGACTTTGAGGCCCCATTTTCTTGGGATGAGTTCTTGTGCGCCATCATTGGACTCAAGGATTCTTCCCCGGGAATTGACGGGATCCCTTATTCTTTTATCACTAATTGTGGCCCTGCATCGAAACGTCTTTTCTTAAATATATTAAATGTAATCTTTTTAACAGGAGTCCCTCCCGAGGAGTGGAAATCACAAATTATTCTTCCTATTCTAAAACCAGGAAAACTGAGCAACGATCCATCTGGGTATAGACCCATTGCACTTTCATCCACCCTAGGTAAAATTCTGGAACACTTAATCAAAAATCGTTTAGAATGGATTGTGGAAAGTAGAGGTATCATAGCGAAAAGTCAATTTGGCTTTCGCAAAGGCTCAGGTACCATGGATAGTCTCAGTACGTTCATTGCTGATATTCGGATTGCTCTTTCGAAACGAGAATCAGTGGTTGGCGTATTTCTTGACATCTCATCAGCGTATGATAATGTACTTCTTCCGGTGCTCAGGAGTAAAATGCTCCATCTGAACATTCCGACGAAGATAGTCAACTTCATTTCTAATTACCTTTCTTCTAGATCCATCCTGATCTGCTCTAGAAACTCTCTTCTTCCTCCAAGGCTTGTGTGGAAAGGCCTGCCACAAGGATCTGTCTTAAGTCCCCTTCTGTATAGTATCTACACACATGACTTGGAACTTTCTGTCAACTCCTTTTGTAATGTCTTGCAATACGCTGATGACCTGACTTTATACGTCTCCTCTGACAATATCCTCGAAGCTGCTTCTCGGCTCAACTCCGCTATTAATTATTTAAATGACTGGCTCGTCAACCACGGATTGTCTCTCTCCATCCCCAAGAGTTCTGTAGTGGTATTCTCTAGATGCCGGAACATCCCAGAGGTTACCATTCGCTGCGGTGATGAAATATTTCCCGTTAAAAATCAAGTTAAATTCTTGGGGTTGGTGCTTGACTCAAAGTTGACTGGAATCCATCATGCTTCTTATGTAACTCAAAAATGTGAAAAGAATATTAACGTTTTAAGGTCTTTATCGGGTGTTTGGTGGGGCTCTCACCCTTTCTCTCAAAAACTCCTATACAATGCCATAGTCAGGAGCCATCTCGATTATGGCATATATTTGATGGAACCCTGCAACAAACTGCCTTTTGCCACCCTTGATAAGATTCAGTTCAAATGTCTGAGAATAGTTCTGGGAGCCATGAAGTCATCCCCTACTAATGCACTTCAAGTAGAATCCGTGGATCCCCCACTATCTCTTCGACGACAATATCTTTGTGACCGCTTTCTTTTCAAAACTTTTCAATCTTCTTCTCATCCTCTCTTCCCTAAATTAAATGAATTGTCCCGTCTTGTTTCTGCAGGTGGATATTGGGCTCATAAAGATTCTCCCTGTCTTGTTAAAAGTTTTAGAAAGTTAATTGATCTACCCTGCCCCGTTTTCCAGACAAAACTATATCCCCTTTTTGAAACTCCTTTCCGGGCTATCACATATATTCCCAACATCATAACAGACCTGGGGATTGAGAAAAACTCTCCGTCTGCAAATTCCAAACTTCTTTCTATTATCGAGGAACATTGGCATGATTGGCTAGTGATTTATACGGATGCTTCCAAGCTCTCTCAGCAGGGTTGCGTGGGCGCTGCTGTGTGGATCCCTAAACATAAGGTAGTGCTTAATTTTAGATGCCCTTCTCTCTTTTCAGTTTTTACTGGGGAAGCCATAGCCATTCTTGAATCGTTGATGTACATAGAATCACATAAAATTAGAAAAGCTGTGATATTATCGGACTCAAAAAGTTGTTTAGAAGCAATTATTTCTAACCAATTTCGGAGTAAATCAAAATTTCCATTTGTGTTAAAAATTAAGGACATTCTCTACAGGTGTCATTTATTGGGGTTCCTCATTTCCTTAGCGTGGATTCCAGGCCACTCGGGAATAGCAGGAAACGAGTCTGTTGACAACTTCGCTAAAGAGGCTACTGTTAGTGGGTCTCTGAATCAATTTAAGCTCTACACTCATGATTTAATTCCACTAGCTAAGGAAGGACTAGAATCCGGCTGGAATACATTTTGGGAAGACTCTAAAACTCGAAAAGGCAAATATTACGCTGATATTCAGGACTCTATTCCAATAAAACCCTGGTTTTTTAAATATCAGAAAGCGAGCAAACGGACTACGTCAACATTATGTCGTTTGCGGTTAGGACACGCATGCACCCCGGTCCATCTTGCGAAAATACGGGTGAGGGACAGCTCACTATGTGAATGTGGTTTAGACGAAGGTTCCGCTGAGCATCTTTTATTTAGTTGCCCCCAAAGAGGCATATCTTTATTAGATATTCTCCCTTCTAATATCCCTAGACCAACTCATTTAAAATATATTTTATCTTTAGTGTTCACTTCTTTAGTTGAGACCTTATGTGAGTATATTAACTCTAATAACATTAAGTTATAGGTTACCTATTGTTACTTGACCTAGTACCGTACTAGCTCTGATAATTGTTGTGTTCGTTTTTTTTTTTTTTAATTTAAGTTAGTTAATCAACAGCTTAGCTTCGAAAAACAGTTTTTTATTTAATTTTATTAAAGTCTTGCACGCTCATAGCGCCTGTAATAGTCTCGAGTAAATTGGACTCTCCCAAGAAAACTGCAACCTTTTTTGGAACCTGACATTGGCCTAATCAACAAAGGAGAGCCATAGACAAGAAATTGAATTGAAGAGCCAAGAAGACAGAAATTACAGTGTCACCAACGTATCTGTAGAATGAGAGATGGCGCCACGATCGAAAAAGGGGTTGCTACCTAATACAATAATAAACAACTTCAGCTTATTTTTATAATCTCTAATATATGACAAAATATTAAAGCCATGACTTACATAGTCAAAGTCAAAAATAGCTTTATTTCATATAACATTCAGAGTGTTACATAAAATAGGTACAAGTAATGAATTACAATAAGTAGTTCTTTTAACTCTACGCATATTTGTAAACATGCAGTCTTCCCTTGAGAAGATGAGGGTTGTCTTTTTGTAATTTGGTCATGCTTTCCTTATTTTCTCAGTTTAATTAACTTAATATCTGAATAACTCTAAGCAATTATTCCAATGGTTGCTTGTCAGAAATTCTGCCAAAGTCCTTTTTATAAAGTTTTTGATTAATTATTGTCTTAAATTATTCAGAGTGTTACATAAAATAGGTACAAGTAATGAATTACAATAAGTAGTTCTTTTAACTCTACGCATATTTGTAAAAATGCAGTCTTCCCTTGAGAAGATGAGGGTTGTCTTTTTGTAATTTGGTTATGCTTTCCTTATTTTCTCAGTTTAATTAACTTAATATCTGAATAACTCTAAGCAATTATTCCAATGGTTGCTTGTCAGAAATTCTGCCAAAGTCCTTTTTATAAAGTTTTTGTTTAATTATTGTCTTAAATTTTTCCAAAGATATGTTTTGAATACGTCTTCGTGTTTGCCTCCCTATAGCGCCAGAACACTGTCTCCTCAGACCTGAACATTACATCCATGGGTGGTTGTGTTAACTTATTTCTATGTTCTGACGGTGAGTGCTTTTTTCCATTTTTTGTGTTCTGTCGGTTTGTGGGGGAGTACCAGTGCCTTAACTTAGATTTATATAATCTAAGTGCTTTAATTGGCATTTTTGGGTTATCTCGCTCCATCTTCGATCTCATCTATGACCTTGGTTAAGATTGGGGTCAAGAGTTAACCTATCTCATCATAATAATAATAAAAAACTAATAAAAATAATCAGTGTTATTACAATAACGCTCTACAGAGCGTTGTCCTTTTTTCTCATAAAACTTTGTCTCTGTTTCTCTTAGGTTACCTTAACATTATTTTGAGCCCCGAAGGCAGAATTTACAAGGAATCACAGAAGATGCAGAGATTGTAAACAAATACTACATACTCAAAGAGAGATTGCAATGTTAGAGAAAAATATTATTTTTATGAAATAAATTCTTTGATCAAATCAGCGCCATCTTCTTACAATCTGTGGAACTTGTATGACGCATGCCGCAGGTTCCTGCGTGGTTTTCGCATGTTTCAACAATGTTCACGTGGTAATAAGGAACTTTTATTCAGTGTAAAGTAATTTCATATTGCGATAGATGTCACTACATGTAATACTCAAATTAAACAGACCGAAGTATAGGAGTTGAGTTTTGGTCTTCTTAAATCCCCAAAAAAAAGGAGGGGTATTATAATAAGTTTGACGTAATATGTAAATCTGTGTATTTGTATTTATGTGTATTGAACTACACCAGACAAACACCGGTACCCGCTGCACTCCGTAAGGCGGACATAGTTTTAGTTGTTTGTCCGGTTTGTTATCTCGACAAAAGTTAGTCCTACCTTCAGATTGCACTTCAACTAAACAGAGGATAGGAAAACAGAATCTAGATTTACAGACAAAGTTCTAGTTTCTAGTTTTTTAATTCTAAAATGGAAAAAAATATGACCCCTGACATTTTATGCCTTACCACAAAAAAATTTGGACTTTCTAAAACTTAGATAATGTTTAAAAACGGCTGTATGGACATAGATTCCTTTGCTTTACCGAAAGAAGTAAATAACAACAACACAAAAACAATTTTTTATGATATTTAAAGCCCAGGCTTAGCCCAGGGATGTTTATTTTACTAAAAAGGTTACCGTTTGTCTTTGTGAAATTATAATAGATTTCGCCATTTTATATACTAAAAGTGAGGTCTTAATGACCGTAACCCGCCGTAACCATATTTTATGATTTTTTAAAACATTTTTGAGTTACCGTTTCAAATGTATATATCTGTTAATAGGCCCTCTGAACAAACCATATGTACGCTAGAGTACATAATACTTCAATGCATATACCTATTTCAAGATGATGTCTGTGGCCGGTTTAGATTGTAAGACTCATTTGGTCCATGAAGAAGCTACTTAAAATCTAAACCTGCCACAGAAATCGTCTTAAAATAGGTATATGGTTTGTCAAGAGGGCCTATTAATTGATGTATAAATTTGAAACGGTAACTCAAAATTTAAATAACTTTTTGGCTTAAGGGATTTTTTAACTTATCACTACGTATGGTTACGGCGGGTTACGGTCATTAAGACCTCATTTTTATTATGTAAAATGGTGAAATCTTTAATAATTTCACAAAAACAAACGGTATCCTTTTTAGTAATATATACACATCAAAAAAAGTTTACGATCAGTAGCAAAATCAGGTGTATTCTTTAAAATATAAATTATTTAAAGAAACTGTTTACGTTTTATGATTTTATAATGAAAATGCACTAAGTAAATAAAAGAATCATTATTAATTATTTACTTTTCATTAACAAAAGCTAGGAAATGCAATTTTGGCTTAAATGTAATGTAATGAAAAATATGAATTAATGAAAAAACAAACAAAATTTATTACGAAAAAATTAATAGTTAGTATAAAATGACTCCTCCCCTGGCTCGCACACATGCGGAAACCCTTCTGGGCATGCTAAGAATTAAGTTATCTAGCATTTCTTGTGGTAACCTGTCCCACTCTTCAATAGCAGCTGCCCTGATTTCTGACACTGTTCGCGGAGGTGGCTGACGGTTCCAAACAGCTCGCTTAAGAGCATCCCACGCATGCTCGATCGGGTTTAAGTCAGGCGAGCCGGCAGGCCAGTCTAACCTGGTGATGTCGTATTGCTGGAGAGCAGCATCAACACGTCCGTTTCGATGTGCGGGCGCATTATCATCTACCATTATGAATTGGCGCCCGTGGTTGATGCGGAATGGTCTGACGTATCCATCGATTGCAATCGTTTTGTACATGGCTCCGGTCATGGTGCCTTGATACGGGATTAAGGGCGTCCTAGCCCAAATCATTACCCCGGCCCAAAAGGACACTGATTTCCCGCCCTGCTGAACGGTTCCAGTGGCAGTTCTCTGCCTTTCAGAGTCGCCAGGTCTTCTCCAGACACGGACACGTCGGTTATCTGGATGTGTACTGATCCGCGTTTCGTCAACGAAGAAGCAGTTCTGCCAGATGCTTTCGTCCTCAATTTCTTCATTTTGACGGAGCCTAGCCCATTGCAATCTGCGCCGCTTCCGTTGCTGTGAGTTCAGAGGTGCTCGCCAGGATCTCCTTGCTCGTAATCCAGCTTGGTGTAAGCAATTTCTAATCGTTTGGGTGCTAACTTCGCGGCCGGTGCCAGCTCGCAGCTCTGCTTTCATTTTAGTAGCGTTCATTGTTGGGTCACGGGCAGCCAGTAATCTGATATATCGCTTCTGAATTGCAGTAAGAACAGTTGGGCGACCACTGCGAGGTCGATCAGCTAAATCTTCCATGCCCTGATACCTCTCCAACGTGGTCACCACGCAGGATTGGGATACATGAACTCTGCGTGATATTTCCCTCGTGGAATAGCCTTCTCCACTTAAAGTTAGAATTCTGACTCGTAAAACTGCAGTTAATCCTCTCGGCATCGTTACCAACTTAATTTTTTTTGAATAAATTGAAAATATTGATAAGTTGCGACTATGTCAGATTTCTGAATGAAAGCAAGCAAGGGTTGATTGTCTTTTTAAATGAAAAAACATTTGAATTACGAAATTATTTTATATTTAAATTTCATATTTTTAAATAAGGAATCAAAAGATAAAAAGTGATTAAGTTTTATTCTTCTACTATAAAAAATATTAGCACTTTTCCAAGTGATCGCAAACTTTTTTTGATGTGTGTAAGTATCCCTGGGCTACAGATCTATGAAGGTGGTCAAATAAAAAAAAACTTAAGACGCCAGAAGATCAGGAATTCGGCGTGGGCGGTTGCTATATCAATTGAATTTTCGTTTTCTGCGTGAAAAAGTAAATTATGCAGTAAATTGACTAAAATTCGTGTATTGATAAAAAAATCAAGTGATAACAGTGTTTATGCTCCGTTTGGTACCGATGAAGATCCTCACGGTTGTGCTTCTCGCCGCCAGTTTTCGTAAAACAGACGCTATCTGGTTTCACGCAGACTATGAGGAGCAAGGCTTAGGTTAAGTTAGCGAAAGAAGAATTTTCACTGAAGACATGACTGTATGGACAAAGTGTCCTTTGCCTTTCCCAAAAGGGATAATTAAATAAAACTAAAGACGTCATTCCGCTGTCAATCGTGGCTGTGCGAGTGCTCTTTGTGATAATAATAGATTTTTTATAAGTTTTGTGGTATTTAGTGTATTTAAAATGCCTAAGGCTGTAGGAAGTGATGCATGATTGATAATACTAAAAGTGTTATATTTTATGAAGGAAGAAAAATGTGCCCAGATACCAATAATACCATTCGAAAATCTGTTTTGAATTCGTAGCTGCAGCGATATGTACTGACATATCGCTGCAGCAACGAATTCAAAACAGATTTCAAAACGAACACACTGGTGTTGCTAGATACCTACAGGAGAATCCACTCCCTTATTTAATTGATTTAAAAAAAAAGTATTTTTTGTGATTGATACGAGCAGTAGGGCTCCACCAGTTTAAGCTTTGATAAAATGCCATATTTGAGAAATTTTACATTTCAGCCATTGGTACTTTCAACGTCAAAATAACCATTTTAATTCCAAAGAACACGTATTTAATGGTAATCTTTATAGTTACTCGCCATCGATTCGCTAAGTAGAATGGTAATCTTACCTATTCTTCATATTAAATTATCTTGTTATTTCAGGTGTATCTGAGAATGAAGAAAAATTGGCTCAAGAAAGTGGCACAAAAATTTCGACACCGGAAAAAAAGCGAAAGAGGACTACGGGCAAAACACGCGCGTTCAATGTATTCTCGGTATCGGGGTGATTTGATATTATTGTGGGTAATTAAAATATACCATTAGCTAACAATACTATCTGAGGGTATTTATATAAAATTTCATGTTAATAACTTCATTAGTTACAGTCAAAGACGACGAAAATGACTGACGTGACAATGTTGAAGAAAAATTCCTCACTAATTTTCTTGGTACTAAATACTCTATAATGCATGATTATATCAACCTCACAAAAATCAGTGCAAGATGGGTGCCGCGTATGCTTCTGCGCTTCAAAAACAGGCGCGCGTTGACACTTATAATAGTTTTTAGAGCTGTGTGGCGACGATCCTGTAAGTGTTTTCGAAAGGATAGTGACAAGTGATGAAACGTGAATTTATCACTATGACCTTGGAAGAAAAAAAGAGTCTATGCAATGGCATACAAAAGGATCAGACCCTCCGAAGAAGTTTAAAGTTCAAAATGGGCTAGCAAAATCATGGCCACAGTTTTCTGGGATACTAAAGGAATACTCTTGATCGAGTATTTGACGACAACGCATCGGCTCACACTGCGCGGCTCTCCAAGGCTGCCATACGAGAGTGCGGGTTCGAGGAAATTAACCACCCAGCCTATAGCCTAGCCCTGGCCCCCAGTGACTACTTTTTATTCCCAAACTTAAAAAAGACCTCGGGGAAAGCGATTTGCTGACGATAATGAGCTCAAGTCCGCTGTAAAAGAGCATTTTTCAGGCCAAGAAGAAAGTTTTTTTTTTCAAGGGAATAGAAAAACTTATTTCGCGATCAAATATATTCATTGATATTATGGGTAATGTATTAAAAAATATTTTTTTTTCAAGGCTTATCTTTTTTCTAAAATACCCATACCGATTACTTTGATATAGGTGTTATTAGAAGAAAAAATCACGAATTTAAACTACACGAAAAATGGACAGGGTAGTTTTTCCACAACTTGTATTTTTTATGTATAAGACTTGTAGAATAAACGTAAAAATATACATCTTTCTGACTAAATTTTTATATAAAAAATACATGAATTATTAAAAACCGGTTTGAGCAGCGTGCATTATGCTGATAAGGGCTCCCAGACTTCTTTTTCTGCAATTTTTGTAATGCAAAGTACAACTAGAGCTGAATGCCTGCCTACCCCGCTGGGGAATACATATTATATTTTGTCAACTAATCGACTTTTGGTCCTCACTACGTTGAGCTCGGTGTACTGCCAGCCGCTGACGCCTTACTGACGCCAACAGCGCCAAAACTATTGGTCCCGTTTTAGATTTTACAACAGTCAGTCTAGTGATATTTAACTTGTTTTTTCTATGTCTATTATTGATAGAATGGCAAGGACGCCAATACAATATCAAGTAAGGAAACCTTTTACCGGTTGTAATACGCCAGAGATTCGTCCGTAGATAAGCAGGATGCACCGGTAGTAGGCGAGGATGACGTTTTTGGAGCACCCAGATGTCTGCATCAGGGATTTGAAATGAAGAGAAATCGCGAATGAAACCAAACAACTTAGCTACAAAAATGGAACTAATTTGAAATTCTTAAAAATGTTGTCATTTGTGCTAGAAAAAATAAGGTGATTAAAATACTCAGACCTTATTTTTTCTGTCTATGACTCAGACCACTGACATTAAGTGTATGGACTGGCAGCTTGACTGGCAGTCCTAAGTTATTTTTTCTATGTCTATGACTACCGGTCTTACTACTACTGTCTATGACTCAGACATTGCTTGGCAAAATCACGATTTTGTGGACGTCATTTTTCAAAGAATCAAAATATAAACATTATCGTTTATTGTTGTCTTATGTATGAAATGAATAGTACAACTATTTTTAGGTCTTTGTTTCTTTAATATTTTATAAAACGCAAGAATATGAGTACAACATCGGTTTTAGCGCCACCCGATCGACGTGGTTCAGTAAGTGAAGAATCTGAATCTGAACAGTCTGAATTAGGAGAAGAAGAAGTTGAAACCATCAAATGGGTGCGCATTATCTTCTTGCCATTTGAGAGCTGGTGGCAGATATTAATGTTATTTGTTGTTACTATTAAATGCATCCTGGTAAGTCTTCTTCACCAATTAATTAAAAAAATGGGTGGGCATTAGATATTCGGATCCTGAATTTGGGGTTAAAAAGTGGTTGGCGGGAAGGGAGGGGGTTGGGGACCGCACCCGCCGCTCCCCCCCTTTTTTTATGGGTGTTTGAAGTTACGTGTAACGAAACGTCATTTTGCGAGTTTTTAGCTGTTATAATAGGAAAATTTCAACCGAATCAGAGTACCCAGACTCCACGTTGTCTGCCCTACCCCTAGAGTGCAATTCAATACCGCTATCGGGGCAGAAACTGTAGGTTAGGTGAGGTTAGAATGGTGACCACCGTCCAGAAGTAACTATCGGGGCAGAAACTGTAGGTTAGGTTAGGTTAGAACGGTGACCACCACCCAGAAAAAGCTATCAGGACAGAAACTAGGTTGGACTTAAAATAACAAAAAAAAAAGCACAACATAACCTCAAGTTTTAAAAAATTATAAAAAAAAAGAATCTCCGCGGGGGGGGGGGGCTGGCAGGGGTGGTCCTCCCCTCCCCCTCCCCCCAACCCCTAATTCGGGATCCGAATTTCAAATGCAACCCCAAAAAAATAATATTTAAAACTACTGTTAGCCGCTTGTCACGAAAATGATGTTATTGTTATCAAAACTTTTAATTTTATACATTGCTTTATTTAAGGGTCCTTTAACAACGGTTTTCCCTCTGTTTGAGTGCTGGGATGTAGCTGAAAAAAGTGACGTCATGTTTTACATTAAGCTGTCGTTTTCTGCTGCTAATCCTATTTATTTGATTGACACATTTTTGTACATTGTGCACAGGTAAACTTCTGTTTAATTTTTATGTACAGACAACAGCATACTCAGGCTACCACAAACTATCAAATTTCCCCAAAAAATAGTAAACTCTAATGCTTGGAGATAAAATTTAAAATTGATTGAAGAAATTTGACAGTTTTTGATAGCATGATGTGCCGTTGTCCCTACTTACATTGAAATGTTTAGAATTTTCATTTTTT
The DNA here is from genome assembly GCA_949987775.1 of Aproaerema taeniolella. Taxonomy (NCBI): domain Eukaryota; kingdom Metazoa; phylum Arthropoda; class Insecta; order Lepidoptera; family Gelechiidae; genus Aproaerema; species Aproaerema taeniolella. The sequence continues at coordinate 14,881,225 of OX465254.1, read as the reverse complement.
ACAGACTCAAAGGCCCACACTATATTTTAGGAACTTTAGAAGAAAAATCTGCAACATTTCGGAAAAATTTCAACCAAGCTGAAAATTTGTATACACGTACCTTTTAGCTCCCCAAATAACCTATGAAAAGTCCCACGAGTCCAGGAGTGGGCATAACTTTTGACAGCCAAATAACGGTGAAAAAGTTACCTTTTTTCGGTTTTTTGGCCATATCTTCGTTCCTGTCAGTCTTACCGCTATGAGGTATATAGATGAAACAAAGAATGGAAAGTTTTCTACGAAAACAGTATTAAAAGTTTATTGATAACACTTATAGTTTTTACGTAATCGGTCATTGAAACTCCGGTAAACATCTTATATGAATATTTTAGTGCATTTCATGATCACTCCAACAAACAACAAAACAGCTGAAAACAGTAAAAAGGTTATTTCAAAACATTAAATCTACTGTGTTAAAAACTTTTTGTAGAATTTATAAACAGTAAATCCAAGTACTGCTGGATTTATCACAAAGTAGATTTCCAGCCGGGACTTCGTTATCGTAGTTCGTAAATTTGGGAAAAATGATGTAGCTTATGTGTTAATCCAGGGTCTCAGCTACCTCCATACCAAATTTTATCAAAATTGTTCTAGCCGTTTGAGCGTGAAAGAGTAACAAACATCCATACATCCATCCACCCATACATCCTCACAAACTTTCGATTTTATAATATTTATCACAAATTGCCTAATAAATAAAGAATTATAAGGTTAATAAGGTAAAAAAAAAGTAATCAGGGGCGTGATTCTGTAACGTGACGTATTGAAATTCAATCCGATGTTTTCCACCTTTTTTCATGGAAATGACTGATTTTATCAATGATCTTTCATAACCTTTTTTGTAGAGAATTTTGCATTATTTCTTTTATTAGTACCGCTCACAGTGGTAAGATCAACAGGAACGAAGATATTAACAAAAAAACAAAAATGCATCATATTTCTCACCATTTTTAGCTGGCAAAAGTTATGGCCACACCTAGACTCGTGGGACTTTTCAGAGGTTATTCAGGAAGCTAAAAGGTACATGTACACAAATTTTCAGCTTGGTTGGAATTTTTCCGAAGTCAAATACTAAAGTTCCTGTAGTACTAAGGTTTTACCTTATGTCGTAGGCAGTGGCGTGCATTCCATACAAGCAGAAAAGCAGTGCCTACCCTAGGATATTAAAGGAAAATAAAACAAACATTAAATATATAATGTACACTAACGATCACAGAATCAAAATTTGTGAAACGAATAAACGTTTTACTAAATCACGTTACCTAGATTATATTTTTACCGAATTTAAACTTTTTCAAAACAGCGCCATCTAAACTAGTTACTAGTTCAACATTAGAACTAGTAAGAAGAGAGAGCCGTGCCGCTCGCCGCCGCCGCTAGATGGCGAAGCTTACAAGCACTCGTTTGAAATGCCTTTTTTGTTGCAAAATGCTGGCTTCTGATTGGCTGTTCCGCCTACCCCGACAAAAATTAACGAACTGATTGTATGGCGAAAAAAGCTCTGCCTATAAAGCGATGCTACCAAATTGAGAAGTGTCAATATTCGGTAAGTTTGGAAGGGCTGTTATAGATTTTTAATTTTGCGGCATTTTTTTCTTATTGGATTGTTTTTCTTTGCAACTACGAACGAAAACTTTTGCAAATTATTGTTTTATGTGTTTACAGTGATTGTTAGACATTTTTTAGAACAAAATGAGTACAATAAGTTGTGAAAAGTATGGTGATGATGTTTGTTTGCCGAAACTGTGTAATTTTTCAACTTTACCTTTTCAAGAAAAAGTAAACATTATCGCAAAAGGCCGATGCGTGCCCAGATTGACGCAAAAAAAGGTACCGCATTAAGACATTTTAATACTAAAATAATCGACATTCATAATTGGCTCAAGGGCTGTGTGCATACTAACCGATAATTTTGTGTTCCGTGCATTTTGTTTTCAAACTGTTATATAAAAGTATGGAACAGCACAGGTTATTTTGATTTGAATAACCTTAAGTTGTTTTAACTAACATTCTAAAATCTTCATAATTTTCAAAGTTCACTGCCTACCCTGCCTAAAATGTCTATGCACGCCACTGGTCGTAGGTCCCTTGGAACATTAACAAAGACATTCACAAATACCCATGACCCGATAGCAAAAATCAGCTTTTTACACCGATTGCCTTGACTGGGAATCGAACTCAGGGCCCATCGATCAAGAGGTAGCGCTACTACGTCTCAACCAAACTGGCCAACAAATAAATGTGAATGTAATTTTTTTACAAAAATGTGATTGTCGATAGTTGTTATAATTATCATTATAATTTAACAGAGAAAAATAATTGTATTTCAGACAAGTTCAGGAAGAAGCTATGAAACAGGCTTATATGCCAAAACCTGCTTTGTACTTGTTTCTAGATGTGATTTCTGTGCTTCCTATTTATGACGTCTTGGCCGATGAACGGTGCAATCCCCCAACAATGTTACCTAATGTTTTTGGATTCTCCGAATTCGCTATGTAAGAACATCAGTTATACTTTTTCATTATTTGTATTATGAGAAAGATTACCTCTTGACCTCAAACTTGACCAAGGTCATAGATGAGGTCCACGATGGAGCGAGTTAACCCAGACAATGCTTATTAAGGCACTGGTACTCCTACGCACCGACAGAACACAGCAAGCAGTTTGGCGTCAGACTTCGGTAGGCTTTACAGAGCCTACCACACCGCATGGGACCCCAGATTTAGAACAAATTGAGGCATCGTTGCCTAAGATGAATTGATAGGAGGCAGGTTTCATTGTCTTTCCTTAGTCGCCTCTTACGACACTCATAGAAAGAAAAGATTTGATTTGATCATTTATTCCAACATTATCAATTTTATAATTACAATGGATGTCAAAAATGTCAGAGAATTACGTTTTCTTTAAAATATATTTGGATATGTAAATGAATATTACATATATATACTGTAAAGTATGACAACAATGTCAAGCAAAAGAATTTCAAGATGGGGTGGTAGGTATTATTCTCTACCAATCACCACATGGTGATTTTTTTTTGTAAAAGGCTCTTAGCTTGTAATGGCCTTTAATAGAGTTAAAACTAATGTACTGACAAGTTTTGTTAAAGAATCACAATAGTTTTAATGTAATACTACTTTTTTCCGCGGCTTCGCTCAGGAAAATACTCTTAGTCACCCAATTCATTCTTCACCTCTTAGGGGATGATTTTCGAAAAATCGCGAAACATGTGTCCGTTTATTTGCTTCAAGGTATATCTTGACGAAGTTTCGAGTCAATATGTCCTTAAAAATTGTTTTCTTCATACAAATTTTGATCCCCTATTTCACCCCCTTAGGGGTGATGAGTTGATTAGTCAGTTAATCAGGACCATAAATATTTTATACATAAGATTATAAATTTTGCGAAAAAGTTTCGATGTTTGTTACTCAATCACAAAAAAACTACTGGACGGATTCTAATAAAACTTTACAGTAATGTAGCTCAAATATCATTTTAAAAACTGGGTGACTTAAATTAGTAAGCAAAAATTTATGATGTGAATCTATTATTTATTCATCTATTCACTGTCAAGGGCATATTTACTTCCTTCTTCTTCTTATCGTGTTAAATTGTAATCTAAAGGGCCTCTGGTGAGAAAGTTATGGGGTAGTTCTGATTTTTTTCATTATATAGATATTTTGGGGTACTGAATCCTAATCTGAGGTTTGCGTCAACATTTCGTGGTGGAACGTGGAAAAAATCTCAAAAAGAGAGAAAAAAAATTTGTTTTTTTCCGATTTTCTGTTTAAAACTCGGAAACTATTAACTTTTAGTAAATATGTAGTCTGTATACAAAAATTAAAGTATTTAAAATTTTCTACAAATATCACTATTTAGTTTTTTTTTTTCTGATGAAGTGTTCCCTCTCAAATGCGAGTTTCAAATTGACAATTTTCAGTAATTTCCGCAAAAGCCACTTTTAACATTCCAAAACATTATTTTTTATTAGAATGCTTTCATTTGATAAATTTCTCCTAGTTTTCCTCACAAGTAATTAAAATAAAATAAAAAAGCTCGAAATTATACAAATTTAGTATCAAACATGTTAGGACTCTAACAAAATAGAACTTAAAATATCACCTACGTTATCATCGTTTAATGGGTCTTTACCTATGAAATTGCCGTCTTTAGGGTTCCGTTCCCAAAGGGAAAAAACGGGACCCTATTACTAAGGCTCCGCTGTCCGTCCGTCCGTCCGTCCGTCTGTCACCAGGCTGTATCTCACGATCCGTGATAGTTAGACCGTTGAAATTTTCGCAGATGAGGCATTTCTTTGTGCCCTATAACAACAAATACTAAAAACCAGAATAAAATAAATATTTAAGGGGGCTGCCATACAAAAAACGTGATGTTTTTGCTCGTTTTTACAGAAAGTCTTTCCGAGGCTGTCTCTAATGAACCGTGATAGACAGTTGAAATTTTCACAAATGATGCATTTCGGTTTCTTCTATAACAACAAATACTAAAAAGTAGAATAAATTAAATATTTAAGGGGGCTCCCATATGTACAACAAACGTTATTTTTTTAACAAGTAATTTACTTATTTTTTTACATTGACATCTAATCAACAACCGTTGCCTAGCAACACGTAACAGACTAATCTCAAATGAGATTTACGAACACTGATGTTACAAATGAGTTTGTTTTAACTTAGGGATTCGCAATTATTTGCAAAAATAGAATAATTTAAAATTAAAAAAAATAATAATTTTAAGGCCTTCATCATTTTTTTTAAATTAACTTTAAAATCAGTAATAACGGGTACATCCCTAAAGGCTCCAACAGGTTTATTTTTACATAAATTTGAAATAGAGCTGAGCATTAATCTATTATTTAATTTTTGGATATTCTCTTTATTGAGTATTTGTATGTATTTATGTAAATCATTTATTGTACAATAAACAATATTATTATGAAACACTCTGTATACATATTTATATATTTAAAGTATGTATATTATCAGTTACCACGCTCTACGCTTGCTTGATGCCATCAAGCAGAATATAATTGTCATTATTAAAACTCGTTGTACAGCAACGAACCTGACGCCGCCGGGATACGTGTAGGTGGAAATTACTTCATGTCAAACTCGATACTTTTTTTTATACTCTTAATTTAATTGTCAAATTCAAACTGATTACTCAGTTGATTACTCAGTGATTACAGATTACACCATAAGTATTGGTTCTCACTGTAGGTAGAAATAGTATTTTATGGATTAACAGTTCCTAGAATATTTAAGGGGGCTCGCCGGCTCCCATACAAAAAAAGTGATTTTTTTGCTCGTTTTTATAGAAAGTCTGTCCGAGGCTGTATCTTATGAACTGTGATAGTTACAAGTTTGAAATTTTGACAGATGATGTATTTTGGTTTCTGCTATAACAACAAGTACTAAAAAGTAGCATAAATTAAATATTTAAGGGGGCTCCCATACAACAAACGTGATTTTTTTGCCGCTTTTATAGAGGTATGGGTTTTTATAGAGTCCAACTCGCACTTGGCCGGTTTTATAGGTAATGGAACGGAACGGAATTCTTCTTGCGCAAGTCTGACTCGCATTGCCTGTTTTTTTCATACAATACTTTTGGAAAACTGAATTTTCCATACTAATATTTTTGAATTTTTCTCGGGAATGCGAAATTCATTTTTATCAAAATTTTGTGGAAAGGTTTGGACAACATTAAGTTAATTTTCATCATACTTACTTTATTGAAAGTTGTAACTGTAACAACGGTACAGGAAAAATAAGCAATGAAACGGGCAATGGACGAAACGAGCTGTATTTGAGCTTCTTTTTCAGCAAATAAATCTAAAGTAAATATGTTATTAATTTGACTCAATATCTCCGTTTTATGGCCCAGGTTTTAAATAAAAAACAGTTTTAGTAATAGCTGTTCAATCAAATAAATTATGAATAAAATGAAGCTTGAGAAAAAAATCTGCAATTTCATAGGTAAAGACCTATTAATATTAATATTACAAATTATAATTTGCAAAAATTATAGGAGCTGTTATTTTTTAAAAGGTCCTGACTGAGGTTCTTCAGTGGTGATGGGTCCTGGTATATATTCTGTATGTTCTGAAAAATGAAAGAGGTGGTGTCATTTCTCAATGAAAGATTAGGATTGCAAAATTGATTGTGAGATAAAACATACCTTCCGCCTCGTGCTGAAGTTTTTCGATGGCATGGGGTTCTGGTGCAGAATCTGATTGCTCCATCGTTAGCGTTAGCGTTAGGGTCGTTCTCCTGGAAAATAAAAACGGTAGTGAGACTTTGGCTTGTGATCATATATCAAGGAGATATGAATGACTACAAAATAAGTTGTGAGGTTCAACATACCTCTGTCTCTTTCTTTAGTCTCTTCTACGTCTATGCCAGAGCAGTCTTCTGAAGGTTCAACCTTGTCATACAGTCCTTCGCATGATGTGCAGAATGGGTAACAATAGAGGCCCGCCTTCCTGCATTCACAATTACGTTGGCAGCCCTTTTTACATTACATGAAATGTACCGGAGTATTGAGTTTGGAATATTGAGAAACATGTTTCTCATGGCTCTATATGGAAAAAAAAGAAACCAGTCTGAATGATTTGGACCCTGCATCAACCTCAAAACTCCGGTACATTTCAGGTAATGTAAAATGGGCTGCCAACGTAATTGTGGATTCAGGAAGGCGGGCCTCCATTGTTCACCAATCTATACATCATGCGAAGGACTGTGCGACAACGTTTTGTGCCCCCACAAGACAGCTCTGACATATACGTAGAAGAGACTGACGAAAGAGACTGAGGTATGTCGAATCTCACAAGTTATTTTGTAGTCATTCATCTCTCTTTGATATATGATCACAAGTCAATGTCACACCACCACTTTTATTTTCCAGGAGAACGACCCCCGACGCTGACGATGGAGCAAGCAGACCCTGAGCCAGGACCCCATGCCATCGAAAAACCTCAGCACGATGCGGAAGGTATGTTTAATCTCACTATCTATTTTGCAAGCCTGAACTTTCCTTGAGAAATGACACCATTTCTTTTATTTTCCAGAACAAACAGAATATGTACTAGGACCCATCGCCACCGAAGAACCTCAGCCAGGACCTTCTTAAAAGTAACAGCCCTTATAATTTATGCATGTTATAATTTTTTATACATATTTATAACATACGATCATAAGTAACGATATTTTAAGTTCTATTTTGTTTGAGTCCTACCTGTTTTGATACTGAATGTTTATAATTTCGAGCTTTTTTTTCATTTTAAGTAATTACTTGTGCAGAAAACTAGGAGAAATCTATCAAATTAAAGCATTCCAATTAAAAATAATGTTTTGGAATGTAAAAAGTGGGTTTTGCAGACTTGAAAATTTACAATTTTGAACTCGCATTTGAGACGAAACAGTTCATCTGAAAAAATAATTAAAAGTGATGTTTGTAGAGAATTTTAAGTACTTACTTTAATTTATGTTAACAGACTATTTACTACAATTTAATAGTTTTCGAGTTTTAAGTAAGAAACAGGAAAAAAGCAGAAATTTTACTCTTTTTTTGAGATTTTTTCAATGTTCCGCCACGAGAGCCACTGGGCTAAGTAGGTCATTCCAAAATACATTTTTTACAGCGTTTACAGAATAGCGGATTATTTTGCATTGAACGTAAGCCACAATGCATATAACCTTGTTTTTGGTTATTTTATACTGTTTATGATTACATTACATGCACTTGCTTGTTTTCATTTATTGTGGACATTTCATGGTTATTGTCAGAATTGCAACTCAATTAATCGATTCGACTGGCGATCTGCTTATTATGTGCGCGTAAGTATTATTATGTTTATATCCGACACAGTGTCACTATTTAGAGTTAAAGTTTTACAGTTATCTATCACTTTTAGATCACACCCACAGGTTCAAATGAATTATCAAATCGTTTACGTTAGTTTACAGATTTATTTTAAAACTTAAATAATATGTTGAGTTAAGGTGCTGTTTTTTTAAACAAGGGACGTGGCGCTGCGACGCGGCTATCAAATCAACGTAAAATGAATCTTAATAGTTACGAAGTAAAGGATTTTTTCCGTCCGTCGCTCCGTCTTCAGGTTTCGTACTTCTGTTTTAGGCAAATAAATTTTGCTCCGTAGCTAGTTATAAAGATTTATTTTGAGCTGTTGAATTATTTAACAATTGCATCCAGCAGGCTGCTTCAGAAGCAACCCCAGAAGAGCGTACTCATCAGCTCGATGAATATATATCCCAAAATCAATTTATGATCTAATTTAAAAAAAAAGGCTGGCTAGGAGGAATTGGCAACAAACAAGATACCCACCAGATAAAACAAAGTTAAACAGACTCTTGACAAAAGTTAAATCAGCGCTAAGAGAATTTAGTAACCTTGGACTGCAAAACTACCCAAGAAATTTGGATGCAACTGCTGCTACTGATTACTTTCTTTGGAGAGCAACAAACTGGCTTAAAAGACCAGCCCCTTTTCAGTCCCCACTACGAAGAGAAGACGGAACATGGGCGAAGAGTTAGTGCCGATAAGGCAGAATTATTTGCTGAGCACCTACAAAATTGTTTCACTCCAAATACAGATGACAAATCAGAATCGTCGAAAGAGGTGTCTCAACCCTGTCCCGCCTATTAACTGGATTTTCCGATTAAAAAAATAACAACAAAAGAAGTGTCTACAGCCATCAAGAAGCTGAACCTGAAAAAAGCACCTGGCTATGACCTAATGACTGCAAAAATTTTAAGAGCACTACCACAAACTGGCATTATCTATCTCACTCAGATATTTAATGTATTACTCTTCAGAGATTTTGTCTCACCGCAATGGAAGGTAGCATAGATAATTCTAGTTCCAAAGCCGGGAAAAAGCCCAGAAGACAATGTGATTTCCTACCGACCAATCAGTCTGCTCTCCATTACATCAAAAGTCATGGAAACCCTCTTCCTATGTCGACTGCTGCCTGTTGTCGTAGAGAAAAAGCTGATACTTGATCACCAGTTATGATTTTGGGCAGCTCATGGCACGACAAAATAAGTACATCGCCTCGTGGAATCCATCAACAATGCATATGCAAAAAACAACATTGCTCATCGGCTTTCCTCGACATATCCCAGGCTTTTGATCTAGCTTGACATGAAGGCTTATTATTTAAAGTTCGGAGAGCCCTTCCAATCAACTATTACCACTTTATCATCTCCTACCTAAATCAATGCCATTTTTTTGTCAAACAAGGAGACGAAATGACTAAACTCAGAGAAATCACAGCGGGCGTGCTTCAAGGTAGTGCCATGGGCCCCATCCTATATCTTACATTCACATCGGACTTACCTGTGGACAATAATGTTTTTGTGGAAATATTCGTTGATGACACCGCAATTCTAGCTATTCATGAGAACCCAGTGACGGCAAATAGCCTTGACAAAATATCGGAGAAGCTTAAAAGATAGCGTATAAAAGCTAATGAAACAAAATCAGTTCATGTCACCTTCACTCTAAGAAGAGAAACCTGCCCAGCTGTTAAACTAAACGGAATTACCATACCTCAAAATGAATTTGTCAGGTACCTGGGAATATATCTTGACTGACGCCTAACATGGCGAAACCACATTTTTACGAAAAGGAAGGCCCTAAGTCAACAATAGCGCCAAGATGTATTGGCTAATTTATAAAAAAATCAAAGCTCACCAGTCTGGACCTACGGCCTGCAATTGTGAGGCACAGCTGCAAACTCAAACCTAGAAATACTGCTAAGGTTCCAATTCCAATCAAAAATTTTACGCTTGATAGCAGATGCTCCATAGTAAAAAAAAAATATACTAGCATATATAAAACCCACCGAGGGGCACGGGCCTCCCTTCGAAACACGAAGGAGATTTAGGCCATAGTACACCAAGCTGGCCCAATGTGGGTAAGTGGACCGCTCGTATTTCGAAAATGTTTTTTCTTGGATGAGCGGGTTTCGATGTTTTCCTTCACCGTTGAGCAAGTGATAATTATAAATCTGTACATAAATCTAAAAAGACGAATTTAGCGGTACAGGCCCGCACCAGGATCTGAACTAGCAACCTTCCGATTACCAATCTGGCTCATTACCAACTGGGCTATCACCGCTGTTTACATTACAAACAATCAACTGCACCGAGACCTATCAATACCAACTGTCAAAGAGGAAATCTTAAATAAACTTAAAATACAAGCTGTAAATCTGCAAGCTTGCCATATTCACTGAGGTCATTGTACTGTTTGTAAAGAACTTAAATAAATTATAAAATAAGATTGACAAAATTTCAACATTTTTAATTTTTAATTTATTTTCATCGACAATTAATGCACACAGCACTAATTCATCGATACATTATCGATACTCATGCACATCCCTATTACATGCGTGTACGGTTTGTCAACTGATCAATTTAACTTACACGAACTATTTGCTGTCAAATAAGAAAAAGTAAAAAACTTGACATCATAGAGTAACTTATTTTGACATTGGCACAAGTTTTGGCAGAAATGGTTGTTTGTTTTTTGCAAAATTTTTCATAAATTTATTACCTAAGTTGAGTTGAACGTGGATTTTAACCGGTCGCGCTTACGCCACGGGGCGATACGTAAAATTACCGAGAATAACACGATGGATCGGACGTGATGGCCCATGGCCAGCGCGATCCCCGGACTTAACTTATTTGTGAGTGAGGAGTGTGAAAACTTGAAAAGATTGGTGTACACGGAGGAAGTTGAATGTATTGATGTGATACGAAACATAATTTTCAGTGAACCGTAAATGAATCGTAAGGAAAGTCATCAGAAAGTCATCATATTCACCAACTTAGACCAGCTTGATGAAGACTGGCTTACTTTGAGGCATTGACTCCTTAACTGTGTCTGCAATCCAAAAACTGCTAGAACACGTATTCGTTTTGGTTTGTTAAAAGAAAAATTTCCGTCTCTGTTAGATTGTGTTTAGTGCGAAATGATGGGTACTCTAAGATGACTATGACCGCAACTGCTAACTAGAACTTAGAATACTGTAAGTACTTACTGTGTAAATAAACGTGTATATGTTGTAAATAATGTCATGCTTTTTACTTCGCTAAAAAATCCTTATTTCTTAGTAGGAATCCCGTATAACTCTAAAATTAAAAATGTTGTATACTTAACCCCCGACATTTATTGCGTATAACTTTTAAACGGCTAAACCGATTTTGATTAGATAAAGCTAAGAACCATCTTAATCACGGCAGCTTTCAAACAAAAAACCCGCATCGAAATCGGTTGATTCTTTTAGGAGCTACGATGCCACAAACAGACACTCAGACATACAGATACGCAGAAACTTATAACATACTTTTTTTGTCAAGGTTAAAAAGTAAAAAGGAAAGTCTGCAATCATTTGTTTTGTTTATCATTTAATTTGAGATAAACGAACATTAGGTAAATTTCTATTGCTCCTAAAGTTAATATGGACAGGAAAAACATTTATGTAGTTTATTCCGGGCCACACTTTAAAAAAAAGTTTTGTTTAATTTTAGTTTTTCATATAGTATTCCGTTTTGGAAGTTATCGAATAAAGTAAGAAACATGACTTATTATCACGTCGGTGAATATGGCAAGCTTGCAAATTTGCACCCTTTATACTGCACAAGAGTTAATAATCATCCAATGTTTTAGCATCAGCGTTGATGAAAGCGAAAGCCCTAGGCACCTCCAGGCGGCTGAAGAGAGCTGCACCACAGGATCTCCTAACCTAAGCAAAGAAAAACAAGAGAAGGATGGACTAGTCAATGGACCAGTACCATACACATTAGCACACATTTATAACCTTCAGCTAAATGTCGCATTGAGACTGCAGGAAATAAAAAAGAGTTAAAAAAATACGTTGCTTTGTTCACCGCGTCGCTGCGCAACGTCGCTTGTGTCACAGAACGACTTATTTTTTACATGACCAGGATCTTGATTGGATTATGTCCACGCCCACTTCTATTTTATTTTTTTACCATAACGAAGGGCTCATTCTCATGTTTAATATTTATGGCTTATCATTAGTGATGCAATGAATATTACTTTTACCAATACGAATACTTTTCATACTTTTCGTAGAATACAAATACCTGATTCTTAAAAAAAACTGCACTTAACTTCGTTAAAAAAAATATCTATAAAAAACGCGTTCAAAGTTTACGAGTAATTTAATTGGTGGAACTAAAACAGACTTGAACTTTGATTACGATGTTTTCTAATAGCAATTATTCACTATTTTTTCTTCATTTCAGTTAAAGGAATCTAACCACAGTAACGTGGTATTGTACGGATTTGCCTTCAGTTACGTCCAGTCATTTATAATGAACAAATTACCCGATGAATTAATACCCTTAACGTACGCAGGGTTTTTTATATTACCGATTTTTATTTTATTTGGATATTCAAATTTTGTTTACGTCCTCAATCCGAAATGTTTTTCAGAGACAAAATTACGTTTAAAACGATTGCTTGTATTTCATCCTCGAGTGAAAAGAATTATTGAAGAAACGCAACGAAGAAATCCTTCTCCAACAGCATACAAAGAGGTTGAAAAGTATTTTTCATTGGTTTGGGCAAAAAGTAGTGCCATAACTTCGATGCCGGAGGCAATTTCAATACTACCTAGGTTTCTTGCAGAAGATATTCGGGAGGATTTAGTGTGGCCCTTGTTTTATCATAGTCCCATATTCAGAAAAACGAGTGAATCTTTTAAGCGTTGGCTGGGAAAATTTGTTAACATTTTATACAAACAACCTAACGAAAGGTTTTTTGTAGGGCCTCATTGTTTTACTAGCACATATTACGTGAAGAGTGGTATTATCCAGTTAATATCTCCAGATGACAGTACTGCTGCATTGCTGTCTTTGACATCTGGGACTATTTTTGGCGATGCAAGCTTCTATTTACCACCTATCAATCGGAAGATCAGTGTGCGGTGTCTTACTTATTGTGAAGTGTTGTCGTTGACTAGAAAAGCTATCTTAGAAGCTTTACATAAATTTCCTGAAGATCGTCGCTTGATTATGAGCTTGGTTAAAGAAAAAATAAAACATGGAAAAGCTTTAAACAAATGTAAAGAAAAAATAAAAGGTTCGGACAGAAGTGAAGATGAAGGCATATTTTGGATTAAAGAACGTTGGTGGGAAATAACTAAAGTAATTAAATCCCAAAGGACGTCAAATAAAGATAAAAAAAAGCTGGTTTTACCTCCGGAGGAAAAAAATTACCACTGTCCTAAATATATAGGTCAATTAGCATTATGTGAAGACATTAAACTACAGAAAAAAGCAATGTTCATGAAATTAGAATTCCCCTGGATATTATCACCAGATTCACTATTTATTAAATCTTGGGGTAAAGTAACACTTATCACCGTTTACAGTGTCATATTAATTTATCCACCTAATCTCGTTAGTAAAATGAAGCCGTGGTGGTTTTTTTATTTTAATGTTTATTCCGATATCATTTTCATATTGGATATTTTGGTTGGCACTTTGACTGGCTCTTTTGAACACAAAAACGATACAAATTTCATTTCATTACTGATAAAGCGGTTAAAAAACAAATTTTTCATAATGGACATTTTGGCAACTCCACTAGTCCCGTTTTTGGTGTCTTTCACGAAAAACAAAGGATTGGTTCCTTACGCAGAATTCTCTCGCATTTTAAAATCATACATGATTTTTACTAATAAGTACAATATACTCAGTTGGAATAGTAAAATGCAACCAGTATTCCATATTACTGCAATCGTGGCAAAACTGTACTTTCTTTACTTTTACGTGACACCATATCTGTTTTTCATTTATGTCCGAGAGAAAGATGCAGTTATATCAGAAAAATATCTTTTCGGGAAACTTTGTTTGCCAAACTTGAGAGCAGAGGATGAAAACTGTAACTCAGACATAAAATCTGAATATTTTGGACTAATAACTATTGTCCTAAACTGGCTATTGTATTATGTATTGCCTATCACACAGCCAAAGAAGATAGCAGACTCACTTCTTATGGTGCCGATCGAGATGTTTACATGCACAATGGATTTGTTTCTAAAATTTAGATTTATATCTACACTATACTTAAAATACAGAGCAGTGACTAATTATCAGTTTTTTGTAACAAAACTAAAGAATCACTATATTCGTTTGCAAATACATCCTGATTTGTTGAGACGCCTTGCAAGGTATTTGGAATGTCATTGGAAATATTATAATGGAGTAGATATTATAGAGCCACAATTATTGAAAGATGAACCTTATAACATTTATTGGAAGTTACATGGAGAAATAGCTGAAAAACTAATAGGGGAATCAGCAGCATTCCGATTCGCATCACCCGCACTCGTACGAGAATTGGCAGAGAATGTGAAATTCTTGATCCTTCCAAAAAACACTACATTGATAATGTTTGGCTCCCAAATTGATAACGTAATGTGGCTCGTCAATGTAAGTTTCATCGTATTTTAAGACAGGATAAAGCGTTTATAGGCTCGTATCTATTAACATTTGAGTCTCTTTTATTAAAACATGATATTCATTTATTGATATCATCATCAGCTTACTTACGTTCCCATTAAGGGGCACGTGGGCTAAGGTTTAAACCATCTGTGCGGGTTAGTGAACCACTCACCTTTCAAAAACTTTTTTTTTGTCGGACGGCTAGATTTCATCATGATATTTTCCTTCAGCTTGCTCGACCCGCAACCAGAAACTACACAGATTTTATATTCACAGAACTATCACTGCTTGTCTGTTGATGTGATTGATATCATAATAATAGGTCTTTACCTATGAAATTGCCAATTTTTTCTCAAGTTTTATTTTGTTCATAATTTATTTACTTAAACAGCTATTACTAAAGTGGTTTTTTATTTAAAACTTGGTTATAACGAAGATTTTGAGTTAAATTAATACATTATTTGCTTTGGATTTATTTACTGAAAACGAAGCTCTAAGATAGCTCGTTTCATCCGTTGCCCGTTTCATTGCTTATTTTTGCTGTACCTTTATTACGATTGCAAGTTTCAATAAATTAAGCATGATGAAAATAACTTAATGTTGTCCAAACCTTCCTACAAAATTTTGTTAAATTTGGATTTCGTATTCCCGAGAAAATTCCAAAAACGGCAATTTCATAGGTACCTATTAGATCTGTAGCCCAGAGCCACCTAAGTGGCTAAAAAGGTTACCGAACCGGTTACGGCGGGTTACGGTTATTAAGACCTCACTTTTACTATACAAAATGGCGAAATCTATAACAATTTCATAAAGAGAACTGGTAACCTTTTTAGTAACTTAGATGGCTCTAGGCTACAGATCTACGAGTATATTATTTTGATCACTGCTTCGTTATTGACATCAGCATTGTCGGCGTCCTTCACGACAAATCAAAACCGTGTCTCTCAAAGACTCCGCAATGCATAGCGTTTTGTATTTGTTTTCCGCACTCATTGTCGGGTTAAGTATTAAAAAACACGTTTATTGTACATAATATTTATAATACTGAGTACATTAGAATCTACTATGTTATAAATATTACATAAATTTAAAGTACAAAGGCGGACTTATCCCACAAGGATCTCTTCCCGTCAACCTATATTCATTCTACTTGCACTTGTTTACTTCGCAACGTACCTATTTTGTAATTTCCGAAATTTTGATTAAAAACGGCTTAATTTGCTAACAATCACTCATTTGTCCGCCTAAGTGTGGATATGCTTTTATCTGCGTGTCAGTGTTTGTCTATTCTAATAATAGGTCTTTACCTATAAAATTGCCGTTTTTCATACAAAATTTTTTGAAAACTGAATTTTCCATACTAACGTTTTTGGATTTTTCTCGGGAATGCGAAATCCAAATTTAGCAAAATTTTGTGGGAGATTCTTTTTCAGCAAATAAATCTAAAGTAAATATGTATTAATTTGACTCAATATCTCCGTTATATGGTCAAGGTTTTTAAATAAAAATAAGTTTTAGTAATAGCTGTTCAATCCAGTAAATTATGAATAAAATAAAGCTTGAGAAGAAATCGGCAATTTCATAGGTAAAGACCTATTATTATAAAGAGGAAAGATTTGATTATTTGTTTGTTTGCATTGAATTGGCTCCAAAACTACTTGACCGATTTAAAAAATTCTTTCACTATTAGAATGCTACATTATCCCTGATGAACATAGGCTACATTTTCCCGAATTCCTACGGAAACGAAGTCCCGGGTGGAATGCTAGTAATAAATGCTTTGACGCATGTATTTTCTATTCGCAGGGAACTATTAAGGTCGAGTATCGAAACGACGACGAACAAACAGTAGTAAAGACATTAAGGCAAGGGAGCTGTCCTGCTTTGCTTGCAATTATTCTTGGAAGAGCCTCTCTTAGAACTTTTACGGCTTCTTGTGACATTGAGGTAAACATCCGAATTCACTTAACCGCAATAATAAAAGATAAGAGGCATAGGAAGAGTGGACCGAAAAGCTGCTTGAGTTCCTTTATCCTTCCTCTTTCCAAAAAAGGCTATTACAGAATTTCTGATTATTTATCAGACAAGCAGCCATGGGAATGAACTGCTTAGCTCTAGAGTTATTTCAGACTTAGTTAAAACTAGCTTTTTCCCGCGGCTTCGCTTGCGCAAAGAACTTTTTTGGACACCTATTTCATTCTTTAAATCGTGCAATACGAGTTTTTTGGTTTACGGTGGTACTTTAAAGAATGGGAAGTGTTTTTTTTTATTGTGCAAAAATTCTGAATTCTACAAGGTGTTTCAAAAAACCCAAAAAAAGGAAATTCCGAAATTTAATTTTAAAAGTTAAATAGTCGCAACTCTAGTAATCAGTTGCACGGTTTGACATCTTTCAAAATGAAAGTTTCATATAATTAATATGACATACTTGTCATATTTGTAATAGAGCTGCGCAATAAGCTAAATTTTAATTACTTTTGAATTATCTTTTTTTGGGTTTTTTTGAAACACCTTGTATAGTCTAAGCGTTGGCGTTTTTACAAAATCATTCATCAGCGTATGCCTTCATCATATGAGGAATATGTATACGAAATTTCATTTATCGGGGGTTAAAAGGCTTTGCTGATAAGGCCGTTCGCCGCACCGGTAAGTATGGTAGGTAAGATAGGGTGGTACCCTGTTGTGCATCTGCATGTCTGATGGAAGTCAAAAATTTAGAGTTGCGTTGGTTCTAAATATTTTATGACATCTTATAATTTCAATTTTTATTTCATTCATGACATTTCATTAATTTGACATTATTTTTAGAAATGTGTAATTTTTATTTTCGTCTTAATTTTAATATCTTGATTTATATAATGACATTCGCATGCTGATTTTAAATAGCAAATTTGACTGTACTTTTTTATGACATCTATTTATACCGTGTTTTAAGCGAATAAATGATTTGATTGATTGAAGGAATTCAAATTAAAAACATCTTTATTTTATAGAAAATTCAGGATTAATTTAAAATAAGTCAAAATTAAATTAAATACATAGAAACATACATTAAACATCCCTGAGCAACTGTGGTTGCAAAAATTTTCGCGCTCAAATCGCCCGTGCAACCTCAGTTGCCAACTTTTTATTTCTGTTCAAGGCTTGGGATAAACGGTTTTTATGGCCCATTCGAGTGTGTGTCCGAACGCAGAGTATTTTAAATAAGTACGTAGTGTAATATTCAAAGCCCAATATGGCAAAATTTGAAAAGTATCTGTTTTACAAAAAAAATATATAAACGTCAGTTGAATATGACGCAGTTGAAGTGTTTTTCGGAGCCCAAAGTTATGCCGTAAAAGTATTGTTTTATTAATCTTGTTCCTGATAATCTGTTCTAATTGTATTATCAATATTTCAGTCGTAAGTTAGTGATAACATGAAAAATATTGACCACAGTTATATCTCGAAAAACTCATCAGTTTTGGCAAAGAAAAAGTTTGAAAATTCTTTTCAATGAATTTACGACCCACGTTTTTTTGTAAAAACTGTCATCCTAAAGGTTTTGTATCAGCTTTCTGTAACAGACATTAGTTTTTCAGTACTCCTCGTAGTTTAATCATTATAATTTATTTTTAAACACACTGCGCGCCAGCTGCTAGCGCTTGCCGAGAAAGCTCCAGGTGAAGTAATTTAGGGGGCGCAGGTTTGCAGATCGAGGCGATCGAGTCGGTAGGGTCAAAAGAACGAATATGTATATATGTATTTATATCAATTTAATTTATGTTTGTATGTACTTAATTTAATTTTGTCTTATTTTAAGTAACATCCTGAATTTTCTATAAAATAAAGATATTTTGAATTTGAATTCCTTCCATCAGACATCCAGATGCACAACAGGGTACCACCCTATCTTACCTACTACTTATATACTTAACGGCGTGGCGGGCGGCCTTTTCAGTAAAGCCTTTTAACTCCCGACAAAAAAGAGGGGTGTTATAAGTTTGACGTGTGTATCTGTGTATTCGTATGTCAAATTGAAATATTTGTATGTATTTCAATGGCATCGTAACCGCTAAACTGATGCAGTTTTCAACGCGTTTTTTTTTTGTTTGAAATCTGTCGTAATCGAGATTTTTTTAGGTATATAATATTTGATCAAAATTGGTTCCGCCGTTTAAAAGTTATAAGCAATCGAATATCAGGGGTGACACAACATTTTTAATTTAGAGTTATTGGTCTTTGGAGTGACGCTGCCCTACGTGTATTTCACAAAATACACAGCTTAATTTAAAAAAAACCTTCCGAAATATTCTCTTCCATCAGTATATGTATTTGACACCTTTTTGTTCTTGTATTTGTTATGCAAATAAATGCTATTCTATTCTATTATATTCTATTAATAATCATATTATATTTATCTGTTTTTTTTAGTGACCTAATATACATATGGTCATATGTATATTAGGTCACTAATATACAGGTGGTCCAAATAGTGAAGTTCAAAAATTTTTTTTAGATTCCTCACCCCCGGGTGAATCCGAAAATACCCCCTGTTTGTTCCGCGATTTTTTGTAGTTTAGAAGTTATGATTTTTTGAAAGCGTTTTTTCGAATTTTCTCCCAGCGCTACTAATAAGTCATAACTTCTTTAATAGCAACAATTTTCAAAAATTTTCGATTGCAGCGTGGTCACCTTGTGTCACCTTTTTATGTGATAAATAAATCTTGCCACAGTCTTCATTACAAGTTATAAAAAAAAAGGTTGAAACTGAAGATTTTTGGTTTGCGATGAACGCAGGATAATTTTCAAAAATCTCTTAAAAATGATAAATTGCTGTTTCATAAGTTAAATTGGTCTTAATATGGGATTTTTTGATGAAATCGGCGTTTGAACTTAGTTTGGTGAAAATGCATGTTGGGTTTTGGTAAGCAGGAACAGAGTAAATGAGGAGAACCAAATTTTCTGAGGCACATTTCTATTGCGTTACAATTAAATACAAAATTACATTAAAAGTGAGTGACCTGCGTGGCGGGCGAGAGACGACTGCCGTCACCTCGCCCAACTCTACTGGAAGTGGCAAAAAAGCTTAATTTACAAAACGAATCATGTGTCCCTACAATATTCCCCCCTTTTTCCAGAATTTTTACAAAAAAAAATTAAATATACTAAAATTGCAATATGGGCTTCTCTTTTGGAGCCTTAAACGAAACATATCAAACTTAGCTACGTGACAATAAAATTTTGCATCAGTAAAAACAATAACATCTCATGAAACTTAAAAAATCAACAACTTATAAATATGACAACATAAAAATAGGTAATCGATCGCTATAACACGCACTGAGCACTACGGTTCACTCGCGACGCGCTATCCAATTTCGCTGACCGTGCGATGTGAATAGGTGCTGCTACTTCGGTTCTGCGAATCTGACCTCGTGTGTGATAATTCCTTAAACATGTTCTTTCTGTCCCAAAAATAGCTCGAAAATCTTCGCTCCTCATGTCCATTGTAAAAGTCTCCATAGGCGTCTCGTATAGGCTTCAGTATTGATGACCAGACACACTATGCCTTCCGTCGAGAGCCTCACAGCGAAGCCACCACCAAAAGCTTGCTGTTTTCCGTTGACTATGATCACCGTCCGTTGACCTTCCGTCGTGAACGCGCAATCCGGTCACATAAAGTACACTTAACGTTGAGGGCGTCGACTGTCGAAATCTCGATGATGTCACAGATACGATGAGGGGTTGTTTTCAATCCTCACTTCCAGCAGTGGTTTTCCAACCGCCGCCCGCGTCGGTCATAACAATTAATACGTCAGTACATAATTCCTTCACAGTAGTTTACGCATAAAATAAGTGAGTTTGTAAGAAAGAATTAAAAGTATAGTGATACAGATTTCAGGCTTTAAATTACACTCCTACTTGCTGCTCATGCACCAGTAAACGAACACTCCTATCTGACTAAATATATCTACAAAACAACAAAAACATTTTAATCACGTCGGAGTCACCAGTGTTGGGTTTTGGTAAGCAGGAACAGGGTAAATGAGGAGAACCAAATTTTCTGAGGCACATTTCTATTGCGTTACAATTAAATACAAAATTACATTAAAAGTGAGTGACCTGCGTGGCGGGCGAGAGACGACTGCCGTCACCTCGCCCAACTCTACTGGAAGTGGCAAAAATGTTTAATTTACAAAACGAATCATGTGTCCCTACATGCACTTAGAAAATTTAATGTTACAAAAAATTGTTTTAGCTTGTGTTTTTTCAATACCAGTTATTAGGATGAAAAAAAAACAAGATAAAACAGTTTTTCTAACATTAAATTTTCTAAGTCCATTTTCACCAAAGTTCAGACGCCGATTTTATCGAAAAATCGCAATTTTCAGTTTCGACCGTTTTTTGATAACTTGTAATGAAGACTGTGGCATGTTTTATTTATCATATGAAAAGGTGACACAAGGTAACCATGCTGCAACCAAAAATTTTTGAAAATTGTGATTATTAAAGAAGTTATGATTTTTTAAAGTACTAAGCGCTGATAGAAAGTTCAAAAAAACGCTTTCAAAAAATCATAACTTCTAAACCACCAAAAATCGCGGAATATACATGGGGTATTTTCGGATTAGCCCGGGGGTGAGAAATCTAAAAAAAAATTTGAACGTCACTAACTGTACCACCCTGTACATTTGTTAAGTATTTAGAGAACACAGAGAAAAATGCTTTTTATAACTTAAAAATATTTTGATTTTAATATTTTTCAGATTCTTTATATAAAAGTGACAGATTTTTTTCAAATTTTAAAAAAGTATCCTGATGAACACGAATTTATGAAACAAATCCAAATTGAAATAAAGCCATTATTTGATCGCATGTTTGTAACTTATATAAAGAAACACAAAAATGTGAGTATTATTCACTTTTTTTAACTTATTATTTTTGTTAATCTTTTTTAGGGTTCGGTACCCAAAGGGGAAAAACGGGACCCTATTAATAAGGTTCCAGGCTATATCTCATGAACCGTGATAGTTAGACATTTAAAATTATCGCTGATGATGTATTTCTCTAGGCCCTATTTTTGGGTGCTTGAGAAGTTAAGGGGGCTCCCATACAGAAACTTGATCTTTTTGCTTGTTTTTATAGATAAGTCTGTCCAAGGCTGTATCTCATGAACCGTGACAGTTAGACAGTTGAAATTTGCAGAGATGTTGTATTTCTATTGGTCCTATAACATCAATTACAAAAGACGAGAATAAATTGAATATTTAAGGGGGCTTCCATACAAAAAACGTGATTTTTTTGCTCGTTTTTATAGAATAAGTTTGTCCGAGGCCGTATCTCATGAAACGTGATTGTTAGATAACAAAAAATAGTGAAAAGTAGAATAAATAAAAATTTAAGTGGGCTCCCATACAATAAACATGATTTTTTTGGCGTTTTTATAGAGATAATGTTTTTATAGAGTCAGACTCGCACTTGGCAGGTTTTATAGGTAATGGTACGGAACCCTTCGTGCGCAAATCCGACTCGCACTTGATCGTTTTTTTTATTAATCTACTAGGTATTTATTTTAATTTAATTTCAATATTACTCAAAAGGCATTCATTTTCTAAAATGCATGATCAATAGTGTGTGTGGGGGGGGGCCTTTGAGTGTGTAGTATTTTTATTATTTATTTTATATTTAGCTCACAAAATATTTTTAAATATACTAGCAAGCAAAAAAGAGCAGACAAGGAACATAGGTAGATATGTACATAAGTAAGCCATCTAACTTATCGACCAAACAAAGGTTTGTTCCCACTGTTATAAACTTTTCCGGTAGTTTGCTTAATTATTCATCTGGGTTTTTTTTTAAAAGCCCTCTTGATCCCACAACTATGCAAAGGCCTCCCTATTGTTTTTCCACAAATTCCGGTCTTGCGCTACCACCTGCCAATCCCGCGTAAATGTGACGAGTTCATCACACCATCTCTTCCGTGACCACCCCCCCCCCCCCCAACCCCGCCTTTTTTACGTTTGGCACCTAGTCAGAGAATTTTCTTTGTCAACAGCTCACAAGTTTACTATAGAAAACACGTCATAAGCAAGCTACCTCGTGTCTATGAGCTAGGCTTTTTTTACTAGCTTTTTAGTTCATATACTTAGTTTACCTATTTTAAGTCACCGACAGATTTTGTTTTATTTTTATTTTATTACAAATGGATTTACATTTCGGTTGGCTCAGAGAAAAAAATTTGGTCGAGGATGTAGCAATCTCACCCAGAAGATGCTTATTCACTCGAACTTTAAGACTCCGGTTATATGAGCCCGGATATACAGACACAGGTACAGAATTCCATTCCTTAGCGGTGCACAGTATAAGAGATGAAGAGAAACGCTCAGTACGGATCCGAGAAATCTCCACAAGGCAAGGGTGCGTGTGAGCTCGTGCAGCTTATGAGTACACTCCCCGAAGTATATCTTGTAGAAAACACATAGGCAAGCTACTTTGCGTCTATGAGCCAGGTTTTAGAGTTTTGCTAAGAAAAGCTACCAATGGAGCAAAAAGTCCTAGAGTCGCAGAAAAGAGTGATCCAGAAGGCGTATCGTAGGATAGGAAGGTCTCCAATAAGGTGGACCGACTTTTCGGCAAAGATTGCAAGAAGCAGCTGGATGCGAATGGCACAGGACCGATCAATGTAGAGATTTCTTTATAAGACCTATGTTCAGCAGATGATATGATAAAGTAACCCAGCGCAGCTAACATAGACGCGTTCCATAGCAATTTTGTCATGACAATGTCATTCTGCCTGTTTCGTAATGTCACTATGCTATCGGAACGAGAAAAATACACAAACTTTTCTCACGCGATTATATTAGCTATGCAGGTGGAATAAGTAAACTTCAAATACACTGGGCGTCAAAAATAAGTAGTACAGTTTTAAAATTGCGATTTCTCCCAAACTATAAAACTTAGACCTTTGAAACAAAAAAGGTTAAAAAGAAAATTTAATCTTATTCAATAAAAACTTCATGCATTATAAGAACTTATAATGCTTGACTTTAAAAAAAACGAATAAATAAAAACACTTTTTTTAAACTGTTGAAAGGTGTTGTCTTACTTAGGATTTTTGTGTTTGACACATTCGCTGCTGATAAAGCAATTGTAATTGAAAAGCATAGGTATCTTCAGAGAGTAAATTTGACTAATCATGCCTCTTTCACCAGAAGAATGTGCAAGAATCTTAGCTTTTCTCGAAGTGGGCATCAGTATGCGTCGTACTGCAAGGAGGGTGGGTGTAACTTTAAGAACGGTTCAGCGAGTAAAGCAAAGGTACGAAGAGACTGGAAACCATCTAAGGAGACGAGGTAATGGCAGACCCAGGTGCACAAGTACCCGAGAAGATCGCTTTATTGTTTCCACTGTGTTAAGAAATCGACACCTTAATGCAGTTGAGGTTCAGCAACAGCTTCTTCGGACCCGAACAGACTACATCAGTGAGAGTACAGTGAGAAGAAGACTTGCTGAAGCTAACCTGAAGCCTCTAAGACCAGCAAATGGCCCCAAACTTGAGACAGAGCATCGCGTAGCAAGACTACGCTACGCCCGTCAACACGTACAATGGGGCGAAGAAGAATGGGCTAGAGTTTTATTCACAGATGAGTCTCGATTCTCTTTATACACTTCAGATGGACGGCGGAGAGTCTACAGACGACCCGGTGAGCGATACATTCAAGCTTGTATCTCGGAAAGAGTCCAATATGGCGGGGGCTCTGTACACGTATGGGCTGGTATCTCTTCAGAGAGTCGCACAGAGCTTGTGGTAATAGAAAATGGGACTTTGACTGGTGAAAGATATGCCTCGGAGATCCTCAACGAGTATGCAGGGCCATATTTAATAAATATGGGTGATGGAGCCATCCTAATGCATGATAACGCCCGGCCACACACTGCTCACCACGTACAAGAGTACATTCAGGAGGTTGGCATCAACTTGATGGCTTGGCCATCGAGAAGCCCAGATCTCAACCCGATTGAACACGCCTGGGATGAGCTTGGGAGGCTAGTCAGAAGGCGCAGTCCACCTCCTGCCACACTCAGGGCTCTAAAACATGCGCTGATAGAAGAATGGGAAAATATTCCCCAACACCGCCTCCGAAACTTAGTGTTCAGCATGCCAAACCGGATCCAAGCTGTAATTAGAGCCCGAGGCGGCAACACAAGTTATTAAATTGTGAAAAAGTTCCAAAACGTGAAAATTAAGTGGTTGACATATCGTTAAAAATTGATACTTTTTAGTATTTATCTTAATTTTAAGTTTGAAACTTTATTCATGCCAAATAAAATATAACTTTAATAAACTTCGTTAAGTTTACTATAAACTGCTTTTTATTTCATAAGTGTAACTACTATAGTTTAGGAGTAATTGCAATTTGAAAAGTGTACTACTTATTTTTGACGCCCAGTGTAGTTGGACCCTTTGAGAGCTGCTGGGGTGAATAATAATAATAATAATAATAAAGCCTTGTTACATGCAATTTTACATATAAAATTGATAAACTTTCATAAACATACAATTTGAAAAAAAAATACAAAATAGTTATTCTACAATAAAATACTTAAATATTTTCATAATAAAAATCTAATTTCACAAAAATTTATAATATAAAACAAATGTAAGTAGTAAAAATAGTTGCACTAGTATTTGTAAATTTAAATAACACTGTTTCATTCAGAACTCAATCATTTTTCACTCTCAAAGTAAATGTAAAAATTTAAAATTCATTCATAACATAATTAATTAATAAAACTCTAAAAATGTAAAAATGTGAATAAAACAGTCAAAATAAAATAGTCATAGCAAATTAAATTATAGGCTTGACAATTTTGAAATAGTCCTGAATGCAGTTACTGTTGTATATTCTCACAAATTTTGGGAAACCAGTGTCGGGTAAAGGCCTTCTCCATCTCGTTCCACGAAGTCCTATCCTGTGCGAGTCTGAGCCAGGTGTTGCCGGCGACGGCCACGATGTCGTCCTGCCATCTGTGTCGGGGTCTCCCTCGGGGTCGTGTGGCGTCGCGCGGGTATCAGTGGAGGATTCTCTCACTCCACCGATTGTCTTTTGCTCTAGCGACATGGCCAGCCCATTTCCATTTAAGTTTGCATGCTAATTCTGCAGCGTCAATTACTTTTATTATTTTCTTATGTCACTGTTTCTTCTTTTTTCTATTAATTTAAAACCCATCATACTTCTTTCTAATGCTCTTTGGAATACTTGAAGTTTATTTATTATTTCTCTGGTTAATGCCCAGCTCTGACATCCATATAGTAGAGTAGGTAATATGACAGTGTCCATGGCTTTCCTATTGAGACGAACTGAGATGTTTGATTTAAATACTTCTTTTAATGACCAATAAGTCTGCCAGGCTGTTTTTTATTCTTCTATCTACTTTTCCTACTGTTAAATCCGAAAAACTAATGCATTGACCTATGTAAACATACCTATCTACGTATTCGATTTCTTGGGATTGCAATGCAATTTTTATGTGATCTCTATTAGTCATCAGGCAAGTTTTTTGGGCATTCTGTATCTAAGGATTTCAGCATATATTCTAGCTCTGAATGCTTGTTTGAAATTAGAACTATATCATCTGCAAAACGTAGATGATTTAAATATTCTGGGGTGAATAAGAAAAAAAAATTGCTTTAACAGAGGTTTTATAAATTGTGTGTAGTTGTTGTGACCTTCTATTAAGTGTAAAAACACCTGTAACAGATGACAACGCTCTTCCATATCTATACACAATATTATTTTGCTGAGAACAAGCATATAAAGCATATATAAGTAGCTCTTAGTCGAAATTGTTAATTGAATGTTATTGGGGTCTCGAATGAGTGTCAGATTTACTCTGTAAAATTTAAATTACCATAATTAATGATTGAAAACAGTATAAATGATTGATAATTTTTTCAGTATCTTAAAGCAATACGAGAACAAATATTTCATTCTAAATCTGAAGCTGAAATAGTTGATAGTGCTCCGACAACAGAAGAAAAACCAGAAGAAAAACTAATCCCTGTTTATTTTAAAGACTATCGACGAAACCCGGAATCAAGGTTACTTGAAAATGTTTTATTTAACCTCCAAAAAGAGAGGTGTTATAAGTTTTACGTATGTATCTGTATGCCTGTGTATCTTTGTGTCTCTCGGTGGCATCGTACTTCCTAAACGAATAAACCGATTTCAATGTGTTTTTTTTTGTTTGAAAGCTGACGTAATCGAAATCGTTGTTAGTTTTATTTGATCAAAATCGGTTTAGCCGTTTAAGAGTTATACGCTAATGTCGACGGTTATCCAAAATTTGAATTTAAAAAAAATTGTCTAAGAATTAAGTAATCAAAGTATACCCCTGAAGAGGAAGACAGAGCGTCATTTGATTTTCAAATTATTTGATGTCACGTTTAACGTGCGATATACTTCACGGACACCCACTTCTTTGTAAATTATGGCAAACGGTTCGTTCTTGAATGAACGACCATTTACTGCCAGTGTCAGGTAATGGAAGTAGTGGAACAAGAGTACTTAATACTGAACTCAAAAAAAACGTCAATTTCAACTCACGAAAAATATATCACGCGAATGGTCGGATACCCTACTGCCCTTCAATGGTAGAATTTTCAATAGCTAGTTGTAGAGAAATACTTTGAATTTGCATGTGATTGATTTTAAATTAGCCCACTGATACAAAAAACGCGTGACTACTGATCTGCTAATGGGAAGGCATTACTTCTAATGTAGCTATTTTTTTTTATTTATTTTTTATTTAACTTAATGCACAAATGTACAATGGCAGACTTAATGCCTAATGGCATTATCTACCAGTCAACCTTAGGGCGATCAGTAGAGGATCGTGGTAGCTGCACAATGGTGACCACAATCTAGCACAAGGGCAAAGATGCGGTCGTGTATGTAGCAAGCTCACCCATAAGAAGCCTATACACTCGAATTATAAAGAGATTCGGGTTATATGACCTCAGAAATACAGACGCTGGCAAGGAATTACATACCCTGTCAACATCTGAATTAGTATATACCCACTTAACGCTGAGTGTAGCGACATTTGTGTTTCGAAACTTTTTAATGGTTTGCCATTCTTTTATACAGATTAATGCTGCATTGGTTAATGATAAGAGCGATAGTGGCATTTATACAAATAATTTCTAAGGTGGCTATAGGTAAGTTTACTTTTTTATTTAGAAAATGTAACACTACTTATTCAAAGGCCCACGCTTTAATCTTACTAAACCACATTTTAAACGAAATTCATTTTTTTTGAAAATTTTTACACTATCGTTGGTACCAATAACAATTATTTAAACGTATATACAGGGTGGTCCAAAAGGTGACGTCAATAATTTTTTTTAGTTCCTCACCCTTAGGTGAATCCGAAAATACCCCATGTATGTTCCGCAAGTTTTTGTAGTTTAGAATTTGTGATTTTTCGAAAGCGTTTTTCAAATTTTCTACCAGCGCTAATTAAAAAATAATTTTAAGAATTTTCAAAATGTTTCTGTGCAAAATTATCACCTTGAATCACTGTTTTTTGCGATAAATTAACTATGCCACAATCTTCATTATAGTTTACCGAAACAACGGTCGAAAGTGAAAATTTTTGGTTTGCGATGAACGTAGGGTAAATTTCAAAAATCTCTTAAAAATACTAAATGGCCGTGCATTTTAAAAAATAATAATAAAAAATTGGTCTTGATGGGCGATTTTTTGATGAAATCGGCGTTTAAACTTAGTTAGGTGAAAATGCGCTTAGCAATTTTGAAAAAAATTGTTTTAGCTTGTTTTTTCATCCTAATAACCGGTATTAGTGAAGCATATTCAAAAAACGGTGTTACTTAAGAGGAACGTTTTATATGTACAGAGGCCAGCGCATCAGGTTACTCTATTTTCATTGCAAAACCGCTCTTATCACAACAGCACAGAGCCACAGAGTGCATGCGTGTGGTAACCGGAGTTGCGGCCGTCCGTACAATTTACTACGGATTTGTGTAAATTGATTGAAATACGACGGTGATTATACTGATTATAGAAGGTCTCGGATATTTCTATTGTAAAAACAGTAAAAATTTAGAAAATTAATTTCTTATTTTTCTGTTGTTACAGTTTTTACATCACAAACATTTGCTGGGCCCATTTTGAATCCTGTAATTTCAATTTGCCGCGTAATTTGTCTGTGTGATATATTCATCAAATTATTTGTAAGTAACTTTTACTACCTACTTTGTTATAAATGTTAACAAGAACTGCGACTTTGTTATAGGTCCCTAGTAAGACCAAAGTCAAACTGGCGCGTCACCGTTACTCAGACGACGGTAAAACCGCTTGGCACGCTGTGCACGAGCACGCGGCGCATCTTAGCTGCGTGGATTAGATCAAAATCTGATTTATGCATTAATGTCATACTGAGTAGGTAATCACCTGGCGTTTGGCCATATTCATGCGTAGCGTGTTTGAGGGTTACAGTGGACACAATCACATACATTTTCTTGCAAAGCGAAGCTTAAGACACGTGCGTAGCCTCTTCGTGCGCCGCGGTGGGTCTGCGGCTTAAAACTTGCTCGTCCCCTGGTGTTGTCATTTCGATATATGACCGCAAGCAGGTGGTACTTGTTCCGCAGTGGCTGATATGATAATTATTAATACGTTCATCGAACACACGTATCACAAAAATTACTTAATGCAATATTATAGTAACTATTTCGTTAAAAACTGTTATTAACGATAGAAGGTGTGTTAATTAATGTGTAACGTGAGTCCACTTGAAACACGAGCAAAGCGGGGGTTTTAGGGTCCGTATTACAGACTCTGATCTATACTTATTCATACTGGAGTAGCAGTCATCTTTGTCATTTTAATAGTGAGAGAAAGAGACAAACTATTTTTTAGTAAACAATAAATACATAAATATTTATTTCCATTTACATATATAAAATTATCATAAAATCGCTGAAGCCTTCTTTTACACATGTAATATGCCTGTGCCAGGAGACTTCGCTCTACCACATATATTCCAGATAGATGAAAGAAAATAATTATTCAATTATAATTATAGAAAAGTATAGATCAAGACTTGTAAGAAGCTCAATTTACACATTATTTAACGTAAGAATATCGTTCAAAGTTTGCAATTTAGTAACCGAGTAAATAACGAAAATAAAACTGATTTGCATTTGTTTACATGATATGAAATGGTTATCTCAATTTTATTTGTAAAATCCTGGATTATGTTACAACTACAACCTGTTCTTTTTGATATCCCATAACTTCAGGGTATCAATGACACCACGTATATGAATCAAATAGCATAAAAAATATTTTTCAATTATTAATAATTTCAAATTTTTATTTTTCATACAAAATAATTCGGTAAAAGTGTGAATTTCCTATAAACCCCTTTATGTAAGAAATGACAATATCGCATTATCGTATTCTAAATTATGAATGATTGAAACTTATAATCAATGAACGTGTACCAACTTAGGACTCGTTTTATAACAGAAAGATTTTGAAATATTTTAATTTGGATTAATGATTTCTCCGAAAATACTCATTTAAGAACATTCCTTGGACTTTTTGAATAACCTTAGAGTTATGGGATATCAAAAGGAACAGTTTGTATAGTATTTTTATTTTATTTTCAGCACCCTTATTATGACCATCGTGGATTAATTATAACCCAAAAAAGGAAATGCGTTTTAAACTATATCACAAGAGGATTCGTGGCAGATGTTTTGGGATTAATTTTTTCATGGAACAGTGTCATCAAAGTATCGATGCAAGTTACAAATTACGAAATACTTTTGTTGTTTGGGAATTTATCCACCTTATTTCATTTTTATCTATTGATTGGTTATCTTAATTATTTGGCTGATAAACCAGCAGCTTCTACTGTCTATATAAAGGTATTTTATTATTTTCTTCGTTAATGTTACGTAATGCGACTTGCAATAGTTTTTTGAATCTCGATTTTAGATAATTTTAATTCGATTTTAGCTTGAACCCTATTTAAAAGTTTAAAAACTATCGATTTTGCTTAAAAAGCAAATTGAAATATACGTCAAACGTCAGATTTTAGTTGAGTTTAGAGCTAAAGGATATCATTCACAGGCTTGCAAAGTGTAGAGTGTGGATCATAACCAGGGAGCGGAATCTAATAGCAAAACAATTGAAATGTAATAGAGATGGGGCATTGCTTTTTATCGACTAAACAGACTGTCGATAACTAAGTGGAGTTGTGCTTTATGAACACTTGTTTTCCGTTTGCGGCTTCGCCCGTGTGGATTACGCGCTTTTCGATCCTATGGTAAATGTTTAAAAAAATCAAACATAAAAATTTATTTATTATTCATTATTATACAAATTTATTTATTATTCAGATGAAGTTGTGCTGCCGTGACCATAGTATTATAATAAAACAAGCCCACTTCATTAACAAACTCTTCAGGATCATAATTCCTATAGAAAGTCGACAAAAATCGTTCAAACTTAGAAATTCAAAGTAGAATAAAAAAAATCTAAGTTGAGTAAAAGTACTAAAGTATCGATAGCTTGGAAAAGTCGATACAAAACAATGTCCCATCTTTATTACATTTCAATTGTTTTGCTATTAGATTCCGCTCCCTGATCATAACCTAAAATTCTAAAATTGTCGTCCTCATCTGCTAGCAACAACCTTCTGATCAACGGACGAGGCTCTGGCGTACTACAACTCGAAAAGGATTTCTCTACTTGATATTGGCGATGTGCCTACCCTAGATAACTAAACATTCGTCCAGACGACTACGCACCCCCCCGCCAAAGTCCAGTTCGGGCACTTGCCCGCGCCCCCTGCCCTCCGCTCTTTTTCTACCTTCCTGATTACTGTAAATAACACCACGTGTGACGCATTTGCAGTCACACGCTTAACAGGACGCGCCCTGTGACCATCCCGTCGTCCACTCGACGAAAGTCTAGTTATAACGTAACTTTTATGCAAAGGTAAGTGAATTACTGTCACTGTATTTTTTTAGTTGTTTTGTTTTTACTTTCAGATATTTTTGAAAATCAAAGTTTATTTAAATTGTTTTACTTAGTTAAGCATAAAAATTTTTGTTATTTACAACATTTACTTGAGATTTCATGCCAATGAGCGTGGTTATCAATGAATAGTTTTTGGAATGTGTGTATTGATTGATAAATTTTTTTCAATCTAATTTTAGATGGAGTTGAGACGACAAAAGGAGCAGATACGCAAGTGGCTCGAAGAGGATATGGAAGATGAACACGAAGAGCCATCGGACAACTCGTCTCCGGAAACAGAGGATAATTTGTTGCAAGAAATACATCGAACCACTGACAGCGATTCCGATCCTCCTAATACTAAAAGTAAGATGGAATCTGAAGAAGATATCCTTCGCCCAAGTAATAGAGCTCAAACTCAAGTCATATACCTACTCTTCTGATGACCCTTCAGATGATAATTTAGACTGTGCAAGTAATGATAACTCTACTAACAATAATTTACGTGTTATCCATCCATCTACAAGTAACCTCTTTGGGAAAAATAAATATAAATGCTCGACTACACCTAGATCAGCTTCTACTTGCACTTTGAGACGGAACCTAATACATTTTGTACCAGGTCCAAGAGCAGAAGCGAGAGAATTGGAGGATTTGCCATGGCTGCAGCAGAGATTACAGACGGTAACTTTGCGACGAGATATCAAAGTTATGATACAGGATATTCTGAGCATCACACCTGACGTAGAAGCCGCTATCCATTCTACGTCAAATATGCGCAAAATGTATCATCTATGTCCATCAAAGGCGCGAAAGATGACAAAACATCGGTGCATGAAATGCAAAAATGCAATTTGTGGCCCTCACAATGTTGATATGTATAGTAAATGTTTAGAATAAGGTTTTTGTTAATATTTTATTATGATTAAGTTCCTATTTAACATTAGATTTGTGCTACGGAACAAGTTCCTATTTCTAATAAATATTTTCGACAATATCGTGTTTTTTATTGCGTAGTCCGTTCGACTAATTATTAGTTATTATGTAACCGTGAATGTAGTTTAGTTATCTAGGGTTAACAGGAATTTTCTGGGTTAATTCGCTCCATTGCATCGTCAACTTCATCTATGACCTTGGTTAAGGTTGAAGTCAAGAGTTAACCCTTCCCATAATAAAAAAAATATCTTTTCAACAGATCATTACATGGCAAATAACATTATTTATATTTTGTTGCTATGTATGGGGCGTAGCAATGTTATTATGTATCAATTTTCCAAATGAGGAAGAAGGTATTACAAAAGACACGAAGTTAACTGAAAAGTGTTGGATTCCTAATTTTCATAATATGTTTAACATAACAAAACTTGAGGCATCAAATATATTTTTGGTAAGATTTACAAAGCTGTCACTTTAGCATAAATGCATGGTGTTATTCTCAACGGTTTCTAACCGTGTGGTGATCGGTTGAGAATAACACGACCCCATCTCTTTCCGTGGGTGTCGTAAGAGGCGACTAAGGAAACACAAATGAGACCTGCCTCCTAGTAGTCCATCCCAGGCAACGACACTTCATTTTTTTCTGAATTTGAGGTGTCGTCCTATGGTTTCATGCGGTGTGGTAGGCTTTGTGAAGGGCCGTCTGGTACGCGACCACCCTCCTACCGAAGTCCGACGCCAAACTGATTGCTGTGTTCCGTCGGTGCGTGGGAGTGCCAGTGCCTTTGTAGGCATTTTCTGGGTTAACTCGCATCTTTGACCTTATGGTCCAAGATTGAGGTCAAGAGTTAACCCATCTTATAATAAAAAAATAAAAAATAAAAATTCATCAAAGGATGATGGACACATTAGTATGGAACTTGGTACCGGCACCAATTGAAATAAATGATACATTATTAATAAGGTAATTTTCTGTAGAATAAGAATAACCGATGCGCTTGCCTTCATTCATTGTCCAATTAGAGTAATCCTGCCTTAAACGTTATTTATTTTTCATCTTTTATTCATTTTTTTCTGCGACATAAGTCTTCGTTTTGGCATAGTATTTTTATTTATTATAATAATTATAAATTTAATCATTGATTGTTTATTCTCTCAGTAAATAAAACAAGTTGAAAGTAGGTTTTTTTTATTAATGTGTAACAAAATACATACCTATACATTTATAATTTATATAATAAATAAAAATACTATGCCAAAATGAAGAAAAATATAGCAGAAAATGTGAATACTCTAATTGGACAATGAATCAGGACTAGAGCTTCGGTTGTTCTTATTCTACAGAAAATTATCTTTTTAAAGAAATATCATTTATTTCAATCTGTGCCGGTACTAAGGTCCATACTTATACCGATACCGAAATACCCATCATCCTTGGTCTTTCTTTCTATCTAATTTCCGCAGATTCAAGTGGCGGCTTTTCATTTTGCACAAGCATCAGCCATGTCCATTCCGGCAGGAATGCTTGACTACTCTGATACATTATTTGAAATATTTGTCATGAATGTGTTGCTAAGGATTATGTTTTGGTAAGTAGTCTTTTTTAGCGCAGTCTTATCAGCCCATATACATCCCCACCGAGGGGCACGGGCCTCCCTTCGAAACAAGAAAGGGATTTGGGCCATAGTCCACCACGCTGGCCCAGTGCAGGTTAGTGGACGGCTCGTCTTTCGAAAATGAATTTTCTAGGACGGGCGGGTTTCATCACGATGTTTTCCTTCACCGTTGAGCAAGTGATAATTAGAAATCCACACATAAATCCCAAAAGACGAATTTAGTGGTACAGGCCCGCACCAGGATTTGAACCCACGACCAACAGATTACAAGTCTGGCTCATTACCAACTGGGCAATCACCGCATCATGCGCATCTTTAGTGCAATATGCGGGTACAAATGTGTAATTTTAATAAAAAATAATAAACCCGCCCTTGTACAGACAGCAAAAAACCCGCCTTGTTCACTACGAAAGCCATCGCTATTACAAATGAGATAGGGGCGACACGAAGGTCAACATTAAAGTCTGATGTGCTGCCGTGTGTACATTACTCTTTTATACAATTTTTTGTAAATCTTTTGTAAAAGTATGTTTTTTGTACACAGTAAAGTGTTTAAATACGTTTTTTTTTCAATGTGTGAAATTATATGAAATATAAACCTTAATTTTCGTCCCCACCGTCTCCACCAAGGGGCAAGGGCCTCCCTTCAAAACACGAAAGGGATTTTGGGCCATAGTCCGCCACGCTGGCCCAATGCGGGTTAGTGGACCGCTCGTCTTTCGAAAATGAATTTTCTTGGACGGGCGGGTTTCATCACGATGTTTTCCTTCACCGTTGAGCAAGTGATAATTAGAAATCTGTACATAAATCCGAAAAGACGAATTTAGTGGTACAGGCCCGCACCAGGATTTGAACCCACGACCAACAGATTACAAGTCTGGCTCATTACCAACCGGGCTATCACCGCACCTACGGTCATCAAATTGAATTTCTGACCCGCCTAAGTGTTTTGTTTTGTAGCAGCATGATGCTGACGGCTGGTTTGGTCGTGTGGTAGTGGTGTGCGCTGCCTCTTGATCTTGATCGACGAATCCTGTGCTCGAATCCCAGTCGGGGCAGATATTTATGTAAAAAGCAGATAATAATAAATAATAATAAATTGTTTATTCATTTCCAAAAAGGCATACATGATTAGCAGTAGAGACTACAAGAATATTAAAAATAAAAGCAAACTTAACTATATAATTAACTAGCTGACCCGACAGACGTTGTCCTGTTTTCTTTTTTTTTCAACTTTCTTATTTTTTTCTTTCATAAGATCCTTCTCCTGATAATAACGAACAGAACAAAAAAAGAATTAGCGAAATCGGTCCAGCCGTTCAGGCGTGATGCCGTGACCAAGGGAAATAGGGATTCATTTTTATATATATAGATTAAGTATACGCCTGAACTAGGTGAAACCTGTGTTTCAGGCAATATACTATGGGCTGGTACACAAACTAAATCCAATTTATTTCTGATTACAAATACCTGTTATGTGACTAATGCATACAGCATGCGTGCATATGTGTCTTTATTCTAACAATAGTAATATAACATTAAAACTAATTAATTGATGACAATATTTAGGTACTATCTATTTTACAATTAACTTCCGTTTGTTGTCGGGTCATGGGTGTTTATGTCTGTCTTTATGTGTTCCTAGGGTCCCACGATGCAAGTGAAAAAACTTTAGTGTAGGCCTTTGAGTGTATGGCGTTTTAAAATGATGTAAATGTGTAAGTTATGTTTAGTTGGATTATGTGAATCTTTGTTTGTGTGAGAACTAAATAAAGACATCACGATTTGCTAGATCAGAAATTAAATGTGTTGACTGTACTATGGGCGATAAATAAAGATATTTGTTAATAGATATTATACATGAATAGTCAGACTTGTCACAAATACTTGAAATCTTGAAAATATTATTATAAAATACTAGCTTTCCACCCGCAGCTCCGTCTGCGTGGACTTCAGGTTATATCTTGCCCAACTATGGGATAATATGGAGCCTATGTCCATTCCCAAGATCAAATCTATATCTGTACCAAGTTTCAACAAAATTGGTTTAGTAGTTTAGGCGTGAAAGTGTAACAGACAGACAGAGTAGTTACTTTCGCATTTATAATGTTAGGAAGTATTTGTTTTGGACGGGAATTGAACCCGCATCCTTTAGATCAGGTTTTGTTATTATTAGGAATTTATTTACAGGATTCAAGGAAACTATTGCAAAAACTTCTTATTACTGCTGTTTCGCGGAGAGACAGCATTCCAACACGGCGTGAACCAATTAAAAAAATTTCTTAAAGAAGAAAGAGTTGATAGTAGAACTATCGAGCGATCTATGAACTACTTTGAATACTGGTGGAAAAGGTAAATATCCTTTTCAACCGACTTCAAAAAAAAGAATGTTCTCAGTTTGATCCGTATGTAAGTAAAATAAATAATCAAAATACTTAGTGATTCGCTTAAACATGTACAAAGCTAACACTTGGTTTTATTAACCAACTTCAAAAAAGGAAGAGGTTATAATTTACACTATTAATTAAAAAATAAACAAAAAAACTATACAAATTGAACTAACTTCAAAAAAGCGAAAAGTAAAGACATCATAATTTTAATGGATTATTATTATAAAATATTATCGAATTTTATAAATATTCATTTTGTATATTCTCGTCATTTTGATACCCAATAATATACAAAAATAATTATCAGCCCATTAACGTCCCCACCGAGGGGTTTGGGTCTTTCTTTAAAACACGAAGGGGATTAAGCCATAGTCCACCTCGCTGGCCCAAAACGTGTTGATGGAACGCGCGTCTTTCGAAAAGGAATTTTCTTAGAAGTGCTGGTTTCATCACGATGTTTTCCTTCACCGCAGAACAAGTGATAATTATTATTGAAAATCTATACATAACTTCAAAAAAATGAATTTGGTGGGGCAGGCCCGCACCAGGTTTTAAACCTGCAACCTTCCGGTTACAAGTCTGGATCATTACAAACTGGGCTATCACTGCTCTAACCTGTTTAATAACGATTTTTTTTACAGAACTGCTGGAGTTGATATGAAAATATTAATGAATGAGCGGATAAGCGCTGTATTCAGACAGGACTTACATTATTTCTTCTTCAAAAAGTAAGATATTTTCATATTTTTAACTCCAGCCAAAAAAAGATTGGTGTTATGTTTGACGCGTGTATCTCTGTGTCTGTGTGTGTATCTGTTCTTTGGAGGGCTTGCTAAGCCGCCGGTCCCGGCTTTAGTTGATTGCCCGCCTCTTGTTGATTGACTACAGTCGTTAAAACCAAGTCAAGAGGCCATTTGGCGGTTTGAAAACTCTGACACCGGGATTAGTCAAATGTGGATTTACCCGTTCTTCTGTGACATCCCTACTTCTCTACTAATATTATAAATGAGAACGTAACTTTGTCTGTCTGTTACGCATTCACGGCTAAACTACTGAACCGATTTTGACGACATTCGGTACAGAGATATACAAGACCTTAGGAAAGGACATAAGCTACAATTTATCCCATAGCTGGGCACGATATAACCTGTAGTCCACGCCGGCGGAGCCGCGGGTGGAAAGCTAGCATGTATATATTTTTACAATTTTCTAATATTTTATTACAGAACTTTACAAATTACTGACAAGCTCCTGCACGGAGGCGAACTTTTGGAGCGAACAATGGCGCGTTCAGTTGTAGAATCGTATTTTCTTCCTGACGAGGACATTATTAGACAAAAACATTTGTCCCCTCATATATACATAGTGCATCGCGGTAAAGTAGCTGTTATACAGGACGACGAAGAAGTTACTATGATGGGCAAGGTACGATATAAATACAGGGTGTACGGGAAAGATTAGCAAAAACCTGAGTGCAGACCGTCATTCAAAATGACTTTTAGTGGAATTTTTCTTTGGAAAATTTTCGATTTTTTTCATGTTTTTTAATATTAGCTGTATTGAAAAAACATGTAAAAACCAAATATTTTATTTGAAAATCCTAGCCTGAATACAAAGGAAACCTTTAAACGTGTTTACCAAAGCTTAACTGCTCACGTTTTCATCGTATTCTGGGCTGCCCCCAATCATGGTAAATATGAACATGTTTACCAAAGCTAAAACGCTCACGTTTCCTTTGTATTCAGCCCAATAGAAACGTTGAATACAATTGAAACGTGAGCGATTTAGCTTTTGTAAACATGTTAAAACTTATCGCGATCGGGGGGCTGAATACAAAGGAAACATGAGCGGTCTATTTACCACGTTTAAATTTGTTTACCAAAGCTAAACCACTCAGGTTTTCATTAGGGAAACGTGAGCGACTTAGCTTTGGTAAATACGTTTCAAGTTAACGCAATTGGGGTGCTGGTTTGATATTGAGTGTAGTTTCTTTCAGGGTTCAATATTTGGTCAATTTGACGGGTTTAATCTACGTCCAATGCGCATAACTGTTCGAGCTGTAGAGTTTACGGATGTTTTAATGATATCAGTTGAACAATTTAATTCTATTATCAATGATGACGTGAGTATCTTATTTTTTGGGATACTTTTAAAAACTTTAATATCATTTGCGGATTGCGGACGACTTAACTGCGACAGACGAAACTATGACAAAACCTGTATAGAAACTGTAGTTGTAGATTTGTTAGCTACCTAACCCAACCAACCCTTATCGAGTTAGGGGTTAGGTTAGATTAGATTTGAACTGCAATCCCGAACGTACGAGCCGAGCGAGTGAAGCGAGCGTGCCGCGGCAGTGACAGGCGAAGTTTCGAGTGTCGCAGTTAAGTCGTGTCGCAGTCGCAGCTCGTTAAATATATTATGTATGTAGAAATAAGCAATGAGGGTGAATAGGGAAAGATGGAAACAAAGAGTAGTTTAAAAAGTCATTCGTATCTCCGAATTGAATTACCTTTATTCAATTTTGATTTCATCGATGGGTACGTGACGAAAGTGCGAACTTAATAAATGTAAACAAATTCAAACTTACGGACGGTTTAGTCGAGTAGTAGTGGCTCGCCTCTTGATCGACGGATCCTGGGTTTGAATCCCAGTCGGGTAAAATATTTCTGTAAAAAGCAATGTTTGTTCTCGGGTCTTGTGGGTGTTTATGTCTGTCTTTATGCATGTTCCGAGGGACCCACGATACAAGGGGACTTAGTGTGGGTATTTGAGTGTACAGTGTTCATTATGAAAAAATAAATTAACACTTATTTTTATCTTACCCTACCCACCCTACCTAATTGACCTACACTAATATTATACAGAGGAAAGATTTGATGGTTTGTTTGTTTGGATTGAATAGGCTCTGAAACTATTGGATCGATTTGAAAAATTCTTTCACCATAACAATGCTACATTATCCCTGAGTAAAATAGGCTACATAATTTTCCCAAATCCCCACGGTAACAAACTTCCGGGTGGAATGCTATTTTAAATAAGACCAGTTTCGTATCTGATGGTAACGACCGAAGTGTCAATTCAGTGTACCTACGTTATTAAAACAAACCAAATTTGCAGTGGTACAAAAAAAAAGTATTTATTCAGAAAAAAAGAGACAGTAAATTAAACACTGCTTCATGGTACCCGCACACTAGGATTCCCTGTGTCGTGGGTTACCAGGCTCATTCCCTCAGTTCACCATCATTATATAAAAATTTAGAACATGTATTAAAAAAATAAAATTAGTACACACAGCAGCACACCAGGCTATACGTGTTGTCTTTGAGGTCACCCTTTTGTCACTCGTACAGACATTGTGTCAGGTTACCCATTTGCACTACGAAAGCTATTACGAGCGAGATAAGGGCGACAACACGATCAACATGTATAGTCTGAGGTGCTGCCATGTGTAAACCGTACTCTTTGTTATACTGCACTAGCTTTCCGCCTGGGCAGGGCCTTTTTATCCATAAGGCACTCACTGTTGGCGACTGCCTAGGGGCCCCGCATTGGATAGGGTCCCGTGCAAACAGAAAAAAAAATGAAGAGATGTCATGAAGTAAAAAAAAACGACCTTTCGTTTATGTATAGATGTACGAATATCTCTAATTCCGCACACACTTGTTTACATTCAAATTCAACACTGATCGGGAGTCCTCGGGAGTTAATAGTTTTCTACTATTCTATACCTAGTTAGTAAAAAAGAGAAAAAATGTTGTGTTGATAATGAGTATTGTGGGAAAAAGTATTTTAGGGAGAAAGGGTAAAGGGGAGTCGAGAATCATATTGCCTAGGGGCCCTGACATAGTTAATGCGGCCCTGCGCATGGGACCTCGTTCTCGTGATAATTTGGGAAAATTATGTAGCCTATTGTGTTAATCCAGGGTGTCAGCTATCTCCATACCAAATTTTATCAGAAGTGTAACAAACATCCAAACATCCTCACAAATTTTCGCATTTATAATATAGTAGGAGCAAATAAAATCCTTTGCCGTCATTTGGGTTATTAATAATTTTGTTTCATTCTAGATAAAACAAAGAATAGAAGAAAATAAACATAGTAAGTTTGATTTCATGACTTTGAAGAAAAGTGTGAGTGAAAACCCTTACAACAGTGTTCAATATTTACTTAGAGGAGCCAAAGTCATAAAATTTCCGGTAAGTAAACAATCTTCTTGTTATTATCTTACGCAGGTTTTCTTTGCTGCAGCCAGGGCTTCTTTTAACTTGGAAATAAGTTTTCCTTGAAAGGGAAAAGAGGATAATCTGAGATTGGCTTTATCCAAAGTTCTCTTCGAACATCTTTGCGATTGCCAAGAATGACTAACGTTGATGTAAATCTTAACGAACCTCATTGCAGCCCTTTGAGTTCATCGTGTGGGTTTTTTTTAACAGCCCATGTACGTCCCCACCGAGGGGCATGGAACTTCCTTCGAAACACGAAGGGGATTTAGGCCATAGTACACCACGCTGGCCAAATGCGGGTTAGTGGACCGCTCGTCTTTCGAAAATGAATTTTCTTGGACAGGCGGGTTTCATCACGATATTTTCCTTCACCGTTGAGCAGGTGATAATTAGAAATCCGTACATAAAGACGAATTTAGTGGTACAAGCCCGCACCAGGATTTGAACCCGCAACCTTCCGATTACAAGTCTGGCTCATTACCAACTGGGTTATCACCGCCGTGTGGCGTTGGTTAATTTTATTTATTTATTGTTTGTTTATTGAAAACTATTTGTACTTAACAATAATCTCAAAATCTAAAACATAGTCCCACAAAACTGCAAGACAGTTTAACTGTGGGATCAGTGAATTCACTTACAATCTATTATAATTTTAAAGCTTAAAGTAATTTTCGAAAATTTTATTACACTGGGCGTCAAAAATAAGTAGTACACTTTTCAAATTGCAATTACTCCTAAACTATAGTAGTTACACTTATGAAATAAAAAGCAGTTTATAGTAAACTTAACGAAGTTTATTAAAGTTATATTTTATTTGGCATGAATAAAGTTTCAAACTTAAAATTAAGATAAATACTAAAAAGTATCAATTTTTAACGATATGTCAACCACTTAATTTTCACGTTTTGGAACTTTTTCACAATTTAATAACTTGTGTTGCCGCCTCGGGCTCTAATTACAGCTTGGATCCGGTTTGGCATGCTGAACACTAAGTTTCGGAGGCGGTGTTGGGGAATATTTTCCCATTCTTCTATCAGCGCATGTTTTAGAGCCCTGAGTGTGGCAGGAGGTGGACTGCGCCTTCTGACTAGCCTCCCAAGCTCATCCCAGGCGTGTTCAATCGGGTTGAGATCTGGGCTTCTCGATGGCCAAGCCATCAAGTTGATGCCAACCTCCTGAATGTACTCTTGTACGTGGTGAGCAGTGTGTGGCCGGGCGTTATCATGCATTAGGATGGCTCCATCACCCATATTTATTAAATATGGCCCTGCATACTCGTTGAGGATCTCCGAGGCATATCTTTCACCAGTCAAAGTCCCATTTTCTATTACCACAAGCTCTGTGCGACTCTCTGAAGAGATACCAGCCCATACGTGTACAGAGCCCCCGCCATATTGGACTCTTTCCGAGATACAAGCTTGAATGTATCGCTCACCGGGTCGTCTGTAGACTCTCCGCCGTCCATCTGAAGTGTATAAAGAGAATCGAGACTCATCTGTGAATAAAACTCTAGCCCATTCTTCTTCGCCCCATTGTACGTGTTGACGGGCGTAGCGTAGTCTTGCTACGCGATGCTCTGTCTCAAGTTTGGGGCCATTTGCTGGTCTTAGAGGCTTCAGGTTAGCTTCAGCAAGTCTTCTTCTCACTGTACTCTCACTGATGTAGTCTGTTCGGGTCCGAAGAAGCTGTTGCTGAACCTCAACTGCATTAAGGTGTCGATTTCTTAACACAGTGGAAACAATAAAGCGATCTTCTCGGGTACTTGTGCACCTGGGTCTGCCATTACCTCGTCTCCTTAGATGGTTTCCAGTCTCTTCGTACCTTTGCTTTACTCGCTGAACCGTTCTTAAAGTTACACCCACCCTCCTTGCAGTACGACGCATACTGATGCCCACTTCGAGAAAAGCTAAGATTCTTGCACATTCTTCTGGTGAAAGAGGCATGATTAGTCAAATTTACTCTCTGAAGATACCTATGCTTTTCAATT
The DNA here is from genome assembly GCA_949987775.1 of Aproaerema taeniolella. Lineage (NCBI taxonomy): Eukaryota > Metazoa > Arthropoda > Insecta > Lepidoptera > Gelechiidae > Aproaerema > Aproaerema taeniolella. The sequence continues at coordinate 14,838,466 of OX465254.1, read as the reverse complement.
ACAATTGCTTTATCAGCAGCGAATGTGTCAAACACAAAAATCCTAAGTAAGACAACACCTTTCAACAGTTTAAAAAAAGTGTTTTTATTTATTCGTTTTTTTTAAAGTCAAGCATTATAAGTTCTTATAATGCATGAAGTTTTTATTGAATAAGATTAAATTTTCTTTTTAACCTTTTTTGTTTCAAAGGTCTAAGTTTTATAGTTTGGGAGAAATCGCAATTTTAAAACTGTACTACTTATTTTTGACGCCCAGTGTATTACGGTAACAAATTCAGTTAATAATTTAACATGGTTTTAAATTTTAAAAGTTTAGATGCGTTTCTTATCTCCTCAGGTAAGATATCAAATAGGTAAGGAAGTCGTTTCTTTAGGGTTCCATCACCATAATAATTTGTAACTGTTTTTTTATGTTTATTCACAGGGCATGTCTCAGCCTGTAATGTCAGATACAAGCAAATGGTTCGCTCGTTGGTTGCTTCTCGTTTGGGTATTGGGACCGATGATCTCTATTGGATGTGTAGTTTTCCTTTTGAGTATGCCGAAAAATATTGGACATACAACTAATAACTTTATATTCTGGACTGTAATTTCTTTAGATATTTTACATATTCTGAACTTACTTTTTGATTTTTTCTCGGTAAGTTTTAAAATTTAAATTAACACTATCTCTGAGAATGATCAATAATTAAACCCTTGGATTTAGAAAGTTTAAATCTTACACAGTGGTTCACTGAACTAAATATCTAGACAATAAATAGACCGGCGCATAATGTGATTTCGCACTCGTGTTTTTTATTTACGAAATGCGGACTTACGTAAGTAACGTAGCTATTTATTTAATAATATTTGGCAGTGGTTAAGAACTGAAATTAAAATAATGATTTAAAACTTTTTTTAACTACAACTTAGCACCCTCAACTGTGTGACGTTTTTGTTGAGTCACTATGAAATTGACCTCATTTTCATAGAATTAATAAGCTTAGTTGACTTATCCATCTTGATGAGATATTTCTTGCAGGCGAGAAAAGAGAAAACATTATGTGAGTGTGACATTTTGAGAACATGAAATTATGCGCCGAGATGGGTAGTTCCCATTTGTTCTATTGAACTGACGTCAGCAGGACAAAAATGGAAATTATATTCTCATTTTTTTCCATAGAACTGCATACAAGCCTTTTAAGCCTAACACTAGTAGCAATTGAGAATATTTTTTTCCAAAAAAGTTCCATGTATGTTTGTCATGAATTTCTGACAATTTGTAAGCACCATGTTATCATCATCTATGAAGAAAGCTGCAGCACATATACATATTAAAACTGCAGAAATGGATGATAGTTACGCATCGTCAGTGCTAAAACAGCAATATACACACATTTACGCAATTTTCTTTTCCATTTTCGTCATGTTTTCACAAATTTCAAGTAAAACAACATTTATTGACTAGGAATGAAAATTCAGGTACATGTATCCCAAGTACCTCTTTTGTATGAAAAATCGTGCAATATCCTTAGACCGTCTTGATATGTATAGTTGATGCGATAAAACCGTTGATTCACAAAGTATTTTGCATTCGATTAATAAAAACATAAGTATTAGTAGAATTCATTCTTTCAAGTGGAAAGTTTGGCAAAGGATTATTATTATCTTGTTCTATAGAAATATTTGAGAAAAATAAGAATTATTAAAACTTATGAATTTTTTCCTACTTCTCTTGCTGATGTCATGTTTTATAGAACAAATGGGAACCACTCGCCGAGATGACAAGGTATAGGGAAGGACATTTGACAATCTTTACGGGAACTGAATCCTGAATTATAGTATCCATACCTATCGGATTTTGTTTTACCCCCTAGACTTATTTGCTTATAACTTTTAAACAGCTGAACCAATTTGATCAAATAAAACCAAAAACGATCTAGATTACGTCAGTTTTCATACAAAAACGGCATCGATTCTGGTCAATTTCTTTAGGAGCTACGATGCCACAGGCAGACACACGGATACACAGACATAAAGATACACAGATACACATAAGCACACGTAATACTTATAAAACACCCCTCTTTTTTTGTCGGGGGTTCTATTCTATCCTAGAGCGTAGCCCGATATGTAATTTGACATCCCTTGGTAATTCCTGTTTAGATCATTACATAATAAAAACCAAATTTTCAGCCAAAGTTCTTGTTGCTCAATCCATCCTTACTGAGCATTACACTGTTTAACTCAATTTATCCAATGGCCAATGAAATAAACAAATAAATTGTACTTAATTAACTTTTTCGGACTTATATTCGAACTAAGAAAAACTAAAGAAAGATATTCAAAACACTGATTTAGCTCAATTCTTAATGAAACTGATGCGTAGCTTGAAATTGATTTAACTCCTACAATATACAATTGAGTCAAATACCTTGACTTCTAAGCGTAAAATAATAATAAAGCCCTGGAATAATAATGTGTCAAAATAAATGCCAAAATTAGTAACGATCTCCCTATTTGTTACGGAGTGCCACAGGGAAGTATATTGGGTCCCACTCTATTTCTTATTTACATAAATAGCCTTTGTCAACTCCAACTATCAAATGGTAGCATTCGCAGCTGACACCACCCTTCTTTTTACTGCAAAATCTTTGGAGAATGTATATTATCATGCTCAAATCGGTCTAAACACTATCACAGAATGGATATCCCAAAATAAACTTTCCCTCAGCCCTACCGAACCTAATGTATTACTTTCACATTACAAAAATTAAATCAAAATGTCTAATTCCAACTCTATCATTGCCCATAATTGTTTGTACCCCCATATAAATTGTTCCTGTCCCAAACTTGAAAAAACTCTTACGTTTAAATACCATGGAATTCTTATAAATTCAAAGCTCACCTTTTAACCCTACATTGATCTCCTTTCTGGAAAAATCCGCAAACTTATCTTTGTCTTAAAAAACTCTTCGATATATAATTACTGATCTTAAAGTTCTGAAATCTAATATATATATATATATATATATATATTTGTATATATTTCTCTGGCAATTTCTTATAATATATTGTATAACCTCCTGGGGTGGCACGCACTAAACTAACCTTCTCAAATTCGAACGACCTCAGAGAGCGATCCTTAAAGTAACCCACTTCCTACCCTTTAGAACTCCCACTGTCACACTTTTTCAAAATTCTTGACGGTAATACAACTTTTTGTACTGTTTACGGTAATCAAACAAAACTCCTACCTGCCATATGATGCTGTTGTTAACGTCTCAAAACGTAAAAATGTAAGTCCCGTTAAAGCCGTATCAACTGTTATGCTCAAAGATTTTTTGTTTTTCTTGGTATATTTTTATACAATAAAATTAATTATAAAACCAATATATACCTGATAAGTAAATTTGAATGTAAGAAAAAAGTTACAGACTGGCTACAAAAATTTAACTATCATGAAACCGAGAACCTTATAAAACCTATAAAATATTTCTCACAAACAACTAAACTAGTGTTATGTAAACTAGTGTCTATAATTGCAACCGCATACTCACTCACTAAAACTCATACACAAATCTCACACAAATCTCAGACACGCACACACATCTCACACACATACATACTTATAATTGTATTTTAACTGTTGTAATGTAACCAAATATTTTATACAAGTCTAAAAATATTTGGATAAATTACAACAGTTAAAAAATTTATTACCTACTTAATTCTTAGTAAGGATTATTTTTTCCCAATTTCAGTTGTTAACTAGTTAATATGAGCTACGCGGGAGTCCCTGGAGACCTGCAATTCAGGTTTTGACCTAGCGCACGCTCCAGTCTCCTCCCTTTTTATATGTGCAAACTGTAATATGGAGAAATAGACGATATTATTATTATATAACTTTGTAACCTTTTGTTTATTTCATGTATTTGTACCTGTGGTTGTTTTGTATGTCGTGTGTATGTTTTATGGCAATGAATAAAATTCTTTGTCTGTCTCTGTCTGTGTGTCTAATACTTTAAAATTATGACAATTTAATGTATTTTATTTAAATATATATTCACACTATTTCAGATGGAACTACGTATAGATCAAGGCGTATGTGTGTACAAGTATACGAGATTAAAAAAGTTATTTCATTGGAAGTTGTACGCTGACTTATTATCACTGCTTATTCCTCTATGGACGCTGTATGATAATCAATGGAAATTTCAGATAGCGAGGTTCCTTAGATTTCATTCTCCTGTAACTTATTACAAACATTTTTGTAAGAGTTTCAAGGCAAGTATGCTGTTACGATTTTAAAATTTTGATTTTTACTTAACAATAAGAAACAATACTGATATATAAATAAAATCTTAATTAATTGCCTGATGAAGCAATATGAAACCGACTTTAAAGTTGAGTAGTTAAAGTTAGCTTAATTTTTCTTTTACAAACAAAGGCTTTCGTCAAGAAACCTCAAGAAAAATAAATAATAATAAATGTGAGTATAATTAGTAAATTTTTATTTAAATTCATACGTCTTGATTAAACAAACAAGACAACATGTTCACTATTCGTTTTCAGGATCAAACGAGGGCTATTTTGTTGAAGATTGGATTAGTAGTTCTGCTGATTCACACGTTGACTTGTGGGTGGATAATATCAGCTTGCAGACTAGGTTAGAACATCTTTCGTTTTTCTTTTGTTTTTTTCTACCTATCTATACACTCACACCTTTAATCTTTACTTTCTAACTTCTTCTTCCTATTATATAATCTACGCAAAAGGTAGATAAGGGTAGGCAACTACAATCCTCTTGCCAAGCTTCGCATACTCAATGCATTCATTGACACAGACGTGTTGGCAGATAGATCTCCAAGATAAGGATTTTACCACATATTTAAAAAAAGATTAACTAAAGATTAACTTATAAGAGATTCTACAAGGTGCTACGACCAAATGTAAATGCTATCGAAGTTTTATTAAAAACGATTTCAACGTAAAGTTTATCAAATGGAACTTGATTGGAGTCCTAAGAGTCTCACTCAAAGGAATGATTTACCGCGCGGAGCAGGTGGTGTTGCAATCGCTGTATTGTGTCTTTAATGATGATTTTGCTGCCTCTATTTAGTGTCTGGTGTTTAATGGCACGTCAGATTCCAGAGTTACCTCTTTTTTAATTAATTATGGGTGCGCCCTTGACCACAATCTGGCTCAAAGGCAAAGATGCGGTCGATGATGTAGGAAACTAAACCAGGCAGCGACCTCAATGTCTTAGCAGTGGGCAACATAAAAGATGATGAGAAGCGCATTCAATACGAATCAGTGGGAAAAAGGATGGTAAGGGTGGTAACCCAGTGATTAAAGTATTATAGTAAACTCTTATTGGTAAACAATAAAAATATTTTGCTGTATGTTTACAGAAGACGGTGAGAAGTTTCCTATTTCAATAAATATTCTAAATAATTCCTTAGATAATAAAATAGACCTGTCAATGTGGTCCTATGCGAATTCCGGTCGAGTTGGTGGAGGTATCTATTATATATCTTCTTCTTAGTTTTTGTCCGAATTCATATTAGGGACCTGCAGGTTTACCATGATCGCTTAGCGCAATCCAATTTAGGACCTTAACAAATCTGCAACGCTTATTCGTACCATGATTGCTTATAAGCGATTAAATTTTGGCGCTGTTGCGATTCAAAGGCAGACCAGCGACAATATATTTTAAAAATAAAAATGGACCATAGACAACCGAGCAGTTCAAAAGCAGCGCCATCATGGTACCGTTTAAAAAAATATTCCAATTGCGAAGCAGTTCAAAGCTGGATCCTAAACAGAAATGCTTTTAAACGATCGTGGTAGGTACCCTGACTATGATTTCGGATTTTAGAATATTAAAGTAGTTACAGTGCTATCTGACACGGAAATCTGATAAGTTTGAATCACGATTGAATATCTGTAGCCTAAATCTGTAGGTTGGTCACTAGTGTATACAAATCTATCTTAGTGTATAATTTACCAAGCTAAATATTTTCAAATTATCATTTTTTCGTTACTTTTAACTTGTCAATCCTAAAACATTTGAATTAAAAAAAAGTTAAATGAAAAATAGCAGTTTCATATTTAAAGACCTAATTTAATGTGTTGAAACAGGTTGTGCTCGTGTATCAACCTCGTTTTTTTTAAAGACTTACGCCAATAAATCTGAAAAATATGTAACGTTCATGGTACCAAACGATTGGCGAATGGACTATATGATAGCGTTGTTTTATATTATAACAATATTGACCCATACCAATATTGAAATCGTAAGTATATACATATATTTTTTGCTTTGGAAAGGGCCACGGTCCACCATACTGTATTGGGTCAGCGTAGTGGACTATTACCTAAATCCTGTTTGGATTAATGACAACAAAGTTTAACATATTTTTTTGTTTTTATCAGCCTATTTACATCCCCATAAAGTATAAGGATTATTAGATTAACCGACGCGCTCTGAAAGTGGCAATTTATCACGAGCGTTTCTGTGCTTCGGAAGCCACGTTAAGCAGGTGGTCGCAGTTGTTGTCGATTGATTACAGTCGTTAAAACTACGTCAGAGGCCATTTGGCGGTTTGAAAACTCTGTTACCAGGGTTAGTAAGTTCGTTGCACGCTAGACTATACCTACACGATAAGAAGAAGTTTAACCAAGACGTCGCGTAGGAACTCGGACCTCCCACCAAGATAAGTAACAGTCTTCGTAAGGTTATGGGAACACATAAGACTTATCAATGTGGTGCTCATTTGGAATTTCTGTATGTCCAACAGTGGATCTTTACGGCTAATAGGATATGAATAGTTTTTGACACTTGTAAAATGTAAGTCACTCCATATTTGGAACATGAATACAGCCGGGGTTTTATCTTCCTGTTTGTATGAAAAACGCGATTTTCTTTTGTTGTCATTCTAAAGACAAAAACTATAATATGTGCATCTGTCAACTTGTCCCAAATATTTGTTTACAGGTGAGTATAATTCCAGGCTTACTGGAAGTGAAAAAAAACTCGGAATGTGCCGGCTACCAGCACTTCCCAGGCATACTGTAAGAATCAGTTTGCCTTGGAAGTGAGGTGACAACCTTTCACCATTATACTTATGTTCTATAACCCTCAGAATAGCGTCAAAAACCACATCGATACCTTAAGGCAGTTGTCCCACCGCCGGCGAGAAAACGACTAACTATCGCCTATTTTCTCGCTCAAGAAACGAACAATAGGTATACATTCCGTGTAAATAAAAGAGATGCATATACAAATAGTTGATCGCTGACTGTTCACACCGCCCCGGCGAGGACTCGCTACACTAGTTTGTCGCCGGTCGGAAAGATAACACTCTTTCAGCGATACTCGCTCAGCGATACCCGCTCAGCGATACCCGCTCAGCGATACTCGCTCAATGAGTGTGCTGCAGTTGCAGGTTAGTTTGGCCGCCGCAAGCGAGTGATGCGAGTAATCGCTCGTCGCACTCGCACACTCGCTTATAGCCGAGCTACACAACTATCGAAACTACACACTCGCTCCCCGCGGCCGACTCGTTTCTACATTCTAGCTCTGCTCGCTACTCGTTCATCGTTGCCGGTAAAACAACTGCCTTAGACTCAAATGGCGTATAAACCATCAAAACTTTATTTTTCAGGAGAGCCAAAAAACAAAATAAAAAAAAAAACTTTTTTAAAAATATTTGTTTTAATTTTTATGCTATTCAGATGAAACAACTAAGTATCTTAAAATAAAAAGCTGTTTTTACAATTATATTACTATTCAGTTTCAACTAATATTATATTAATAAAAATGACTTGGAGTTAGGCCTTAAAAAAATATATAACAGTGCTTTTACATCTCAAATAAAATTTATGTATGAAGGTTAGGGTGTATCTATCAATGCTCAAGAGAAAATTGCGTTTTAGAAGACTTTTATTTATTTATTTTCAGTATTCACTCAACAAACAAATCACGTATTATTTTAAAAAGTATTAAAAAATAAAGGAGAAATTAAGTGGGATTTTAATCATGATCGGTTGTCTCTTTTCCGAGTTCTTCATCAGTTTCTGGTAGTAAGTAGATCAATTACATTGGGGAGTCTTGTTCGATCGGTTGTCGAGAGCGGTTGTCTCAACAGCGGTTTATTTATTTATTTTATTTTCAGAAAACCAACAACTTATAAAAATAAGTAATAAGTTATTAATGTAACTTAAATGTGCGCCAATTACAGGTTTTCATAATGTGACTTGATACAGTAAAAGATAACAGAGGCTTGGTTGCCGTAATGAACAGAAAAAAAAATGCAAATTAATAAGATGTTGACTAAGTACAGAAGCGTTAAACAAATAATCGAAGGCGAAAGCTAGAGCACAGATGACTTGTTATTATTATTGGTGCTTATGCGGTATGTCTGTCAAGGTATGTGTGTGTGTGTGTGTGTTTGTGTGTGTGTGTGTGTGTGTGTGTGTGTGTGTGTGAGTATGTGTGTGTGGGGGTGGGGTGTGTATGTGTGTGGTGTACCCTGCATAGCCCTACGATATGTTGATCTTGGGATCGGTAAATATTTTATTAAATATTCACCACTATGCAAGGACTTGTCTTCCAAAACCCCGAACGCTAACAGATTTTATGGCACCCTTGTTGTGTACGTACTCATGATGTATCGATCAGTATGGATCAATACATTAATAATCAATTCCATAACGGTTTTTGGGGAGGTGAAGACATTTTAATAGCCGCTTCTGAGTTTTACAGGGTTAACGTCCATGTTTATAGCGATGAGTTCCAAGAGCCGCTGATTTATAAACCTCAAGACTCACCTATACCTGGTAACATCTACTTACACTACTAAAACAGTCACTACAGCAGTCAAATAGTCACATATTTCACTATCTCCAGTAATACAAACGGAATAGAAGATAAACATAGTTGCTCCTCTACTAGTCAACTAGCGACGATCGATGGATCTTCTTTAACACTAATTAATGCAACGCCTCGATCAAACCCTCCCACGAATGAAAACAAATTTGACGCCTTCACAGACTCCACTGGCCACCGCTTAATAAGGCTATCACCCCATACTGATAACAGCACAACAGTTAGCCCGTGTACTAACTTAAAAACTGGCACCTGGAACGTAAGAGGCTGCTCCAAAATTAAGGACAGGCATTACATCGACCGAGAATTATCCAATCGACAGATAATAGTAGCAGGGCTGCAAGAAACTCACCTCACCACAGGAACTTTTGAAACAAATAACTAAAATTGGACCTTAGGCGGCGGTAAACATCCAAAAGAAAAAAGAGGCATCGCGATTCTTATAAACAAATTAGTGACACATGAAGTAATCTCAACATACCAAAAAAGATGTGACACCTTAGCAATTCACCTAAAAATACAAATCGCTACAATAAACGATCCAATAAAACTTTTTATAGTCACTTCTCACGTCCCAGCATCATCAAGCACATGTCTATCCCAAATTGATACTTTACTACACCAGAGACCTAAAAAAGCCTATCCAATTATAATGGGAGACTTAAACGTACACATAAGTATTAACGATACAAAACAATGTAAAAGGACCGGGAACAAACTCTATCACCAAACGAGCAATTTAAATGGTCATTTCCTTCTAAGCTTTTTACAACAGTACGATTTAAAATAAAGAAATACCTGGGGAAGGCCCTCGTGCCGGACTACCTGGCTTCGTGGAAACCAAATTTCGCAAATCGATCATATTCTAACAAGCGTTTAGAAACCCGTATTTTTCAACTATATTGTAGGAGAAAAGGGAAAACTAACTAATTGCTTAGGGGATCGATACAAACATCCAGCTTTCAAACGAAAAATAAATCTTGTTACTTCAAACAACAAGAAACAATTTTTAATTGGATTTATACCCCCATACGAATATTTCATTTTCTATCAAATTTCAAAAAACTTGGGTCTTAAACGCCAGATGTGACAAGATATGGTCTATACGCCTTCTCCAATTTATGATTATATGTTATCGGTATAACATTACGAGGTGTATAGACCAATAACAAAACCTTTTTTATTTTTGTGTTACTTACGACAAAAAAAGAAATCTTGTTTAATGACGCTATACTTTAGAGGTGTATCCACCACTTTTTGGGAATTTCAAGACTTTGAATATTATGGGTCGATTCACCATAAAAAATTAAGTAAGACTGCATTCAAAAGTAATTTTGGTCAAAATGGTGGTTACGCCATTTGAGACTAAAGGTATCGACATGATGTTCTGCCTATCCTGACAGGGATATAAGGCGTGAGAGTCTTGGATGAATGTAGTATTATAGAAGGAACTCTGCAATTTATAAAAATGTGTATGGTTCTAGACCAGTGTATTTATAAGAATTTTCTTTTGCAGTCTATTCCAATGACAATTCAACAATATGTCTACAAAATATTGGCAACTTATATTATATATTTCATTGACTTATGGATTTGCAGTATGGTTATGAGCGCTATATATACTAAGTACCAAGAATTGTATAAATTTGAGTACGAACTCAAAGAATTGCTTATGTATCTGAAACAAAATGATGTATCAAAATATCTGATCCAAGCAATTAACACGTACTTTAACTTATTATGGCAAAAACAAAGAGGTATTAAGATAAGGCTGTGTATACAGGGCTTTAGTCTGTCTTTCAACCTCTCGAGTCATTAATTAGTCCATGAAACTGAACAACTTTCCCAAGCAACATAGGTCAAAATACGAAAAAAAATTTTGAGTTCCCATACAAACTTCATCAGCATAATTAACGCATTTTGTATGGGAGATCAATTTTTTTTCGTATTTGGACCTATGTTCCTTGGGGAAGTTGTTCAGTTTCATGGACTGATTAACCACCCGAGAGGTTGAAAGAGAGATATCTAAAGCCCTGTATATCACCGTAATATTGTTAAACCCGTAATGTTACAATCTCTCAGTGCTCTGTGGACTGCTTTAATTTTTTTCACATAGACGGACTTTTTTTATAATATTAATGCAAATAAACCAAACCTAATCGAACCTAAGAAAGCCTAACCCATTACCTAACTTATCCGAATTGCATGCAGGCGGCCCTTAAATTTTCGTACACTAGTGAATTTGTAATATTACGGTTTTTAAAATTTTCTGGTGACATATACTTAAACGACCAGCAGGCCCAGTACGATAGTGACAGCGCCGCGACAGCACCGCGGTCCTATGTCAAAATTTCAACATTGACAACGCTATAGGCGAGCAAGCCTTTGCGCGGGACCCGAGTGCGCGAGTTTGTCGTTATCATGCTAGAGCTGCTGAGAAACATTTTTGTTATAGTCTTTAGTAACCCAACAGCTGAAGCATAGTTGCTTGATTTAAGCGTGACACAGCCCGCTTTAAAACATTACGTTGACAGGCGGCAGAAAAATATAAAAAAAGTTTAAATATTTAAAAAATCTTTATTTGTCTTTAACTTTAATAGTACTTATACCACGTAATTTTTTAAGCAAATATTTTTTACGTAAACTTTATGAAATTTAACAGACCCGTATTTTTTTGTTTCGTTTCATATAAAAATTTCAAGCTAGATTTTTGTATGGAAAAAAAAATAACATCGTCCAATTGACTTGAAACTTGGTAATAGTACTCTTCAACACAATTTGTGACACCTGTGTTTCTGCTTTTTACAAAATTCATCCTCTAAGACGTTAAAAAGGGGTATCAAAATCTGAAAATTTTGGAAAAAAGAAATTTTTCTCCTTATTTACGTTCTATCAACGTTACTGACACCGTAAGAAAAAATTACGTACTGATTAAAAAGTCACCCTGTATATATTTTTTTAAATTTTAACTAAATTTTGTCTAAAATATTTATTTACGTCGAACAGCACGTTTTCGGCTCGCAATCGTCAGCAAGGTGTCCTGAGTTCTATTTCCAGTGTCGAAGTGTAGATACCAATAAATAATTAAACGTAACACAATCAAAGACTACTTTGGGAATTTAAAAATTGTCATGTATATGTTACAGTTAAAACTAGTTAGTAGATAGAACGCGTTTTTCCTAGTTAGAACTAGTTTTTACTTAATGCCTTTGTTAATACTAGAATTGACTAATGTCTGAATCAAATATCAGTTAAAACTAGTTTCTGCAAGACAAAACGCGTTTTCCCGAAGCGAGTCAGTTAAAACTGTTCCGATCGAGGTTAGAGTTCATCATACCTTATTCTGATTGGCTTGAGGTTATGTTGTGGGTTACGTTGTTGTTGTGCTTACCGTTTAACGCAACCAAAGTCTTTTCTGGCACTTCGCCGGCCGCTACCGCGGCACGCTCGCTTCGCTCGCTCGGCTCGTGCGTTGGGGGTCGCAGTTCTAACCTAACCTAACCTACAGTTTCTGCCCCAATATAATCTCCGCGGGGGGGGAATGCTAGTTTTAACTATAGCTCGATGTGACAACTAGTTTTATCTGAAAATCAAATATGTCAGTGGTAAATTCTAGTTTTAACTGATTATTTCTAGTTTTAACAAAGGCATTAAGTAATAACTAATTTTAACTAGGGAAAACGAGTTCTAACGAAAAATGGGTTTTAACTGTGACATATACATATTAAGGAAATACACTAAAATACTTTAATATTATTTTATCATCATGAATCATTGGATTGCTCTCGAAATGAATTGGAATCAATACTTGAATCTTCAGTAACAATTAACATTAATTCTTGGCTGTACAGTACTAATCATACGCAACATCACGATCCAGACGGACAATTCATACTTTTCGTTCTTTCGATGATACTTGCCCGGTTTTCAGGCGTCACATTAGCACACGTATTTTTTTCAGTAAATCTTTCATTTTTGTGCGGTAAAAGCAAAAACTATATCGATATCGATTTAAATTAATATCTAATCGAATTTATAACGATTAGGAGCATCACTAAACTAACTATCAAAAATTAAATAAAGGAGTGGAACTAGATCGTAGCGCGGCGGCCACGACTTGGAGCGGAGCGGGGCTTGCGCGGCGGGTGGATTTAGTTTCGAGCGTTTTTCCGCTACTTAGTAGGTACTTATTTTATATTGGACTCAGAACTTTTCATAACCAAATTTATAACTTTTCATATGTAATCGAATGTGTTTTCTTTGTTTAACAACAAAAAAAATTCGGCGTATTTCCTGTATTATTTGTAGTAAGTACCTACTATGATAAAGGAATTTGAATTTGGAAGATTCTTTTCTTTTTTAACAGACTTTAAAAAAGGAGGAGGTTCTTTGTTCGACTGTATATAAAAAAAATTGTAGGTATACGCACAGTAGCACATCAATAAGTCAATAAATGCTACGTCTTTATTTTTTGTTTTTTGAAGTCGTGCTATTTTTTTTAAATAATTTCTTTATGTATTACTTAACGGGATGTAGTCCTTGTCTTGACTTTATCTTCAACGAAAAAGAAATTTTATTCCAAGCAGGATCGGTGGTCAGACGCGGGCGTGGCAGCAGGACGCCACTGGCGTGTCGAGGCATACCCAAGTTAGACCAAAAACCGTCCGCGCTGCAAGACGCGCAAGCAAGTCGCAAAGCCCAATGTCGTGGCCGAGGCGTAAAGTTTTCCCTTGTTTCGTGGGTCCCTTGGAACACACATAAAGATAGACATGTACACCCATGACCCAAGAACAAACATCTACTTTTTACACAAAAATTTTCCCCGATTGGGAATCGAACCCAGGACCCACCGATCAAGATGCTGTGTCACAACCACTCGACCAAATCGGCCGTCCAATGGCTTGTACCAAGCCAATAGGTAACTTCCAGTTGAAAATCTAATTATTTTTGTGTACATTACTTTTAAATTAGGTTGCTGGTTGCCTGCACTGGCGAACCATGCTCCACTGACCCTGCGCGAGGATTTCATGAGTGCCCTCTATATGCACCACCTGCTGACGCCTTCGCTCTTCAGAAAAATGCCCATGTATTTTTTGAAACAGATTTGTGTTAGAATGAGAAGGGTTATTTACTTTCCCGGTGAGCCTTTCAATACCAAACATTTTTAGCAGCTGTAGCACCATAGGAGTATATGGGGGGGTGGCGGTCCCAAAAATCACCATTCAGCTACTTTTTTAATATTTTTTTATAAGATGGGTTAACTCGACCTCAATCTTGACTATAAGGTCAAAGATGAGGTGGACGATGGAGCAAGTTAACCCAGAAAATAACTTTAAAGGCACTGGCACCTCCACGCACTGACAGAACACAGCAAGCTGTTTGGCGTCGGACTTCGGTAGGAGGGTGGTCGCGAGCCAGACGGCCCTTTACAGAGTCTACCACACCACATGAGACTATAAGATGCCACCTCAGATTGAAATAAGGCCCACGCCCCTGTCATACAAATGTAAATTGAATAGCTCCTGATTAAGGTCAAATTACATTATTATTAATTTTTGATGTTATAGCAAATGATCTCAACGACATTTTTGTGTGTATGTGTGTTGTATGTGTGTGTGTGTGTGTAGGCCTTATAAACGCAAAGTACTGTATTCGATAGTAAAGATCGAACACAGCACTTTGCGCTTATGAAGCATTCACATCAGTAACTCTTATAATACCACTGGTAATCTATTTCGAAGCAAACATTTGAAATTGTTAACTGCTTGCTTCTCCCTTCAATATTTACTCGTTGATTCTATGTTTCAGGGAAGTATATCATAAAGGAGGGAAATATAAGACCTATCATGTTTTTCATTCATGAAGGTGAAGTGGAAAAATGGTATACAGACAAAGAGTAAGTACCACTATTATAGAATGTAATAGGATCGATTTCGATTTAGGTTTTTTTTGAAAGCCGATGTAATCAAGATGGTTCTTAGCTACATTTGATCAAAATTGGTTCTGCCGTTTAAAAATTATAAGCAATCGAATGTCAGGGGTGATACAACATTTTTAATTTTAGATACAGCAGCTCGAGCACGATGGCGAAAAACTTGACGGTGAAACATCACTTTGATTGCACGAGGGCCCCGCGCAAAGGCTTGCTCGCCCTCTAGCATTGTCAATGTTGACATACGCGCCCTATTACCATCGTACTTGAGCCGCAGAGCGTAACATAACAAGCAATTTAACAGCAAATATTTCATTTGTTTGTCATGCTTATTTTTTTAAGTATTGAATTATTCCCTACAGCAGCGCATAAGGTTACGCGCTGACAGTATTTACAGGGCTTTAAGTATCTCTCTTTCAACCCCTCGGGTGGTTAATCAGTCCATGAAACTGAACAACTTCCCCAAGGAACATAGGTTAAAATACGAAAAAAAAAATTTGATCTCCCATACAAAATGCGCTATATGCTGATAAAGTTTCACGCTCATAATACCTAAAGGGTAGGCAGAGCATCAGGGGTTCTAGAACTACTAGATGCCACGTTTAACACAAATTTTGAGGGCTATCAGATGGAACAAGTTGCATAATGATGAGAGGTGGTCAGCCTTTCACCCATTATACAGCAAAACCCTCGCATCCCTCTTACAGACTTTTACTGTATACCTAAGAAGAGTAGGTAGCTGGCACATTCTAAGTCAGAAGAAACAGAGCTGACAGTGTCACTTTAACCTACTAATGGCGTAATATTTCTCTTCTATGCTAGACTGGGTGTAAAAGAAAAACATAGAATGCGCCAGCTGCTTACTCGTCCCAGGCATACTATATAAGTCAGTCGTGAGGGTTTCGCTGTATTGTGCGCGAAGGGCTTTCACCACTTACATGCTATTTCATCTTATAACCTGAATTTATGTCAAACGTGGCATCAAGTGGTTGTAGCGTATGTTTGTATGTAATCCCCTTTTTCACTACTCATGCTCGGAAAGTGCTTGTTTGTGCAGCTTATAGGCTGCACAAAATCGATTTTTGTGTTCTAGAGCACAAAACGATCTACTATAGGCTGCACAAAATTGCATTTTGTGCTCTAGTGCACAAAGTGATCTACTCATAAATGGGTCTATAGTAAGGCATAGAAAACTCCATACAGCCAAAATAATCAGAAGTTTAAAGATAAAATTTGTTATTATATGTTATTTTATTATTTCCTCGCAATCGAAGTGAAAAGCAGAGTTTATAACTCTTCCACAAAACCATTTTTATCCGAGACTTATAGCAGCCCGAGCACTTACAACAAGTGCACTCGTTTTGTGCACTTGTTGTAAAATCTACTATTATTACTTAGATATATAATATCTCCCATCTAATCAGCCTTAACACCACACCTTGACATTAAAATAATGTTATTTCAATGTTACTTGAAGAGACTTATCCCTTTTTCTCGTATAGCATTGTCTCTGTTCCTTCTAAAGGTTAGCTTAACATTGTTTTAAGACATAGTGGTAACCTTTCAGTGAATATTTTAGACTTTGGACTCTATTTCAGGAAGTGCAGACTCGTGTCTTTCTTGATGTGTATTTAGGAGTCATTTCTTGCAACTCAAAAACTCGGTCTTTGCCATTCCTGTTGCTTGTTTCACTCTGCTACATGTGCCTACATTTCAGTGATGAAGCGCTCGTACCCCAGTTAAGCGACGTACACAGAGGCAGGAAACCTAATGGGTGACCAAAGTGGCAATTTATCACGAGCGTTTCCTTGCTTCGGAGGGCACGTTAAGCTGTCGGTCCCGGCTGTTTTCGATTGACTACAGTCGTTAAAACCAAGTCAAAGGCCATTGTATGGTTTGAAAACTCTGACACCAGGGTAAGCCAAGATCGCCACATACATGACTATACCTACACGATAAGAAGAAGTGGTGAACTCACTTTATACTCACACTCATAAATGCTTTGTTACAGCGGTGATAACAGAATGTCAGCAGTGCTTACTATGAACAACTTCTTTGGGCTCATCCCGGGGCTCTTCCCGAACACTCCCTATGAGAACACTTTCTATACACGTACGGTGCGTACTTTTAACCCCCGACAAAAAAGACGGGTATTATAGTTTGACGTGTGTATCTGTGTGTCTGTCTGTGGCATCGTAGCCCCTAAACGAATGTATCGTTTTCGATGTAGTTTTTTTTTTGAAGCTGATTTAGTTGAGATGGTTCTTAACCAAATATAAAGAATTAGCAATAACAATAATAATAAAGAAAAAAATAATCTTTATCTTATCTTAAAATTGGTTCTGCCATTTAAAAGTTATAAGCAATTGAATGTCTGAGGTGATACCAAATGTTTACTTTTAGAGTTATATACTGCCATGTTTATGGCTTAAGAGTCTAAAGCCATAACATAAACATGGCCATGGAGTCTAAAACCATAATTATGACAGTATATAAAGTTTAGAGAGAAGATTTTTTGTACTATTTGGATCAATACTTTCCATTTTATTGACCTTTAGGTTGCTGATTTGGTATACTTGGAATATAAAGACTGGCAAGATATTCTAAACTCGTACCCTGACTTAAAGTACGATATATATATGGGTGCCATGAGAATGAAGAAAGATAAATTGAAGCAAGTGGCTTCAGCGGCGAGCCTCAGTGAGTATAATTTTTTCTAGCCTACAAGATCCCTCTCGTCATTCCACTTCTTAAGATCTTGTGAAATGTAGCATATTGTTGATACCTTAGATAATATCCATACAATATTTCATTAGTTTGATATTTGAGGCATGAAACGTAACTCTTAGCAGACGGAGTTTTTTTTTGCATTAAAAATATTAGCATGGATTAGCACAAAGAAAATAAATTTTACATACATACATATAATCCCTATCGGGATAGACAGAGCATTACTTGTTCTGAAACTACTCGATGCCACGTTTGATATAAATTGTGAGGGTTATTAGATGAAAAATGATGTATAGTGATGAGAGGTTGTCAGCCTATTGCCCACTATACCACAAAACCCTTGTATTAGCAGCTCTCATTCTAAGTTTTTCTTTCACTCTTAGTCCAGAGTGGAAAAATAAATATTTATAATATATAAATGCAAAATGATGTTTGTAATGTAGCTAATCCCACTTAAAACATTTTTATGTAAAATGTTGTCAAGACGAGTCCTTATGGCTCGCACTGGCAAAAAGTTATCAGATCTCATGTAGAGCCAAGCTTCTTACTCTACAGCCCTAACTCTACAATCCCTAACTTCATAAACTCACTAACCCCACTTTAGTCGGCTTAACTTCACTCTAGTCGAAATATGTGGCTTGACCATTTCGTTACTACAAGAACTATTGTATAAGACAGAAATGTAATGAATCTTTATTTCCAATAAATTTTTGCCTATAACGAATAAATTACCATACCTAGGGCTATATTCACCAACTGCCTAATTAGACGATGGGCCAAGTAGTCAAATTCAAGCCAACGGTATAATTTGGGGGTACTAAGTTTCCTCTTTACAGTAGTTAGACAGGTTTATTAAGATGTGAAAAAACCATGATTGCCATCTCAAAGTAGTATCTAAAAGAAATGGCGGCCAATCCAAGATGGCGAATGTCAAGTTTTAAAAATGAACTTTGAATTGATAGTTACTTAATGGGTAATTTAAATTTATAAAAAAATTTCATTTGCAGAATCCGATCTTTGAAATGTTTCAAGCACAATAATCAAACATATTTTTAAATTTAATGTTATTTTTTGTTAAATATATTTTCATTTACCATAAAGTAGCAACCAGTGTTTTATTAATTCAAGTTTTCTTATCTGAAGGTTGCGGGTTCGATTTTTGACCAACACAAATGTTTAAAAATCGTATTTTCAAGTTTTCCTACTTTCAAGGCAGTTAGACAGATTACCAAAATATTTTCTTAGATCACCTACTTTACCTTTAGGTGTCACATTTTTTTCAAGAAACAAATTACAAAATGAGAAATCAGTACAATAAGAAGTTTCGAAAAAAACATCTATGCATCCAGTGGAACAGGACGCATGGAAAGGTGGCAGCTGTTACTAACTACTAGGTTTTCCTTCTATATAATATACTAGCATTCCACCTGGGACTTCGTTCCCATAGGTATTTGGGTAAACTATGGAGCCTATGTTACTCAGGGATAATGTGCATTGTAATGGTGAAAGATTTTTTCAAATCGATCCAATAGTTTCGGAGCCTATTCAATGCAAACAAACAAATAATATTAGTATAGATAATTGGTCCATGCCATATTCGATTATGGTGACTGAATATACCTATTTAATCTGGGGCCAAGTTGTCTCTTAGGTAGGCTTTGACATGGCTCACAAAACCAATCTTGGCTGATATTTTAAGTGATTACACGTTGCAGTGTAGAACTGGCCTAAGGCATTGTAAGTGTACCTACATTTATAGGTCCACTGTTTTAATGAGTCTTCGCCTGTGCGGTAAGGCGGCGCTGTGGGAGGCGACAAAGGGGGCCAAGAGTGGTGCACATTCGCCCCGTACCGCTATAGTTGAAAGTTTGGTTTGAGTCGGATCTTTCTTTCCAATCGTGTTGCGTCCAGTTCATCAAGACGCTCTTTCTCAAAGTATTTAAGACTACGATGAATAGTGGACCGCCATTCTGGTCTTAGACGTGCGAGCTCCTTCCAGCGATTGCTTTGTATCTCAGAAACAAATAATGCTTAAGTCCGTCTTTGTAGCACAAGTAAGCCTTATTTTTTCTATGCATGTAAGTATGGGCCACTCATCTTTGGCAATAGTTACGTATTATAATAACTAAATACTGTTTAACTATTTTCGAAATAACTAAAGTTATTTCGAAGACCTACTTTTTGAAATGACTATGGGCCGTTTCACATATTTTTGTTTGAACTAATGAAAGATATCCCTAAAGGTGAATTCACCTACGGTTTATTCATCTACGGTTAATTCACCTACTGTTTATTCAACTATCAACTTAATAAACTTTTTTTTCTGCGTAAGTTATTTAATCAAATAATCTTTAGCATGCAAATAAAAAAATACATATGTCAAAATTAAATTAATTAAGGTCTTAAATACTAAATTCACTAACTGCACGTCATATTTATAAATTAAATAACCCGCCTGGTGCCGTACCGGACGCAAAGGTGCCCATCACACTCGCCGCGTTTCCGCGCGTGGCGCGCTCTGGGTCCTACCTGGCGCAAAGGTAGGACCGCGCTCTGGGTCCTACCTTTGCGCCAGGTAGGACCCAAAGCGCGCGTCATGCCCACCCTCCCTAAGATGACGCCGAATCTCTTTAACGAAGGTCAAAGCCTCCGACCCCCAGCAACCCGTAGTCTCAAATGCCAGCGGGACAAAGTAATAACTGGCTTTTAGAGCAGAGTACTTGTCCCGCTTTTTGGCGGCTGCAGATTCGGCAACGGCTCCGGCTACCCTGATCGTGCGTCTAAGGTGCGAGGCGGCAAAAGTGCTAACACACGTGGCATGCCATAACAGGCACTTACATTTACCTCTTTGCCACGGCACCATAGTAAGCCCGTCGGGTCTTTTTCCGTCAGAACGACAAAGGCCCGGCGGCTCCAGCACGCTCGGGATATTGGCCGAGATCAGGGCCCTCCGGACGATGTCGTTGAGAGCGTAGTGTCGTGGGAATCTCCCGGCGCACCGACAGCAACTCAACGCGTGATGGCCGTTAGCTTCCACTATGGAACCGCAGATGCATCGATGACATCGCAGCCCAGGCGGAAAGCCACCGCCACACGCACAGAGCTACTGTCGAGGAGGGTCCTCAAATGTGGCAAAGGCAGAGCGTGTAACCACGCTCCAGATTCTGCTCTCGACACCGCCCTAAGCCTAGCCAAATCTAAACCACTTGCCGCATTGATGAGCCGGGTAAGTATATCGGGGGCTCGGACCCCGCACTCCCGTGTAGGCAAGCAAGCAGGAATGCAAAAACATGTTCTAGCCTAACCTGTCCCATTGGTTGTTTCGATGAAGTTAAAGAGAGGCAAATGAAAAAAGTTGAAAAGAATTCGGCCGAAACTAAAAAGTTCAAAAGAGACCTCAGCCAACAGTAAAAAGTTCAAAAGAGAATTCGGTCAATAGGTGAAGAAACTTCGACCAAAAGTAAAAACTTATTTTGAAAATGGATGAAACATAATTCGGTAAAATAATTCTTTTGTCTAATGGCATTTCGATGATCTAAAAATATGGCATATGACGCAAACAGCTAATAACTATTAATTATTAAAAAAACAAAATACCCGACTGCACACTAAAAAAATATTATTATGTCTTTATCCCGTGGGACTTTTAGGATAAAATGTATCCTATGACACTCCCGTAATCAAGACAAATCTAACGATACCTCATACATCAAAATCCATCAAGCCGTTTAGGCTACAGGAGGTCACAAAGGAAAAGACATACATACATACTTACATACACTCGAAAAACATTACCCTCCTTCTTTGGCAGTCGGGTAAAAAGACGCAGGTTAACAGTTTTCAGTCAAATAAAATTCGGACATAAATTCTTTGGAAAGTGATTGGTTCCCGGCTAGTTGGTGTAGTTGGCAAACTTTCACATTTATAATATCACTAGGGTTAGTAGGAAGTAGTTTAGGATTTTTTGTTTAAACTAAAAAAAACTTAAAAACATTAATATAAAAATATATTTTTGGTCCTATAAAAAATCATTTCCAACGCCAGTTTATGATTAGTCCGAGTGACGTTTGAATTCTGCAATAAAAAAAAAAAAAAGTAGTAACCTAAATAAAATAAAAATAAACTGCGGACGAATTTGTTTACTGATTAAGCTTGCCAGCCAATGAGTAGGTGGATTATCCTTTATTTTTAATATTATTAGTATAAAAGCTGTTTGTTTGTTCCTTTACGTCACAACGGATAGATACATACATACATACATACATACATACATACATACATACATACATACATACATACATACATACATACATACATACATACATACATACATACATACGTTCACGCCTATAATTCCTATAGGGGATTAACTAACGGATCAACCTGATTTTTTGTACAGTGATAGTTGGAGGGCAGGAAGGTGACATTCTTTTTCTTGTAAACAAAGTCAAGGGCGGCAAGTTAGTTTGTTATGAAGCCGTGAGTTGTAAAAAGACAATGAGAAGACTTGTGCCCAGAGTGGCATCTCATAGATTAGAAAAAAATAAGTAAGATAGGTACTTACTGTCACTCGTTACTGATTGCCTTATTTTATCTTTCTTCATTCTCATGGCACCCATATAGAGTTCATACTTCAAGTCAGGATATGAATTAAGAATATCTTGCCAATCACTATATTCCAAGTACACCAAGTCAGCAACCTAAAACGTAAGGGGGCATCCATATACGAGGTATTTCAAAATCTTTGATATATAAAACAAAGTCGGGATTGTTCGAACACTTATAACTCGTGAACGGGTGGACCGATTTTGATAAAATTTGGTATGGGGTAAACAAACGCGCGGCGGGTTAACACATAGGCTACATAATTTTCCCTAATTACCACGGGAAAGAAGTACCTGGCGGAAAGCTAGTAAGCCAAAAATTAAAAGTAGTAAAAAGAAAATCTTAAAATGTAATAGTCGCAACTCTAGTAATGAGTCGCACAATTAGTCATCCTTCAAAGTCAAAGACCATGTAGGTACTTCATTAAAAAAACAACACACTTAACCTGCTTGAAATAGAGCTGCAATTAAACCATTTTTTTATCGTAGGGACTTGAACATGGTGTCAGTAAGACTTATTTCAGGACTTACTTCAGAACCTATTTTTCTTATTGGATATTTTTGAAACACATTATATTAAGTTACAAAATATTTGACAAAATTTGGTCGAGTGGTAGTAACGTGATGTTGCTACCATTTCACTAAACTGGCCGGCGGTCTTTTGTGTGACGTATCAGTATTTGTGGGTTTTCGTGTCTGTCTTTGTGTATGTTTCAAGGGACCGACGGCACAAGGAAAAACCTAATTGTTATTAGCGTAGCGTTTATTTTAAAACTGACTACTGACATGTCCAACTTCAAAGCAATATTAGAAACTCTGATATCAGGTTTTGTCACATTTGCCAGAAACTTGACAATACCAACCCTCACGATAAGAAATAAAAAGCAAAATAATGGTTAACTAACTTATTTGAAAAGGCATAAGGCAGAACCGCAGCTCGAGCATGATACGCGACAAACTCGCGCGGCATGCCACTCGGCTGATGGTGAATCTTCTCTTTGATTGCGCGAAGACCCCGCGCAAAGGCTTGCTCGCCCTCTAGCGTTGTCAATGTTGGCATTTTGACGTAGGACCGCGGCGCATTTCGCGGGCGAGCTCATAGTGCTCGAGCTGCAGTGCTTTAGTAAAATATTTACCGTGCGTGTATAGAAGGAATACTGATAGGGGGTATTCGGAAAGAGCCCCGGAATGATCCCAAAGTAGTTATTCATAGTAAGCACTGCTGATAATCTGTTATCACCCCTAAAATAAAGCATTATTTACCATAAAATCTAAACACATAAAAAATGTAGAACCTATCCTTAACTAAGATCATTAACGTTAAACTTTTTCTTCATTTCTTTGAAAAATGGCGTCAACAATTGTGATTCTGCCAATGACTGAGTATTTTTAACAGAATTATAATATAGTAGAAAAGCGAAGTCTCCAATGTCAACTAAAGAAACCGTCTAAGGGTTGTAATACGTAAGAGTATAACGATTTTGGAGCACTAAGATGTCATGACCCCACACACCCCAACTTTTTCTTACTGGAAGCGTATTTTTTTTTTTTTTTAATTCAGCTACAGTGTTGTGCAAAGTGCCTTGAAACAGCTGGCTTGGCATCACCACGATTGAGGTAACTGTACCGCTTTTAACATTTTCATATGATATACAGGGTTTAAGGGACAGCTTAGCATATGTTTAAACGGTGGAATCTACCCTTTTACAATTATTAAACTAAAAAAAACGTCGCTCCTTATTTGTAAATCGTACTAGTACTTTGTTACTTTTTTGACAAGTAGGCTGTATGCGAAGTAGTCACTTTGAGAGTAGGCTGAATGAGAAATGGGCTGTTTGCTAAGTAGGCTATTTGCGAAGTAGTCTAACAGAGAAGTAGGTATGATGAGAAATTGGCTATTTGCTAAGTAGACCCCTGGCGCCTGAAGTCTATTATCGACTACACGTAATATTTTTTTTCCGAAAACGTCAAGTTAAGGAGCTTTAGATATTTTTTTCTACTATGGCGCTACGCAATATCCCGCGTCGCGCCGCCATCATAATGCGATGTAGATTGCTGGTTTTCGTGTAATACTGGCATTGCTTTTCTATTGAAAAATGGAGTAAATATTCGAATAGTAATGTATTTATAAAGCAGAAAATATTTAAAAATAAAATTTTAAAAACTTCCTGGGGAAAATTCCAATGGAAAATTATTCAGAATAATAGTCTGAGTTCAGGGTTTCAGTTTTTTCTATCTAGTCCCTTACATTCTGCATGGTATGGTATGGTATGGTAGTTTTAGCTAAAAAATCCAAATTTTAAAGAAGATATTGAGGATGCTGGTCTGGATTTAAGGTTTTAGTTACTAATATATAAGACTGTCTGGTTGTACTTACTCTTTGTCTGTATACCATTTTTCCACTTCGCCTTCATGAATGAAAAACATGGAAGGTCTTATATTTCCCTCTTTTATTATATATTTCCCTGAAATATAATTATAAACTGTGTCATCTAAACAGAAATGTAGAAGTAGATATAGAAAGGTAAGAAGCCGACCTTACAGTAAACGTAACTGATACCAGGGTTAGACAAAGTTACACAGTTGAGTACACTACACGATAAGACAGGAAGTAAATAAATCATCAGTGGCATAACTGAGTCAGCTTTGCATGCGAGAGATACTGAGTTCTATAACCAGTATCATCACTATTATATACCAATGATTTTTTCTGAGCTGTGTACAAAAACTGCTCCCTAACCGACGTTCTTACGGTAAGGTATTACATATGCAGATCCGGCATCCAGGATAACATATGTCGCCGTAAAATAATAAGAATCGTAAGTTGATCAATTTTCGAGGTAGTTTATCAACTATCGGCAAATCATACACGGAAGTTGAAATGTATTTTAACGCAATAAATTTTAGCTAATTGATCAACTTACGCTGCCTAGCTGTAAGTTTATCAACTAACGATTTTGCCACACGTCAAATCATACACGAATGAACCAATCGCTGCTCAGTGTACATTTTTACGTTAAACTGACATACGCAATATAATACACTGTTCTCTTATTGGTCGATGCGACAACCTCTGAAGGCAACCACAGTCGAGTCTTTTCTGGCACTTCGCCGGCCGCTGCCGCGGAACGCTCGCTTCGCTCGCTCGGCTCGTGCGTTGAGGGTCGCAGTTCTAACCTACCCTAACCCTTTCGGTTCGGCTACTAACAAACCTACTTGTCGCAGTTCTAAGTGAGACATTCAACCAATCAGCGAACACCTCGAGTTTTCAACTAATCAGCGTACACATCTCATTCGTCCGATCATTTTACCGCGAGACGCTGTAAATTGATCAATTACCGGAAATGTATACGTTAAATAATACATTTCAACTGCCGTGTATGATTTTCCGATAGTTGATAAACTACCTCGAAAGTTGATCAAATTACGATTCTAATTATTTTCCGGTGACTGAACCGATCAGTGAGGTTAAGCAACGTACACAAAGGCAGGGAACCTGATGGGTGACCGAAGTGGAAATTTATTAAGCACAGTTAGTGCTTCGGAGGGGATGTTAAGCTGGTGGTCCCGGCTGTTGTCGAAGCTATTCTTCTTCTTAGCGAGTCGATGGCAAGTAACTATAAAGTTGTAGCCCAGAACGTAGCCACTTGAACGGCGGATTGAGTAGCGTCCATTAGGTCTCGTTGCGTGCAGGTGGTAGGGCACGCACTGCATGTTGCTAGGTGGGCCATGGTTTGCACCTCTCCGCACACACAACCCAGATCTGCGTTTTTGGAAAATGCCCACCGGGCCATGTTGTCTTTGCTACGGCCAGTCTGTGTCCGAAGTCTATTTAAAGATTTCCAGACCGGCCAAGACAACTTGTGTCCAGACGGGAGACTTTAGGTAGGTGGAACAAAAGGACTTGGGAGGGAAACTAGTTCACGCCAAAGGCGACGCCTAGTCTCTGGCGGCTCGGTGGTAAGTGGTTTGACACACTTTATAAAGCTTTTTCGGCTCTTTAGCCGAATTTAGAAGCTATTAATAAATTAATAGCTTCTATTAAATACGAGCGTTGGAGTAAACAGGTTCTCGAATGGAGATCACGTCTTGGCAAACGTAGTGTAGGACGACCCCCAGCCAGATGGTCAGATGACCTAAAGAAGATAGCGGGTAGTGGCTGGATGAAAACAGCGGAGGATCGTGCAAAGTGGCGCACCTTGGGGGAGGCCTATGTTCAGCAGTGGACTGCAATAGGCTGATATGATGATGATGATGATGATTAAATAGCTTTTTGCTCGCGTGGACAACAGGTTAATCGTGCCCAGCTGTGGGATAAAATGTAGCCTATTTCCTTTCCCAAGGTCTAATCTATATTTGCACCTTTAATCAAAATAGGTTCAGTAGTTTGGGCGTGAAAGCATAAAAGCGTAGACCCACCGCGGCGCACGCACGCGGCGCATTTTAGCTACATTAAGGCTCAACTTAGATCAAAATCTAAGTTGAGCCTTAATGTCATACTCACTGAGTAGATAATCACCTGGCGTTTGTTGCATTCGTGTGTAGCGGGTTGTCACATGACAACCCACGAAATGCTGCGACAAACGCCATGTGATATGATATTGAGGCTCATATTAGATTTTGATTTAATCCACGTAGCTAAAATGCGCCGCGTGATTGCGCCGCGGTGGGTCTGCGCCTTAACAGATAGACATACAGAGTTACTTTCATATTTATAATATTAGTAGGGTTTGTATATATATTTATGTTGAGATGTAGATATCAAAGCTTCCTTTAGAGGCTCCAACAGGGTATTTTTACATACTGTATAAAACAAAAATCGGTCGCCTAAAAGTACAGGATTACAATACAAACACTTAAAAAAGATCACAGTTTCACAAAAAAATTATTAAAGTTAAAGCTTCTTTAAATAAAATACCATCTTTACCATCAACAAGACAAAGTGTCATGTTATTTAAAAAAGCATTCATTTTTAAGGACGTTTTTGCAACTGGGTGTATTTGATGTGATGCTCACCAGGAAAATAGACGACTCTTTTTAGTCTAACACATATCTGTTTCAAAAAGTACATAGGCATATTCCTGAAGAGCGAAGGTGTCAGCAGGTGGTGCATATAGAGGGCACTCATTATATCCTCGCGCAGGGTCAGCGGAGCGTGGTTCGTCAGTGCAGGCAACCAGCAACCTAATTTAAAAAATATAAACACATTAGAATCTATTTCAGGGGGGAGGGGGGAGATTTCTGTAGACGCGGACATCCTACGATATGTAGGTTTTGAGACAAGCTTTAGAGTGTTAAAATAAAAGTTTATACAACTTTTTTAGCTGACTATCTCTCATTCCGACTAATTTTCCTGGTTAAAAAGGGATAAATTAAACAACAACAACTGTTTCAGGTGATCGTGGAATCGGAAAACTACTATTATTTATTTATCTAACTTTAATACTAAGGTCTTTACCTATGAAATAGCAGAACATGTTTTTGGATTTTTTCCTATTTTATTATTGATAGGTATCCAATTTTAACAAAATTTTATGAGAAGGTTTGGAAAACATCAATCAAATTTTTATCATTATCACTATTTGTGATTGTAAACAAAGATACAGCAAAAATAAACTATGAAAACAGAATATGAATTTAAATATTCGTTTTCAGTAAATACATCAAAAGTAAATATGTATTATTTTAATCAAAATCTCTGTTATGTAGCCAAATTTTAAAATAAAAAATGTTGTAGTAATAGCTGATCAATCATCCATACATACAAACTTTTACGTATCTATACAGGGTAACTTTTTTATCACCAGCCAAATTTTTCTTACGGTGTTAGTAACGTTGATAGAACGTAAATAAGGAGGAAAAATTTCTTTTTTACAAAATTTTCAGGTTTTTTGTAAAACGCAGAAACACGGGTGTCACAAATTGTGTTGGAGAGTACTATTACCAAGTTTCAAGTCAATTGGACGATGTTTTTTTTTTCATACAATAATTTTGATTTATTTTAATGCTTCAGACGATCTAGCTGAAATTTTTATATGAAACGATATAAAACAAAGGAAATACGGGTCTGTTAAATTTTCATAAAGTTTATGTACAAAAAATTTGGATGGTGATAAAAAAATCTTCCTGTATAATATTAGTAAGGTTTTCTGAGTAATCTTGCCCATTTTATGTGTTGTAATATCCGGTAGGAAAGTCTTTTTTTCTAACGTGAACGAAGTCGCTGACAGAGAACTAGTCTTCTTCTTATCGTGTAGGTAATAGTCAAATGTGTGGCGAATTTGGCTAACGCTGGTGTCAGAGTTTTCAAACCTCACAACGACCTCTGACTTGGTGTTAACGCTTGTAGTCATTTGACAGCTTAACGTGTCCTCCAAAGCACGGAAACGCTCGTGAAAAATTGCCTCTTCGGTCACCTATCAGGTTCCCTGCCTCTGTGTTCGTTGCTTAACCTCACTGATCGGTTGAGATCAGCAAGCACCACTGGGATACGAGAGCTTCAAATACAACTAGTACGAAATAATTTTACAGACTGAAACTATACTCTATACCTTTTTGTTTTTGCCACAAAAGATTAAAATACGTGCTGATTGCTTGAATTAGATACTTCGATACACCATTTTGTTTCAGATACAGAAGTAATCCATTGAGTTCATACTCAAATTTATATAATTCTTGGTACTTTGTATAAATAGCGCTCATGACCATACTGGAAATCCATATATCTATGAAGTATATGATGTATGTAATGAATATTTTGTAGCAATATTGCTGGAAAGTCATTGGTATTGACTGCAAAAAAGAATATGTAGCTTGTTAGTATTCAAGGGATTAATTTTTTTTTAAAACAACACAATAGAAATCTCTTTTATACCTAACTGTAAAATGCAATTGCAGACATAAGAAGGGTAACCATTTTAATACCAAATGAAATCAGACTCGAGAACAAACATCTGGTTTTTAAACAAATATTAACCCCGACTGGGTATCGGACCCAGGACCCGTCGATCAAGAGGCAACGATATTAAATATCATGTAAAATACATGTTACATAAAGGTTACCGGTTGTCTTTATGAAACTGTTATAGATTTCGCCATTATAGATACTAAAAGTGAGGTCTTAATTACCGTAACCCGCCGTAACTATTTGTAATGGTAAGTCAAAAATCTCCATATACATCATATGCTAGTTATTTACATTTCTAGGTTACCGTATGGTTTCCCTATTGTCATGTTGTACAGCTTGGTTTAATTCAAGACCAGTTGTAGACCGGACATTTTGATACTAATTTACATTTCGGGGTTACCGTTTCAAATTTATACATCTGTTAATAGGCCCTCTGAACAAACCATATACCTATTTTAAGACGATTTCTGAGGCCGGGTTAGATTTTGAGACTCATTTGGTCCATGACGAAGAAATTCGAAAGTGGTATAAATTAAATAAGGTACTGACTTTGAACGCACATTGAATGATAATTTATTGAGTTGGCATAATAGTTAGCATTAAATGGTTCCGAAAGTATAAAGACTTGTTTTATAAGAAGACTAAACAAAACTAAAAATAGCAATCAATCCTTGTGTAATTGTATAGGTACATAATAACACATAAACTACAGTCTCTTTTAAGAGGTAGGTAATATGTTGGTAAACTCAAACTCTCAATATCTCATTAAGGATGTTACTTAAAATAAGTCAAAATAACATTAAATACACACAAACATACATTAAAGGATTTAAATACATGCATACACATTCGTTATTTTGAACCTACTGACTCGACGCCTTTTCGCAAAGGTGCAGTCTTCCCCAGAGAAGAATAAGCAAGAAACTCTGAGGGTGCTCTTTTTAATTGCATTACAAATTTTCTTATTTTAACTAAATCTAAAATAACTCTCGAGCTGAGCAGTTCATTCCCATGGCTGCTTGTCTGTTAAATAATCAGAAATTCTGTAATAGCCCTTTTTGCAAAGTTTTTGTTTAAGTACTGTCTTGAATTTGTCCAAAGGTAAATTTTGAGTGCGTATGGTTAGCAGCCTCATAAATGAATTTGATAGTTTTGACTATGTCAAAGAATAGTTCCTAAATAGTGCCAAACAGTGACAAAAGCATATAGTGCTACTGTATTTTAAAATATATTCGAGCATCTTAGTGAGGCTGCTAGCTTGATATCAAGCTAGCAGATATACTAATGTTACAGTTTACTGGTGAGGCTGCTAGCTTGACGCTTTTTGCAACGGTCATTCCAAAGAAATGGCTGGAATTTAAATCAAATAAATACAACAAAAATACTTCCTGTAATAGTGATTCTTATGATATATTACAAAAAAGAATATTCCTTTACTATTTCTTAAAAATTAAATTTATGTAAACTTCTACGTACTAAATGGAATACTTTATTCCATTCTCCGACATTCCTCTCCGTCACAAAGCCCAGCTTTGGTTTAATGTGGAATGCGCACGAGCTTAGGCTCGTAAAGAAGCAGCATACTAGGCATGGGTCCAAGCTCGCGATCTCGGAATTCGGGCTAGGGTTCGTTCAAAGAAGAGGGTATTTAACTCTGCTGCCAAGTTCGTTTCGACCACATTAGCAGAATAAAGACCAGATTAGCATCTTACCCTCCTAGTAAGATGCTAATCTGGAGCAGTTCTGGTGTCTTTCAAAGTCTGTCGAAACCAATATCTGCCGTCCAATGCTACCTCCTATGTAGAAACCTGATGGATCTAAATTTCTTTGTATCTCTTTTGTAAACAATTCCCGTCTAGTCATTGGCTCCCATCAACCACCATCAATACCTTACTGTGACTTCTCAATGCCGGAAGACACCATACACAACAAATAGGTTTGCAGAGCTCTTCAAAGTCTGGACATGAATAAAGCAAGCGGTCCTGATGGGATACCTCCTAAAGTCCTGAGGTACTGTGGTCCTGAGTTGTTTCATGTACTTGCACGCCTATATCGTCTCTCCCTTAAGACTAAAATCGTACCTAAGTCCTGGAAGCTTGCTAACGTGCAACCAGTACTCAAAAATAGAAGCCGTGCACCCCTGCAACTATCGACCTATCGCCATCACCTCCGTACTTTGTAAAGTTATGGAGAGGGTACTAAACAGCAAGCTGCTGACATACCTGAAAAACAATGGCTTGCTCAGTGACCGTCAATACGGTTTTCGCCGGGGACAGTCAACTGAGGAACTTCTTGTGTATGTCACGCACTGTTGGGGCTAAGCCATCGAGAAACACGGCTAAGCTCTTGCCGTCTCACTTGATATCTCGAAGACATTTGACAGGGTTTTGCATGCAAGTCTGTTAAGCAAACTTCCTGCGTACGGCATCCCTGCCGATTGCTGTACCTGGGTAGCCAACTTTCTGAGTGAACGATTAATCTGGGTAGTCATCGATGGCGTAGAGAGAACGGACCTCAGGGGTCCGTTCTCTCTGCGACCGTTCTCTCTACGAGTTGTTGCGTATGCAGATTACAGTACAGTCATGCAGAGATACCTGTCCAGATCAGAAGCCTGGGGTACGACATTCTGTCTGAGAGGAGAGGTTTAATTGAGCAAGTAAGCTCGACCTTGAGTCTTGTCTCCCATTAGGATGACAAAAATCTGGTTAGTTTCGGAGTCCCTTTTACTTGACTCCGGGGTGCATCTGTACCTATCACTAATGAGCTTGAGTTTCTCGGCATGAAGTTATCTGCCAACCTAAACTTCGGCACCTCTATCGAGTCCAAAGCTCAAACAGCGGCCAAGAAGCTGGGCATCCTCAATAGGGTTAAGCGGTACCTGCGCCTTATAAAGAGATATCAATTCTTATCTCTTTATAAGGCGCAGGTCCGATCGTGCATGGAGTATTGCAGCCACTGTTAGGAATTCGAACAAGAAATTGGCAACATTGTACTTCTTCTTCTTTGTCTCCACGTCATGAATAAACGTGTGTCGAGTTCGTTATCCCTAGTTTCAATTTCGTTTGTTGTGCACTGTGAACTGAATTAATTGAATTGAGACTCGAGATAACGAACTCGACACACGTTTATTCATGACGTGGAGACAAAGAAGAAAAAGTACAGTGTTGCCAAATTTATTGTTAGAATTCCGAACAGCCACCTTTGGGATAGTTCGGCCAAGTACCAGCTAGCCGCACTGGACTTGGTGGACCGCAAAGCCAGGAGACTCATCCGTGATAGGACTAGTAAAAAGTAAGCTCCAAAGCCTAGCTAATAGACGCAAACTAGCTTGTTTATGTGTTTTTTTATAAAATGTACTTCGGGGAGTGTCCTCAGGAGCTGCAAGAGCTCATTCCGCCTGCCACTTTCTTCTATCGGACGACCAAACGCACCGCTGGGTACCATCTTGTTGAAATTCCCCGGATTCGCACTGAGCACTTAAATTTTCATTATATTTCATATTGCGCACTGCTAGGGAATAGAATTCCCTGCCTGCGTCTGTATTTCCGAGTTCAAATAACCCGAATCTCTTTAAAGTTTGAGTTAATAAGCTTCTTCTGGGTGAGCTTGCTACATCCTCGACCGCGTCTTTGCCCTTGAGCTAGATTGTGGTTAAGAGCAAACCCATTATAAATAAAAAAGAAATATCGGATTCTAATTTCTTACCAAAATCGTGGTAAGAACCCCTTATAATATGTTTAAAAATATATAGATCGAGACTTTGAGTCTCCTTCTGTAATACATTTAAATACTTGTGAAAGGTGAAGGTCTTATAGGTATGAACCACTCTTTCATATTTATTAACTAAAGCAGTGGTTCTTAACCGCCGGAAGCACCTAAAGTGGTCTACACAGCCATCCCAAAAATACTGTATTAAATGTGACAAGACGACTCAATCACTGAAATCGACTGGATGCCAGTACTTTCAATTGATTGGTTTTGGCTAGCACTAAACCAAAGATTCAGAAGTTAGTAAGTAAGGAGAAATACAATTTTCGTAAAAAAAAATTGAAACAGTGTTGACTATGAACAACGGTTTATGTAGGTATAACTGTAGAACAATACTTTTATTATTTTTACCTACAAACAGTTGGTGGTTCGTTGTAAAACAGATATTTCGTAAAATGGTCCCCCATTACTAAAAGGTTAAGAACCACCGAACTAGAGGAAACCCGTTTTTTGAAATACTTCTTTATTCCATGCTCACGTTATTAGGAACCTTTTTGCCAAATTTCAGAATTCTAGGTCCAAGGGTTTAGGAAGGGCGCTGTCAAGTCAGTGAGTCAGGACCTGCATTTTAATATATATTTTTTTACAATAAATGCAGGATTTATTAATGGACAAATAAATGCTTATTATTAATATTATATTATAGAAGATATCTGATTACTCACTATCTCTATATTGGTATGAGTCAATATAGTTATAATATAAATCAATGCTATCATGTAGTCCATTCGCCAATCGTTTGGTACCAGGAACGATACATATTTTTCTAATTTTTTGGCGTAAGTTATCATTAAGAATGAGCTTGAAACCCGAGAACATCCTGTGAATGAGAAAAGCCTTTTTAACCCCCGACGAAAAAAGAGTGGTGTTATAAGTTTGAGATGTGTATCTGTGTGTGTGTGTCTGTGGCATCGTAGCTCCTAAACGAATGGACCGATTTCGATACGTTTTTGTTTGTTTTAAAGCTTTCTTAATCGAGATGGGTCTTAGCTATATTTGGTCAAAATTGATTCAGCCGTTTAAGAGTTACAAGCAATAGCAGCAGCTGCTTTACCACAAATATTAAAACACCACTTCGACAATGTCTGAAACTGACTTATACGCCAGTCATATCGAATATGAAAATCGCAAGCCAACGGCTAGTTCTGATTTTATAGTGTTGT
The DNA here is from genome assembly GCA_949987775.1 of Aproaerema taeniolella. NCBI lineage: Eukaryota > Metazoa > Arthropoda > Insecta > Lepidoptera > Gelechiidae > Aproaerema > Aproaerema taeniolella. The sequence goes on along the minus strand of OX465254.1, from coordinate 14,804,491 downwards.
TAGGACCATTACCAGTATCGCATATCCAAGTTTGCAGCTTCGGAAAAGCTGTGCTAATTTCGGGTAAAGTACTAGGGAAACCGCGACATTTTTGCACATTTTTGGTTAAAAACTTCGTTTGAGATTTTTCAGCCATCTTGTCTTATCAGGTTTTTTTTTTTAATCAAGAATGGGTTCGCTCTTGACCACAATCTAGCTCAGGGCAAAGATGCGGTCGAGGATGTAGCGAGCTCACCCAGAAGAAGCCTATTCACTCGTACTTTAAAGATATTCGGGTTGTATGAGCTCGGAAATACAGACGCCGGCAGAGAATTCCACTCCTTGGCAGTGCGCAATACAAAAGATAAAGAAAAGCGCTCAGTACGTATCCGAGGTATCTCGACAAGATAAGGGTGATACCCCGCAGTGTGGTTATTTTAAAATTACACTTTTTTTGGAACTTTTTTTTTAAATACTTTCTCGGTTAGTACATATAGTTTAAAAACGTATATATTTTAATTTCAAAAGCATAATTTAGGACTTATATTGAGAATACTACAAAAAAAATGCGAAAACTTCGCGGATTTTCGGGTGCTGCAAAGTTAGCACAGGACTTTCGAAGCTGCAAACTTAGATATACGATACTGGTACTGGTCCTAACAAAATATAAAAAAGATGTTATTTTAGATATTTCTAGTTAGATATTATGTATATTATGACATAAGCCGGTTTTAAACATTAAGTAAGTTTTAGTTTTATTTTTTGTGGGACCTTAAATGTCGAAGATAATATAAAAATTTTAATTTTAGAGTCATGACAAATCAGACACATTCTTTAATTTTCTTGATTACTTATCAAGCATGTGGTACCCCTTGTACCCCTAGGTTTAACTACTGTTAATCGAGAACAGCCAGGAATTACGTTTTTACGTGACCTTTGAAGCACAGAAACGCTCATGATAATAAATCTCCATTATGGCCACTCATCACAGGTGAACTGTCTCTGTGTACGCTGCTTAACCTAACTAATCAGTCAGATGGTAGTCACTCTAGTAATTAGCTTATTTGCCAAATTCGCAGGCAAGTAAATAAATAAACGCTACACACTCAAAGGACCACACTAAGGTTTTCCCTGGTTTCGTGGGTCCCTTGGAACATACCCACATGAACATCCATAACCCGAGAACAAATATCTGTTATTTACACAAATATTTTCCCCGACCGGGAATCGAATCCGACGGGTGAGAGCCACCATTACTACCACTCGACCAAAGCGGCCGTTATAAGTGTAAAATTAACGCAATAAAGCGCTGTGAAGTAATATAGAGTACCTCCACCAATTCGACCGGAATCTGGATAAGACCATAATGACATGTCTATTTGCTCCGCTAAGGTACCGTTCAGAATTTTTACTTTAATAGGAAACTTCTCGCCCTCGTCTGCAAAACAAAGCAAATAAATTCTTTATTCAATTCAAGTTTTTTTAAATGGCGTCCACAATATCGTAATTTTGCCAATCAAAATTAAAATATAGAATGGCATAGTCGCCAATATCAAGTAGAGAAATCCTTTACGGGTTGTAAGACATCAGAGCCTTGTCTGTTGTTCAGCAGGGTGCTCCGCTACCAGGTGGGGATGACGATTTTGGAGCACTAAGATTTTGTGACTACTCCAAAATAGTTATCCTCGCCCCAAATTATTTATTTCTTACCATTCAAATTTTGCTTAAAAGAAAGCCTATATAGTGAAGACAGAATATAATAAAAAATGTTACCATCCTGACTCCCATCGTGAGATTTAAATGCCACTTGATCCAAGGGTTTGGGCGTTGAAGAATCAATCAGCTGGTTAGTTGATTTTTGCAAATGAGGAAAATGGTAAGGACTGATAATATTCCCACAGTTTCCCGACTCTCATCGTGAGATTTAAATGCTACTCAGTCCAAGGGTTTGGGCGTTGAATAATCAATCAGCTGGTTAGTTGCTTTTTTAGAATAAAGAAGATGATAAGGACTGATAATATCCCCACAGTTTCATCATTATAGGCATCGAATCACGATCCGTCTACTAAAAGTGGTGACTATGAGCTAATTTTTATTTATAGAGGGAGCTTTTTCCAACAGCGAGCTGATAAAGAAGAAGACAGTAAAGTGGAGGTAGAATAAAATCAGCACAGGGAGATTTTGTTTTTAACAGACTTCAAAAAAGTAGGAGGTTCTATGTCCGACTGTGTGTACTTAGTATGTTTACCGATTTCTTCGCCATTTGTAGACTGATTTTCAAAAAAAAAATTTGTTCGAAAGAGGCTCCTGAGATAGTCCCATAGTCACCAAGTTAGGATCTGATGATGGGATCCCAGGAAAATCAAGGTAATAATAGAATAGGCACTTACATTGTTTATCTCACACTTTCATTATACACACGAAAAATTGAAAAATCACTAAACTTTTTAGAAAAGAAATTAAACTGACTTCAAAAAGTGAAATATAAAGACAATGTCATTCAATGTGTTACGTATCTACTGATCTGTTTGAAGTACTAACCTAGTCTGCAAGCTGATATTATCCATCCACAAGTCAACGTGTGAATCAGTAGAACTACTAATGCAATTTTCAACAAAATAGCCCTCGTTTGATCCTGAAAAACATAATGAACATGACTACCACGTTCGTTAAATTGTTTCTTATTACTTTAAAATCAAAAATTAAAAAAGAAATGTTCCTTCTTCAATATTCATCCCTACAACGTTTAATAAAATATATTTCAGAAACATAGAAATTACGTCAGCTTTCAAACTAAAAAAATCGCATCGAAATCAGTCCATTCGTTTAGGATCTACGATGCAAATGACAGACACAGATTCACACGTCAAACTTATAACATCCCTCTGTTTTTTCGGGGGTTAAACTATTGCACGATAGACTGAACTCAGATATCTCTTAACAGTTTATTAAATAATAAAAAAATATGTATACAATAACAATCGAAATAAACTACACAAAAAATTAAAGACTGGCTCTCCGCCGGTGACTTCATTCACATAGAAGAAAAATAAAGAAATAAACCGGGCAAGTGCGAGTCGGACTCGCGCACGAAGGGTTCCGTACCATTACCTATAAAATTGGCCAAGTGCGAGTCGGACACTAAAAAAACCATTATCTCTATAAAAACGCCAAAAATATTTTTGTTGTATGGGAGACCCCTTAAATATTCAATTTATTCTACTTTTTAGTAATTGATGTTATAGCAACAACCCAAATACATCATCTGTGAAAATTTGAACTATCTAACTATCACGGTTCATGAGATACAGCCTCGGACAGACTTATCTATAAAAAAAAAAGATAAATAAATCATTTTTTTTGTAAGGGACCCCCCTTAAATATTAATTTTATTCTGATTTTTAGTATTTTTTGTTATAGGGCACATAGAAATACATCATTTGCGAAAATTTCAACTGTATAACTATCACGGTTCATGAGATACAGCCTGGTGACAGACGTACGGACGGACAGTGGAGCGTTAGTAATAGGGTCCCGTTTTTTCCCTTTGGGTACGGAACCCTAAAAAATTAAAAACACATATTTACACTAATATTAGGGCGAACGCTGCTGGGCTACCTACGTAGTCTAATTAGCAGATAGTCGAAATCGACTAATAATACATCACACACTTATTGCTTTTTCATCGATTTCCTCTGTGAATTTTTGAAAAATCTTTGACAAATTTCAAACTTCTAACTCCAAGTTTGATGCGTTTAGCACGGGTAAAGTAAGACTAAAAATGTCTGTTTAGCGGCAAAATATGTATATCATTGAAACTTTGTTTATAAGTTTATCTTTGCACTAGAAATTCTGCCGAGTCCTACCAAAATTTAGGGGTCCTACCCCCTCCCAGGGGGTAAGTATGGGCAGGGGGAATTTTGAAAAGTGCACATTTTACAAACTAGGCGATTAAAATCAAAACTAATGAAGCTATAAGTTTGAAATTTTGCAAAGATGATCTTAAATTATTGTGGAAGCTTACCTAAAAGAGATTACACGGAGTTCCCATGGGAACGAATTTTAGTGCATACGCTGTTTGACATTTAAGTTTGGTGTTTCTGTCGCAGCCATCTTTCAAACTATTAGAGACGGCGTATCCAAATTTTCAGAAAGTACGTTATTATGATAGTATCTATCGTAAAATATAATAAATAAAATTATAAAAATAAACCACAGTGGGGTCCCCATACGACAAACGTTCAAAATATCGCATTTTTTTAACAACTTTTGTTATTGCTCTATTCCAAAAACCATGTAATGCATACATTTCAAACTTGGTACACATTAAAAAACACTTTACATTAATTTGGAAAAAAAATGAAAAACAGTCAAGAGTGAGTCGGGCTCAAGCTAAAGATATTTAAACAGAAACTCGCACTCGAACAGTTTTTGTCACATTTACCTGGTTATTTGTCGTAGAATTGCTGTTATTATTTATACTATCACTCAGAAATTTTAGAATACGTGCATTCAATGTATATGTCTTCGTTTTATTATAATATCACAGTAATTCTATGAGAAATAACCAGATAAATATCACAAAAACAGTTCAAGTGCGAGTTTCTGTTTAAACATTGTTAGCTTGAATCCGACTTATTCTTAACTATTTTACATATATTTGTTTAATAATGTTAAGTGTGTTTTAAATGTGTACTAAGTTAGGAATATAAGCAATATATAGTTTTTAAAATAGAGCAGTGACAAAAGTTGTTAAAAAAATGCGATATTTTGGACGTTTGTCGTATGGGGACCCCACTGTGGTTTAAGTTTATATTTTTTTAATTCTATTTTACGATAGTCACTTTTATAATACGTATCTCCTGAAAATTCGATGATGCTGTCTATAATAGTTAAAAAGATGGAGGGTCTGCGACTGAAACACCAAACGTACATATCAACTAGCAGACACCCTACAATTCGTTCCCATGGGAATTCCGTGTAATTTCTTTCAGGTAAGCTCCCACAAGATCTGAAGATCATCTAAGCAAAATTTCAAACTTACAGCTTCAATCGTTTTGATTTTGCGTGGAAATCTTTGTTAGTGGGTAAAAAATACCGATTCTTCTTTTGTATGGGAATTTTTTAAACCCAGTGGAGGGGGTCGGACCCCAAAATTTTGGTAGGACTCTTCTGATCCTCATGTCTAGTTCCAAGATAAAGATGTAAACCAAGTTTCATTGATGTACATATTTAACCTCCAAAATATGCAATTTTTCCCGTGCTAGTTGATTTGACAGTCATTCAGTTAGTCAGCCAGTCAGTATAGATCTTAAAACTATAAAACCTTAAACTCACCCACTTACCTTAAAACTCTTACAAAATTGTTTATAATAAGATACAGGAGAATGGAATCTAAGCAGTCTCGCTATTTGCCATTTCCATTGATCATCATACAGTGTCCATAAAGGAATAAGCAGTGATAACAAGTCAGCGTACAACGACCACAGAAATAATTTCTTTACTCTCGTGTACTTGTACACACATCTATCATGAATTACGAATAGCTCCATCTGTAGTGTTATAAAAAAGATTTTATTCATTACATAATTCTAATTTAAAATAGCTTTATTTCTTAGAACATTCAGGATGTTACATTAAAGGATTTAAATACATACATATTCGTTCCTTTGACCCTACTGACTCTACGCCTGTTCGCAAAGGTGCAGTCTTCCCCAGAAAAGAACAGGCAAGAAACTCAGAGGGTGCTCTTTTAAATCTGATCACAAATTTTCTTATTTTCTAATTTTAACTAAATCTGAAATAACTCTAGAGCTGAGCAGAGTATTCCCATAGCTGTTTGTCTGATAGATAATCAGAAATTCTGTAATAGCCCTATTCTAGATGACCGCGAGGCTCGTCTGGGCCCTATTCGTTGTTATGCATCAAGTGAACAATAAGGAAAGATGACTTTACCAATGCAGTCAATCAAAAGCTGCCAGTATCGTTGGAAAGCACGAAAACGCTTGTAATAAATTGTAATTATAACTGTCACAATATCAAGGTTCTCATGCGTAAACTTCAATTACGTATTATTACCCGTACGAGTTAACCGTGTGGTGAGAATAACACAACCCCATCTCTTTACGTGGGTGTCGTGAGAGGCGACTAAGGAAACAAAATGAGACCTGCCTCTTAGTAATCTATCTTAGGCAACGACAACTCAGTTTGTTTTCAATCTGAGGTGGCGTCTTATGGTCTCATGCGGTGCGGTAGGCTCTGTAAAGGGCCGTCTGGTTCGCGACCACCCTCCTACCGAAGTCCGACGCTAAACAGCTTGCTGTGTTCCGTCGGTGCGTGGGAGTACCAGTGCCTTAATTGGCATTTTCTGGGTTAACTCGCTCCATCGTCGACCTCATCTATGACCTTGGTCAAAAGTTAACCCATCTCATAATAATAAAAAAAACTTGAGACCTGGACGTCATCTTCAGTGTACGGTGTGCGAAATTATAAAATATCGAAAAGGAGTCGAGACACGTATCCGTAACAAAAATGCCTCATCTTTATTTACAACCTGTTTCTTTTGATATCCCATAACTCCACGGTATTAATGAGACCATGTTTTTCAATTATTTATAGTTTCAAATAAAAAATAAATAAATTAAAATTGAAATAGAAATTTTCCATAAAAATACAATTCGGTAAAAATGTGAATTTCTTATAAAACACCTATAGTTAAGAAATTATAACGTAGCACTATCGTATTCTAAATTATGAATGATTGAAACTAATTATCAATTAAAGTGTACCAAAATTAGGACTCGTTTTATGAGAGAAAGATTTTGAAATATTTTAATTTGACCCAACAAACATTTCAGCCCTATAACCAAACCTTATTTTTCAAAAAAGCCAGGTAAACGATCTATAAAGGTGTCCGCTGTGACTGATTGTTGTATAAAAGCGTTTTAAAAAACGTTTTGGCTCTATAAGATTTTAGAGCAAAATCGACCTATTATCAAGTGATGTAAAGGTTTACTTCGTTGTTTTATGTAGCCGTTATAGGCAGGTGTTTTTAAAACCGCCATTGTGACCAGTATAACACTAAAGAGCTCTATAATCGTGTTCACTGTCGCCATTATGCACCTGATTTACGCAATAAAGGTTCTGAAAAGTCTTTTGCAGGTCTTTCGTTATAGAAGTGATGAAAACTCAACTTTAAACCAAAATGGTGTTATAGTGGGTCAATACATCGTTGTTACATCTTATAGTGCTACATTGGGCACAAAAACTCTGCTACAGAGTGATTTTGTGATATTGCCGTGTTTAAAATTACCCTTATGTAGCTCTAAATGTCCTTTAAAGGTTTTACAAACTCTCTTATAGTCGTTGTCATAAAATTGTCACCAATATCACGTTTTAAGAACCGAAAAGTTTCTTTCTAACTGTTTTAGTCCCTTTATTACACTGTAGTGTTATAACAGAGATATTTTCTCTTTTATAATGCGTTTTCGGTCTATAAAAGTAAATCAATCGCTTTTAAACGATAATTCAGTTCTAAAGAGGTATCCCTGTCACTCTTTTAGAATAATATTCGTTCAGCGTTGTTAATGGACGAACGGATTCGTATTTAACTAAAAAAAATGGATTTGAAAGCCTGGAAAAGATTTAAACGCAGTGGCACTTATAGGCGAGAAGTTAAACGACAATATGAAGAAACAGCATCGACATCACGTGTCCAAATGACTAATAGGGAAAGTCAAGTTGAAGACACATCAATGAACAATGGTTCCGTATCAAATTCAGCCATATTTAGTAAAGAGCTGGAGAACTATTTGGATATATCCGGTAATTAATAAAGACATTATTTGTCTTTTCTGCATTATGAAGTGCCTTGGTAACAACGATGTATTGGTTTGTGCACCACAGTTAATGCAATTTGTAGTCAATACGAAATGTGTAGTTTCCCACGGCCATTCCGCTTCCGCAAGTAGCTCCAAATCGGCGCGAGTAAGAAATTTATCAACATCTATTATGACAACCATTTTTCTTTATTTTTATTGCACTGAAAAAGAAATGAAATCACGATATTGAAAAGCTAACCTGGTACCTAGCTACATGCTCGCTGCAATCTCGCTCCACAGAGAGAGAAAAAGAAAACGATCATATTGTGGTTAGACTACATATCCCGTATTTTTTTACTTAAGAAAGTAAAACATTGTTTAGGCCGGTGCCACATGTTAATATAAAGTTGATAAAATAAAATTAAGTCGTAAATTAAAAGAAAAATCGCACTTATGATTTATGTATGGCACAAGGACAAGCGCGGAAGGAACCCTAATTTCATGTAATGGTGGTCGTTGCCTGTGATGACAAGTTCTATAGTGGAGTTCACGACGCTGTAAGTATGTTATGACTTTAAATAAGTAATTATTTTAATAAAACCTTTACAATTCGAGGGGGGCATTAAAATTTTGTCGTAATCCTACCTATACTTTGTCAGTAAAATAACAGCCGCACATTACTTCCCCCTAGATACGAATTATTTAGTAATAAAATAAGTGTTTACTTACCACGAATATCTTCTTAGTCTGTTTAGAATTATTATTTCTGTTAACGCCACGACACTGAAATAATATCTGCGTGAACGAATGAAAAATGAATGAATGATAAATAATCAGAGACATAAAGGATTCAAAAACTCTGATACATTACTAAAAGGTACTTTAGGAGCGTTGCGGTGGCCAGTACAACGCAAAATAGAGATTGGGTTACTGTTACATCAACTTTATAGTTCAAAATTGTCATGTCTGATGCCGCTATAGCTCGACTACAGAGCAAAACGGAGATATAATTGCGCCACTTTCTTTGTACGTACTACCTGTATAGGCCTTTTATTGCACAACCGATTAGTGTTCCCAGAACGTTCTATGGTCTTTTATAGAGCCACTATTTGCGGGTTGGGGAGTTAATGATTTCTCCGAAAATACAAATTTAAGAACATAGAATAATGAAATGTTCTTTAGACTTTTAATTTATTTTTATTCCTAGAATGACCTTAAGTGCCCCGCCCCCTTGAAACATGATATCTCTACACGCCCACTCGATGACGTCAGCGGCGCGCGCTATCGCCCGGCGGGCGGCTCCGGTGTCAACAAAAAACACAATTTATGAGTTAGCGAATGAAATGGAACACTTGAAGTGCTGTTTTTGTTATTATTAATGAGTGTCAAGTGGAGTATGTTTCGTTTTAATTTATGTTACTACTTGTTGATACTTGACTTGTAAACATCGGTGTCGAGTTTTTAATTCACTCAACTTTTTTTGTATCACTTCTAACACGTTTATTTCGAAAAGTAAATCGGCGACTTAGCTTTTTTATTGTTTAAATGGAATTCTATGTCATATTTGCACAAGAAAAATACTTAAAACACATTGTGTAAGCCAAAAATATAAATTTACACATTTCCGAAATTTTACTCGGAATTTTTTGCGTGCGAAATAAAAAAAAATAAAAAAAAAACATTTTTTTGTAATAGTTCGGGTGACCGAATTTAAATGTTGCCATATCAAAAATTAAAGCGCCATTCATTCAGAGTAAGACAAAAATAGTTCCATATGAGTAACACCATGGGTAAGACAGAGATCTGCAAAACGCCCTAGTTTGACTTCTCCATACTAATGTTGGTAACTGTAGTCACCACGGGCGCTTTGAGCCCGTTTTCATTTTGGTGACTGTAGTCACCACGGGCACATTAGCGGTGTTACAGAATATCAAAACGAACAGGTTGTATCTTTTTATATATTACTGTACATTTAAGGTGACGTCGTCGATCCAGGTCTCAAGTTTGCAAAAAATAATTTGGATGAGCGTAATGCTAAAGTGATAATTGGTGAACGTGACACTGTACTAAAGGTACTCTGTCTACTTTTAAATCAATGAGTTAGGAGCTCAGGGTTAATCGAGGATTGAATATTTGGCGAATATTGGCTTTAAGATTTTACCTAAAGATAATTTTAAACTTACGCTGAAAATATCCGACATTAAGTGCAAAACATGTAAAACATCAAAGGTAATTATAACCCAGAACATGTAATTATCTGTAGTATGTCCAATGCGTTTAGGCATGCTTAACAAGAAGACTACACATGCTATGGAGATCATAGGTCCCACCACCCAAACGAGAAGCAGCCAACGAGCGTACCATTTGCTTGTATCCGACATGACAGGTTTAGACATATGCTGTGAATAAATAAATAAAGATAATTACTCTAGTTTTAAAAATGTTGTGTTACCCTTGACATTCATCGTTTATAACTTATAACTATTAAACAGCTGAACGAATCAAATTTAGCGAAGAACGTAATTTCGATTACGTCAGCTTTCAATAAAAAAAATTGCATCGAAATCGGTCTATTCGATTTAGAGCTACGATGCCACAGACATACATAAATACACAGAAACACACGTCAAAGTTATGACATCCCTTACTTTTTTGTCGGGGGTTAAAAATAATGAACTGTATGATGAAAATGAATCATGATAAAAAAGAATGGTAGATTGTATGACTAGGGTGCAAAGTAGTTATTTTACGGCGAGGGTGCTACTTTGAACCACGAGCGAAGCGAAGGATTCAAAGTACATCGCCCGAAGTAAAAATAATTTGCTCTCGAGTCATATACTCTACTTTTCATCCCCTTTCTATGAGAAAAGAAATTCATGTTATTAATGAAATTCGCGCGTTTTTTTTTTCAATTAGCGCGGGGGCCGCCGCCGTGCAGCCAACACGTACCAGCCATTATTCATACAATTTGCGTTCGATTTCTATGAATGACACATGTTCAAATTCAAATCTCATTTACGCCCACTAAAAAGATCTTAACAGAAAAGAGCTCTTTTACTCCCGCTAATACAGGGCTTTAGGTATCTCTCTTTCAACCTCTCGGGTGGTTAATCAGTCCATGAAACTGAACAACTTTCCTAAGGAACATAGGTCAAAATACGAAAAAAAAATTGAGTTCCCATACAAACTTCATCGAATTTTTTTTTTCGTTTCCTAGGAGATGTTGTTTAGTTTCATAGACTGATTAACCACCCGAGAGGTTGAAAGAGAGATACCTAAAGCACTGTAGAGGAACAAAGCGACACTTTTCGAATAGAAGGGATGAAAAAAGATTTGTTTACTTACAGGTAATTTTATAATCTTGGCTCCTCTAAGTAAATATTGAACGCTGTTAAAAGGGTTCTCACCCACAGTTTTCTTCAAAGTCATAAAATCAAATCTGCTTTGATTATTTTCTCTAATTCGTTGTTTAATCTTTAATCAAATAATTATTAACAATAACACGAAAGAGACAATATTTTATTATAATGTACCATTTTATTCGTGAATATTATACGGGAAGACTGTTTAATCACTACTCAAATTTTTCTTACGGTGTGGGTTTTCGTTGAAGGAACATAAAGATGGAGTTTTTTTTTAGATTTGATACCCCTTTTGACGTCTTAGGAGGATACATTTTTTAAAACTCGAAAATACGGGTCTCACAAACTATGTTGAAGAATACTATTACCAAGTTTCAAGTCAATAGAACAATGTTTTTTTTTCATACAAAGATTTTGATTTTGTTTCATGCTTCAGACGATCTAGCTTGAAATTTTTATATGAAACTATATAAAACAAAAAAATATGGGTCTGTTAAATTTTCATTATGTTACCGTACAAAAAATTTACGTACTGATTAAAAAATAACGTGGTATAAACATTTATTAATGGAGAGCCAGCGAACAATGTCACGGGAGTAAGTCTCTTATTTAGGTTTATAGTAAGTGCTCGTACACCATTAACACGCTGGCGCCGTCATGAAATATCAAACATAGGGCATAATAATAATAACTTACACAATAGACAAATTGTTAATCTCCGAAAATATTTCCACAACAAAGCAATATCATCTGAACTTCACCGAGCAATTGTACAAAATGATCAAAAACGTACACCCCTCAATTTAAATGACCGAACCACTCAGAGCAACGAATTACAGACGAACGGACAGACTAAGATGGACGAATGGGCCCGGAAATCACTACACGGAAGACATCTTTGCGATCTGAACCAACCTCACGTCTACAGGATAGCTCAAACGAATGGCTCAGCCGCGGGGAGCTCTTCCCTGAGACTGAAGGGTTCATGCTTGCCATACAGGATCAGGTTATTGAGCCTCGAAATTACCAGAAATATATTATAAAGACCCCCGGTATAAATGATTTGTGTCGAAGATGTAATAGTGCACCCGAAACCATTCAAAATATTACAGGAGTTTGTAAAGCAATAGTACAGAATGATTATAAACACAGATATGACCAGGTCGCCAATATTATTCACCAAAAACTGGCACTAAACTGCAAATTCCTTTCACAACCACTTACTCCTTACTACAAATACATCCCTGATACAATACTAGAAGACGCCAATCATAAATTATATTACGACAAAGCCATACTAACAGACAGACAGGACAGACAGGAAGAATAACAAAACAGCATATCTAATAGACATAACCATTCCTAATAGCCATAATCTCCAAACTTCCATAGCTTACTAAGTATATCGAGCTCAAAGACGAAATAACCCGCATGTGAAACCTCCAAAAGGTGATAATAGTACCTATAGTTCTATCTACCACAGGCATCATACCGAAACAAGTCCACTATTCATTAAAGACAATAGACCTACCTAAACACACTTACATAACCCTACAGAAAGCAGTGATATTAAATACATGCAGAATTGTACGCAAGTTTCTGCAGTTGGACACAACGACCTTACCCAACCCAAATGATGCCCACTTGGCTTAGGCCCATGGACATCATCATTTTACCGGTGTTACTAGACCGAGCTGAAATATCATTTCAAAAATAATAATAAAATAATTTATTATCAGGCATCGAGGTCCATATATAAATACCTTACAGACTAACATACATAATATAATATAATTAATATAAACTAATATAACACTATTTCCGATGGTGTCTGCAACCGGGAATCTCCCTCGGAAACGGCGGAACACCACGCCCTCCGGCCAAAAGCTCTCCTTCATGATTGTCTCCAGCATGAACGTCGGGAACCGCACCACAAATGGTTTGAAACTAGCATGGTGATGCGATTCCAACGGTTCGGTAATATGCAAGTGTTCATATTGAACCGCAGTTGGTGCGATGGAAGTAAATCCAATCGAGCCCGCCGAAGCCATGTCCACGCCCGCGTGTTGTGTGTGAACAAGCACTAACAGTATTTTAATGTAAAAAGGAAAGAAAAAGTATTACACAATGAAATTGCTCGCTTACACGAAAAAGACATTTAATATACTTACATCATCATTAATAATGGTTTGAAATTTTTCAACTGATATCATTAAAACGTCCGTGAATTCTTTAGTTCGAACAGTTATGCGCAAGGGGCGTAGATGAGTACCCCACAACTGACCAAAAATTGAACCCTGTAAGGAACATTGCTCAGTATCAAACCTGTCTTAAGAATGCTTGTATATCAAATACAAGCATCTATATATCTTTGCTTATCATGTAGGTAATTATAATCAAAAACGTAGCAAACTTGAAAAACTCTAGTGTCAGAGTTTTGAAATCGCCAAATGGCCTCGGACTTGGTTTAACGACTGTAGTTAATCGGACGCCCCGCCGGCTTAACATGCCCTTCTCTGAAGTAGTACAACGCTCCTGATAAATTGCCACTTTGATCACCAATCAGAACCTTTGGTGTACGTTGCTTAACAGTTCCAATGCGGTTCCTTATTTTTATAATTTCAATAAATTAAATAAATTTTAGTAGAAACGGCTGGCTGGTACGAGAATTAAAGATGGTCAAGTTTCAAGGTGATCTTCATTTGCACCCTGATTATCAACGGACGAGGCTCGTGAGTACTACAACTCATAAAGGTTTCTATACTGATATTGGCGACTTTGCCATTCTATGTTTTGTTATTGATTAAAATACTAAGATATTGACTAAATCACGAGCATGGACGAGATTTTACAAAGACTTGAATCGGCAGTATCGGTAGTAGACTTTTGGAATAGATGCCCAGTTATGCTCGCATACACACGTGAAATACTTTTGTCGTATTCAATTAAGATTATAGAATGTTTTTTTTTAAACGCCCAAGGTTACCGATAATACTTATTGTTCGGTTCGTGGGGTCACAGCATAAGTACATAAAATTTTAAATGACCACAACATGGCAATCTTACTTCACGCGCATAGGTATGCTAGCCTGGTTGAAGACCGAATCCAACTGCGCAAAATGCTAACAACTGAATACGGATTTCCGCAAATTTTCTTTAATGCACAGATCAGACGTACCTTGCCCATCGTAACAATTTCTTCGTTGTCCCGTATAATACATGCTTTACCGCGATGCACTATATAAATGTGAGGGGACAATTGTTTTTGTCTGATAATGTCCTCGTCAGGAAGAAAATAAGATTCTATTATTGAACGTGCTAGTGTACGCTCAAGAAGTTCCCCTCCATGCAGGAGCTTGTCAGTAATTTGTAAAGTTCTGTAATAAATAATGGGCAAAGAGAGATATTCCGCCAGATAAGGTTTTTGGTTTTCAAATATGTCAAAAGATGGTATGTCTTGTGAATGCAGAAAATTTTACAATAGTATAATTCAATGAATCCTTACTAATATTATAAGCGCGAAAGTTTGTATGGGTGTTTGTTACTCTTTCACGTAAAAAAGACTTAATGGATTTTAATATAACTTTACAATAATATAGCTTATACAATACAATATACTTTATTGCAGTCCAACACAAATAAGGTACAGTTATATTTTAATACAAAACAATTACACATAATAACACATACATGATGTTTAATACATCAGAATAACACATAGGCTCCATAATTTTCAAAAATTCCCACCTGAACGAAGTCCCGGGTGAAAAACTAGTAATATGTAAATCATAATTTCGTTTATCAAATATATCATATCCTCGCGTCTAACGACTAGCGGGCAACCATCACGTTTCTGAGATACAAGCCGTCAAACGTTTGAAAATTTCAAAATTTGAAAGTTTGACCGCCCTTATCTCGAAAATGTGACACTTTGGAGAGTTTTCGATTTATTTTCGATGCGAACTATCGATTTATAAAAATTCCATTAAAAAAAATATAATTATATTCAAACAGCTTTTTAAACGAAAGGATACAAAACAAAATAATACGGGTCTGTTAAATTTTATCAACTTTATGTACAAAAAATAGCAAAATAGTTAATAAAAATTCGCTCACTTTTTAAAGAAGAAGTAATGTAAATCCTGTCTAAAAACTGCACCTATGCGCTCGTTCATTAATATATTCATATCAACTCCTGCCGTTCTACAAATAAAACAATTAATTGTAATCGTAATATTAACAAAGTACGTTGAAACCTAAGAGATCGACAAATTTTATTAATTTCATTTATTGACTGTTTCGACAGAGCTCCTTTTCCTTTTTTTTCTGGCCGGAACTTAATTAGTAACGATGTTAAAATATATATGAAAGGGAAGCTGAATTCAATCTTTAAAAAATTGTGTGGTAACAGTTTTTCGATTAACATTAAGTTAGCATGTTTTATTATCAAGAATCTGGGACGTGTTTCGTAGTTTTTCATTGTTCGACGTTTTTTATTCATCTTTTATTTACGTAAAACCAAAAAACTGATTTGTTTGACATTAAGCGTTTTGTAATCACATGTTCACTGCTAGATACAAAGATACACACGTCAAACTTATTACACTCCTCTTTTATTGTCGGGGGTTAAAATGGAATACGAGTGGGTAATATTTATTTCGTTTTAAATATTAATGATGAAAACCATCTGACAGAAATATAAAAGTGATTGTTACTAACGTAAATATAATAGTTGTAAACTGTTATGATTTTGAATTTTTTTTTTATTATGTTTGTCTAGATCCTTGAATCACGGGCAATTACGTCCCGGACCTTTGGAAGGCGTAATAATAATAATTATAATAATTTTTATATTAAGTTTTTTTTTTCATAAAACGAAGTAATAATTGAATTAAATAAGATTTTGAGTACCTTTTCCACCAATACGCAAAGTAGTTCATAGATCGGTCGATAGTTCTACTGTCTACTCTTTCTTCTTTGAGAAAATTTTTTAATTGGTTCACGCCGTGTTGGAATGCTGTCTCTCCGCGAAACAGCAGTAATAAGAAGTTTATGCAATAATTTTTTTGAATCCTGTAAATAAAATTACAAACTCAAATTCCACCCCTTTATTAAAAAAAATCTAAAATGAAAAACTAGAAGATCATCATCAATCTGATGTATGGAAATTAAGGCAAAATTTAAAGTAGGTACTACGTAGCACATTAAATGAGGTTATCTTTATTTTTCGCTTTTTTGAAGTCAGTTTAGTTTGTTTTTCTAAAAAGTTTATTTATTTTTCAATATTTAGAGTAAATAAGAGAGAGTACCTACATGAGAAACATTGGAAGTGCCTATTAAATTCAAGGTTGTCAGATCCAGTTTTGGTAACAACGGGACCAGCTCTGGAGTATACTCTTTCGAAAATTAAAAAAAAATTGATGATTGATTCCCAAATAGCGGAGAAATCGGTGTACACAAAAAAGATACTTAGAGTCTAACATAAACCCCCTTCTTTTTAGAACTCGGTTAGAAAGTCGCTCATTTCAAACCTCGAACTTAAGTGCAGCAGCAGCAATTCATTTTATTTAACATTATCTATCGAACCTTAATATCGTTTACAGTCAGCTTACTAATTGTGGTCGTCCAAATCAAAAGGGACCTTATGGCGGAAATAAGTTATCTACAGAGCTGAAAACTACATAAACGTACCTAACTATAGACTCAAGAACCAACCTTCTAGCCCCTACCGTTATTTTTGTACGAATTTTTGAAGTTCACTGATCTAAATTATCAGAATCGAGAAAATTGCAATTTAAGTTTGCCGTACAAAAAAGTTATGTTTTAGTGTGAAGTTACGTAACTGATGGTATACTATGATTGACTATGATTATAACTAATGGAAATTCTTACAATTTGTGCACAAACTTGGCTGTTGTTGGAACTAGACCCGCCAACATAATGCATATGTCAATAAGGTGCAAAGTATCGATCATAGTATTAAAATAAGTAAACCGCCTGTTTCTCACAAAACTTTTATCGTTTTTATATTGCTACTAATTACATAGATTTGCGAAAGGCCTTAGATGTAAGTAAAACCAATACATAATTTAAACATTTTGTTTTTATTAACTAGCAATGAATTATTATTTTTTATAAACTTTGAGATCTGACAATAACAAAATCAACACTTATTTACTCAATAGGTTATACATTATTGATTCAGATGCTAATAAAGCTAAGAGATAACTGTCAGTTATAATCTTCTAAAGTTACACGAGAGCCGAACAATTTCTTCATACAAACTACAAAAGGGACCTTATGGTAGGCACTAAACATTTTGTTTTTATTTTTAACATGCAAAATCAATATTTTAGTGCAACATTCAAGAGAACTTAAATTTTCTTTTTATATCATCACATCAAGGTATGGAAATGTTAGTTAGTTAAAAATTTTAGATAGGTATAAATTTTCGTAACAAGTACATACGTAAAAAAGGGCCCTTAAGGCGGTCCGTTACGGTCTGCTGAGACTTACTCTTACTCTATTGCTTTAGGTACTTAAGTGAAGGTAAACAATCTGGACACGTCTTTCTGTCGAAAAATACATTTATAGAAAAGAAAAACAAAATGAAATAACAGATGTCATAATGAATTACGGATGTATAAATTGTCATAATGAGTATTTTTGATTAAAAGACACTATTAAGCGAATGGACACAGTACAATTGGCTGCTTGCCATCCATTGGCTGCGTGCATCAAATAAAACACGGCGACGGCTAAATGTTTTAACATAATAGATAATTCCCGTTTGTGATTCCTGTTATCGTATAAATTATATCCGCCAATAACAGTGGATAAATGTGTATATCGGGATACAAAGTACGATATACCACTTGATAATAGTTTATTTTCTACTCTGCAATATTAAAATGTCGATAAATATGGTTTGAATTACAAAAAAAACGATTTTGTTAGGTCAACCCGCGATAAGGTCTCTTTTTTACTAAACTTTAGATGGATATAAAACTTTTTTAAATTAACGTTTCGAAAAGTTGTACACATCCACATGTAGTAAATACAATCATATTTTTAAAAATAACTTAAAAATAACTTAAAAATGAAAAAACTATTTTTTTGAGGTATTTTACAAATTTATTAATATCTCGGAAACAAGTTACCGCCATAAGGTCCCTTTTGATTTGGACGACCACAATTTAGTAAATTGGTAAATATTTTTACTTTTTGGGACGAAACACGAAATCGCAGCATCATAACAATGAGCCCAAACATGCTTTATTTACAGTAAAAGTTACCGAGCTGACACGGGAATCACCACCCCGAATCCTTAACCAACATACAATACGCACACGCCTGTAATCCCATACGGGGTAGGCAGAGCATCAGTGGTTTAGAACCACTTGATGCCACGTTTGACATAAATTCTGAGGGTTATTAAATGATACATGATGTATAGTAGTGAGAGGTTGTCAGCCTCTCACCCACAATACAGCAAAACTCTCGCGTCCCTATTACTAACTTTTACAGTATGCCTGGGAAGAGGTGGCAGCTGGTACATTCTAAGTTTCTCTTTCCATTCTAAGTCCAGTCCAGGTATATTCTAAGTCCAGCGCGTCCTTAACCAAAACTTACCAAAACACTATCCTTAACACCAAACATATGATAAATAACTCAAATATTGCCTCAAAGTAGTCAACCATTCCTGCGGGGACTAACATTGCCGATGCTTGAGCAAAATTGAATGCCGCTATTTGAATCTGTAGAAATTTATTACATTTTACTGATAACCTCTAAACTCATTAAATATTAAAAAAAATAATTAACTGCCTTCAAAATGGTGAAATATTTTTTTAAAGCTATATTCACGAGTAAGTAGTGCATATGAGTAAAGCAGTAAATAGGTGTATTCATAGCGGAATTTGGTAAATAGAGAAGAATATTTTTTTGACGTCGGCGGCGAAGAATTACTTGCATGGCTATTAAAACTATCTGCCTTATACTGCCAAAAAAAGCTTGAGCGAATACTTATTTCACGTTCATACCGGCGCCGACGTCAAAAAATATATTCCTCCCTATTTACCATATTCCGCTATGAATACACCTATTTATTGCTTTACTTGTTACCACTACTTATTCGTGAATATAGCTTTAAAAATTATTTCACCCTTTTTGAAGGCGGGTAAAAAACTGAATTTTCCATACTAACGTTTTTGGATTTTTCTCGGGAATGCGAAATTCAAATTTAGCAAAATTTTGTGGGAAGGTTTGGACAACATTAAGTTAATTTTTATAATACTTATTTTATTGAAAGTTGTAACTGTAACAACGGTACAGCAAAAACTAGCAATGAAACAGGCAACGGATGAAACGAGGTTTGAGCTTATTTTTCAGCAAATAAATCTAAAGTAAATATAGATTAATTTGACTCAATATCTCCGTTATATGGCCAAGATTTTAAATAAAAAACAATTTTAGTAATAGCTGTTCAATCAAATAAATTATGAATAAAATAAAGCTACAGAAAAAATCTACAATTTCATAGGTAAAAACCTATTATTTAAACACACATTATCATTACTTACCAGTCGTAGTGATCCCAAGTCGAGACTTGTTAAATTAAACATGTTATAAAAATTTGGCATCCAGCATAGTTTTTTAATTTTTGTCTCATTTGTAACACCCTCAGCTCCATCCGGTAATTTGATACATAATAACATTGCAACGCCCCAAACATAGGCACAGAATATAAATAATGATATCTGCCACGCAGCGATCTGTTGGAAGCATAATAAATACCTGTAGTCGACTTATTACTATTAGTTAATCTAGACACGCGGGAGCTTGTGAAAGCCAAGTTCAAGAAACTGGCGAGCAGCACAATGTGTAATTTTACAAGAACCATTTGGAGCCACTTTTGACCCCCTTATAACTCAAAAATCATTGCACATAAACATGTCAAATTTGACTCATATATTAGGACCCGCGAGATAAATATGTGCTCTAATTTTCATAAACACACCTCAAACGGTTATTTATATTTTAGTGTCCAAAAATCGTCATTTTTATCACTGACCTATAGATCAAAACTATAACCCAGTTCCAGATGATCTGTACTTCATTTTTTTGCATTAGAATATTGTAAAATTTAAGTCTTTCATCTGTCACGATAATGTGTAGCGAACGAAAAAAATATTATTAATAGCAAATCGTATTTTTAATTTATGTTTTTAGGTTCTAAATGCCCAATAATGTGACAGTTTATTCATATTTTTAATAATATTACATTATAATTTCATTTTATACTACAAAAGTTAAATTAATACAAATTAACAATTCATTTCGAAAAGTTTGACCTGTGACTTTAAGAAGCAGAGGTTGCAAACATAATATGTCTCAGCACAGGTCAAACGTCACTCTTCTCTCACAAGAGTGCGAGTGCACTCAGTAAATTTTGCAGTTTGAGGATTTGTATTTGTTGTTTATATTTTGTTTGTTTTTGTTGTTGTCGAGAGAGGTGCGGGTGGGAATGTGTCCACACGGTTTCCCTTATAGTTGTTGTTATTGTTATAAAATCACATTCAATAAGTAATTCAATTCAATCATTTATTTTAGATTACTCCATAGAAATACATTGTGTTAGTATATTATGTCTTAGTCTATTTTAGTAAGGAAACACAATCCAATAAAATAAATGTCACAAAATCCAATCAATCAAATGTCACAGAAATATAATAATAATAACAAAATAATAATAACAATAAGACAACCACCTACTTTACAAAGGGAGAGGAGCTTGCATGCATGCAATAATGGACGAGTCTGAAGCCGGTCCGAGTAGACTGAGGCGCAAGGCTCAAAGCTCGACAAATGTACGTCCATCGCCTAAGAAAAAGAGACCAAAGTGAAATCCCTTTTAGCGCCAGTGAAAAACAGGTGGTCTTAAACATATACATATAATTTGATTTTGAAAATTTTTAAAAGATAACTTCTCCAATACAGTGGATATAGCCTCAAAGATAGCAGCAATTGCAGGAATATCTAAAGCTACTGTATTCATACAATATATTAAAATAAAATAAAATGAGCAATCTCTGCCCCCTAGCCAAAAAAACCGTATAAGGTCGGTCATTTGGATGACATAATTCTATCTAGAATTCGAAAAAAAATTGCACAACTTTTGTTTTAAATAATGAGATAACAACACTTGAAAAAATTCAGGTAGAAGTAGACAATGAAAGGAAAAAAAAACTTAACGGCATTTCTCTACACTCACACTTGTGAAAAACCCAGACCCCATCATGGGTTATCATTCAGAGACTCTAATTAGTTTACCTGACAAACTGGTGTCCAGATGATTTTTGTGTTGACATTAGTCACTCTCTGGACAATCTTTTAAACTGGTAAATTGTTTTCGAATTTTTAACAGGAGCCGGAAGATCGTTCCATATTTTAGATGCTGAGTATCTAAAGCTTTCTTTGAAGAACTCCCACTTAGATGGCAGTAAAACCAACTTAGGAAATCGTTCTGATCTCTTTTTACCCGGCCCGCGCTAGTCCATTTATGTTTTTGTGCTAGTTAAGCAGGGATCTCAAGTTTCTTTAGTTTGATAATTAAAAATAATCCAAGTGAGACAAAACTAGACATTTCGTCGACCTCCGTCTTAGCGACTCACTCAAAAAGGGTCGAATGGCATACAGTGTTTTTAAATATGAAAATTAAATCTATTTCATTTTGTTTCTAAGATCTATAACTGTAATAGCTTCAACTAACTCTCCGTTCCATATTCAGAGCAATTATAATCAGTTTTTGTTGTAGAATGAAACAAATAGATATTTTTGGTGGAACAGTTTGGGCCTTTCAATAATTTTATTTCCACTCTTTAATTTATCATAGTTTTTTTGTTTGTAATAAAATGTTTACTACCACTGCTTTTTTGTTTACATAATTTCTAATGCTCAAAAAACGAAGTAAAGAAAGTTCAAATTTGACATCCAGATAGGGATTTGGGCGAATACAAAGGAATAAATCAAAAACTATACTTCATTTTTTTAGCTTTAGAAATTATGTAAACAAAGAAGCAGTGGCAGTAAACATTTTCTTACAAACAAAAAACTATGATAAGTTAAAGAATTAAAATAACATTTTTGAAAGGCCCAAGCTGTACCACCAATATTATATTATTATGTATTTGGTAATATTTCTCCGTTTAATATTCAGAGCAATAATGTAATAATAAAATTGCTCTGAATATTAAAAAAAGAGCAAGTTGGATCTATTTTAGATATATCTTAGAAACAAAACGTAATAGGATTTAATTTAAACATTTAAAAACCCTGTATGCCATTCAATCCTTACTAAGTGAGTTGGTTAAACAGAGGTTGATGAAATGTCTGGTTTTGTCTCACTTGGATACAGTGTATGATCCGTGCCTGAACAAAGAGCTGAAAACAAGTGCTGAGAGTGCAAAACTCGTGTATCAGATTCTGTTACCACGTCCCCAAACGATCTTATAATCAGATTCTTCTTAAATTTTTACAACATACTTCATATGAAAAATAAAAGGACGTTAAAATTTAGAAATTTAATTTTCAAACTAAAGAAACTTAAGATTCTTGCCTAACTAGCAAGAAAACTTAAACAGACTAGCACGGGCCTAGGTAAAAGAATGATTTCCTAAGTTGGTTTTACTGCCATATAAATTGGAGTTCTTCAAAGGAAGCTTTGGATACCCAGCATCCAAAATATGGAACGATCTTCCGCATCCTGTTAGGGATTCGAAAATCGAAAACAATTAACCAGTTTAAAAGATTGTCCAGATCTGGTCACCAGTTTGTCAGTTAAACTTAGAAGAGTCTCTAAATGATACCCCTTGATGGAGTCTGGGTTTTTCGCAAGTGTGAGCATTGAGTAATGCCGTTAAGTTAATTTTTCTTTTCTTTTATTGTTTACTTTTGCCTGAATTTTGTAAGTGTTTTTATCTCATTATTGAAAATGGAAATCCTCAAACTGTAAAATTTACTGATCGCACTCGCACTCTTGTGAGAGAAGAGTGACTTTTGACCTGTACTGTGACATTTTATGTTTGCAACCTCTACTTCTTGAACTCTTTTATAGGTTAAACTTTTCGAAATTAGTTGTTTATTTGTATTAATTTAAGTTTCGTAGAATAAATTAAAATCACAATGTAATATTATTAAAAATATGAATAGTTTGTTACATGATTTGGCATTTAAAACCTAAAAATATAATAACAAATACAATATGCACTTATTCATATTTTTTTCGTTCGTCACACATTAATGTGACAGATAAAGACTCAATTTCCAAGATTTTAATGCTAAAAAAATGAAGTATAGTAAATTTTTATAATTTTATTATAAATTTTCAAATAATTGATTCTGTAAGGAACTATGGCTCTCATTTCACATTTATGTTTTTGATGGGATCATTACTTAATGCACCCAGGTGATAATAAATATGTTTATGAAATTGCCGGTTTTTTCACAAGCTTTAATTTATAACACTAAACTTTTACGATTTATAAATCAATACTAACATGAGTTAAAAAGTTAAATTTCACATATATACGAGTACATTTTATGTTTTTACCTTTGACGTCGAGATAAAATGTAAAAACATAATATACGCGAAGTTTGATCCATGTTAGTATTAATTAAGCTTTATTTTTTTCATAATTTATTTGATTAAATAGCTATTCTTTAATAGAAAATATTGATTAAATTACCTACCTTTACATAGACCGTGGAAGCTGCTGGCTTATCAGCTATATAATTAAGATAACCAATCAATAAATAAAAATGAAATAAGGTGGATAAATTTCCAAACAACAAAAGTATTTCGTAATTAGTAATTTGAATTAAGACTCTGACGACGCTGTTCCATGAAAATATTAATCCCAAAACATCTGCCACGAAACCTTTTGTCATGTAGTTTAAAACACATTTCTTTTTTTGGGTTATGACTATCCCACGGTGGTCGTAATAAGGTTGCTGAAATAAAATATGAACTGTAGTTAGTTCTATCTATTTCCTACACTTTTGAAATATTTATTACACTTTTTATTTATTTAAGAAACTTCATCAGTAATGATGACAACATCATAAAAATAAAGCAGCTAGAGGCTTACAGATGAAGTTTTGAACACTTTTGAAATAAGAAACATGATGTGTTATAGATTTTATGTTTCATATCCATTGCCTACGTTATAGAATGAAACTTTGTGCTCAATATCCGCATTCTAGGTCGAAGGACTTGGGCTGGGCGTTGAAGAATCAGTGAGACAGGATAATATAAAAAACGATTTTTGAGCGGATTTTTAGTAAAAATTTACCGTGGCTTATAATTGCATAGAAGTTTTTTACACGGTACCACCAACCTTGTGGTTATATGAACCGAATCTATCGGAGGTACGAAAGTTATTAGCTCTAGCGTACTTTCTTGACTTCCGACAAAGTCATGCCACTCTTGCGTATCTCCAGTTCCCTCTGTATCACTCTCCCCATTCAAAACTCCATAACGCTGCAATACTTGCCCTCAGCACCTGTTTCGAATAACCGACTCTGCTTTTCTTGGATTGCCACCTGTAGCGAAACTCCTTGAAGCCTGCGAAGTTAGTCTACACTACCACGAGATCCGCAAAGTAGACCGGTCTTCTTCTTCTTCTTGTCGTGTAGGTACAGTCAAGTATGTGGCGAACTTGACTAACCCTGGTATCAGAGTTTTCAAACTACATAATGTCCTCTGACTTGGTTTTAACGACTGCTGTAGTCAATCGATAATACCCGGGACCGAAAGCTTAACGTGCCCTCCGAAGCACGGAAACGCTCGTGATAAATTGCCACTTTAGTCATCCATCAGGTTCTTTGCCTCTGTAAACGTTGCTTAACCTTATCAGCAAGAGCCACTGGGCTAGTAGACCGGTGCCTCCTCTTCTGACATCTTCCCTAGTATTAACTACCCCTCGTTTCTCGTCGAATAATCCGCACTCCTATAATACATGATCCTTATTCAAGTTGTGCTTGAGCAGCAGGTTTAGTTACATAACATTTGTAAATGTTACTTACAAATATTTTAATAGCGATATCACAGATGCAAAACACGCGGCAAACTGTCAATACTGGATTTAAAATGGGCCCACCTACGCTGTCTGATATGAAAACTGCCGCAACAGAAAAAAATAAATTGAATAGAAGAAAAAATAAATGAATAAATAAACGCTACACACTCAAAGGCCCACACTAAGGTTTTCCCTTGTGTCGTGGGTCCCTTGGAACACACAAAGACAGACACATACACCCATGACCCGAGAACAAACATCTGCTTTTTACACAAATGTTTGCCCCGACTGGGGATCGAACCCAGGACCCGCCGATCAAGAGGCAGCGTCACTACCACTCGACCAAACCGGCCGTCAAAAAGAAAGTATGGTCGAGTATGTGACAAAAAATTTCATGATTTTTTTAGTTTCCAAGCAATTTATAGGTAGACAATCTAGCATTGTCAAATCCATAATATCGTAATTTTTCTTTGTGAGATTTTTTAATTGTCTCAATTTTTTTCTCATTGACGAACTTTTTATAATAGCTTTTAATGCAACATAACCTAACTGAACCAAAAAAAACATAACTTCACTTAAAGTTTCGTTAAATCGAAATTTAACTGGCCAAATTGTAAAGTATATGGGTACCTAGGTACAAAAAAAATTGTTAAGTCGCAGGAGATTATAATTTCACTATTAAAACTGTAATATTACTGTTTTTACAATGTTCCGGTGACATACATACCCGTTAGTTTGAGTGTATATTTTTAGAGTTTCGCTGTACATTGCGCAGCACCAAAGGAAGGAAACATCGAAAACACCTTTTGAGGTTATTGTGTTATTATTTTTTTGAAACAAAATTTTACTTACCCACAGTTAACTTGGTAATTGTCTGTATAAATACCACTATTGCTCTAAACATTAACCAATGCTGCATTAAACTGTAAAAAAATAAAAATTAACAAAGCGCTAAAAAAATTAAAGCAAAACAAAATGCTACGTTTTTAAAAATAATGGGTTCGCTCTTGACCACAAGCTATATTAAAAGTTAAATAAAAAATAAAAATATTAAAGTTAAATTAAATTAAATATATATATATATATATATAATTTAATATAATTAAATTATATTAAAGTTGGGATAGATTGTGGTCAAGAGCGAACCCTTCATTAATAAATAAATTAAAAAAACTCAAAAGGCTAAGATGCGATCGAGAAGTTGGCTAACCCATTAGGAGCTTATTTACTCAAAAAACTTTCAGTATAATAAGGTCACCATGCTCAAAGTTATCTATCTTGCCATGAAAAAAATAAATATAAAACCGGCCAGAAGCTAGAAGAACCGCGCAGTGAAGGGTTCCGTAGTTTAAAAAATTTATAAGAAAAGATTTTACCGTTAATATACCATTAATTTGAAAAGTCAACTTAGCTGTGATAGTTTTCGTTTTCTCTGAATTTATACATATTTCTAAAATCAAAGGTTTAACATATAATCAAGTAAACTACTGACTATAAGTGAGTATTTTAATTAATTTATCTAAAAAACCGGCCAAAAGCGTGTCGAGACAGTTAAATGAAAAACTAGATTTTATTACTTGATTGACCATTACTTGTTATAGACCCCGGGCCAGGCATTTTTTAGTCAGTCATTTCCTCTCGGGCGATAACTTGTAAAATGCTTCAGATAGATCATCCTTCCATGCTGAACTGGGAGTGAAAGAAAAACTTAGAATGTGCCAGCTACCCACTCTTCCTAGGTACACTAAAAGTCTGTAAGTGGGATGCGAGAGTTTTGCTGTATAATAGGTGAAAGGCTGACCACCTCTCACCATTATACAACTTGTTCCATCTGATAACCCTTACCATTTCTGTCAAACGTGGCATCTAGTGGTTCTCGAACCACTGATGCTCTGCCTACCTCTTTAGGGATTATAGGCGTGAGCGTATGTATGTATGTATGTAGATTTATCATGAAGCTCTATGAACGTTTGCTGCGGCTCTGTGGGTGGGTTAAGCAACAGTAGGCTTCCATTCATGTTGAAAAAATACATTTTATCTGTTTAGGTGGTGATGTCACAGTTAAAACCCATTTTTCGTTAGAACTCGTTTTCCCTAGTTAAAATTAGTTATTACTTAATGCCTTTGTTAAAACTAGAAATAATAAGTTAAAACTAGAATTTACCACTGACATATTTGATTTTCAGATAAAACTAGTTGTCACATCGAGCTATAGTTAAAACTAGCTATAGTTAAAACTCCCCCCCCCCCGCGCAGATTATATCGGGGCAGAAACTGTAGGTTAGGTTAGGTTAGAACTGCGACCCCCAACGCACGAGCCGAGCGAGCGAAGCGAGCGTGCCGCAGCAGCGGCCGGCGAAGTGCCAGAAAAGACTTTGGTTGCGTTAAACGGTAAGCACAACAACAACATAACCCACAACATAACCTCAAGCCAATCAGAATAAGGTATGATGAACTCTAACCTCGGTCGGAACAGTTTTAACTGACTCGCTTCGGGAAAACGCGTTTTGTCTTGCAGAAACTAGTTTTAACTGATATTTGATTCAGACATTAGTCAATTCTAGTATTAACAAAGGCATTAAGTAAAAACTAGTTCTAACTAGGAAAAACGCGTTCTATCTACTAACTAGTTTTAACTGTAACAGTGATATTGAGAACTATTTAATTTTCATATATTTGCTGACAACAACCTCGACCAGCAGCGCCTCCACCAACCGAACGTGAATTTGCAAACTACCCAGCAACTGGAAATTCAGTTGGCGATGGCTCCACCAGTCAAAGCAGTCGTCATTTCATGTATGAAATTTGGATAGTTCTCAATTTCGCCACCTGAACGGATAAAATGGCGACAGTCATATGAACATGTATTTTTTTATAATTTTTTCAGTCAATTCCTCTCAACTGACAATTTATCAGATGACAATTTATATGATATTGTGAGTAAATAAACTCGTCAACTGGGTGTATCTCTGTGAGAAGATCGTCTGCTGAAGCTCTGAAGGGTGTAACGCAGGAGCATCTATCGCCTGTTTAAATAAACTTGCTGACGATTTTTCCCCCGGCAGATTGCCAGCTGTTTTTTTTATTACTTACAGGATGATATTAACTATCAGCTTACACCGTTTTATCCGGAAGGAAGTGACATATCTACAATTATTCGACATAGCTTCATGCTCTAACTGAATTATGTAATCCTTTTGTAATGTTTTTGTGTCTGAGAAAAATTACTACGGAATTTTAAGTTATTAGAATGAGATTAGACCTATTACGCCGTACCTACTCTTACAAACTATACTACACTACACCAAACTGTAAAACAAATGTTTTATGGAGAAGGGCTCTCAATTTCAATTTTTATTAATTTCATGATTTCCCTAGGGGTTTCACGATTTTCCTAGTAAGATTATGTGTAATCGCAATATCGGAGATAGCATCATTTCCCTAGGACATTTAGAACTTTAGGAATCCGCTATCACTGTACTATCATCGCTATCACCTAGTTTAATATCTTGTAAATTTTAAAGTTTTATGAATATTTTTAAAATATAGTTACAAGTAACTGCACCGTATCACTATCACCAAATTGATAGCCAAGTTGGTAATGAGCCCTTGTAACCGGTGGGTTTCGGGTTCAAATCCTGGTGCGGGCCTTTTCGAATTTATTAACGGATTTTTCATTAATTATCTCTGTGGTCACCGGTGAAGAAAAACATCGTGATGAAAGCCGCACTTCTAAGAAAATTTGTTTTCGCGCGGTCTATCAACCCGCATTGAGCTAGCGTGTGGACTGTGGCTTAAATCTCCTTCGTGATCCTCGTTGGGCACCTATATAGGATAAAAAATATATATTTTCAAGTCACCTTGATTCTGGGTTTCGTCGATAGTCTTTAAAATATACAGGGATTTGTATTTCTTCTGGTTTTTCATCTGATGCAGGCGCATTGTCAACTATTTCGCCTTCAGATGCTGCATGAAATATTTCTTCCCGTAATTTTTTCTGATACTGATGAAAAATTATTTATGTTAATTTCCACATTATTTGATGTTGTAGCGGCAAAATAAATACATCATCAATGAATTTCATGTGTCTAACTATCACGATTCATGAGATACAGCCTAGTGACAGACGAACAGACAGACTGACAGCGGAATCTTAGTAATAGACTCCCGTTTTTACTCTTTGGGTACGGAACCCTAAAAAAACATTTTACAAAGTGATCGTTTGGGGCCTGAAAAGTGACTTAGGCTGCTTTTACAATAATTAAGAATAATAATTTGTTTTATTTGCCAACAAAACAAAGCAAGGAATACGGACAAGTAAAGAATATAATTTCACGCGAACAAAATTACGAGTTGTAAGCTAGTATATTGAGCGAGTGAGCGCGAAGTGCAAGCAAAGAGTCTCTGTTTCAGCTTGGGTAAAAATTATTTCGTATCTTCGGAGTTTTTCCTCTACAGGTCGCATTTGTCCACCGATGCTCCGCTTCCGGTTTCGGTTCTTGTTTGTTTGTTGTTTGTCTAATACTATGTTACGCTGTTTTATCCCAATTAAATAAAGTATCAATCAAATATTTGAAACAGGATCTATAATTTTATGGAATTTTCGTCAACAAGTCATTTCAAAAATGTTTGACTTGTAATGTAATATCTACAACTCACAGATTCACTAGAAATATTTTTAACAAAACTCACACTTCTGTGTTTCTTTACATATGCTACAAACATGCGATCAAATAGTGGCCTTATTTCAGCTTGGCATTGCTTGACATATTCATATTCCTCCGGAAAATTTTGTAAAATACGGAAAAACTCTGTCACTTTCAAATAGAGAATCTGAAATAATTTTAAATATTATTTTAAATGGAAATAGGTAGTTATTTGTAATAAAATATTATTTATGTCTATCTAATGGAACATTTTCTGTATTGGCAACCGCAAAGTAGTGTGACGAAATCGAAGACTCACAGAGAATTTTGCCATTTTGCTGAAATAGGTATTGAATTTGAGTTTTATTTTTTATTAGAATATAAAAATACTTTTGAAGATACTAAAATATTTTTGAGTAAACTATTTTGTTTCAAAATAGTTCAGCTCTCAATTTCAAGTAAACCTTTTGATAATCATCAAGGAGTCTTGTTATCATGTTCTATAGAACTATTTTGAGGAAAGGCGACATTAAATGTTCCATGGAAATCTTTAGAGGTTTTTTCCTTACTATCCTGGTGAAGTCTGGGTCTTTAGAACACATGAAAACTACCCGTAAATTTGGTATTTTACCTCAATGTCACTGGAAGCCGTAAAAGTTCTAAGTGAGGCTCTTGCAAGAACTATCGATAACAGAGCAAGAGAAAACCCTGGCATTATCGTCGTATGTACTGTTTTGTTCTCGTCACTTTGATATTCGCATTTAAGGGTTCCCTGCAAATATAAACTATTTCGTAAATTGTTTTTACATTGCAGAGCTTCATTATTTCATATATATTTTTTTATTATAAGATGGGTTAACTCTTGACCTCAATCTTGACCATAAGGTCAAAGATGAGGTCGACGATGGAGCGAGTTAACCCAGAAAATGCCTATAAAGGCACTGGTACTCCTACGCACCGACGGAACACAGCAAGCTGTTTGGCGTCGGACTTCGGTAAGAGGGTGGTCGCGAACCAGACGGCCCTTTACAGAGCCTACCATACCGCATGAGACCATAGGACGACACCTCAGATTCAGAAAAAAATGAAGTGTCGTTGCCTGGGATAGATTACTAGGAGGCAGGTCTCATTTGTGTTTCCTTAGTCGCCTCTTAAGACACCCACGGAAAGAGATGGGGTGGTGTTATTCTCGACCGATCACGACACGGTTATTTATTTATTTGACTTAAAATAGTACAAAAGGTCTTTTATTAATTACGCTTCTCATTTCCAACCTTGTGTACAACAAAGGGCCTGTATTCATGAAGGCGTCTCAAGTATCAATTTGAACTCAAACATTCAAGACTAGATTTGAGTTCAAATCAAACGTTAAGCATTGATCTTATTCAAGAAAGCATTTCAAGTTGAATTATATCAGCTGTCAGCTGAAACTCTGACTCATGCAGTGTTGCAAATGTAGCATTTTTTATGCTAAAGGCAGATTTTCTTTCCGTTTAGAAGAATATTTTCTCAATTAGCATATATCATATTTTGTTAGCATATTAATATATGAAAAATCTATTTTAAATTAATATGGCACGAATTTTTTTTAGTTTAATAAAATCTAAAGATGAAACGAACAACTTCGTCTGTTCCGAGACTTCTAGTTCTAGGGGATTTTCCTTCCATAATTGTTTTTATTTTTGATTATGTAGATACCTATGACATATGATTCAGACTCTCAGGCCCGCATTATTAGAAAGAGTCTCGACTCTTGATCTATACTTAAGTATTGATTATCTTTTTCTCTCACTATCAAAATGATAAAGACGACTGCTAATTAAGTAAAGATCAGAGACTGAGTCGCGTTCTGTGATTCGGACTCAGTCTTCTACTTCTATGTCTACAGTTACGTTGATTAAGATCAAGATGGACTGTTTATTGGAAAACTTGGAATAGGTGATTCCAAGTTTCCAAATAAACAGTCAAGTTTTCAAATAATATAATCCGAATAGTCTTTATTTTCATCTGAGAGTCTAAATCATATGTCTCCAGTCACTTTTACTGTTGATTTGATAAATTAAATTAGCATATTTTTATTGTAGCACTTTATCCAATATATGTATACAATTCAATAAAAAACTAGCATAATTATGTTTGGCATTTTTTATGTAGCACTTTAGCATATTTCGTATCGGTCTAGTTGCCAACACTTTACTCATGTAAACAAAGATCGGCCAAAAGGACTAGCTTCCAGGCCAGAAAATAATAATAAAAAAAAAAAGTAAACAAAGATCAGAACGACATCTGCTGAGAGACATTATAAAATCTCACCTGAATGTCACTCAGACGATGTCACTCTGTGGAACTGAAGCTCGATTCAAGACTGAGATGCCTTCATGAATACGGGCCTAAGGCCTTAGGCCCGTATTCATGAAGGCATCTCAAGTGTCAATTGGAACTCAAAAATTCAAGACTAGATTTGAGATCAAATTATATCTTAAGCATTGATCTTATTCAAGAAAGCATTTCAAGTTGAAATATGTCAGCTGTCAACTGAAACTCTGACTCATGCAGTGTTGCCGATTTAGCATTTTTTATGCTAAATTTGGCAGATTTTCTTTCCGTTTAGAAGAATATTTTCTGAATTAGAATATAGCATAATTATTTTGTTAGCATATTAATATATGAAAAATAAACATTATCATATTCTATTTTAAATAAATAAAGCACGAAAATTCTATTAGTTTAATAAAATGTAAACATGAAACGAACAACTGCGTCTGTTCCTAGATTTCTAGGGGATTTCTCTCCCATAATTGTTTTTATTTTTGATTATGTAGATACCTATGACATATGATTCAGACTCCCAGGCCCGCATTATTAGAAGGAGACTCGACTCTTGATCTATACTTAAGTATTTATTGTCTCTTTCTCTCACTATCAACATGACAAAGACTTAAGTAACATGACTAAAGTATAGTTCAGAGTCTGAGTCGCGTTCTGTGATTCGGACCTCAGTCTTCTACTTCTATGTCTTCAGTTATGTTGATTAAGATGAAGATGGACTGTTTATTAGAAAACTTGGAGTAGGTGATTCCAAGTTTCCAAATAAACAGTCAAGTTTTCAAATAATATAATCCGAATAATCTTTATCTTCATCTGGGAGTCTGAATCATAATGTCTCCGGTCACTTTTACTGTTGATTTAAATTTAAATTAAATTAGCATTTTATTTTAACAGTTTATACAATATATGTATAAAATTCAATAAAAAAAACTAGCATACATTTGTCAGTTTTTAAATAGCACTTTAGCATATTTCGTATCAGTCTAGTTGACAACACAGGACTCATGTATAAACTCAAAAAAAAAAAACATCTGCCGAGTGACATTATAAAATGTCACCGAATGTCACTCAGCAGATATCAGTGCAACTGAAGCTAGATTCACGACTGAGACGCCTTCATGAATACGGGCCTAAGGCCCGTATTACAGAAGGAGACTTAAGTCTTGATTTATACTTAAGTATTGATTGTCTCTTTCTCTCACTATCAAAATGACAAAGACGACTGCTACTCAAGTATAGATCAGAGTCTGAGTAGTCTAATACATTTATAATCTTAATTCAATGCTTTCTGTAATTTATAGGTGTAAATAAGTATTTCGTTATATCTGGTATATTAAGAGAGTTAGCATTGTTATCATTTTATTTGACGGCCGGTTTGATCGAGTGGTAGTGGCGCTGCCTCTCGGTGGGTACTGGGTTCGATTCCCAGTTGGGGCAAACATTTGTTTAAAAAGCAAATGTGTGTTCTAGGATCATGGGTGTTCTTGTCTGTCTTTATATTATGTGTGTTCCAATTCCAAGGGACCCACGACACAAGGGAAAACTTACTGTGGGCCTTTGAGTGTATAACGTTTATTTTATTTTTATTCCTTTCTAGCTATCCGCCCGCGACTTCGTTCCTGTGGGAATTGTCCCGGTGGATTTGCGCTTAGCAACATTAATTTTTATTTATACAGGGCTTTAGGTAAATCTCTTTATACCTCTCGGGTGGTTAATCGGTCCATAGAACTGAATAACTTTCCCCAATAATAGGTCAAAATTATAAGCATCAGCCAACAGGGTCATCCTACAATGGATCAAGGGGCATAGTGGATCTATGGGTAACGACGCAGCCGACATCTTGGCGAGAAAGGGATCAGATACTAATGTGGCAGGCCCTGTGCCAATTATCCCAATTCCCTTTAGCCAATTTCGTGCTTGGATTCGCAATCGAACCCGTTCACAACACATCGACAGATGGGACAGTACAACCACCTGTCGGCAGTCAAAGGAGGCCCTAACCGAACCTATATCGCGAATTACGCGAAGACTGCTGGATCTAAACAGAACAAACTTACGAATAATGGTGGGTACCCTCACGGGCCACTGTGCTTTAAACAAGCACCTATTCGTTCTAAACGTCACCAACAGCCCCCTTTGTAGGGCTGCCTAGAGGCTGATGAAACAGTTGCCCACGTAATCCTGGAATGCGTGGGAGTGGCGAACCAACGGGTAAAAATCCTACCAGAAATTAGGTCGCTTCGTGAAGCCTGTGAATTCCCCAGGAGGATTCTGAGCTTCTGGTCGGAGCTGAGGTGGCTGGAATAGCCACCGACCCACACGCATAAAGGGCCACTCTAGAAACGGGAGCCCTTGTCAACTATCAACTATCAACTAATAGGTGAAAATACAAAAAAAAAATTGAGTTCCCATACAAACTTCATCAGCATATAGGTAGCGAATTTTGTATGGGAGATCAAAAATTTTTTTCATATTTTGACTTATGTTCCTTGGGGAAAGTTGTTCAGTTTCAGGGACTGATTTCTTTTTTGTTATAAGATTGGTTAACTCTTGATCTCAATCTTGACCATAAGGTCAAAAATGAGGTTAACGATGGAGCGAGTTAACCCAGAAAATGCCTATAAAGGCACTGGTACTTCCACGCACCGACGGAACACAGCAAGCTGTTTGGAGTCGGACTTCGGTAGGAGGGTGGTCGCGAACCAGACGGCCCTTTACAGAGCCTACCACACCGCATGAGACCATAGGACGACACCTCAGATTCAGAAAAAAATGAAGTGTCGTTGCCTGGGATGGATTACTATGAAGCAGGTCTCATTTGTGTTTCCTTAGTCGCCTCTTACGACACCCACGGAAAGAGATGGGGTGGTGTTATTCTCAACCGATCACCACACGGGTACCACACTTGTGTTGTTAATAACTTAGCACCCGAGTGGTTGAAAGAGATTTAGCTAAAGTCCTGTATAGATTATGGCTGTACTGTATAGTGTTACGATATGTTATGTAGCCTAAAATCACTTGTGGCGTAAGTAATTTCAGAAATAAAAAAAATACTTAAACTAATCAGCAAATAGACAGTCTTGATTGCTACAATCAATATATTATAACTTAAAGCTTAGTTTTCATTTTTATAATGAATCATAAACGGTATGAAAAAAGTAGATTATATTTAATAAAATGTATGATGTTCAACGTTTTACAAAGCGGTAGCCGAGGATATATTAAATCTAAATTTTAATATATCCTCGGCTACCGCTTTGTAAAACGTTGAACGATAATTATGTGTAACTGGAACCCCTTAAAACCTTCATATAAAAAATAAATAAATAGTAAACATGTATTTAATCAGAAAAAAAGAGACAGTAAATTAAACAGTGCTTCATGGTACCCACACTAGGATTCCCTGTGTCGTGGGTTACCAGGCTCATTCCCTCAGTTCAACATCATTATAGAAAAATTTAGAACATGTTTTAAAAAATAAAATTAGTTTCACCATCTGTATGCGTGTATTTGTGTGTGTGTGTGTGTGTGTGTGTGTGTGTGTGTGTGTATGTGAGTGTGTGTGTATGTGAGTGTGCTTGTGTGTGTGAGTGAGTGTTTGTGTGCGTGAGTGTGAGATTTTTTTTTTAGGGTTCAACTAGCTTTAAGTTATAATATATTGATTGTAACATTCAAGACTGTCTATTTGCTGATTAGTTTAAGTATTTTTTATTATTTCTGAAATAACTTACGCCACAAGTGATTTTAGGCTACATAACATATCGTAACACTATACAGTACAGCCATAATCTATACAGGGCTTCAGCTTAATCTCTTTCAACCACTCGGGTGCTAATTCATTTGCTCTGATCAAACATTTGGCTTTCCGTGTTCCTTCACTTTCTCAGCGTACTGTTAATCCCCATAAAATTTTTGTTACTGCCAACTGTAAAACTGATGCCGGTGTACGTTCTCCGTTTAGACGTATTGCTTCTGGCTGCAGTGACAGATTCACACACGTTGATATTTTCGTTTTGTCTATCAACGAGTTTAAGAGTTCAATCCGCAGGGACTTGATAATGTTGGAACAACAGAATGTTTAAATGTTTAACTTCAAGTAGTTCTTTAGTTACTGAGCTATGTTTTCCTTCTATTATGTAGGATTCTGCAATATAGAGTTTACACATATACATCCATACTACTACTATAAAGATAGCGATGACTGATTGCTTGTTAGTTAATTACTTAGTAGCACTGAGTATACTTGTTTATTTATTTGTAAACATCCACATTTGTTTCTGTTAGCATCTACTTCCTTTTTTTTACTTAACCTGTGAATAGTGTTGTTGGTTGTGTATAATTTAGCCTTTAATTGTAAGACTGTCTTATATCAACTTCTGTACAGAGCTGTTTTCTATTCCTAATAATAAAAAAAAAAAAAATATTAACAACACAAGTGTGGTACCCGTGAGGTGATCGGTTGAGAATAACATCACCCCATCTCTTTCCGTGGGTGTCGTAAGAGGCGATTAAGGAAACACAAATGAGACCTGCTTCCTAGTAATCCATCCCAGGCAACGACACTTCATTTTTTTCTGAATCTGAGGTGTCGTCCTATGGTCTCATGCGGTGTGGTAGGCTCTGTAAAGGGCCGTCTGGTTCGCGACCACCCTCCTACCGAAGTCCGACGCCAAACAGCTTGCTGTGTTCCGTCGGTGCGTGGGAGTACCAGTGCCTTTGTAGGCATTTTCTGGGTTAACTCGATACATCGTTAACCTCATTTTTGACCTTATGGTCAAGATTGAGGTCAAGAGTTAACCAATCTTATAACAAAAAAGAAATCAGTCCCTGAAACTGAACAACAAAATACAAAAAAATATTTTTGATTTCCCATACAAAATTCGCTACCTATATGCTGATGAAGTTTGTATGGGAACTCAATTTTTTATTTTTATTTTGACCTATTATTGGGGAAAGTTATTCAGTTCCATGGACCGATTAACCACCCGAGAGGTATAAAGAGATTTACCTAAAGCCCTGTATAAATAAAAATTAATGTTGCTAAGCGCAAATCCACCGGGACAATTCCCACGGGAACGAAGTCGTGGGCGGATAGCTAGAAAGGAATAAAAATAAAATAAACGTTACACACTCAAAGGCCCACAGTAAGGTTTTCCCTTGTGTCGTGGGTCCCTTGGAATTGGAACACACATAATATAAAGACAGACAAGAACACCCATGATCCTAGAACACACATTTGCTTTTTACACAAATATTTGCCCCAACTGGGAATCGAACCCAGTACCCACCGAGAGGCAGCGCCACTACCACTCGATCAAACCGGCCGTCAAATAAAATGATAACAATGCTAACTCTCTAAATATACCAGATTTTACAAAATACTTATTTACACCTATAAATTACAGAAAGCATTGAATTAAGATTATAAATGTATTAGATTACTCAGACTCTGATCTATACTTGAGTAGCAGTTGTGTTTATCATTTTGATAGTGAGAGAAAGAGACAATCAATACTTAAGTATTAATCAAGACTTGAGTCTCCTTCTGTAATACGGGCCTTAGGCCCATATCCACGAAGGCGTCTCAGTCGTGAATCTAGCTTCAGTTGCACTGATATCAATCAATCAATCAATTTTGAGATGTGGCGTTTCCATATGTGCTGAGTGACATTCAGGTGACATTTTATAATGTCACTCAGCAGATCTTTGTTTCTTTTTTTTTTGGAGTTTATACATGAGTCCAGTGTTGTCAACTAGACTGATACGAAATATGCTTAAGTGCTATTTAAAAACTGACAAATGTATGCTAGTTTTTTTTTATTGAATTTTATACATATATTGTATAAACTGTTAAAATAAAATGCTAATTTAATTTAAATTTAAATCAACAGTAAAAGTGACCGGAGACATTATGATTCAGACTCAGATGAAGATAAAGATTATTCGGATTATATTATTTGAAAACTTGACTGTTTATTTGGAAACTTGGAATCACCTACTCCAAGTTTTTTAATAAACAGTCCATCTTGATCTTAATCAACGTAAATGAAGACATAGAAGTAGAAGACTGAGGTCCAAATCACAGAACGCGACTCAGACTCTGAACTATACTTAAGTCATGTTACTTAAGTCTTTGTCATGTTGATAGTGAGAGAAAGATACAATCAATACTTAAGTATAGATCAAGAGTCGAGTCTCTTTCTAATAATGCGAGCCTGGGAGTCTGAATCATATGCCATAGGTATTGTAGCGAGGTTGTATACCTCGCGCGTTATCCGTCTACTTGTAAAGCCTTTTGATAGCTATTTTGTAATTAAAAGGAATTGGCTTCCTTTTCGTGGCCTATGCTGATATTTTGACACAGTCTTCTCGTAGCTTCAATCCAGAATAGTTCTTTCATTTTAATAAATATTTCAAAGTGAATCTTGACCCTCATTGTCCTCCCGGCTACCCCTCTCGTTATATGGTGGAGGCGCCGGGTATAGATAATAATTAATAATTTTAAAAATATACCCTTACGTGTTTTTCAGATTCCTAACGATTATAATACTAATGAGAACTATACTAATGTCAAGAATACTGTCGAAACTTTTAAAGGACCTGTGATATTAAATTTGTGCTATTCAGAGGACCAAGGAAAATCAGTATCGTATTTTTCATATTTATTTAATCAATTTTAATTAAATTCTATATTTAATTTAAAGATTGAATCCTGTACACAATTTGACGGATTCAATGCTGATTGTTCAGACTTTTTAAGACAATTTGAAATAGTGGCCGCCATCAACAATTGGGACGATAAAACTCAAACTATTGCAATCGGCGCCTACCTTGAAGGCTCGGCCCTCTCTTTTTTTTAAAGAATTTATCAAAGTAATTTAACGTTTCTCGAAATTAAAAACAAATTCATTAGCGAATTTGATTTCGCAAGAGATTATGCAGCTGATTTTTACGCCGCAAAGCAGAAATATGAAGAATCAATTCTGAATTATTTTTATAGATTAGATGAGTTAGCCGCCAAGGCATCCATTTTAAACGATGAGATTTTTATTAAAAGATTTATCAGTAGCTGTCATATTTATTATAAAAAGAATCTATCATTCCACTTGTACGAAAATAAGAACATGTTAAAAAAAATCATTATGCAACATGAATCTTTCTTTAATAAGCTCGATGGAACAGTCAATCTACCGATAAAACAAACAAACAAACACTCTTGCTTCTTCGAGTACGGTCGATCCACGTCAACGCTCAGCGTATCCTCAGAAATCAGGTGGTGATGCACAAACTTCTCTTTCACTGAGGAAGGTTGCAAACTTCGAAAACTTTCGAACACCGACTACTGCAGATACTCAACAGGACACGCCGTCTCCGAATCGTCAGCCACGTAACTCACGAGCGGAAGTTCATATGATCCGAGCAACTTCGACGACTCATCAAAGTGATGAAAACCCATGTATCCAACCACCTCATATTTTAGTTGAGATACGAGGAAGACAGACACCAGTCCTTCTGGACACTGGAGCTTCTATATCCGTTATTTCTTCAGCTTTTGTTACTCAGTTTGAAGATGTAACAATCTCCGATCCCCCGACTGATGTGGTTGTCAAATCTGTGGTAGGAGATTCACTGCGGCTACGTGGAATTTGTAGAATTCATTTCTTAATATCTCGCGTGTTATATGTGCACGATTTTATAGTTTTAGATCAGCTAACTCCTGAAATAATATTGGGTCAGGAATTTTTGATCAAAAATAACGCTATTATTGATTTCAAAAACAATGTAGTGACATTTGACAAATGTAAAAGTTTGTTTTTAGCGAATTCTCATTCTAAAAAGAATGTATCTAATAAAAAGTATTTGATAAAAGACTGCATTCGTTTATCAGATGGACTTAAACAAGCTCCATCGATCATAGACATAGATAAAAGGCCATCGACAGATAGTTTGATTGCCAAACGTAATGTCAGACGTATTGATAAAGTTTTTTTTTCAAAGAATCAGAATATTTTTAGTATTAATGATGAAAAATGTAGTAATTTATCCCCTTTAAAGTGGAAGGAGAGAAAGAAGGTAGTTTTATATAATGGTCGGTCAAACCAAAATGTAAATGTTAACCGTTCGGTAGTTGATTCGCGTAAGTTGTCGAGTCATCATTTTCTATTAAATGTTTCGTCAGAGATTAGAAAATCTCGACCCGTTCAGAAGTTAGAAACCACTAGACAGAGATCTAAAGTAAGAAAATTCAGTGATTTTACCCAAAAATGGAACACTAGACAAACAATGACGAGTTATTTTTTGGGATCCAATGTTACCCAGCGGGTCCCGTGTAATGACTATTTAATTAGGGAAAATAATCAAAGAAAGTTCTTTGCTGTTCATCGTAGCAGATTGAAACCTTTTATATGGTGATTCTAGTTTTTAAATAATTCAGGAACTTTCATTCTCTCTTCTAGTTTTAGTTATATCTAATATATTCTTATTTTTAGTAGATATAGTATGGACTTAACCTTATGGATTCTTTTTGTAAATAAGTATTGGTACTCAAAGTATCCTGGATTAGTTAGGTACCAATATTCTATATAGGGTTTATTGGATTAGTTAGGTTAGAGGATTAGTTTGTTTAATTTAATTTAGTGTTTCAGGTAACCACTACCCGGAGATGAGAGACCGTCAAAGACCGAAAACGAACCTTATTAAGATGATCAATTCCGAATAGTTTTATAGTAAAAGTATTAATGTCTACCGTTTTTTATGTGATTGTTATCTAGCGCAGGACATGATCGTGATACAGAGTCGTTCTCGCTCTTAGTCAGCAAACTCATTTAAACCCATAGGGCCTGAGGTGTCCGCGTAGGACATAAACGACGAGGGGGGAGGATCTCCGTTCACGATCACTCAGAATAACTTAGAACTAAATTCTTTTATATTGATATCATGTCTATTTGGCTCATAGGAATTAGATTTTACTTTTTTCAAAATTTACTTTAAATGTCAGTTCGGGTTAAAGTTAGGCAGTGGGTTAACCGATTGTCGCTTTCTTTTGCTGGCGTTTTGGGAGCGAGGGTTCGAAGGATGGAATCGTCAGTTTGTATTTTGGGTATATCTTTTTTTTAAAGGATCCTTCAAGCCGGTCTTGAGGAAAAGACTTGCTCGGTCCCGCTGTGGTGTGTCATCGTGGCCCGCCCGCAGGTAGGTTAGGGCGAAGCTGCGAGACTTCTGAAATTTTCTCGCTTCACGAGAAAATTTATCCTCACCGGGAGGGATGTAGCGAGGTTGTATACCTCGCGCGTTATCCGTCTACTTGTAAAGCCTTTTGATAGCTATTTTGTAATTAAAAGGAATTGGCTTCCTTTTCGTGGCCTATGCTGATATTTTGACACAGTCTTCTCGTAGCTTCAATCCAGAATAGTTCTTTCATTTTAATAAATATTTCAAAGTGAATCTTGACCCTCATTGTCCTCCCGGCTACCCCTCTCGTTATAGTATCTACATAATCAAAAAGAAAAACAATTATGGGAGAGAAATCCCCTAGAAATCTAGGAACAGACGCAGTTGTTCGTTTCATGTTTACATTTTATTAAGCTAATAGAATTTTCGTGCTATATTTATTTAAAATAGAATATGATAATGTTTATTTTTTATATTAGTAGAAGATCCGAACCTAAATCGACCTTCACCGAGCTGATAATAGAACGAAATATATTTTATCATGAATTTAGTATATTAGAAAACATATTAAAAATGGGTTCGCTAAAAAAATTCTGGGCAGACTATTTTTAATTATTTTTCGAAAAATGATTTTTAATTAAATGTTGCAACATCAGGATAATAAAAAAAAATTGTCCTGACTGAAAGTATAAAACGTATAGAATGTGCAGCCGTTGGGTTGTCTACTATTTACCTGGGCGAACTACTGGGTTGTCAGGTAAACACAGGTATATCGATGCCAGTTACTTTCACTGGATTGGATAATTAAAAAAATTGTATATCCTCATAAGCGCTGTTTAATTGCGAACACGTTGATATAGGGTTGTCTGCGAAAATTCCGGTCCTATTAGGGGTTTGCGAATTTTAAAGATTTTAATTTCAACGCGCGTGGAAGTGTGTGACAGAGAGATCCGAGGTAAGTATACTGTGTAATACATAAAGGACCCAACATCGCAGTCGCTTGTGATGGGACCCTGAATAGTAGAAAGTGCGCATGCTCGGTGTGTAAACTATGGAGGGTAGAGGTACCTCTACTACCCTTCATATAGTAAACAGTGCGTGTTATTTTGGAGCAACTGATATTTAAGTAGCAAAAAATAATAATTAATTAATTACATAATAATTAAATATATTTAATATAATACTAATATATAAAAACAATATAATATCAATATATTGCGTTATAACCATAATAATATATCTATAATCTATAATAGACAATAAAAATATCAATTACTTACTTTGAAATTTTTTTGCTCTTTCTGGAAATAGAAACAAAGTGGACCGCCAAAAATTTAAATTAAGAAATAACAAAAAAGATAGACTAGACATCTTGTATTACGATTTAAAATTTTATTAAAAAACAGTATAAATACAAAAATAATATTAATGAAAAATAAATTCTAATAAATATTTTCTATTCAATATCAGATTCATAAGAAGTATCATTTTGACTCTCGAATTCGTCTGATTCATTAGATTCTTCCTCATTTGCTTCCATTTCGACAATGTCCTGGATTTTCAAAGGAGTTTGATCTCCGATAAAACCTGTTGGTTTTAAGAAATCATCAAAATGCCAACCATAGTTTTCAGGATTTGACTTCGCACATGTAGAATCAGTTGCATTAAGCCACATAGAATTTACATATATTGTTCTTAAAATTTTTTGTAGTAGGGAAATCCAACATGGCGGTATAAAGTTGGAGTCAAAACTTTTAATCTTCTTTAAAAATTGTTCGCTGTCTTCTTTTGCGCCGTACTTCTTCATAAAAATACGAATTCTCGTATCATTAACTGACTGGCAGTGATTCACGCCATACATTTTTGCTGTAAACTCTTGAACAGCATTTATTTTTTCATTGATGAAAATATTAGGTACGAGTACTTTGTGATAATGATGAGAAGAAGCGAAATCTCTTATTAAATAAAACTAAGTCTGGTTTGTTCAAACACTCGGTTCGACTCGAATTTTTCTTTTTTTGGACCTATGTTCCTTGGGGACTTTTTCAGTTTAGTATCCTTAATTTTCACTTTATAAATTTAATGATACCTAATAGTTTTAGTTATTTACTGTTATGTAAATACTTTTTACTTTGTCTTATTTTACAGTCATCATAATTATGCAATACAGAACGTATAAGATACGGCAACATAGAAAATAAACATAAAACGTAATGTACCAATTTTAAATACAGGATATTTAGGAGAGTTGGTGATATTTTTCAACTAGGGACTCTTAGAGTTGGTATTTAAAGTTGTCAGAGAACAGAATCATTGTAAGAATATTGATATTCCAACAATATACTCTCTGTCACACACTTCCACGCGCGTTGAAATTAAAATCTTTAAAATTCGCAAACCCCTAATAGGACCGGAATTTTCGCAGACAACCCTATATCAACGTGTTCGCAATTAAACAGCGCTTATGATGATATACAATTTTTTTAATTATCCAATCCAGTGAAAGTAACTGGCATCGATATACCTGTGTTTACCTGACAACCCAGTAGTTCGCCCAGGTAAATAGTAGACAACCCAACGGCTGCACATTCTATACGTTTTATACTTTCAGTCAGGACAATTTTTTTTTATTATCCTGATGTTGCAACATTTAATTAAAA
Source organism: Aproaerema taeniolella (assembly GCA_949987775.1). Lineage (NCBI taxonomy): Eukaryota > Metazoa > Arthropoda > Insecta > Lepidoptera > Gelechiidae > Aproaerema > Aproaerema taeniolella. The sequence goes on along the minus strand of OX465254.1, from coordinate 14,760,447 downwards.
ATCATTTTTCGAAAAATAATTAAAAATAGTCTGCCCAGGATTTTTTTAGCGAACCCATTTTTAATATGTTTTCTAATATACTAAATTCATGATAAAATATATTTCGTTCTATTATCAGCTCGGTGAAGGTCGATTTAGGTTCGGATCTTAGACTATATTATGTTAATATGCTAACATATAAAAAATAATCGAACTCAGAACCCGTCGATCAAGTGGCAGCGCCGCTACCATTCGACCAAACCTCTAATCTGCAGTTCGTATATCCGTTGTAGGTGAGTTTTACACGTTCGGCCGTAACTGCTTATTTCATACGAGATTACAGATTCACACAGACGTTTTACAATGCAAATTAATTTTTTGATAAGTTCTTAACATAGTGTTACCAATAATAATTCACTGAAAATATGTTTACTCTCGAAAAATATGCACAAATATTGACGGCCGGTTTGGTCGAGTGGTAGTGACGCTGCCTCTTGATCAGCGGGTCCTGGGTTCGATCCCCAGTCGGGGCAAACATTTGTGTGAAAAGCAGATATTTGTTCTCGGGTCATGGGTGTTTGTGTTTGTCTTTATGTGTGTTCCGAGGGACCCACGACACAAGGGAAAACCTTAGTGTGGGCCTTTGAGTGTGTAGCGTTTATTTATTTATTTATTAAGGAATTAACACTTTTTAACATAATAATATTTTTTGTTGAACATTTTAATTTCAAAAATAGCGGGAAAAACAATTTCTTGTAATAATGAGGCAAAGTTGTAGCAATTTAAATGCAAATTACGCATACAGAAAATATTAAATGTTACATTTGTTTAGGAAAACTGAAATTTGTTAAAAAAAAAATTAACTATAATATTTTACTTCACAAAGAATCAAGATTTGCATCAGAAATAATTGTATTGTTGGACCTAAGAAATTCTTCGTTATTCACTCAGTACTGTTATAAAAACCTAATATATTGACTTGTCAAAAGCCACTCGGTTACTTTTTAATGCGTCATGCATTTTTGTTAAATTTATTTAAAAAAGCTTATTTATAAGCTAATTTTTGCTTACTTTTCATGTTTCTTTTAAAAAATAAAATTTCTTTACTACATCACAGAATAGCCACTGAAGTAAAATCTTGGTATTCCAAATATGGAATACTTGCTGATTGGTTCAAATAGTGTTATTTTCAAAATTACTTACATAACATGTGATTAATGAGGTACGTAAGTAAACGTGCTCTTCATGACCATGTTACGGGGCCATTTCCGAGTACTGTTCTGTAATTAACTTTTATTGTCACACAAAAGTTACGAAACTCCTCAAGAAGTCAATTTGTACTGAATTAGTATTTTTATTTTCATATTATTATAATTATGGTCATAAACGACTCGGTCACAGTTCAACAAGCCAATTAATTCTTTTACAAAAAATCTACATCTGCGCTTTTGCGGCTGTTATTTTTGACGTGACATTGTTTTTTTTAAAGGCTTTTTAGTAAACGAGGATTAGCCATTTATTCCATACCAGCATTCCAGTAGTTTCGGAGCCTATTCATACTATTCAATGCAAACAAACAAACAATCAAATCTCTCCTGTTTATAATATTAGTATAGATAGATAGAACCAGGTTCTTCCGAACCATAAAATAATCAATGACAACGAGTTTTTCAATTTGACACACGTCACTATGCAGTGCAGGAGCAGTTTTTAAATTGACTTGCAGGGTCGCCGTGCCATACAACCGATAAATCGCGTGATGCCAATTTCTCACCCCCGCGCCGCGCTCATAATATTAAAACCGGCCGGTTTGGTCGAATGGTAGCGGCGCTGCCACTTGATCGACGGGTTCTGAGTTCGATTTTCAGTCGGGGCAAACATTTGTGTATAAAGTAGATGTTTATTCCCGGGTCATGGGTGTTTGTGTTTGTCTTTCAGCAAATAAAAAATTATTCTATTCTATATTTATGTATGTTCCAAGTGGCCCGCGATACAAGGGAAAACCTTAGTGTGGGCCTTTGAGTGTGTATCGTTTAAAAAATAATAATACTGCAGTCCCTGTGTCAATAAATGAATAATTATATTAGGTGACTTTAAAATAGTTATGTATTAATTCACACATTAAGGTGTGAATTGTCCACAGAACTGAACAACTTTCCCTAAACAACATAGATGGAAATGAAAACAAAATCGCCTCTCCATACAACTTGAGCGGTCAGCCTGAGAAGTCGATTTTTTTGCATTTGGACTTCTTTAAGAAAGCTGTTCAGTTTAACGTAGAGAATCACTAACTAGTTTAATTTAAAGTCACCCCTAAAAAGTTGTTGATTTATGTTCTCACAAGCTTAAAAACATTTAGTTGTGTAAACACATAACTAACTTATGTGCAGTCTCCAAATAAGATGCAACTTACTTTGGCGAGCCAATTTACATTCTCCATTTGAGAGCCAAACATTATCAGTGTCGTGCCTTTTGGAAGAATCAAGAATTTCGCTTTCTCTGCCAATTCTCGTACAAGTCCGGGTGATGCGAATTTAAACGCTGGTGATTCCCCTATAATTTTTTCAGCTATTTCTCCATGCAACTTCCAATAAACATCATAAGGTTCATCTCTTAATAAATTTGGCTGTATCATGTCTACTCCATTGTAATATTTCCAATGACATTCCAAATACCTAGCAAGGCGCTTCAACAAGTCGGGATGTATTTTCAAACGGATGTAGTGATTCTTTAGTTTTGTCACAAAAAACTGATAATTTGTCACTCCTCTGTATTTTAAGTATAGTGTAGATATGAACTTAAATTCAAGAAATAAATCCATTGTGAAAGTAAACATCTCCATTGGCACCATAAGAAGTGAATCTGCTACAAATACTGGCGCTGTGACAGGCAGCACACGATGTAACACCCAGCTTATTACTATAGAAATCAATCCGAAATAGTTCGAGTCTATGGGTGAGGCACAGTCTGATTTTTCTGGTCTTAATTTTGGGAAACAAAGTCTCCCAAAAAGGTATGATTCTGATATATATGCATCTTTATGTTGGGTATACAAGAACAATATAAATGGTGTAATGTAATAGTAAAGAAAATAAAATTTTACAATGGTTGCAGATACCTCATACACCGGTTGTTTTTTTCTATTCCAACTGAGTATTTTGTACTTATTAGTAAAAATCATGTATGATTTTAACATGCGACAGAATTCTGCGTAAGGAACTAATTCTTCGTTTCCAGTGAAAGACACCACTTTTGGGATTAGTGGAGTTGCCAAAAGGTCCATTATGAAATATTTGTCTTTTAACCGCCTGATCAGTAAGAAAACGAAACTCGAATCGGTTTCGCTGTCCAAAGAGCCAGTGAAACTGCTGACTAAAATATCCGCTATGAAAATAATATCAGAGTAAATATTATAATAAAGGAACCACCATGGTTTTATTTTGTTTATGAGATTAGGTGGATAAATTAATATTACGCTGTAAACAGTGATAAGAGTTATCTGTTGCCAATATTTTATGAATGCAGATTCTGGTGATAATATCCAGGGGAATTCTAATTTCATAAACATTGTTTTTTTTTGGAGTTTAATTTCTTCACACAATACCAATTGGCCAATGTACTTAGGGCAGTGGTATTCTTTTTCCTCCGCAGATAAAGTTAGCTTACTTTTATCTTTAATTGAAGATTTATATTGTTGGAATGCTTTGGCTACCTCCCACCACCGGTGTTTAATCCAATATATGCCTTCATCTTCACATCTGTCCAAACCTAGCACTCTTTCTTTACATTTGTATAAAGATTTTGCATGTTCTATTCTTTCGTTAACCAAATTCATAATCAAGCGGCGATCTTGAGGAAATTTATGCAAAGATTCTAAGATCGCTTTTCTAGTGACAGTAAATACTTCACAATAAGTAAGACACCGCACACCGAACTTCCGACTGATAGGTGGTAAATAGAAGCTTACGTCGCCAAAAATAGTTCCAGATGTCAAAGATAGCAATACAGCAGTACTGTCATCTGGAGATATTAACTGAATAATACCAGTCTTCAAGTAATATGTGCTTGTAAAACAATGAGGCCCTGCAAAAAACCTTTCGTTAGGTTGTTTGTAGCTAATTTTAATATGGGATCCCAGCCAGCGTTTATAAGATTCACTCGTCTTTCTGAATGTAGGACTATGATAGAAAAAAGGCCATACCAAGTCCTGCTCAATATCTTCGCTAAGATACCTGGGTAGTATTAACATTGCTTTAGGCATTGAAGTTATACCACTTCGTTTCGCCCAAATCAAAGAGAAAAAATTTTCAACATCTTTGTATGCCGTTGGACTAGAATTTCTTCGTTTCGTTTCTTCAACAATTCTTTTCATTCGGGGATGAAATACAAGAAGTCGTTTTGAACGTAGCACTGTCTCCGAAAAGGTTTTCGGATTGATGACATAAACAAAAGTCGAATATCCAAACAAGATCATAGCAATCATTATGAAAAACCCTGAGTATGTTAAAGGTATTAGTTCATCGGGTAATTGGTTAAATATAAATGATTGGACAAAACTGAAGGCAAATCCATACAACACCACGTTACTGTGGTTAGATTTCTCCATCTGAAATAAATTAAATTGTTCTGAGAAAGTTTTAAATTACGTCAAGGCCAGGCAACGGATGCTCAAAAAAGGTATAGAAGGAAATGCTTGGAACACAATTTTTGACTTCATAACTTTGTTTGGACTAGTTAGAAGGTGAACATATCAAAAGTCCCTGCCCGTAGCCGTTAAGCCGAGGAGGAAGGGGGGTTTGAAGGTCTCATTTTTTGGTTTTTCGCATATATCTCGGAAACTATGCGCCCTAGCGACATGAGATTTATATTAAATGAAAGATGATTAAAGGATGACGGGCACATTAGTATGGAACTTGGTACTGGCACCAATTGAAATTAATGATACATCGTTAAAAAGTTAATTTTCTGTACAATAAGAATAATCGAAGCTCTAGTCCTGATTCATTGTCCATAAGAGTAATCCTATACAAATACAAAAAAGGAACAATACAAAAATATTTATTTTCAAAAACACTTTTTTACAAATATTGTAATAGGAATAGGGAACTCCTAGTAGGCAATGAATTTGCCTGTGGCAGGAGAATCCGCTCTTCTATAGCTCTTAGAAACTAAACACAAATAGAGTAAAAAAATAAAAATTAAGCAAGTATATAAATCAAAATGTGTGTGTGTGTGTGTTTGAGCTCTCAGAATGTGTGTTGTGATTGATCGGAAAGTAATTGTTAATATTTCGATGCAGAATAAGGTAATATTTTAGAATATAAAAGTTATTAGTTTTTCATTTTTTTCTGCGACATTATTCTTCATTTTGGCATAGTATCTATAAAAAAGCTATTAATTATAAATGATCATAATTAATTATTATCATTGGCTGTTTATTATCTCAGTAAATAAGACCAGTTGAAAGTAGATTTTTTCATTAAATGTGTACCAAAATTAATAATTAATGATGATCATTTATAATTAATTAAATAAATAAAAATACTATGTCAAAATGAAAAATGGTGTCGCAGGAAGAAAACAATAAATGATGAAAAATAAATTACTTTCAAGGCAGGATTACTCTAATTTGACAATGAATCAGGACTAGCGCTTCGGTTGTTCTTATTCTACAGAAAATTACCTTTTTAACGATTAATCATTTATTTCAATTAGTGCCAGTATCAATTTCCGTACTAATATCGATACCAAAATGCCTTTGCTACAAGTTTTATACATCAAATCTTTCGATATCTATTGTTTATTCTGTGGTATAGTTTTCGAGATATCCACTCTTGAAAGTCTGTAATCTTTCGCATTTTGAAAAAGCAATGTCGCATTTGCGAAGTTGTATCTGAAGTCACCAGAGGTCCAGAAAGCAGCAGTGGTCTTTTCAGACCCTTCCTCTACCATCGCCCAAGTACTTGCTCTAACCATCGCCAAGCTCTACCATCTTGGCTATGTCTTTTAGGTCGGTGAAACAAGATACAGGTTTCACCGACCTAAAAGACATAGACCTCACATTTAAAGAACTTTCAAACATGTCTCAATACCAATCAGCACATTTTCTCATTAAAACTCCCTCCACTACCGCATTTTTATGCTTTTGTAAAAAAAATAACATCAAGTTTTAAGTGTTGATATAATCCAGTTTAATTGTTTTTTTTAGGGTTCCGTAGTAATCTACGAACCCTTATAGTTTCGCCATGTCCGTCTGTCCGTCTGTCCGTCTGTCCGCGGGTTTTCTAAGAAACCCTTGGTACTACAGAGCTGAAATTTGGCATGGTTATACATATTAATCACGCCGACAGAACTGTAGAGTAAAACCTTAGAAAAAAATTTTTTTTCGGGTGTCTCCCATAGACGTGAAAGGGCGATGAATTTTTTTTTTCTCGCCAATATCATCAAGTGGGGTGTCATAGAATAGCTTTTTAAAAGATAGAAGGGGTTTACTAAGAACGTTTTTCGATTTAGCACTCCGTTTGCGAATCATAAATTTTTAAAGTGAAAATTTTTGTCAAACACAAGTGTCCCCCCCCTCTACCAGCTAAACGGTTGTTTCTAAAAATGTGGAAAAATTCACAGAGGTAGAATATGCATCAAATTTAAAAGGAAAACTATAAAACATAAGTTGGCCCTTCAAGTTTGCGAGTAATGGTAGACCAAGTGCCAAACATTGTTGGGATTAATAAGAATATATTTACTAATATTAGATCCTTGGTACTACAGAGCTGCAATTTGGCATGTTCATACATATTAATTGCGCCGACAAATAGAAAAAATAAAATTTTGTAAAAAAAAATTTTTCGGGTGTTTCCCATACATGTGAAAGGGCGATGGATTTTTTTTCTCGCCGATATCATCGAGTGGGATATCATAGGATAGTTTCTTAAAAGATAGAAGGGGTTTACTACGAACGTTTTTCGATTCGCAGTCCGTTTGCGAAAAATTAATTTTTAAAATGAAAATTTTTTTTAAATATTTCACGAGCATTTAGCATTTACGACGAAGTTCAGCCTAATCCAAAACAACTGCTATACAAAGTTCCACGCTAAAAGTGAGGCAAGGTCGAAAGCCTAGCTGTAACATATTGACATTTCATGTGTCGTTATAGGTTTTTGGGGGTGTTAATTACGAAAATGACATCAAAATTATACACAATCGCCACGCGACCTGCTCTTTAGCACCAGCTCGAAATTTTTCCAACAATACTTTTGTTGCAAACAAATTTTAAAAAAAAATATTTTTTTTTTAAGTCAAAAAAAATTCGCGCTCGCTTCGCTCGCGGATTAAATACTTCTATTCTGTTGTATTTAGCCCAAAACCAAAGTTAGTGTCCCTCCCCCTCCACCAGCTAAACGGTTGTGTCTAAAAATGAGAAAAAATTCTCGTTGGTAGAATATACAACGAAATTAAAAGAAAAACTATCACACATAAGTTGGCCTTTCAAGTTTGCGAGTGATAGTCGACCAAGTGCCAAAAGTTTTTGGAATTAATAAGAATATATTTACAAGATTCAATACTAAAAGTGAGGCTAGGTCGAAAGCCAAGCTGTAACATATTGACATTTTAGGTGTCGTTAAATAGGTTTTTGGTGGTGTTAATTACGAAAATGACATCAAAATTATTTTATCAGCAGGTCTATATTATTTCTAATAATATTGTCGCAAAAAAAAAAAAATTTTCGCTCGCTTCGCTCGCGAATTTTATAATTTCATTATGTTGTGTTCAGACCAAAACTAATAGTATATTGTGCAACTCGGGAATAAAAGACGGATTTTAAGCGAGGGCCAAAGTTGGATCACGAGCAAATGAAGGATTCTAAATTGTTGAATCACGAGCGTAAGCGAGTGATTCAAGTGTTAGAATCCTGAATGACGCGAGTGATTCATAGCCCTCGATGAAAATCCGTTTTACTCAAGAGTTGCACATTATATTTTATATCATGACCTCGAAGAAACAGAAAGATTTAAGCGCTGCGCAAGGAGTATCAATTTCGAATATTCTTTGCGATAGAGGTCGTATGTCTTTACATTGGAGTGTTCGAAATTCAAACACCAAAATTTACAAAAAAAGTGCTCTTTTTTTACGTGTTTTGCGGGAGCAAAAGAATCTTTTTGGGTTCTAAATTCAAATACCAAAACTGTGACTAAAAGAGCTCTTTATCCCCAATTTTCAGTGAAAAAAAGAAGCTTTTTAGAGTGGGAATGGTATAAAGTTATCTCTGAAACTACAAACTCTTTAATATATTGTTTTTTATACTATAGTATTTGGAGATTTTAACATCGACTATGACTAGTGATGGAAGATACTCAGTCTTTTAAGGCTTTTAATAAAGACTCACCTTATTTTTGACGCCTCACGACTGATTCAGTCTTTTAGTTCCCAACCTTTAGTCATAAGACTAGCTTTTGTAGTTGAAGTCTTTTAACGTAAAAAACTGAGCTGTTACTTAAACAGCTTAAAGGACTTAAAAGACTGGCGATTCATTATCTGGGAAGTTGACAGTCGTAAGGTATGTGCTGATAGAATGTAAATATCTCATTTTGTCTCCTTGTCAAATGTTATCAAAATGTATTTAGTGGTTTAGGCGTGAATTATTCCTTTTGGTTGATAGGTTACAAAAGAAATATTTAATATCACACACAAACTGCGGTGCGATCCCTTTTACATAAAAGAACTTGAGTCGTTTAAGTTTTTTAGTATTTTGAAAACAACTCGAGTCGTTTCAGTTTTTAATCTTTTAATAAACTACTAAGTCTTATTAATAAAAACTCGAACTTTCAGTCTTAATTTTAGAGTCAAGTCCTTGTAAGATGGAGGCGAATCTTTTTAATAAGCCTTAAAAGACAGTCTCTTTCATCTCTAACTACCTACGACCGTAACGATAGTACACCCGTTTTAAATGAATACGTAATGTAAACAATTTTTATACAACCATTTGCATCCACGCGAGGTGGTTATTAAACAGATGATTTTTTTTTTCATTTTCCTTGTGGCGCTGGAATCTACATTTCTCCTTTAGTTACCTTCTTTCTTTGTGACCTCGTTTTTATTAGACATTATTAGCGATTTAACCGTCCATATGCTCGTAGAATTTAGAAGCCAGCTGCATATTTGAACCATGCTGCTACGGAACCCTACAATGCGCGTGTCCCGACACGCTCTTGGCCGGTTTTTTTCATTCATTGTGCCCCAAGTCTCCGGCTCCCGCCGCCAGCCGGCACACCTCTACCATCGCCAAGTCTTGCTCAGGTGAAACCTGCATCTTGAGGGGATCGGTTGAAAATAGCACCATCCCATCTCTTTCCGTGGGTGTCGTAAGAGGCGACTAAAGAAACACAAATGAAAACTGCCATCATGCAATCCATCTTAGGCAACAACACCTCTGTTTGTTTTGAATCTGAGGTGGCGTCCTATGATCCCATGCGTGTGGTAGGTCATGTGAAGGGTCGTCTTTATTTATTTTTCTCACCACAATACATATGAATACAAGGGAATGAGTCACAATAAAAACTTGAAAATATTGTGGGAGACTGGTGCCTAAACTAGTGTTGAATATTTATGTGTCTGTTAGATTATCTATGTCAAATCAATCAATTTATTGTTAAAACATTTGTTCAAAACAATCAATCAATTTAATGATCAAACCTTTATTCAAATCAATCACTTTTATGATCAGACATTTGTCTGCTTCAATCAATTTAATGATCAAGCCTTTGTTCAAATCAATCAATTTAATGATCAGACATTTGTCTGCTTCAATTCAACCAATTAAATAATCAAACCATTGTTCACTTCAATCTATTTTATAATCAGACATTTGTCTGCTTCAATCAATTAATAATCAGACCTTTGTCTGCTTCGATCAATTTAATGATCAATATTTGTCTCCTTCAGTCTATTTAAATATCAGATCGTTGTCTGCTTTAATCGATTTAACGATCGCACCTTTGTATGCTTCTCTTTTTTTATATACCCTTTCGAAATAATCAATTAATTGTGTATTTTATTATCTGCTATATTGTAACTTGTCACTATCTAAATCCGTAAGTACATACATTAACAAAGAAAATGGCTGTATGGTGTGAGTGCCCTTTGCTAAGAAAAAACAAAATCTTAAAACAATGGGTTTTTAAAATTATGGCTGTGTGGATGAAATCCCTATGCACTGAAACACAATATCAAAATAATATTACAATACGCCAATTGTTTGGCTGCATGGGAAAACTCCTCTGCCTTTTCAGAAAAGATGAATAAGAAAACGCCAACGTAATGGCGCCAAGTAGGTATACTGTATATGAGAAATTAATTATGAATTGAAATGAACTTTTTGCAATAAACTAAGTTTTAATATCAGCACTCAATCTGTAATTTACGAAAAACAAGGTCACTCACTTTATTTGTAGCATCCGTACGGCCAAATAGTAAACAACGTATAGTATTTAGCAAATTAAGCTATACAAAATATTAGTTATAATTATAACTTAACTTTCACCAGATTTCATGTATCATTCTCATAAAACACGTAATAACGTTCAGTTCCATAGAATTGGCGTCATAAATGTCATTCCATGATAATTTCATGACCTTTACATTGCCGCATCAAAGTTTGGGTTTAAATTACAATAAACACTATTTTACTTTACATGCTTATCCATGTCAATACATTATCTTCCCTCTTTTTTCGAGTTTGTTTTATAATTCGGTATGATATAGTACCTTTTATCTCGTCGCCAGATGTAGGATACACTTGTTTCCATAATGATCTTGGCTCGGCAATGCACCACCACAACATCTTCTGCCGGCGGCCATGACAGGTCTAGCCCACCACCGACTGTGACGTATGCACTCGAGACAAGGGTAGTAAATACATAATGCCAATACACTACATTAATGTTCCACTTTTCTCATTAGCACATGTAAATGTACAAAGTGTCCCTGGACAGTATACGGATTTCCTTGCTTCATTCGGCGGCGGTGAAGTTGATGCTATCCTTATTTCTGAGACATGGCTAAAGCCTTCTCTTCCCTCTACACTGTATCCTCTGCCCGGATATCGGATTTTTTGAAATGATCGTTTAGGTGCGCGGGGGGGGGGTGTAGGAGTTTATTAGCACAGTCATATACTATGTACTGTACTGAGTACTTCATCTAGTAACTATTCCAACTCACTTGAATATGTTTCTTGAATTAATTCTTAGTCATACCAAACTGTTTCTTGGAGTAATGTACAGTCCTAGTGATAACTTTCACACTTTGGAGTCTTTGCTCAATGTCTACTGCACCGTTTACGACCACATCGTTTTGATGGGTAACCTCAACACCTGAAGGCAGACTCCAGAGCTGATAAGTTGCTCAAACTAACTACATCCTTCAATCTAGAGATCCTTCAACTTAGTGCGACACACCACTTCCCTAAGTGTAAACCTTCTTTTATTGATGGCATGATTTAGTCCAAACCTATTTCTGTTACTTTGCACGGACAGATGGATTCTCCTTTCAGCTATCATGATTTGGTTTATCTTGGTTATAAAGCACGTTCTCCTAAAGTTAAGAGCAAGGTTTCCTACAGCGTAACTTTAAGGATTTGAACCTAGATGTTGCCAAAATTTATTGGACTTCGGTGCTAAACACCAACACTATTGATGATAAAGTTAATACTATTTCCTCAACACTATGTGCCTTATTTGACAGACATGCTGCTCCAGTTAGGCCGGTCAGAGTGAAGTACTTGCCTGCTTCTTGGCTGACCACCGGCTATCAGGAGAGTAATGGCAGAGCCAAACGTCGTTGTAGGAAGAAACCAACAGATGACAACTTTGTTGCATACAAGAATCTACGTAACATCTGCATTAGGATGTGTAGGGATGCCGAGCGCCGCTATTTTTACTCTTCGTTGGAAAATCTCAATACCAAACAAGTTTGGAACTTTCTTAGGTCGTTCGGAGTGGGTAAAACCACGGAACCCTTCAAAGGACCCGTGGATTTAAACACCTTGAACATCCACTTTTCTACTCGGAGTGTTACTCTCAACTCTCCAACTAAAACATCCACGCTTCATTCTCTTCTCAATCTAGTCCTTCCTAACTGTACTCCTTTTTCATTTAACCTAATATCAGCGAATGACGTTAAGAAGACCATTTTATCCATCTCCTCACGTGCAGTTGGTAATGATAACCTGAGCCAAGACATGCTTGTTCCCATACTAGATTATATTGCATCAGTCATTTCACACTTAGTTAATGCCTCTCTTATGTCTGGTGTTCCCACAAAATGGTATTTCCCACAGAATGAAAAAAGGGTCTTGTTATATCACTGCCTAAGATATTCTCACTACCGTCCAATCTCTATTTTACCGATTTTATCTGAAGTGTTGGAAACTGTGGTGCACAAGCAATTTTATGATTATTTATGGTAGAATTGGGAACAGTGGCTCAGTCGGGTTCACTGACTCGCGCCAGAATTTCCTATGTAGAGCAACAATATCTATTTGTCTCTTTCATTCATCGGTAGCGCTCGATATTCAAACACCGATGAATGAAAGAGACAAATAGATATTGTTGCTCTACATAGGAAATGCAGGCGCGAGTCAGTGTACCCGACTGAGCCACTGTTCCCAACTCGACCCTATGTAATAATAATCTACTTCCATGATAAGGTCGAATCCAGACTAATCAGTCTGGATTTCGGCCTTATCATGGCACGGTTGGAGCGCTGCTGAATGTCACTGAAGATATCTGGCACGCAATGGACAATACCAAACTAACAATTGTTACTCTTCTTGATTTCAGCAGCGCATATAACTCCGTTGACTTTAATATATTATTAGGAATACTTCGCTTGCTTAACGTCTCACCATCAGTAATTGGCTGGTTTGACTCTTAACTTCAGGGCCGTCAGCAGTGTGTAAAGACCGATGACAGTGCATCTGACTGGTGCACGCTGATTGCTGGTGTGCCTCAAGGCGGTGTCCTCTCACCACTACTATTTGCAGTGTTTATTAATGAAATTACAAAAGTCCTATCTTGTCCCTTCCTCCTGTATGTAGATGATTTGCAAATTTACAGACATTTCTCACTGACTGATGCTGATGAGGCGGTTGCAGCAATCAAATTGGATCTTGATGCAATAAAAACTTGGGCTGAATGTTTTGGGCTTTTAATTAATCCAACCAAGTCGCAAGCTCTCATTATAGGAAGCAGTAGGCTTAGATCCAGAGTTGACTCATGTTTTCTTCAACTATTTTACGATGACGTCGAAGAAAGCTAAAAATGTTGGGCTTATTATTGATAGTACGCTGCTGTCTAGGTCGGCACACGTAAATGAAGTGAGCAGGCGTTCGCACTTTACTTTTCATTCACTCAAGCGTCTGCAAAACTTTCTTCCTTTTAAAACCAAAATCTTGTTAGCTCAATCACCTCTTTTCAAGGAGTAAAGGATCAGAAATAACGTAGTAAGTAGTAAGACACGCGTCCGCAATAATTGACTGAGGATGTGGTGAAATGGATTACACAAAAGGCTGAAAAGACTTGTGAGCGAGGACTTTTCTTACTGCTTTTTTTTGAATGAATTTTCTGAATGAACTTGAAGTGCACTTCAAAGCCATTCGGCCTACGGTTTGAAAAGGGCTTTGAAGATTTTGGAATACCTACTGTCCGCCATTTTGAATTTTTTTCAAAATCGCAGCCACACTTGAGACCTAGTAAAATCGATAGCTTAGATCAATACAAACTTAAAATATTCTTTGACAAATTCTCCTAAAGTGTCAGGTTTCCAAGTTATGAGCTGTCAAAGTTACACTGGTGGCGCCATCACTAAGTACTATGAAATATAATTGCTGGATATGCAGGTTTCCTCACGATGTTTTCCCTCGCTGTAAGAGCATCAGTTAGTGTGCAACCGATATTAGTGTTCAATGATGTCAGTGTCTTTAGTTAAACTTATTATTATGAGTGACTACTTATTTTTATTTCTATCATCCCGCCTGCAATCCACACAAACTACAGCGTTCAAAATATTTTAACACAAAGTTCTTGATTCATTGATATCTCTTATTGCTTTATTTAGCCTGTAGAATGGATAAGGTCCTATTTTAGTACTAAAACACAATTATAAGAAACTGAGCATATTATAAGTATACGATCGACATACAATCGATACTTGTCAGCTGTCACTGTCTGTCACTGGTCATCTGAACAGTGTAAGAAAGCGATGTAAGTACTGACATTCGATGCTCCGCAGTATTTGTCATAGACTTAAGTATACAAAAGAGATTTTAATGAGTAACCTACTTGCCGGTTTGCTGTGTGCACCAATTTTTAAATACAACTGTACAGAAAATCTAAAAAATGTACATAAATCTAATCTTAAAGATTAGTTTTTCATACGACTAAACGTTCGAAAACAGGAGTTATTTGACATTTACTTGAAATAATTCACAAGTATCGCCTTGCCTGTTTTTGAATGCTCCCTTAAATGGGTTTATGATGCGGTTATTTGAAAAAACAAGTCTCTGTAGACTTATATGGTAACATGAACTCATTGTAGGGATAGTTGAAGTAGGGATATGAGAGAGCTAATAATGATGATATATTTGAACTTTATGTTATAAACAATTCAACTATACTTTATTTTTATATACTTAAGTAACGACAAAATAGTTATTAGTTTAGGTAACTTACCTGTCGCGTGTCCAAGAATAAATGATGAGAATAGTCCAGGATGTACGGGTACGAGTTAACATACTCAAAGGTTAATTGGTACGAACGAATTGTACCTCGCCTTCTTGGAGGACCCGGAACAGTGCTAATTCCACAAAAATAGCATCTTCTTGAGCGATATTCACCACCAGTGTCACTCATGTTACTGGCGTAACGGTCAACGATAACAACAAACAGTCAACGATAAAATAAAACAGCCAACAGTAACAATATTCAACAAAAGACAATAACCATAAAAATGCACCAAGGAGCACATATAGGACTTAGAAAGGCTTGCGCACAGTGACAGTCAAGTGGCAACTGAAGTCAGGTAGGAGACGGGGGTGCGGGACAAGGAAGGGATGTACACGCAGTAGTAAGGGAGTAAGAGATAGCATTTAGAGCGAGATAACGCTATACAAAATAATTCGAGGTGCGGGTGGTGATAGAGGATTTAGAGTGAGATAAGATAACGCTATACAAACTAAAGTGAATGGTACCGGATCGATTAAAACTTTACGGTGGCTTGAATATAGACCGACTGCTAAACTCGCGTATCGCCTGCGCGGTGTGAAGGCAGCGGGGAGAGATGTTAGCGGGTGGCTACGCGGGGTGCGTGGAGCAGAGAGCGCGGCAGCGGCAGCCGGCTCCATGTCCTCCCGCTAACATCACTCCCCGCTGCCTTCACACGGCGCAGGCGATACGCGAGTTAAACGGTAGGCCTATAGGTGCGTGTCTTATATGCCCCAATAGACTTGTAAGTATGTACCTACCTTAAAAGTAAGTTACCTTTATTTGTATTGATATAAACAATCAATTCAATTAGGTTTAAAACATGTTTGAAAACAGAGACTAATTTTCATAGTACCTACCTACTTATTGGTGTTGGTGGTGCCAACAGTGCAACTTTGACAGCTTATAACTTGGAAACCTGACACTTTAGGAGATTTTATTAAAGAATATTTTACGTTTGTATTGATGTTAAAAATCGATTTAATTAGATTTAAAACATGTTAGAAAACAGAGACCTTTAGTCATAGTACTTAGTGATGGCGCCACCAGTGTAACTTTGACAGCTCATAACTTGGAAACCTGACACTTTAGGAGAATTTGTCAAAGAATATTTTAAGTTTGTATTGATCTAAGCTATCGATTTTACTAGGTCTCAAGTGTGGCTGCGATTTTGAAAAAAATTCAAAATGGCGGACAGTAGGTATTCCAGGCTCCATACAAAAATCTTCAAAGCCCTTTGATAATCAAATTGATCAAATTGGACGATCAGTTTGCTTAAATGTGTTACTGATCGTTCGATTTGATATTATTTTAATGCTCTTGAATATGCCTCACTATCCGGCATTAGTTTGTTTTAGCTTGTTTTTTTTTCATCCTATTAAACGGTAATAAAAAAACAAGCTCAAAAATTTTTTTCTAACAACATATTTCTGAGTGCATTTTCACCAAACTAAGTTCAAACGCCGATTTAATCGAAAAATCTCGTATTAAGACCAATCTTTTTTTTAGTACTTGGTAAGCTGAAAAATCACTGAATTTTTTAAAATGAGTTTTGAATTTATGAAACAGCCACTTAGTATTTTTAAGAGATTTTTGAAAATTATCCTGCGATCATCGCAAACTAAAAATTTTCACTTTTGACGGTTTTTTTGATAACTTATAATAAAGACTGTGGCATGGTTTATTTACCACATGAAAGGATGACACAAGGTGACCATGCTGCAATCATAATTTTTTGAAAATTGTTACTATTAAAGAAGTTATGATTTTTTCAAGTAGCGCTGGGAGAAAATTCGAAAAAACGCTTTCAAAAAAATCATAAGTTCTAAACTACACAAAATCGCGGAACATACATGGGATATTTTCGGATTCACCCGGGGGTGAGGAATCTAAAAAAAATTTTTTTACGTCACTAGTTGGACCACCATGCATATGTATATAAAAATGTGAAGAAAACATTTTATTTTCAAAATGACAGACTTTCAAGAGCGTATATCTCGAAAACTACAAGTTATCGTAAAACTTGTAACAAATTTAATCAGCTTTTATTTTCTTTAAAGTCTCATGACGCTAGGGCGCATAGTTTCCGAGTTATATGCGAAAAACCAAAAAATGGAACCTTCAAATCCCCCTCCCCCCTCGGTTTAAGGGCTACAGGCTGAGTATGTTCACCTCCTAACTGGTCCTAACAAAGTTACGAAGTTAAAAATTTTGTTCCAAGCATTTCCCTCTATACCTTTTCGTTGACTGACCTATTCGTAATCAATGTCATTGGCGAAAGGTAAAGTCAGATATTTCCACGTATAAAACGCATACTAGCATAATTTAGGTACTTGTTTAGCATAAAAACTCTATACAGGATGTAAAAACACTGAAACTGAAACCCATAATACAGACCACCATTTTGATTAATTTTTCAGTGGTATTTATTCCTTTGAATTAAACTTGGCTCGCCATACTCCGCGTATCTGGATTAATTTAGAAATCTAATTTCTATTCCACTCGTAGACAAGACATAACAATCAATAATACGTCTAGAATACTTACGCGTTCATAATAAGAGGATCGCCAATCAAATTTATTAGACAAATTACAATTCTCACAATAACCATGAAATGTCCACAAGAGATGGAAACAAGCACATGCGTTTAATAAAATACAAATCAATATAAGATAACCAAAAACAAGGTTATAAACATTGTGGTTTACGTTCAGTGCAAAATAGTCTGCTATTCTGTAAACACTGAAAAAAAAACTTTTGAATACCACACAAATGGGGTTCGTAGCATTATGCACCCGTTCGCATTTGCACCTTTCGCATTTGCCCACGGTTGCACCCGATAGATTTAATGTAAAATTATAGCGATGGACCGATTAGGTACTCAATGTACTGTTTACAAAAAAGTGTAAGTTTTTTCTTTAAAATAATGTATTTAACTAAAAAAATATATACTAGGCTTTACTTTCATATGCGTGTTTCGTAACTGATTCACATCTATAATTTTCGCTTAGTAATTTTAAGTCACCCAATATATTAAATTTTAATTGTACACTTAAGTTTTATATAATCATTATATATATAATCCTCACATGTTATGTACAAAGGCGAGTTTATCTTCTTTTAAGTAGTAAGCAAATTATGAACCCTTTGTGCCGCCGCCTCTTATCTATTTGAATAGCCATACATTCCAGGAATAGGACAATATTTTTATCTCTTTCCCTCTTGGGACTCTAATTGTTGTTATACATGTTCCTTGGCGAAAATATCTCCTTAAATAATCTTTGTTTTTACCCATTTTATTTAAAAAAAAAAAATTTTTTATTTTGTTTCACTATTCTACAGTTATTGTTTTTTATGTATTTGATTAAACTTCACGATTACATTTTATTTCTAACCTCGTATTTTATTGTAGTCAAATACAGTTTGTTATAAATTATTAGTAAAATATCACTATATAAATCTGGTAGTAAATGGTCATTCTGATATGTGGTCTTTTTGGGAAGTGGTCGTTTTAGGAAGTGGACATTATGGTCCGAAAGGGATGATACTGTGATTTAAAATAATAATAATACCACAACTTAATTATTATTAATAAAACAAGTAATTTTTTAAATGTACTTTTAAAGACATATAAACATGTCCAAATTTTTTTTTTTGCCAACTATACAAATAGCAGAATAATTAAGTTAATTAATTTATCGGGCATAACTGCCTTCGTGAGGAAATGCGAAGGGCGCAACTGCGAACGGATGCATATGCTACAGACCCCACAAATGCGCAAGTGCGCATTATACCGGTAAAACGTATTTTTTTTTATTTAAATAAAAAAAAAACAGTATGTTGAGTGGTTTTAAATTATAATAGCAAAACTTTATGATGTTATCTCCACCCATGAAATAAATAACTTTCCCAAAGAAACTTTTAAAGATTCCTCAAAAAAAATCTCTTAAATACTTTAGTGCATATCAGTTTAACTCACGAAAGTTGTACAAAGAGATGAATTTTTTTTTGCCATTTTTCTACGTTTCATTGAGATTCAGAATAAGTGAGGACGCACAATTTTTACAGCCAGTGGTTTTTATTCTAATCTAAAGCAGCTACACATACATACATACATACGCTCATGCTATAGGGAGTGTCAGGATAGGCAGAGCATCAGTGGTTTTAGAACCACTTGATACCACATTCGACTTAAATTCTGAGTGATATTATATGAAAGATGATATATAATAGTGAGAGGTTCACAATAAAAACCCTCACGTCCCACTAACTGACTTTTACAGTATGCCTGAGGAAAGTTGGCAGCTGATACATTCTAAGTTTTTCTTTCACTTCCAGAATTACGTGGAAGCAGCTATACGACTTCGTACACTAGAAAAACCTTATTTGATATCAGTTCTCACATTGCAAACTCAGAGAATCCAAAAACATTGGGTATCATTCTGGGAGGAGCACATCGCTCCTCGGCCAGAACTTCATAGATAGGAAGCACAGAAATTATATCTAGAAACAAGTACAAAACACGTTTTGGCATATAAGCCTGTTTCATGGCTTCTTCCTGAACTTGCCTGAAATGTAACAATTGAAATTTTTTAACTAAAATTTAAATAAAATTAAGTAAACAGATACTTATGTAGGTACTAAAAAATTAAACAGAAGTTTACCTGTGCACAATGTACAAAAATGTGTCGATCAAATAAATAGGATTAGCAGCAGAAAACGACAGCTTAATGTAGAACATGACGTCACTTTTATCAGCTATATGCCAGCACTCAAACAGAGGGAAAACCTTTGTTAAAGGACCCTTTAATAAAGCATTACAAAATTTAATTGTACAATTAGAAGTTTTGAAACTCTTATTGCAGGTCCTGACTCACTGACTTAACAACGCCCTGCCTTAACCCTTGGACCTAGAAAGCTAAAATTTGGCCAAGTTTCTTTTAATAAAGTAAGCAAGGGGTAAGAACGGATCCCACTGTAACGAAAGATCAAATATCCTCTGCTTATAGTATTATAATTTTTATGTTTAGCTTTTTGTTGCACGCTAGCCAAAGTCAGGTATATTAGATACTAGCTTTCCGCCCGGGACTTAGTGCCCGTGGGAATTTGGGAAAATTATGTAGCCAATGTTTTAATGCAGTGTGACAGCTACCTCCGTACCAAATTTTATGAAACTTGGTCCAGCCGTTTGAGCGTAAAAGAGTAACAAACATCCATACTTTCATAAATCCTCACAAACTTTCAAAAACTAGCAAATTCAGGTGAATTTTATTGCCTACATCTACCAAATCTTGGTCATGGTATCGCGTAGCCTGCATTTGAAACAGAACTTAGACTATAAGATGACTCTCTGACCGGACTAAGCTCTAGAATAACATAAGTTCTCACTCACCAGAATGCATTTAATAAAAACAACAAATAACATTAATATCTGCCACCAGCTCTCAAAGGGCAAGAAGATAATGTGCACCCATTTGATGGTATTATCTTCTTCTTCTTCTAATAAATCAGTCTGTTGAAAATCATCTGATTCGTCACTATCAATAACTTCGCGCTGATAAACCGATACTGTACTCATGTTCTAGTATTTAAAAAAAAACTACAAATGTGATTCTAATAATAATATAATTTATAAGACTAATTAATTATTAAAATTATTTAATAAATTCAAAATTGCGTAAATATACGATTCGTGTACGAATAATGTCAATTCAATTGTTGTTAAAATGGCGTCCACGATTCTCGTGATTTTGCCAATTTTAGTAGTTTACTGCTCAACACACTATTATATATTAGGAAGTGACTCCGCTGCCGGTACCGGCAACGATGAAAAATTGGAACGGCTGCCGGAAGTTACTGTCAGTTTCAATTTTTGACGTTTTTGACAGCTGACATGAGTTGATTTTGTGTTCTTAACGGGGTCTGCGCTTTGATGCGTTGGTGATTATCTATGATTGAATTTGCGAATATTCCTAAATCACTATCGGAAATGTATTACTTACATTCGACTTTGATTTTCAGATAAAACTAGTTGTCACATCGAGCTATAGTTAAAACTAGCTATAGTTAAAACTCCTCCCCCGCGGAGATTATATCGGGGCAGAAACTGTAGGTTAGGTTTGTTAGTAGCCTAGCCTAACCAACCCGTAAAGGGTTGGTTAGGTTAGGTTAGGTTAGAACTGCGACCCCCAACGCACGAGCCGAGCGAGCGAAGCGAGCGTGCCGCGGCAGCGGCCGGCGATGTGCCAGAAACGACTGTGGTTGCGTTAAGCGGTTGTCGCAGTTTCGCTTGGTTAGGTTAGGTTGTTTTGTAGGTTTCATATATTTCCGGTAACATAGCAGCACAACATTGAGTACCTATCTACTATGATTATTACCTATCATTTAAGTTTTATAATGATTTATATCGTCTATCGGTACCGGCAGCTGTTCTAGGAGCCGGTACCGGCAGCTGTTCTAGGAGCCGGTACCGGCAGCGGAGGCACAGCCTATATATTATACACTTAGACATAGAAAAAATAATTTTAATACAACTTTATGTCAGTGATTAAAAATAACTATTTTAAGGTAGAAATATTTAACTTATTTTTTCTATGTCTATGGGTAGAAAACAAAAATTCAATCGACACAGCAACCACTCCACTGACATATTTTTTCTATGTCTATGAACCGCTCACATCGAGTTCCCACCAAAGTCAACCCTTTTTTGAACGTGACATTCGCCTAATCAACAAAGGAGAGCCATACACAAAAAATTTTCTTGTCAATTTGTTGTCAATTCATTTCAATGACCCTCAGGAATAGACATAGAAAAAATAAGTTAACCCTCAGGATTTGAGTATGTAGTCTTCACCTATAGAATATAAAAACGTTGGGTTGTCTATTTTACTGGGTTGGCAGGTTTTAAATAGTTTCAAACCTGAACATCAACTAAATAAATAATGACATTTTCATTTGTGGCTAACTGATAATTGTAAAATATTTTTTGAGGTACAGACGACCTACTTGCCTTCAATCTTTATTAGTCAAGTAGATTTTGATATTTCACAGTAAACGTTCGTTTTTATGTAACATACACATGACACAAATGAGAATGGGCAAAATTGTATGACCACTGTCCCCAGGATGTATAAAGATGTAACACTGTACCTCAAAAACTATTTAACTCATACAACTGAAATTGACAATACCTTTTATCAAATAACCACAAACAAAAATATCATTATTTATTTATATGATGTTTTGGTTTGAAGCTGCCAAACAAAAACATCATATAAATAATAATGACCCAGTATTTAGGCCTGGAATAAAATAGACAACCCGACGTTTTTATTATATTCTATAGGCTTAAATTTATTAATTTTAATTTTATTCAAATATTAAATCTATTCGATAAACGAATGAGTGCATTATCACAAAAAAAGTCAGTTTTAAATTTTTAATGAATCATAGTCTGGCCAGGAATTTTTTAGGCAACCCACTGCCAATACATTTTTTAACATACTAAATTTGATATAATCTTTTCATCCGATAAACAGATGGGTGAAGATCGCTTCTAATTCGGATTCTTAACTATAACTTATTAATCCTGGGGTCATGGGTTCAAGTCCTATTCGCGCTGAACTTTTTCTTTCCCTAAATTTTTTGTGAACACGGGTAAAAGCGTTTTAAAAATACTAAATGATTAAATTGTTGTAAACTGTCTGATAGGTTACCTATATAGAGTTTGTTACTGGCGACAAATGTCCGTGAAACTACTGCTGGAATAAGTAAGATTATTTTAGAAAATTAGATTATTATTTTTATGTTTAAAATCATGAGTGTTTTTATTTACATATTAAGGATTTAATCAATATCAATTTTACTTTTATTTCATGGTTAATTTTGAGTACAGCCATTCTCAAATTGTGCTCTGTGGAGCCCTAGGAATCTGCAAAAATATCGAGTATAGTAAGGATATTAAATTGCATATCTGATGCAAGTAACGAATATAGATAACATAATATGAAACCGCAAGAGCCCGGATTCTCAGCCATGAGCTTAGCCAAGAATTCAATACATCCGTCAAACATTTCGTTGTTCAAAAAGGTTTCGTCACCAGAAAACACTGAGAACCGCTGCCTGCTTTAGTACATACTATACATGCAATTGAGATGGTTGGGTTGAGGAGATTATATTTTCACACTTGACTGTACACGTTAGTACTATTATTTATTCTGTGACTGTACCAGGGGGGTGTCACTCCGCAGTTTAGGCATGTTCGAGCGGCGGGCATACTGAGTATGCCAGCGAGCGCGGGCTGATACTCGCCGCGCGCGCGCTCATCGCGTTGGTCGCGTGTTGAGCAAAATAATAAGTTTTCCTACTTATTAACAATATTAAAACCAGACAGAAACACGTTTTGCCATCACAATAGTCTGTAGGTGTCTGTAGTTAGTAGGTATGTAGGCTAGGTATCAAATAACATGGTTGGTTATGTTCACTTGTGTTTTTACTTACTACACTTCCTAATTAAAGTTACTCTTGATTTTATAAGCATTGATAACTTACTTAATTAATTTAAATAATAATTTTACTTCTAAATCAGCGGCGAGTGTTAACCCTGAGCTCTCCCCGCGAACGCGGCATCGAGTCGGCGGCGCGCAATAGAATATGAACGCTAGCGGCCGACTATAAGTTTCAATTTCTCTTGCAAGCTTGTGGCGCTTGCAATAGTAGGCAAAATTTTATGCCTAAAGTTGACTTTTGTTAGGGAGTGAGACTTCTGTACGTTAGTACTATTATTTATTCTGTGACTGTACTCTAAAATTGGTTCACCCTATTTTTTAATAAATACACAAAAAAATTTAATACAGACACACTACAGTAAACTTGTTTATTTGCCTGCAGCTTTTCTTAGTCTTTCATTCCTCAGTTTTATACCACCAATATAAAGTTCAAACTTAAGTTGAGGATAAGCATTCAAAATGTCCTGCCACTCTGCATAACTCAAATAGACGAAATCAGCAACCTAAAAAAGAAAATAAACATTTAATAATATGACAATTAAGAATGGACTGGGAGTTAAAAAAATGTTTTCCCTTAATTAAGATTTCAAATATTCTCCAGAATAATTTTGAACTTAATAAAAACTCGCTTTCCGCCCGCGACTTAATAAGTGTGGATAATTTTAAAAATAAACATTTTGTTAACACCCGACACTTATTGCTGTAACTCTTGAACGGCTTAACAAATTTTAATTAAATATAGCTAAATACCATCTTGATAACGTCAGCTTTCAAATAACAAAAAAAGCCGCACCGAAATCAGTACGTTCGTTTAATAATAATAATGAAATAATTTATTTTCAGGCAACTAGGCCCATAGATTAATACCTTACAGACTAACATACGAGTACATATAAAATATAATTTAACAAAATTTAAACTTAATTAACACTATTTCCCGGGTGTTTTTCCGGGGGTGCCTATAACCGGGAATCTCCCTCGAAAACGGCGGAACACCACGCCCTCCGGTCAAAAGCTCTCCTTCATGACTGTCTCGGTTTAGAGACCTACGATGCCATAGGCAGAAACACAAACACACACGACATACTTAAAACACCCCTCTTTTTGTCGGGAGTAAAAAAGTATTAAATGGCACTTTTCAACCCTCTAGCTAAAATAACGGTAATTCGTAGTTCCTTCACAGCGTCGTGAACTTTTTACACTAGTGACCGTCCTCAGCTTCGTTTTCTCTTAGGTTTTCTTTCAACCGCGACTTGAAAAAGTATACTTTTCCCAAATAATAACCTTCACTAAAAAAAATATATATTTTTCATGTCAAAATTATCTTACCGTGCGTGTGTAGAAAGAGTGTCTGAAAGGTGTATTTGGGAATAATCCTGGTAAGAGTCCGAAATGGTCGTTGATTGTTAGCACTTTTTCTAAATAAGTGTCCCCACTATAAAAATAAAATTCATTATTAAAAAATCGTGAAATTCATTATCCTAAAATCAATTTCAAATTTTTTTTTTACTGTCCTCCTGCTGTGCAAAGGCCTCTCCTGCAGCCCTCCATTTTTCACAATCTTGTACAAACTCCGTTCAGTCTTTTTTGTAAGCAGCTAAGTCATGCAATCTTTATCCAAGGCCTTTCCCCGTCTTGGACCAACGAGGGCTTCAATGAGGGGTTGTCATGGTGCTTCTCAAAGTGCCGATAGATGGCGCGTACCCACGAACTAAGTATTTTTTTTTACTAATTTGATTCCGTAGACATAGAAATTTGATTTTAATAAGAATTTATAACTTTATGGGTCATTCCAGTGCCGGTCGCCTCTTCTTTTACTGAAGTGAAATAGCAAAAATTGGCACTAGCATTAGTTAAATGGTATTATTGTTTTGTAGTTGATAATCGATTGAAAATATTACTTTCAAGTGCTTCACAGTGTTTCGTGTGTTTTATAGTAAATATGTCTCAATTTTAAACATTAAATTCTAAAAGTCAAACCCTGCAAAAAGACTGTTTGTAGTTTTTTTTAGGTTATTTATGGAAGCTGTGCATAGACATTCAAATTTCTATGTTTTCACGTTGTAGTCGAGTTGCTGTACTTTGACGATCGATGGATAAATTGTCACTACCGGTCAGTGTCATCTGTATAGCGCAAAATTGAGATGAACTGACATTTGACGCTTCGAAATTTAGGTCGTAGAATAGTAGAGTGTAGAGCCCCGCAGATATGTATTCATAGTGCAACTGAATTAAAATAAAACAAATTGAAAATATAATTCAATTTTGTTCAGTTTCGTGGGGAAGATCACCATCAGAAGTTTCGCTAACTAATTTAAAGTCAACCTATATATTATTTGGTATGTTATGGCTCAAAATGGAAAAAAATTCAGGACAAAGGGGAGGATTGCCCAGCAGCTTGATGTTTCTAAAATCTATTATCTATAAAGATTCGGTTAATCTATACGGGTTCGGTGTAAGGGACAGCTTAGCAAAAACTGAAATTCTGAATTCAGCCAATCATTCTTAATGATTTTCCAGTGGTATTTTACACCGGAAAATTTTAAAATATCTCTCATGTTTTTTTAAATAATTTCTTTTCTAAAATGTTATTATTTATTCGAAAACACTTTACCATTTTGCAATAAAAAACTATCATTACAACGTAAAAAAGAAAAACCAGAAATTTACATCGCACTCCAACGGAAGCGCGGTGCGGAGATATCGCTCCTTAACGTGAAGTTTCCGGGAAAAAAATAAACTCGTCCGCAAAAATAGAGGATCACCCTAAAAACAGTTGGTATCTTTAAGAAATCATAAAGTTAACTTATCTCGCTTATGAAATGAAACTGAGAGAAGATATGCGGACTACATGCAATCTTTTTTTCACATTTTATCCTGAGATTGCATTGTAAAATACTTACGAAATAAAAACGTTTCATTTTAAATTTGCGATTCATTTTTTCAAATTTGACTTTTTTGACTTTGTTTTGAATTGTTGGGCTTGAAAATGATTTTTCATTATTCAGTTTGAATATTTTACATAAAATCATGCCTCTCAGCTTAGAAGAATGCACCAGAATCATCACCATGTTAGAGCTTGGACTGAACCAGCGCAGAGTGGCCAGAAACAGAGGTGTGACGCTTTCCACGGTCCAAAGAGTGCTGAGAAGATATGTAGTAACTGGACAACATATAAGAAGACCAGGAAACGGTCGTCCAAGGTGTACAACAAACAGCCAGAGCAGGGCCATATCTTTTTATAAAAAAATAAAAAAGTAAATTATTTTGTTCGAAAGAAGTTCCCTAATTTTTGTTATCTTTTCATTTTCAAATAAATAAAAGGTTATTTTTAATAAACTGTGGTTTATTTTAAGTTATTAAAATTACTTTTAGATTATTTTAAATTCAAAGAGCTAGCATGTGTAGTTTTTTAGTTATTTGAAAAAAATGAGGTGACCCTTTATTTTTGCGGACAAGTGTAGTTAATGATAGTTAAAGTGTAGTTAATGATAGTTAAGATTCTAACATTTAAGTATTTGCTGAGATGGACCTTACGCCCTGTATGCAGGGTGACCCAGCGGTAGACGTCCAAAAGTAAAATTTGAGTAGGTACTCCGCGCCAGGGGCCATCCAAATCACACCCATGTATGTTCCGCGATTTTTTTGTAGTTTAGAAGTTACAAATTTAATGATTTTTTCGAAATTTTCCACCCAGCATCGATTTATATTTTTTTAATTTTTATGTTAAAGATTATTTAAAAAAATATACATATTAATGGTAGAAAATTAGGGAAATATCAGCTACCATTTCAAAAAATTGAATGACCCTCGTCATTATGGATTATGGTTTATATTTAACTTAAAAGTTATAATTATCAATTCAGCAAAATCTTTTCAAAACTTCAAGTCGGTAAAAAAATTATTAAGATGAACCTGCAGGTTTCAAACAGCTTAAATTATGCGATTGTACCTACAATCTAAGCCGTGATTTTTTATACGATATTCAGGTACTGTAACAATATTTTTTGTAGCACACAGACTTCAAGACAAGTGAGTAATTTTTTAAGTACCTTCAGAACCTGGTAGCTAAAAATTGGCCGCTAGCCCAGGTTAGCTGGTATTCATACGTTAGGTACTAGTATGTACAACTAGCACTACTATTTCCCACACATTTGGTTAATGAGAAAATAAGGTAGGTCTGGCGGCCCTGGGATCTCAGTCTACTTGTAAATGAACCTTAGACAAGTTGAAGCGATTACTCAATCTTCACGCTATATCCTTTGTGGGATTAGGAACGATTGATGACTGGAAGAAAAAGCAAGAGTTGTGCCCTCCACTCCGCAAGGGATATAGCGTGAAGATTGAGTAATCGTTATAACTTGTCTAAGGTTTATTTACAAGCATTTTAACAACTTTTTGGGCATGTCTGTAGTGTTTTCAAAAACAATACGTTCTATGTAATTACTACTAGGAAACCGCCTAAGATGGTCCCTGCTTAACTTTAAACGCGAATTACTCGTAAAAAAGCCGTATCAAGTGCAATTTTTTTTGTATGTTTCGTAAAGTTAAATATCTTCCAAAGTTTTTAAAAACCGTTTGAAACCTACCGGTCCATCTCAATTATTTTTTTACCAACTTGAAGTTTTGAAAAGATTTAGCCTGAAGTACCAATTTTAACTTAAATTTAAACCATGTAACATAACGACGAGGGGCATCCAATTTTTCAAGTGGTAGCTGATATGTCCCTTATTATCTACCACTAATATTTTTATTTAATAATTGTTATCAGAAAGAGAAAAAAAAATCAATGCTGGGTGAATTCATTAAATGTGTTATAACTTCTAAACTACAAAAAATCGCGGAACATACATGGGGGGTGATTTGAATGCCCCCTGACATGGAGCATCCAAATTTTTCTTTTGGACGTCACCCGCTGGGCCACCCTGTATACAAGGTGTTTCAAAAAAACCCAAAAAAAAAGAAATTCCAAAATTTAATTTTAAAAGTGAAATAGTCGCAACTCTAGTAATCAGTTGCACGGTTTGACATCTTTCAAAATGAACGTTTCATATAATTAATATGACGTACTTGTTATATTTGTAATAGAGCTGCGCAATAAGCTGAATTTTAATTAATTTTGAATTATCTTTTTTTGGGTTTTTTTGAAACACCTTGTATAAAGTTGGAGGTCATGACTCACTGACTCATTAACGCTTAACCCAAACCTTTAGTTCTATAAACCTAAAATTTGACACAAAAGTTCCTTTCATAATGTAGGTAATGAATAAGGAAGGATTTTACACAACTCTCACAGGAACGAAGTCCTGGGCATCCTCTAGTAAAATTATTTCATGTTACACACTGTTGGTCATGAGCCCACTTTTCTACTTCGCCTTCATGTATAAAATATAAGACGGGGCTTATATTTCCTGAATGTACGACACATTTTCCTGAAATTAATGAAAACGATTTGAAATTATTTTTGTAAAAATCTGTTTAAAAAGAATATCTTATCAGTCTTGTGTACATAATTTCAGCATAACTAATAGACTAAGCTCCCGTTGCAGGAAACCCTACCTCACAAGGTGCCAGATCAGAAACGTAATGTAGTGATAGATACTACTCAGGAACACTGGATTTTAATAGGTTGCCGTCGCATAATTATCCTGGAAGAACATTAATTTTTTTCGTCGTCGTATCGTTAATTTGATCGAAAATTACATCATAAGGTGGCAGATCGAAACGTTTACTCATCGAAAAAGACACATTTGGAGATAACAACCCGCATAGGTTGCCAGCCCAAACTCTGGCAGGTTTCGAGTTCAGCCATGTTATATGAGCCCCAAAAATGTAGTCAGTTACCTCATTAGGTGACAAAATGAAACTGAAGCAGATCGATTGCCCTAGACGTGCCATTCATGAATATATAGGGTTGCCTGCATTCAGCCTGGCAGTTTTTCCATTCAGCCACCTCAAACAATATAATTAACGTTAAAATTTTGGAATAATGATAAATTCTTTGTATGGATCAGGTGGCAAGATGAAACTAATGCAGATAGAGACATATTTAGAGATAACAACCCGCATAGGTTGACAGCCCAAACTCGGGCAGGTTTCGAGTTCAGCCATGTTATATGAGCCCCAAAAATGGGATCAATTACCTCATCAGGTGGCAAGCTGAAACTGATGCAGATCGATTGCTCTAGACGTGCCGTTTATGAATATATAGGGTTGCCTGCATTCAGCTTGGCAGTTTTTCCGTTCAGCCACCTCAGATGGAAAAACTATATGTCGAAATATAGGAATAACGAGAAATTCTTGTATAGATCAAGTGGCAAGATGAAACTGATGCAGATCGATTGCCCTAGAACTGCCGTTCATGAATGGGTTGCCTGCATTCAGCCTGGCAGTTTTTCCATTCAGCCACCTCGAACAATACAATATCTATGTATGAACCACCATTATGCATTTACAACCTTTGTTTACGAGATGGAGCTTTTCCTTCTATATGGAAATCCGCGCGCATCGTTCCTGTACAAAAGGGAGGCTCCAGGTCTAACGTGGAAAACTATCGTCCCATATTATCTATTTTGTCCACTCTGTAAAAACTTTTCCAAAGACTGATACATAACATAATATATCCATCTTTACATAAAATAATTATTGAAGAACAACATGGCTTTGTTAAACGTCGGTCAACAAACACTAATTTATTGAATTAACACTTCCTATTTATTTCAAAGTATGGATAACAAAAAACAAACTGATTGACTTTCGCAAGGCTTTTGACAGAGTGGATCACAGAATACTTCTAGAAAAACTTGCATATAATCGGATACGCGGAAATTTATGGCGATAGTTTAAATCGTACATTTCTAATCGTACGCAAAAGGTAGTAATTAACGAATTTGAATTTGGCTTTGTACCCATTAGTTCTGGAGTACCTCAATGCTCTATATTAGGTCCGATAATCTTTATTGTCTTTATCAATGACCTGAATAAATGTTTTAAATTTTGTAACTTTCTGCTTTATGCAGGTGACCTAAAAAGACCACTGTAAATTTCAGCAGGATTTGGACCGGTTTACTGAATATTGTAATGATAACATGTTAAGTCTTAGCACTGACAAATGTAAATCTATGAGTTTCACTAAAAGGAGATCTGCCAATCTTTATCCTTGTAGCTTGGGTGGTACTTGACTTGATAGGGTTAGCTCAATCCGTGATCTTGGTATTATGTTGGACACTAAGCTTCATCTTGACACTCACATTGACAACATCATTGGTAGGGCATATAAAATGTATGGCTTTGTTTTTCGCTCTTGTAAAGACTTTGTACAACCCTTGACTTTCCTTTACATTTACAAATCATTGATTCGATCACAATTAGAATATGCTATGCCTGTCTGGAACCAATTATTTGAAAAGTAATTAGATTCTCTTGAATCGGTTCAAAAGAAGTTTCTTTGGCGATTGCATTACAAATGCTTTCACAGTTAACTGTCGTATAACTGCTTACTCAACAAATACAAACTGTCTCCTCTAAAACACAGACGTTTACAACTTGAAGCTATGGTCCTGTATGATATTTGTAACAACAGATATTATTGCATTCCACTTGTCAATAAATGAAAATATAGGGTTCCTTAAAGGACACATTAACCGTGTAGTGATCGGTTGAGAATAACATTACTTACCCCATCTCTTTCCGTAGGTGTCGTAAGAGGCGATTAAGAAAACACAAATGAGACCTGCCTTCTATTAGTTCACCCCAGGCAACAACACTTCAATTTGTTCTGAATATGAGGTGTCGTCTCATGCGGTGTCGTAGGCTCTGTGTCTGGCCGTTTAGTTCGCTACCGAATTTCGACGCTAAATAGCTTTGCTATGTTCCGTCAGTGCGTGGGAGTACCAGTGCCTTTATTGGCGCTTTCTGGGTTAACTCGCTCCATCGTCGACCTCATCTTTGACCTTATTGTCAGGATTGAGGCCAAGAGTTAACCCATCATATAATAAAAAAGGACACAAAGCCATAGCTCGTATTCTCTTTGACACCAAATGATGTCGCACTAATGCTGGAATGGGGTCCCTGATGTACCGACTAGTACGTGACTTTAACACATATTTTAATTCGGTTGACATATTTGCAGCCCGTATTGGTTTATTCAAAAAGGAAATTAGAACTGCCCTGAAGACACTCAAAACTTAGTTTTATCCTCGGTAACACTTTTATTCTTACTTCTTTTCTAACCAACACTAGAAAAAATAGTATTCCTCTTGTTTGCTCTTCTGGTTTTTCTCTGTTTACTATATCTTAAAATACATAAATACATATATATTTTTCTTTCTTATAAACTTATGATGCATGCTCCAAAGAACTACCTTCATATATTTTTCTGCTATTTACTGATCTTCTTCTTTTCTCACTTTTTATAATCCTGTCTTAATATCTTAGTCTTTAATTTAATACTCTTTTCTGTATTGTTACCTATTATTTCCATTTACAACATCTTGCTTCAAACTAAATATTTCTATAATCGTATACCATTGTTACGCAACTATACAATTAACTAAGCTATGGTGCACGGTGCTGGTTGCACAGTTAATAATACCGGCATATATCCTGTATAATAAAAATGTGCTGTGCAATTGTTTGTTTATCCAAACAAACTTACATAAAAATCTTGTATGGATCAAGTGGCAAGGTGAAACTGATGCAGATAGAGAAACATTTAAAGATAACAACCCGCATAGGTTGCCAGCCCAAACCTTGGCAGGTTTCGAGTTCAGCCATGTTATATGAGCCCCAAAAATGTGGTCAAAAACCTCATCAGGTGGCAAGATGAAACTGATGCAGATCGATTGCCCCAGACGTGCCGTTCATGAATATATAGGGTTGCCTGCATTCAGTCTGGCGAAACCTGCCAGGGTTTGGGCTGGCAACCTATGCAAGCTGTTATCTCTAAATGTGTCGCTATCTGCATCAGTTTCATCTTGCCACCTGATCTATATAAGAATTTCACGTTATTCCAAGATTTTAAAATATATTATTCGAGGTGGCTGAATGGAAAACCTGCAAAGCTGAATGCAGGTAACCCTATATATTCATAAACGGCACGTTTAGGGCAATCGATCTGCATCAGTTTCCTCTTGCCACCTGATGAGGTAATTGGCAACATTTTTGGGGCTCATGGTTGAACTCGAAACCTGCCAGGGTTTGGGCTGGCAACCTATAATAATAATAATAATAATAATAAATCTTTATTGTAACTTAAAACATTCATAAGGAGACAATAAGCCCTGCAGCCTGTGCTAGCTTTGGGTAAAGCTGTGTTACAGACTGCAGTAACTTCCTCAGTGAAAAACAATAAACAAAGTTAAGGTAAGAAGACTGAAACCGTAGTAGACAGGTACAAATATTGTAACACGTCTCTTGTCTTCTACGCCTGAACAAAATTAAAACTACATACTAAACAGCATGTGTGTGTGAGTGTGTGTTTGTGTGTGTGTGCGTGCGTGTGTGTGTGTGCGCTTATGAGTGTGTGCGTGAATTTGAGTCACATGTGTTTTAAATAATTGTGTCAAAAAGCTTTTCTATAGTGTGGGTTGTTATCTCCAAATGTGTCTCTTTCGATAAGTAAACGTTTCGATCTGCCACCTTATGATGTAATTTTCGATCAAATTAACGATACGACGACGAAAAAAATTAATATTCTTCAAGGATACTTTCAACTTGGATTAAATAAAATTTAATCCAAGTTCCTTCTATACAGGTTGAGCGAAAGAGCATGTGCCGAATGAGAAGTTGAGTAGTTAGGTTCATTGGATCGAAATAACAGTACGCGGGTTCAAATCCTGGTGCAGGCCTGTACCACTAAATTCGTCTTTTCGGATTTTTGTACGGATTTCTAATTATCACTTGCTCAACGGTGAAGGAAAACATCGTGATGGAACCTGCCCGTCCAAGAAAATTCATTATAAGAAAAACGAGTGGTCCACCAACCCGCATTGGGCCAGCGTGGTGGACTATAGCCTAAATCCCCTTCATGATTCGAAGGGAGGCCCGTGCTCCTCGGTGGGGACGTATATGGGCTGGTAAAAAAATAAAAAAACTAGAAGAAGATACTTGGACTAACTGCGTGATAGACGAAATGCGTGTGAACTAATTGCCAGTCGGACCAAACCTGTAAAAAATTCCCACGAACAACTAAACTAATGTTAAGTACATAATTGAAACCGCATACTCACTCACTCAACTCAGACACAAACCTCACACACACACTCACGCACAATTCTCACACATTCACACACACACACATACACACACACACACACACACACACACAGAAGATACAGTCAAAGACAGCACCCGCTAACTATTGTAGAAAAAATTGAGATTATACCGGGATTATGGAAGGGAATTTGCTGGACTGGTTACCGGGATAGTGCTGAGACAAAAGGACGCCTGCCATACCTATATAAAAGTCTCATTGTATAATTATAGCAGACGGTGACTCGCCCCCCACTAAATGGAAACCCCAAAAAGCGGCGCAAGCCTGGGAGCAACATCGGCGCGGGTAGCTAAGGCTGTCAAGAGGTGAAGACTTCGTTCGGACTTCGGTGGAACACCTAGTAGAACCCCCGGCGTTATGATATTTTATACTTTCATCACCCTTCGAGCATATAGCTCTTGCGCTCCACTCTGGCCGGCTGGTTAAGGCAAGCCAAAGGTGGGACCTAGACGGTATTGCCCCCGGGAGATCTCGGGTCCGTAGGATCGCCATATCCATACAGCTCGCCACAAGCTGCCCTACGTTGATTAATTACACCTGTATAATGCAAGCGGGCGGTGGGGTCGTCACTTATCCTGACGCCGAATATTATTATTATTTTTAGAGTAGAAATTGCGAACAAAATAGGTAAGCGCACGCAGCGCGCTGGGAGTGTCCCATTCTTATTACTCATAGATTAGCGTCCACCCCACCGCCGCGCAGACTATAGGACTTGTGGTCCATTAGACTGAGATCCCAGGGCCGCCAGACCTTATTTATTTTCTCAGTAACGGGAAAGAGTAGTGCTAATATGTACTATGAACATATGAATACCTGCTAACCTGGGCCAACGGCCAATTTTCAGCTACCAGGTTCTGAAGGTACTGCCAAAAATTACTCACTTGTCTTAAAGTCTGGATGCTGATGTCTTATAGAATGTAATTATTTAAATATAAAAATTAATGATCAACACCGCCAGACACTCTCCGTCGGCTGTAATTCCTGCCAGACGCTTTACAGTTCGCAAGTCAATTATGCAATTGTACCTACAATCTGAGCCGTGATTTTTATATGATGTTCAGGGAACTATAACAATACTTTTTATTACACCCAGACTTCAAGACATGTGAGTAATTTTTGGAAGTACATTCAGAACCTTGTAGCTGAAAATTGGCCGTCGGCCCAGGCTAGCAGGTATTCATATGTTAATATCACATAAAGCACTACTCTTTCCCACACTTTTGGTTAATGAGAAAATAAGTAAGGTCTGGCGGCTCTGGGATCTTGGTCTACATGGACCACAACACGTGCTATCAATTGGCTATTAGCGGTGTCCAGGTCCACTCTAGTACTTATACTTATCTCAATGTAAAATGATGACTTAAATGGTTTTGACATGAAGCACACTCTGCACTGAGCCTATTCCTTATTTTATTTTATTTTTTGATTTTCCACTATTTTGTACTATTTCCCTAGTAATAAAATGAAGTTGTGTTCATTTTTTAAATCCATTTTTCTACAGCCTTTTCCTTTCAATTACAATATACATACTTACTTACATCGCTGGCTCAACGACCCAAAGTGGATCTTGGCCTCCAACATTAAAGTGCGCCATTCCATTCTAAGACTGAAAGTGCCCGACTGGTCAATATTGGCAATTACAATACAACATGAAAATACTAAAATTGATTCATATAATTTTTGGAGTACTTCATTGTGCTTACATGGTACTTATTGTAATTAAGATTACCTTTTTATTTTCGCGTAAATATCATACGAAAGAACGTCGAATCTAAAATTTACAAAACACGTCTCAAATGCTTGAGGTCATCACAAGACTTACCAGGAAAGTGCACCACCCTCTTCATTCTAACAGCGATTTGTTTTAGAAAATACAAAGGCATGTTTTCGAATAGTGGTGTGCACAGCAAGTGGTGTATGTAAAGAGAGCTCATTATATCCTCACGCAGACACAAAGGCGCCTGCTGTGTTAACTCAGGTAACCAACAACCTTAAAAATATTGAGTGCCTTAAATTAGCAAAAAATAAAGCTGTAAATCAGCCTATGAAACTGAACAAATTTCTCCAAGAAACATGAGTTGAAATATGAAAACAAATAATTTACCTCTTCATGCAACTTGTTCGATCAGCTGATTCGGCCGTTTGTATGGGAAGTAAATTTTTTTTGAGGAAACTTGTTTATGTTTATAGGGACAATATAATAATAAAGTTATCTTACTTTTACTTTTATTATCAAATTATCGACCTTTGATTTGTACTGTTTTATTTATCTAGAGGTATATGTGACCGGGAATTTATGAAATCTAGGATTGTATGCAATTCCTAGGAAATGTATATAATTCCGAGGCTATTTATGAAATGTATAAAACATTTTTTTAAAGATTTTTTTAATAAAAATATATCCTAGGATATATATTATGTATACACATTTCTTAGGAATTGTATAAAATTCCGAAATTGCTCTAGGAAATGTATAAATCTAATGCTTTCTGTGAATAAAATGAATAAAATAACCTAACCTAACCCGAATAAGTGACGTAGATATGTCGTAGCCACATTATAGATTTGCTCACTTCATGAAATGTTTCACTGTCTATTGGCCATATCATGATGCGGTTTCAGCAAATCAATGATACAAAATCGTTTCTCGATATGGGCAACTATACGCGCGGCTACTTCATGAAATGGTCAAGATTTCATGAAATGTTTCACTGTCTATTGGCTACATCATGAAGTAGCTCAGCTGAACGGAAATGCCACACCCTATTAACGCAACTACAGCCATTTATGGCAGTTCTAACCTAACCTAACCCAGCCGACCCGTTAAGGGCTAATAACAAACCTATTTATTTATTTGTAAAAGTATACATGACAGATCACAATCGTTACAGATTACATTGTATAAATCTATATTTTGATTCTGGACTACAATCCACTGAGAATGTACACTAGTAAATAACATTGAGGCGAATACAAACGAAAAAATACTTGTAATTTTGACAAAAGAGATATGAAATTACTTTTAAAGCCAGTTTTGTAAATACAAAAATGATTTTAACTTAGGA
This sequence comes from Aproaerema taeniolella, assembly GCA_949987775.1. Lineage (NCBI taxonomy): Eukaryota > Metazoa > Arthropoda > Insecta > Lepidoptera > Gelechiidae > Aproaerema > Aproaerema taeniolella. Next base: position 14,723,869 of record OX465254.1, on the reverse strand, counting down.
GAGCTAGGTTTGAGCAGCAAATAAGGGATATTTTTTTTATTAAAAACTTTTAAAATTTAATAGAAGATAGATTACTAAGGTACTTACTGAAACTATTATTGAACACATCTATATTCGGGTATGTTTCCACTACGTTGTCCGTCTGTCGCAATCGAACAAAGAAGTAGAATGACTTATAAACAGACAAAATAATACATTTTATACATTTCCGATTGTTATTTAGGAAATGTATCTAATATAATGAATTTCACGCATTTCCGGGCGATTTTAGGAATTATATACATTTCCTAGGAATTGTATACAATGACGGATTACATACATTTCCGTTAATATATACTTACACTATAATTTCATATTGACCTTTTAATTTAATCGATCTAGTTTTTAATGTAGATTTATTAACCAAATCCCTAATTTCGGTTCATACAATTTGTGCACTGCTTTTTGACACTTTTTTAAGAATCAAATTTCAAGAAAAATTTAACTAAACTAAACAATCTACAATACTTTTTTACTAAACTAAACAATCTACAATACCGACAAGTAAATATTCACACGACAGCACATTAGGGTTTACGTACATGTTGACTTTGTCATCGCCCTTATCATGATCGTGATAGGCTTTCGTAGTGCAAATGGGTAACCCGACTGAAATCATGAAATCCTGACATGTAATCCTAATTATGGATTATTGTGAATCACTAATAAACACACTTTAAGTTATAATATGAGTAAGTATTTCGTCTAATGAAACGGAACAACGCATCGACGACGTGAGTTCTGCTGTGACAAAGGCTACTTCCTTACGTAAAAGAGGTCGCATGCAAAAAGCTATACCTACTGCAGCATTTCTGCTTGCGATCTTTTTTATGTTCACTAATTCTTTCCGGTCTAGTTTTCTTTTTTATTCAATAGATTTCAAAATTTTAGATCTTGCTCCGTTTTTGCTTTTTGTTTGGGGTTGAAGTGGTCATTTGATTCGACAAAATTTTTTTGAGAAAATATGACCGATTATTGTGTGTAAAAGACTGCTTTAAAGGCATTAAGTGAATTCTATATTAATAACGACGGCCAACAATTATTGCGAAAAAGGAGATAAATTATTCTTTCGGTTTAAAAAGTGGAAATCAATTTGTTTATCAAAATTTTCAGTGTTTTAAAGTCAACCTATTAAAAGGACAGAAAATTACCATGCGAGGTCCGAATGATGTTCACACGGATTACGTTCGCCCCAACCTGAACCAGCCACAATGGGCTATGTGCAAGATTTTTAAAATAATGTGATTTTTTTATTTTAAGCAGATTTAAGGTCCCATATTCAAATAAAAAAGATATCAAATAATTTTGACTATAGATTAAAAAATAATATTTTTTTTAAATTTTGGTTACGATTTCATGCTTACTACAGCATTCTATACGGTTTAATTCCTTTGCCAAAGTAAAAAAAAAGACGTTTGACAGTTTGTTGACACATAATCCAAACATTGTGTTTTTGAGTTGTTGGTTGTTGTGTTTGTTTCTGTTTCGTGGTTTTGATTATTTGGATATTTACTGACGACTTGGTTTTGCTACCAGGAGGTTTACCATGATTGCTTAGAACGATCCAATTTAGGACCTAAACAAGTCTGCAACGCTTATTTGTACCATGATGGCTTATCAGCGATTTAATTTTGGCGCTGTTGCGATTCAAAGGCAGACCAGCGACAATTTATTAGACATTTAAAATGGACCATAGACAACCGAGCAGTTCAAAAGCAGCGCCATCATGGTACCATTTTAAAAAACATTCCAATTGCAAAGCAGTTCAAAGTTGGATCCTAAACAGAAATGCTTTTAAACGACCGTGGTAGGTACTGTAGAGGTTCTATTACCTCTACGTTTACCATCTCCTTGTAAGGCCTTTAGCCGATGGTTCCTACTTTAAATGATTGGGGTCATTTCGCGCCTTTTATAAATAACTGACGTAGTCCCTTCCGCGGCTTTGGCCGTGAAGGTCAGGTTTCCTTTTAATAAATGAAGTCAACCATATAATTATGTTCTCCTGTTATTTTCTACCTCGACCCGGTCACCAGCTCCCTCAGAGCTACGCCATATGGTGGAGTCGCGAGTTTTAAGAACAAATTAATGGTCATTTTTGTGTTGCAGTGTAGTTGCAGCCTCTGACCGAATTATTTTATACTAAACCGATGCGATTTCGATGCAATTTGAAGGACGAAGTGAGAAGGAAGCGATATTATAAAGAAGATTTTGTTATTGGATGCGATGAAGAGGAATAATAATACTAACGTGATCGATTTAAATAATTATAATTTCGAGTGAATAATGCGAATAATGAATATGCGCCGTTGTGACAGTGATACTTTTCTTCAGAAAATGATGGAAATATATTCCTGTTTTCTAATGAAGAGTTTGTAGAAGAACGAAGCAAAGAGGAAGAGAAGAATAGAATAGAATATATGTGTGATGAAAATAAGAGTTCATAAAAGACGATTATATTGTAGTTAGTGCAGTAATAGTGTTTCTTAGATAGTGCTGTAGATAGTGATCAAATAGTGATATTATCTGAGTTATCTCCTTAGTGATTGTTATAAATTTTATAACAATCACTAAGGAGATAACTCAGATAAATAAATGGTGAAAGAATGTTGTTATTTTATGGAAGTTTCTATGATATTACCTAGTAGCATACTTTTTTTTAGCGGGAGGATGTGTTAATTTGTGTTTTTCTTTTCAGTCATTTAAAAGTTATCAGAAAATTCATTTTCAATTTTTATAAATTTTCAATTCATTTTTTTCTATTATTTGGTTACTATGACAATTTTATTTTGAATTTGAATTTGATGTTTTCTATAATTCAATATGACAGTTGCCAAAAGCTAAAGTTTTCACAATGACTTTTGTTGACATTGTTGTCTTACAATGTTTACAAACATGATTGTTTATTTAATAACTAATACTTTTTTATGATTTTCATGTATGTTGGAGAGAAAATACTTTAAAAATAAGTATACAATGAAGACAACGTCGATATAATGAAACAAATATGAACTTTGAAGTGTCGTGAATTATTAAAATATTGTGAATTAGCGTAGGGAGTGAACGCGACATGGAATTGTTCCATCCGTGATCTGCAAACTCATATAAGTCCGTAGGACCTTGGGGTGTCTGCATAAGACATAAAGGACGAGGAGGGACTTCCGTTCGCGCTCATACTCATTAGCTTTCGCGTAAATATCTTTATCCTTATCTAGATTTACAAAGCTTTTTCAAAATTTTATATAAATGTGCTTCTTGGTTAAAGTTTAGGCGAGCTGTCGCATAGTTTTTTGTTGCGGTTTTTGTATGCGGAAGTTAGAAGGAATATGTCCTTTACTTTTCGGAATTTAGATGATGTTTCCTTCTAACTAGTTCTTAGTAATGACCTGCTCGGTTCCTCAGATTGTCTGTCGTCCGCCACAGGTAGGCTAGGAGCCCAGAGCAACGGAAGGATATTGAAATTTTCTCGCCTGCGACAAAATTTATCCTCACCGGGGGGGATGTAGAGGTTCTATTACCTCTACGTTTACCATCTCCTTGTAAGGCCTTTAGCCGATGGTTCCTACTTTAAATGATTGGGGTCATTTCGCGCCTTTTATAAATAACTGACGTAGTCCCTTCCGCGGCTTTGGCCGTGAAGGTCAGGTTTCCTTCTAATAAATGAAGTCAACCATATAATTATGTTCTCCTGTTATTTTCTACCTCGACCCGGTCACCAGCTCCCTCAGAGCTACGCCACAGTACTGTGGTATGCAGACCTTCACGGAGGATCGGGCATAACGCAACTTCTTTCTCATTCGATCATTTCGAAGAAGATAATTCGAATATCAATTTCAAAGGTTTGAAATGGTATTCGATGTCATGATTCGAAATGATTGAAGATCTGGCCTTGCGCCATTCATTGTTTGATCGTGGTGTATTCAGTGTTTGATCATTGAGAATTGATTGTTTGATCTTTGCGGATTCATTGTGATTAGCTCGCGGAATAAGTGTAATTTCGAGCATAGGCGTGCAATAGCACTTTTTAAGCAGGTGTCTTAGTTTTTCAGCTGTGATGTTATATAAATACAAATTATATTGTAACGAAGAAGAATCCAGCTGTTTTATTATTTGCCCCCAAGAGACACCTGGACTCTATTGTTACCTTCTGTTTCGTGGTTTTTATTTTTTGGATTGATATTTACTGACGACTTGGCTTTGCTTCCTGGACTTTGGAACTTTCTCAATACACTGGATTCTGACCCTATAGATACCGCTCAGTTCGTTAGAGCTGATTCTACCAACTTGCCTGAAGTAACAAACAACCAAACTCGGAAATATACAACCAATACAATATCACAAATTAATAATAGTAATGTGTCTACGACAATACAATATGAAAAAGGTTGTTTTTTTTAAATTGACATGACAGTCTGGCAAAGGAATACTATTGCATATAATGCCGTTCTTAGGATTAGTTTACCGTACTGAGAATCTTTTAATTATTATATTTTTATTTCAAAACATATTTTTTTTAATATATTTTTTTTAGAAACGGGACCTTATTCCTTTATGTTAAATAATAAATCAAACGAAATTGAAAATATTTTTAAAATGTCATACATAGCCCATTCCGTTGCGGATACTCCGGCGGCCCCAAGAAGACCTTTTAGTTAAGTCCCATTAATCCATTCTCTATATTCATTAATTTTTATATATAAATAGCCTATTGTGATAGCTATAAATATATCTGACTAATAGGTGGGGATTTTTGTTCGTCGACGAATTAAATTAATCATCCTATTTGGTTCAGATACCAATTAAACATAGTTAAGCCACAAGATTCGATTTATGTATGTTTTAACTATTGTTCTAAATTAACCAGCTCTTCTTTCCCAAACAAAACTTCCAATCATAATTTGCAGTTTAAATAGATTGGCCTACCCTACTGTTAAGTTTATGTTTCTAAATTTTATTGTGCTATTTTCATGATTAATTTTGGTCCCAGTGTCGAATTTTTGTATTAATTTATTTTAATTAAACCCTTTTATTCTATAAATCTCGTCTTCTTTATTCAATTTGTGTTTCGGCGATTACCACCCGTAAATTGATCGCTGAACTACGTTATGTGTCTTTTGGGCCAAACATTAAAGGATTAGCAAATAGAGAGTGTAAGGAACAGCTCAGCAAAACGGAAACCCTCAATTCAAACCATCATTCTGAATTTTTCTTTTGAATTTTGCCCAGTGAAATTTTTCTTAGACAATTTTATACCTACTTTTTAATGTGTTATTCTTTTAAATTACGTTTTTTATTCAAATACATTCCAATGTACAAAAAAAACAATAATAACAGCGTGAAACATGAACCAGCAATGTGCATCGCGTTCTAGTGACAGTGGCGGTGTTGAGTGACCATGACCATGTGAGAGGCACGGTTTCGCGTTACGTTGCGTAACGCCAAAGATGGTATATAACGCTGTCGAGGTCAACATGTTTAACCTAATGTGCCGCCGTGTATCCAAAAATTACTTACCTTTTTGTTTTTGCCACAAGACTTTGACATAGGTACGTATGCTCTGAATCAGATATTTAGAAACGCCGTTGAATTTCAAGAACTCAATTAATTCACCGAATTCAAAATCAAATTGATATAATTCATGAAACTTCAGATTAACTGTGCTTATGACCAGACCCACTATCCACAAATCAACGAAAAATAACACGTGAGTCGAAAATATTGCGTAGGCTATCTGGTTTACATCCAATGGCGTACACTGGAACAAATATTATTTTAATTTTATGTTTTTTTGGATGGCGCTAACCTACACGCACGACTTCTCCATTAGAATCAACATGAATACTCACTGTGTATACGCTAACATACGTCATTCTGCAAATTGTACAAAATAAAGAAACCAAATAGTCGGCTCGCCAGTCTGTAGGTACTATAAATATTGTTTTTTTCCCAAGAACATCTGACAACAAATGTCTTGTCTTAGCGCAGCCTGTTCGGAAAAAAAAACCGTTTTTATCTAATAGAGATTAGCACTTTGCGTAATGTATGATATGGCCTGTTATATGTATAATACAGGATTTGTTCTAAAATAGACACCAAACAAAGGTATGATGTGCATAACTGTACGAGTCAGTTGATAAAGCGTCATCTGTTCTAGGAAGTCCACTAACGTTGCTGCCCAAAAATAAAAATAAATGGAAATCCTTTCTGCGAGCCCTATGTCCCTGTTGAGGGATAAAAGGATTCATTATATTGAGTATAGCATCATCATAATCACCTTATGAAAATTTGACACTTACATATCTTTTACAAGATTCAGTAAATGATCACATTTTGTGGGTTTCGTAAGAGGCGATTAAGGAAACACAATGAGACCTGCTTTTTATTAATCCATCTAGGCAACGATACCTCATTTTTTTCTGAATCTGAGGTGTCGTCCTATGGTCCCATGCGGTTTGGTAGGCTCTTTAAAGGGCCACCTGGTTTGGGATCACCCTCCAACCGAAGTCCAATGCCAAATATTTCGTCTGTGCGTGGAAGTACCAATGCCTTAATAGGCATTTTCTGGGTTAAATGCTCCATCGTCTACCTCATCTATGACCTTTGTTAAGATTGAAGTCAAGAGTTTACCCTTTTCTTAGTAAAAATATATATGGGATGACTTTAATAAGTTAACGAACCTTTAGTGGTAGATTCTCCCCATGAAACAGCGAACAACTTTTCCCAAAGAAGTGTTTGAAATTCTCAAATTTCATATAAATTTGATTCATAATTCTCTGAATTCTGACAATTAATGACGCTCAGTTTGGTTACCGTCCCGGTCTCTCAACGGATTCTGCCATACTAAGCCTTAAACACACCGTTAAATACTACACGGACAGAGACACCGCCGTTTATGCCTGTTTTCTTGTCCTGAGCAAAGCTTTCGACCTGGTCAATTATGAAATTGTCTGGGCGAAACTGCTCGGGTCAAGTGTTTCTGAAAGTGTGGTAGATCTAATGAGATACTGGTACGGAAACCAAAAGATTTGTGTTCGATGGGGCGGACGACTCAACGTCTAGTGCTTACAGACTAGAATGTGGTGTACGTCAAGGGGGGCTCAACTCTCCGGACCTCTTCAGCCTCTTTGTCAACGACCTTATCGGGGAGCTGAGGGGCACCAGGATCGGATGTCATACTGGGGGTGTTTGTGTGAACAACCAACCTCAATTATACAGATGACATGGTGTTACTCAGCCCCTCGATTTGCGGTCTGCGGAAACTGCTTTCGGTCTGTGAGAATTATGCTAATGCTCATGGACTGAAATATAATGTGCAGTAAACAGAAATGATGGTCTTTAGGTCCGGAAAGGGCCCGGAGAAGGTATTGCCAGTTCTTTTGAATGGTACCGAGGTTCGCGTCGTCAGTCGTTTCAAGTATCTCGGCCATGTTCTTACTGAGGATCTGAAGAATGATGGCGACATCGAGCATAAAAGAAGGGCTGTTTCCGTTCGGGCAAACATGCTCGCACGCAGGTTCCACAGGTGCGACGGGGAGGTCAAGAAGACGCTCTTTTGCGCTTACTGCCAGAACCTGTACACCAGCCACTTGTGGATTAAATATACGCGAAAATCGTACAGCGCCATGTGAGTACAATACAATGATGCCTCGTATTGTCATGAAGAAGCCGAGCTTTTGTAGCGCGTCGGGCATGTTCGCTGAGGCAAGGATCCCGGATTTCTACGCCATTATCAGACATATAATTTCTTCCTTCTGGTCTCGACTACGCAGTACTGAAAATACAATTCTTAAAGCCATTTATGACGACATGAGAAGTTCGATTTTCACACACTGGATCTCTGTGCAGCGAAGCGCCAATCGCAAATGACATCTAACCTACTGTCTTGTTTTAGGTTAGAAAGACTGTTTTAAATTTCTATTTTTATGTTATTATTACAACATTTTTGTAATTTTTGTAATATGGGTTTTTTGCCTGAAATAAACGATTACTATTATTATTATTCAAAAATAATTGTCGCCGTTTCCTATACCAAGACAAATCATTTTTTTTATACAAAGGCAACATTTTTTTTCTTATTTTGTTCAGTTCCACGAGGAAAAGCCTCTTAAAGTTTCAGTAACTAATTTAAAGTTTAAAGTCTTCCCATCATATAAATTATTTCTTCGTTTGTGTAAGGGGAAACTACTGAACCGATCTTGAAAATTATTTCACAACTTGAATCCTGTATTGGCTGACAGACATAAAAAATACTTTAAATACAAGTAAGTAGACACCTACAAATAATTTTTGCACGGGATATGTTATTATTTTAATTTGGACTAAAAATATATGTTATTAATAAATTAGTAGTAATAATAGTATCTGTACCTGAACCCCTTATATCTGGGTATGTCCAAGAACTGAAATCGGTATCCTCATATTCTGCAGAGTTTTCCGGTACTTTATATATTTCTATAGGAAACGAAGTATCATTGCGACCTGTAAAAACATGCATTTAGAGTTTTTTAGCCTTCACATCTTACTCGTATATGGTAACTTCATTGTTTAAGATTCTCGCGGTTATTTTTACTTGTTTTAAACATAATATAATATCCTATCACCACTATACTTCTATCTTATGACCCTCGGAATGTATGTCAAATGGGCGTCATGTGGCCCTGAAGTAAAGATAAGTCTAGTAAGTAGGAATAAACATTTCCAATTTATAATAACGTTCAAATCTTTCTAATCAAGTTCAAATCTGGAGGTTCGGAGCGAGACCCTCGCTCCGAACCTCCAGATTTGAACTCTACTTCTACTCTAGAGTTTCAGACTTGTCCAGTAACGGGCAACCCTATTTCAATTTCTTCTGAACTAGAACGTTACAACAAGTTACCTAACTATAGCCCCAAAGACGGTTAACTTTACCGTTGCATTCACTTTCCTTACGCTCTATATAATGACTTTATTTGGAAGGAAGTCCTTCCCCCCTCTAAATTCTAAAACACCACTTCCTTAAGTGTATTTAAATTAAAACACTATTTTAGGCACATTTCGATAATTTATTTGGACTTACGTTTGGCTCATTACCAACCGAGCGGTGATAGCCCAGTTGGTAATGAGCCAGACTTGTAATCCGAAGGTCGCGGGTTCAAATTCTGGTGCGGGCCTGTACCACTATTCCTCTTCCCGTATTTATGTACGGATTTCTAATTATCACTTGCTCGACGGTGAAGGAAAAGATCGTGATGAAACCCGCCCGTCCAAGAAAATTCATTTTCGAAAGACGAGCGGTCCACCAACCCGTATTGGGCCAGCGTAGTGGACTATGGCCTAAATCCCCTTTGTGTTTCGAAGGGAGGCCCTTGCCCCTCGGTGGGGATGTATTGTATATGGGCTAGTAAAAAAAAATTGGACTTATTACTATAACACTTATTCTACTGCACTTTATGGTGTTTGGTGCATCGTGTGCCAAATTGAAAGGGGTGATTGAAGGGGTTTTTTGGCTACCTAAAAAGGTCCAACCGAATTTTTTATGTGGATTTTAATTTTTTTTCAGTGAAAATTTGTAAAAGTCTACATTTAAATTTTAATTTTAAAAAACTGTGAAGTCTAGCTTCATTTTTTTCCTTTTTTGTAATTCCTTGATTGGTATTTTAGATTTATAGATTAAGACTTGTGCTTATTCTAACTTAGTACTTGTACTTAATACAAGTTGAAACCTAATACTAATGTGTTAGCGACCAATTTTAGATTGTTAATAATTTTTAACGAATTGAGCACCTCCTCCACTTTTAATTACTAATACTAAGGCCCATGTTCACCAAAAATATAACCAACGGTTAAACCGCGGTTAGAAGCTAATCAGACAAAATGTCAAAAAAAATGTATGAAAATGACATTGTCAAATCTCTGGTTAGCTGCTAATCGTTGGTTAAATGGTGAACACTGGCCTAAATGTTTTAAAAACCAACTCTTTATCTCTTAATACTAACTAACTCACTGCCGTACTCAGAGACGTCAATTAAAGTTAAGTACTGTTAAACTCTGATGTTATCTCTTTCATTCTTGTTGATATAAACAAAGATAGCATGACATTTAATTACTTCTTAACTTTAGCTGACGTCTCTGAGTACGGCAGTTAAACTTTACCTACTATTATTTCTACTAACTGTAAATTTTTTTACTAGCTTAAACTTATGTTTTCTTAATTTTACTGACTGTTCTTTAATAACTGTTAACTAACTTTTTAAGTTCTTAATAACTTAAACTTACTCTATTTAATTGTTAATTCTAATTTCTTTGTGAACTATGGCTCGTCGTATCGATTTCGTTTTCAACCGACTTCAAAAAAGGAGGAGGTGCTCAATTCGTCTGTATGTTTTTTTTTCTATGTTTGTTACGCGATAACTCCGTCAACTGGTGGCCGATTTTCAAAATTATTTTTTTGTTCAAAAGAGTATACTCTTGAAGTGATCCCATATAAATTTTATTAAAAATGATTCAGCGCTTTTAAAAAAAACCAACAAAAGCAAAAAATACTACAAGCAAAAAAAAATTGTAGTGGTTTGTAGAAGTTATGTAGCTGTCGTAGGATGATTTGATAGTTCGAATTATCGCGAAAATTTTAGGGATTTTGCGAAAACACGGATAATTAGACATGGTGATTATATTTTTCAATCTCACTAAAAAAAGTTAGATTTTTTGCGAAAATGTGAGTCACCTTAGTAAGTTTGGGAAGAGAATCGTTAGTTATTATGAAAAAAGAACACTGATTGGCCGGTTTGAGCGCCCCACAAAAACATCTTATCTGATTGGGTGACGACTTGTCGTTTTAAACAAACAAAACGAGTTGTTTTGTTGATATAGTCCATCGAATTGGCATTTTTTGTCTTACGTCAAATGAGGTAGGTAGTTCTGATTTTTTTTATGAGTTGGTAGTGATGAAACGGGAAATAATAAATTCAAGTTTTCGACCTCGAAAGCCTTCGGGATCACAGTCAAATATTTGAAAATTCATTAAAATTTTGGATTTTTTTTGTTTTTAGTAGACTTAGAGACTTTTAGACTTAGTAGACTTTTTTAGTTTTTTGTAGAGTTTTTACTAGTTTTTTTAGTTTTTAGTAGACTTTGATAACTATACAAGAAACCTTTCCCATAAACGAAGTGGGTTTAGGGGTAAAAAATTTCGAAAACTAAAAAAACTGTAGGTTCTTATATTTATTTTTGAAATTTTGCCAACTTTTGAATAGCTGTAACTCATAAACTATTTGGCTTAACAAAACCAAATTAGTCTCATTTAATTGAAAATTTAGTCTTTTAATAAGTGTAAATAGTAACTTTTGCCGTAACATATGTCCTTGGTGGTAAAAATTGACTAAAAATAAAAAAAGTCCAAAATTTTAATGAATTTTCAAATATTTAACTGTGATCCCGAAGGCTTTCGAGGTCGAAAACTTGGATTTGTCATCACCCATTTTATCACTGCCAACTCATAAAAAAATCAGAACTAATATTTGATGTTAGACAACAATTCTTTTTTAACACGATTTCAATGAGCTAATATTTATGTGATTTGTATTAAGAGAAAACGTACACGTAGTTGCATTTATATTATTACTCAATATTACTAGGATAGTGTAACTCTAATAGTTTTTCTGTGATTGATATTTACCCAACAAAAGGGTTAAATAAAAAGTAAAGTTCTTATGAATAGGTTTTGTCATTTCTTACCCTTTATAACTCTATGATATATAATACTTCGAAGCTACATGGGAAGAGATAGGAAAAGAGTTGGCCAGCAAGCAAATATCAAGACAATCAGCGTTAAGAATGTTCAAAGTTACCAAGACGACTCGCGTTTTTACAAAAAACCTAATTTTTTTGGTAAGATTGAAAAATATAAACACCATCACTGTCTAATTATCCGTGTTTTTGCAAAATCCCTAGAATTTTCGCGATAATTCGAATTATCAAATCATACAGGAATTAACTTCCTATTTTCTATTAGGTTTTCGCATAGAGCAGACTACTCTCTGAATAAGCCTACAATTCCGCCTCTCTATAGGCAAGAGCGGATGACAACTCTAAAAATAAGCCTATTGGTCATATATGTATATCATCTTTTGAAGCACTATCTCCAGAGTACGCGTGCTTGATTGTGAACCGTACCCTATCTTTTGTTAGTATGAAGTATGTTTGCGGATGAATGTATGATAGTGTTATATAAGTGGGAATTATGCTTCCTAAAAAACAAAAACAACGTCTGTCATTCTAATCTATGCATATCTGAGATGCATATAACCATATTATAATAATACTTCCACAGAAAATCTTATTGTTTTCCTTGGACTGGCCACTTTTGTCCGTTTTCACTTCTTTTTCTTTCAAATTTTGTCATTATTTTCACTTTGGCTTTTAAAAGGCTTTTTCCTGGAGCCTGAAAGTGGGAACATCTTCCCACTTCATCATCTTCTTCTTTTTCTTTTTTTTGGGTTAATTTAAACTTTTGTGGGTCACGGTTTGGCCCAGAGACTGGATAGTTCTCTTTAAACTTTACAACTCAGTGCTTAAAGTAAAAAACTAAAAAAATACTTTTTCAAGTTGACCTAAAACCCTATTAGAAAAATACTTTGAACCAGTGTCGGCAGTGACTCTACGAAGCGATGACTATACGCTTTTTACTACTACGCATCGCCAGTGGCGCTATAAAGACACGGCGACGGGATCTGGGATCCCGTCAGGACTTTAATTAGAAATTAATCGATTGGAACCTCAGCTGGCCAGGACCTACACTTCGCTCCGTATCGTTTTTTATTATTAATTTTGTATCTAGTATACCACGAGCAATAGTGTAAGCAGGTTTACCCACTTGTGTTCCCTAATAAATCACTCAGTATACGTCACTTCAGTTCATCATTTTATCTCTTACCTTCTTTCTTCACCTAGGTTGTTGCGGATTCTAACCCTAAGGACCCAGAAACCTCGACGTAACGCCTAGGTACTCTATACTTGCACCTAGGACCTAGTGACCTAAAGCCTATGTGTAATCATAGTCTCCTCTATACTTGTACTTCACTTTATACTTGTGGTATTCGCCTAGAACACTAAATCCTAGGTGTAATACTACAATAATTATAACCAGAGATTTCTTGCAGGAGTTAATATTTACCCGGTTTACAGGCCACTAAAATCCAACCGCACGTTAGCGCATGTACCAGTAAAAACAAAACTGATATTTTCAATATTGTTGCCTTATTTTGGTCCTGAAACAATTAATTTGTTTTAATAAGGAAAACAGCGGAGATAGTCTAACTGCTGATGGGTCGGGCTTGAGAGATACTGAGTTCGATCCCTGTGCCACCATTTACCAATGACTCGTTTCTTTAGTTATGTGCATTAGTAGCACACTACCGTATTACAGAACGCGACTCAGATTCTGATCTGTTCTGTAATACGGACCTAAAGCTGCAGTCGTTTTTGTCATTGTGATTGTGGGAAAAAGAGACAATCAATACTTAAGTACAGTTTAAGATTTGAGGCTCCTTGGGTAATACGGGGCCTAAGTGATGCTCTTACGGCGAGGAAACCTGCAAATTCAGGCAACTGAATGTGTAGCGATGATGCAATCCAGTCAGATTTCTCTGTTGACAGAATCACGGAAGTTAGATGACAGTTGCTGTAATTACATATCTGATCTACCAAACTCTGGATCACAGTCAAGCGTACCCCCAAAGAGAAACGGGACTTAGCGCTAGGAAAAAAATAAGGAACAGTGAACTAATTTTTAAAACTCTAAAATTTATAAGAGGCTTCAGTACACTTTAGACTTGGTACTTACATGACAAAAAACCAAAGAAATCTGCCTATTTACCATTAATATTAATCACAGATGAGTAAACGACATAATAAGGGTCGACAACATATAAACATAATAAAACCATCTATGGATAACTAAACGTGAATAAACTCGCGTGCCAGCAAAGATACAAGATAGGCGAAAGTCCCATTATTTTTACTTTCTAGAGGTTTTGAAACTAGAGGACTGCCGGGATTTCTTTTCATAAAATCCTTTCTCGTTACTTGTCTACGTTATAAAATGAACCTTTGTGTCAAATTGCAGCTTTTTATTTATTTTTTTACTTATTTAGAAAACCAATAGCTACAAAATTAATATTAGTTGTGACAGAATTACTCAAGAATTAAGTCTTTATAGGTTTCCCTAGATTAAACCTTTCAAGGCGAGAGGTTTAGGGCGAGCGTAAATACATAATCGGTGAGGACCTTCAATTTTATGCACTAACATTTAAAACATAATCTTACTTTAAAACTCTTGCAGAAGTATTTGTAGTAAAAGTAAAGAGAATGACTTCTTAGTAGTCGAGTTAGCTGCCATCCCCAGTTTTTGTTTTTTAGTGTCATAAACGGCAAAATTAACGATAAAACATCGAAATAACTCCAAACTTTAAAAAATTTTTGAAGTCTAGTGTATCTATAAACACATTGTTGTCCAACTACAAATAATTCCATCTGAAACAAGTTTTTTAGCTATATCAGTCGTGATGAATTGGCGAAGCGGAAGGCGCAGCGTTAGAAGGCCTCTCACAAGGTGGACCGATGATCTAATAAGATTGCGGGAAGCCGATGCGTGTAGCGCAAGACCGATCGAAGTTGAAATCCTTGAGATTTCCTGTGTAGCAGTGGGGGTTTTGCAGATAGTGGTCTTGGATGATATGTTTCTGCTAATCTGGTTATTTCTTCAAATCGTAAAGTAACAATTTAATAAAACTTACACTAACAATTTTGTGTACTTTATTCCTGAGATTTTAGACATTATAAAGAGTCATGCTGCCTCCTAAGAGGATCATTTTAGTGTTTTTTTTTCCCATACAAACGGCGTCAATAGATTCCATCCCCTAAACGTTACCGGATCCCGGTATAGTGTCAGTATAGTGGTATAGTTTCAGGAACACCAAAAACTAGGACCGCACGTTTTTATTTTTTTTGATATTTTTAGTAGACAAAAAGATATTCGAAACAAAAAGTCAACATTTTTCGCCAAAAAATTCTTAATATTGAAGAGGTGACTGTTTAAAAACTAAGAACAGTTCTGGAAAAAATTGAGGTAGTAATTCATTGACGCCTAACTCACAATTTTCGAAATAAAACTCGGCATTTCACCGGAAAGCTGCAATTATCCATTTCGCTAAATTCTGAGTCATGGTCGACATCGAGACAGCATGAAAAACAAATGAGACGCTAGTCCAAACTGAGACGCTAGTTTTAAGCGTGGGGTGTGTTTCAATGTAATCGGTTGTAGCAAGCATTTCAACTTATAAATGAATAGCAATCGGTAGCAAGTACAGTTTTCTGGATTGATTATCAAATGGAAAATGCTTGGAAAATATTATGAAAATCAGTATTCAATTCTATTAGTCTATTATTTTGAGATTGATTGCTCTTAGCAAAAAGGCCGCCTTTGCGCACTTCTGTATTTAGTTAGGTATGTAAAACTTTATTTGTGACTCTGCAATAAAGTATCTATCTATCTATCTGCGCGACTTGATAAAGGTTTTTATTAAATATCAAAGTAACAACGACAGAGAGTGACCAAAGTCGCAGTGAATTTACAATCGAACTTACTAGAATACTTATATTAGGTCCATGCTGTCGAACGGAAATCGCTGTCAAAATAAAGTTTCGCCGCCACTGAAAGGTGCCACTCAGACGGTTATAATTGACCTTCAGCTTTATATCTTCATCAGCCCATATACGTCCCCACTGCTGGGGCACGGGCCTCCCTCGATAACATGAGGGGTAAATGCCATACTCACCACGCTTGGCAGACGGGTTGGCGAGGGTTTTGATATAATTGCAGAGTTTTCCTTCTCTGTGTGCTGATGAAATTGCTTGCATATTTAGTCGCCTTGTACGACACCTCGGCAAGAAAGAGGGTGGTCCTATTCTACTCTGCTGGGGACTCACTCGGCTATATCTGGTGACTTTAAATTAATGAACAAAACCGGCCAAGAGCGTGTCGAGCCACGCGCATTGTAGGGTTCCGTAGCAGCATGGTTCAAATACATTCTTATTAATCCCAACAGTGTTTGGCACTTGGTCGACTATTACTCGCAAACTTGAAGGACCAACTTATGTGTGATAGTTTTCCTTTAAATTTCGTTGTATATTCTACCACCGTGAATTTTCTCACATTTTTAGAAACAACCGTTTAGAAGATATAGGGGGGGGGGACACTTGTGTTTGACAAAAAATTTCACTTTAAAAATTTATATTTCGCAAACGGAGTGCTGAATCGAAAAACGTTCTGAGTAAACCCCTTCTATCTTTTAAAATGCTATCCTATGACACCCCACTTAATGATATTGGCGAGAAAAAAAAAATCATCGCCCTTTCACACCCGTAAAATTATTTTTTTCCAAGATTTTACTCTACAGTTCTGTCGGCGTGATTCATATGTATAATCATGCTTAGTTTCAGCTCTGTACCAAGGGTTTCTTAGGAAACCTGCGGACAGACGGACATGGCGAAACTATAAGGGTTCGTAGATTACTACGGAACCCTAAAAACTAAGGATGTGAATCAGAGCACTAAATTGCACAACTATCCCCAAGAAACGTAGGTCGAAAGACGAAAAAGAAAAACCTTTTTCGGCTCTTTACAACTTGGTCGATCTACTGATTGCTTCGGTATTAGTTATAAATTTTTGTAGATCACTTTAATGGATAGAATAGTCACCCCAAATGGCTTACCGTGTAATAAGAGTCCGTTAAAAAATGACTCAAATATATGACATCCAGTATGACGACGATAATCCACAGAGATGGAAAAGATCCGGTCGGGGTCGTCATAAGATAAAGAATTAGTGCAAAGGTAGTAACAGGAAATATAAACCATACTAAAAGTAGCCAACGCTCGTACCATTTGCTGGTTTCAGATGTTACAGGAGCAGACATGTTCTGCAAGAATTACAAAAAAAAATTACATGCATACATACGCTCACGCCTATAATCCCTTACGGGGTAGGCAGAGCATTAGTGGTCCAGTCAGTAAATGGGACTCGAGGGTTTTGCAGAATTGTGGGCGAAAGGCTGACAATTTGTCACCTTTATACATCATATTTCATCTATAAACCCTCAGAATTTAAGTTATATGTGGCATGAAGTGTTTCTAGAAGCACTGATGCTCTGACTACAAAAAAAAATAATGATAAACATTATTAAAATGTAACTGTAATGAATGGGTTTATCAAAGAAAAAGAGAAATAAAACTCCACTGAAACTTTTTTGACACGCAACTGATTAAGCCGCATTCATTTTAAGCATAATATAATAAAAATATATATACCGGGAATTGAATAACTTTGGCTCCTCTTAATAAAAACTGTATATTATTATACGGATTTTCCGGAACAGGTCTCTTCAGAGTCATGAAGTCGAATTTCGATTGTGGATTGCGATTTATTTTATGTCTTACCTGAAGATAGGTCATAAATAATTCATTAGTAAAACCTTAAGATGCTTTATCAACTGTATCAGGTGACTAAATAATAATTTGTTTATTATGGATGTAGAATAATCTACTTAACTGAAAAGAACATAATATTGAAATATGAAAAATAGGAGTGGAACGTATTCCTACGAGACCATAATGTAGTTCAAGAGCGAGATGTGGTCGAGGAAATAACGAGCTCACCTAGAAGAGGCCTATTTACTCAAACTTAAAAGAAACTGGTTATCTGAGCTCGGAATCGAAGACGCAAGCAGAAAATTATATTAACTTGGCTGACACGCTAACGCGTGTCTTAATCCATTAGCGAATCCACGGGATATTGACAAGGTAAGGATAGTATTCTGCAGTTCGTTAGAAGAAAGGGGCAGGCGGACTGAGCTCATTTTTTTCATTCTTTTGGAAAGTATATTCCAATCTTTTGCAAAAGGATCAAATTTGTCTCACCATTTATTTCACGGAAGGGGATGGAGTGAAAAAGGGAGGCCTTAGCCCAAAAAAATATAGGATACTGAGGGCTCGAAGTAGGTATAAGCTCATGCAGCTCTTGAGCACACTCCCCGTTATACATCTTCTAAAAATACATTGGCGGACTACTTTGCTACCAGCTGCACTAATACTCACGTCATCATTGACAATTCTTTGAAACTTTTCCACTGAGATCTTTAAAAGGTCGGTTGGTTCAGTAGTCCGAACGCTAATGCGAAGAGGACGAAGCTTGGTTCCCTGGAGTTGACCAAAAATTGATCCCTGTAATTTTTTTAACAAAGTTAGGGTTTTCCAAGGTTATGGAAATATTATTTATGAAAATTAGAAAATAACTTATTAATAGAGAAAAAGTATAGAGCAATTTATGTAATAGGCATTGATATAAAATACTATATAAATATATTATTATTATATAAAGATAAAGACAAAAAGTAATCGGTATCATCATAGATCTCTGTATCTTGACAGACGATTTGACATTAAATGATTGTATATTAGCTATTTAATTATTTGTAAATATACAATCATTTACTTCATAAAAACACTAGAAATCAGACTTAATATGGAAAGAGGTGGGCCTTCAGACTTCGAAATATGTAGACTAAATAAGCTCAGATTATAAGCCTTTTACGAGTCAATAACAATATACAACAAATGTTAATCAATCCTTCTTTATCCTGTGGGTATTGTACTTGACTAACCTTGGTGGCAGAATTCTCAAACCGCCTAATGCGCTCTGCTCTGACTTGTTTTGGCGACTATGGTCAATAAACGACACAGGGCACTTAACCGGTATCGGTGCATTGAACGGAAAATTGTAAGAATAGTTATTTTCATCCCCTCATCGCGGAAAGAGTATTCTTGCTCTTCAATATCTGAGTGCAAAAGCCGTTTTTATCCGCTAGAGGATAAAGTAAATTGAATTTAGAATAAAGAGTGCACTTAGTTTGTGAATTCAAAACATTGAATTATTAAACCTATTAACTTCTACCTCCATGGTGCCGAATTTATCATACAACTTTTTTAATTTTTTTTAAACTTAGATTCGGAACCTCCTTGGTGTACTTTATTTTAATTTGTTTTGCGCGCGCCATTTTCTTTTCACGTCATATTGTTAAAACCTTTGCCAGTAAATGTTTTTTTGTATTTAGTCATTTCCTCGCTGAGGTGGGATGAAAAGTTACGTGTTACACTCGAGTGCAAAGATTTTTCACCTCGTACTCTTTTGATTCCCTCGCTAACGTTCAGGATTCTATTTTAGAATCCTTCGCTTGCTCGGTCGTCAAAATTGAGCACGCGGTTAAAAAGCAACTTTGCACTCTTGTATAACAATAGTTAATAATTCTAAAATTGAATCACGAGCGCAGCGAGTGATTCCAAAATTAGAATCCTGAGCATTAGCGAGGGAATCAAAAGAGCACGAGGTGAAAAATCTTTGCATTCGAGTGCAACACGTAACTTTTCATCCAACCTCAGCGAGGAAATGACTAAATGCAAAAAAAAAACATTTACAAAAGTTTTAACAATATGACGTGAAAAGAAAATGGCGCGCGCAAAACAAAGTACGTCAAGAAGGTTCCGAGTCTGAGTTTTTAACAAATTAAAGAAGTTGTATGATAAATTCGGCACCATGGAGGTAGAAGTAAATAGATGATTTTTTGATGTTTTGAATTCACACAGTGCACACGATGTTCTAAATTCAATTTACTCTATCCTCTAGCGGATAAAAACGGCTTTTGCTTTCAGATATCGAAGAGCAAGAATTCTCTTTCCGAGATGGGGGGATAAAAATAGTTTTTTTACCTCTGCAGCTCGAAAAGAAAGCTTTTGCTTGTCAAAATCAGAGAGCAAAATCGTTGTTTGCTTACTGCATTTTTTGAGAGAGAGAGAAAGTAATTTGAATTTGGACACTAACTTTGAAATGACTTGGCGCGATGTTTTGTTCTGAAACTTATTTAGACCTGTCAAATCACAAAACTTTATATTATTTATTGAAATCAAAACTACAAAATGTATTAAATATTGATCATTTAAGAAAATAAAAGTATATTGCTTTCATTATTTTTTTTGTTTCTTAATCTTTTTTCGCTGACGAGGTGGAAAGTTATGTGTTAAACACGAGAGCAAGTTTTTTTTGATCTCGTGCCTTTAAATGACTCGCTAAGTCGTGATTTAAAGATTGCACCCAGGTGGAAACAACAACTTTGCTCTCTGGTTGAACGAACAACTATTTTATTTCCAGTAACTGAGGTAATAGCTAAGCTGCGGAGAAGAAAACAAATGAAGAAGTAGTCGAATTACTGAAGGAAAATCGAATTTTGTTGAGAACTACACAGAGAACAGTAGATTGAAAATGCCTGGGCATTTGTAACGATACGACCGCTTTATAAAAAACAAGCTTATCAGGAAAGATTAAAGGAAAGAGAAGCAGGAAGTAGACTTAGGCGGAGCTATTTCGAGCAAATCAAAGGGAAAGGGAAAGTTAAGGCCGTGTCGTACCGAGATGTCTAATCACTAGCAGAGGATAAAGAAAAGAGCGCGGCTTTTAAATGTAAGAAGAAGTTGAGGTAAAGAGGGGGGACACGTGTCCTATATTGCTTGCGAGAGAAATAGTTTGAACTAATGGCGTGACTACGCGCCGCCTTTTATTGTCTGTGCAAAATTATTGAGGTGTTGTGAGAAACTGATAGCCCTAGATTGCACCTGTATTGGTTATGTAATTGGTGATCAACAACAATGTTTGTTAGTTTCAGTACCTTACGTAATACAGTGATTTCATCGTCACTTCGTGTTATAACAACTGCACCCCGATGTACTATGTAAATATCTGGAGACAGTTCATTTTCTCTCACTACATCTTCATTAGCTAATATGAACACTTCAACCACCGAGCGAGCTATCATTCGTCCTAATGTTTCACCGCCGTGTAGATGATTGTCTACGATTTGAAGAGTTCTGAAAACAGGAAGGAATGGAATTAGGAATGGAATTATCTGCCTGCGTTTGTATTTCCGGGCTCATATAACCCGAATCGTTTTAAAGTTCGAGTGAATACGCATCTTTTGGATGAGCTTAGTTGGTATGATTTAGGGGTAGAGATTTAGTTAGTATCCTCAACTAAATCTCTACCCCTGGGCTACGTTGTCCTCAAGAGCAAACCCATTATCTATTCATAAAAACGCAGATTTTTTTTTGACTGGCTTGAGAAATCAGCTGCTCATTATCACCTGCCAAATCTCTCGTTTAACGAGACGGGAGATTTTGTAATGTATTTTGAATACTGCCTGAAAAGTAACAACCTAGGAACACAATATTATACAATCACTAAACTGACGTATGATTTACATAAATTCACTGACAAAAACGTGGAAGTTTAAATACAAAGTATATAAGTAGTTTAATCTGAAGACGTAAGGCCAATTTTAACCAAATATGCAACCAACGATTTGCAGCTATGTATACAATACAATACAATACATAACTCTTTTTTTGCACACAAAAAATACAAGTCCAGGAAACACAAACATATAAGCAATGTGATACAAAAAGGCAGCATTATTGCTAGGCAGCAATCTCTTCCAGGCAACCTTAGGGTAAAGGAAACAGATCGATCGTTAAAAATGTCGAATGGGGTGCATAAAATAAAAATAACTATATATAGGTACCTAACCTACTACATAAATACACATAAGAAGTATAACAAATACCTAATATTATAATACATACATATAACATACATATTTTTATGGAAGAAAGGAAACACGACAAATAAAGTTATGGAGAAGAACGTGTTCACCAAACTTCATTGGGCCAGCGTTGTGGATTGTGGCCCAAACTCTAAACCCCCTTTGTTGCTTCGAAAGGAGGCCGTGTCCTTTGGTGGGGACATAATTATATGGGCTACATAATTAATTTGTTCGATGGTGTTAGTTAGCCTACTAATTGAGTACTTACTTTTTAAAGAAGTAATAGTTCAAATCTTGCCTAAACACCGAACTGATACGCTCGTTCATTAAAATTTTCATGTCTACTCCAGATGTTCTGCGGAATAGTTTTAAAGAAAATAAGTCAATAATTATATCTAAGTTCATAATAAAAGGTGTTTCTAAAAAAATAAAAAATAAACAAAATTAAATCGTAAGAAACTACTTAAATAAAAACAATAATAAAAACCTTTTCCACCAATACGAAAAATAGTTCACAGCTCGAGAAATAACTTTTTTATCAACTCTTTCTTCTTTGAGAAAATTTGTCAACTGATTGACTTCTTGATTGAAGAGAGAGTCACCATGAAGTAATAAAAACAAATTGGCGCGACAATTATTTCTTTGCAACCTACAACAACAAATAAAAGTTGCCGTTGCGCTGTCCATAAAATTTCTTTGGATAACGAAATTTATTTTTAACCCCCGACAAAAAAAAGGATGTGTATCTGTGTATCTGTACTGTATGTCTTTGTATTTGTATAATCTGTGTGCCTGTCTGGCATCGTAGCTATGCTTGTCTGGCATTGTTTTTGTTTGAAAGCTGACTTAATCGAGATGGTTCTTAGCCATATTTATTTCATCCATCAGCCATTCAAAAGCCATTCAAAAGATACCATTTTTATTTTTATTTTAGAGTTATCTTTACAAAATTATCTCTAAGTAAATATATTGTTTTTAACCTTATACTGGGTGGTTATTTTAAAATAGTTAGCGAAAATGAAGGATGATTGGCGGTTTGATAACTCTGACAGCAAGGTTAGTCAAATTCACCACATCCTTGATTATACCTACACGACAAGGAAGGAAGGACTAAATATATTTTGTTATTCGTCGATATTTATATATTTTTTAATATTAATAACTATAAAATAATAATTAATCATCTATACTAATATTATAAAGAGGAAAGATTTGATTTTTGTTTGTTTGCATTGAATAGGCTCCGAAACTACTGGACCGATTTGAAAAATTTTTTCACCATTAGAAAGCTACATTATCCCCGTGGGCATACGTGGGGAACGAAGTCCCGAGCGGAATGTTATTAATAAATAAACAAGTACAATAATTTTAATAGGTATTAACGAATTTAGTGTGTTAAGTAATGTAACGTGACTACTTGAAACACGAGCGAATCGAAGATAATGAAAACAAAAAAAATGTGTGATATTTTTTTGTAGAAGATTCTAGTAACAATAATTTAGAATTATGATATAAATTCAAGATTTCAGTTCTGTATTCTTAACAATGCATTTATTTATTTTCTATTATGTAAATCTTCTTATACCACGTTAATTTTTAATCAGTACGTAAATTGTTTGTACGTAATCTTTATGAAAATATAACAGACCCGTATATTTTTGTTTTGTATCGTTTCATATAAAAATATCAAGCTAAATCGTCTGTAGCATGAAAACAAGCAAAAAAAATTGTATGAAAAAAAATAACATCGTCCAATTGACTTGAAATTTGGTAATAGTACTCTTCAACACAATTTATGACACACGTGTTTCTGCGTTTTACAAAATTCATCCTCTAAGACATCCTCTAAAAAGGGGTATCAAAATCTGAAAATGTTGGAAGAAAAAAATTTTTCTGCTTATTTACGTTCTATCAACGTTACTGACACCGCAAGAAAAAATTGCGTACTGATTAAAAAGTAACTTGGTATATAAAACTGAATCCCTATTTCCATTGGTTTTCGCTAATTCTTTTTTTGTTGTGTTTGTGTGCCGCTAAACTTTCTAAACTAAGAAAGTTTAGCGGCACATAAGAAAATTTAAGACAGGACATCATCTGTTGGGTTAGCTAGTCAACAATAAAAAAAAACAAATAGTTCCTTACCAAAAGGCGAGACCTATTATGAGATATATGAATGTCATTTCATAATATATGGCATCAATTTTAATCTCGCTTACGTTGTGACGCATTGCTGCAGACTGAATGTAATGTAAAGCTTCTAGAACAACCTGAAATAAATCTTATTAGCATTGCAAGCACGACGCGCGACAAACTCGCGCTCACGCTACTCAGACGACTGTGTATTACTTTGATTGTGCGATAGCACCGCGCAAAGTCTTGCTCGCTCTCTGGCGTTATCATTTTGACACTTTTTTGACATTTATTTATTATTTATTTATTTAATTGTATGGCGATGATGCATTGTAGGCATATAAATTATAAGCTTAGGTACGTAATAAAAATTATAAATTTAGGTCCAGGTCACGCAACCATTCAACCACCTCAGGCGTTAATCTAAACAGATTCCCCGGCTCCTCCTTACAGCATCGCAGTGGGCATCATTGAGCGATGTGCTCTACGGTTTGGTCCTCCAGCCCACAGTCGCATAAAGGACTAGCTACCCATCCCCATTTGTGCTTTAGATAGTTGCATCTGGCATACCCTGTGCGGATTCTGTTGAGGCAGCACCAAAGTTTTCTCGGAAGCGAGAATCCTTCAGATTTTTGGGTAGGATCCGCTATAGAAGTGCAGTTTCCATCAGTCGCCATTGCCCATTCGGCCTTCTAGCCTCCCATCACCGTGAAATTATCATACGTTGCTATGATGAACAGCGCCGAAAAAGGCGGACAGTTTTGGTATAGAGTGACATATATTTTTACGTAAATTACAATGTGACATCACTTACTAAGTGTTTATGAGTTGAGTTAAGAGTTTTTGGCAAGTTAAAAAACATTGGCATCCAGCATCGTGTATACAGTGCATCCCCATCAATACAATACTGAGTTACTATTATAGCCATGTATAGGCAGCAAACGAAGCACGCAGTAACCCACATTGCAATCTAAAAATAGTTTATAAAATGTCATTTAAACAAACATTATCAATTTTATAATTAGAGCATAGCTAGCACGGCCCGTTGACAAAATCACGCATCACTCCGCTTAGATGACGGTGAAACTTCTCTTTGATTACGCGAGGGTTGCTGACGCTGTCATTTCGACACTTTTTTTATATTTACCATGACCACGTTTTGTTTGAGCTGCTGTTGATATGAAAAATGTCGTAAAACGGCGTCGTACTACGCGCGTATTACGAATATTACGATACGTTTACATTATGACGCGACGCCGTGTGTGAAGGGCCTAAGCTGCAACAAGCTTGTTTCTACACATTAATATTTGTTTGCTGTTAATTTTAATTACTTACGGAACAGCACAGAGTACGAGTAAAATATCATAATTAAATGAGATAAATGAGTATGTCACCTTTTAAAAATTGAATTATCAGAAGCATCCAAAGAACTTAGAATGTGCCAACTGCCTACTCTTCCCAGGCATACTGTAAAAGTCAGTAAGTGAGACGCGAGGGTTACGTTGTGAGCTGTTGTGGGCGTAAGGCTGACAACCTTTCACTACTTAGGTACATCATATTTCATCTTATAACCCTCTGAATTTATGTCAAACGTGGTATCAAGTTGTTTTAAAACCAGTGATGCTCTGCCTACCCCGATAGGGGTTATAAGCGTGGGCGTATGTATGTATACAAGCGGAGGGCATCGTTCACGTAATCAGTAGAGGTACATTGAACGTAAATTAGTTAATAATACATTATTGCAAAGGCCGCGAAATAGGCAATTGCAGGTCGAGTATAAGTTTGAAGGTTGAGCCATAGGGGACTTCAGTAATACGAGACAGGCAATTGCCATATCCGCCAAGGCATATACTATACAGGCTGTTTGGAAGAGCGTGTGCCATACGATTAGGCGAGTAGCTAGGTTCATTGGCAACATGTTCTGGCCAATCATATCTCTTTTTGCTCAATCTTTTTTTAAAAGATTTTTTTATTTTATTAAAAAAAAATAGCCGAAAGTTGAACTGTTTGTTATTATAACTTTATTTTGGTTGGCGTTACGGTGTACATTTTCTTGGTTTTATTATCTATGATGTATACCTGTTCTACTTAAATTGATATTTGTTTTAAATAAAGGAAATTAAAACTATGGTGAGCCATCAAAGTCTTAAAAAGAGAAGAAAAATATCTTAATTTCAACTTTGGTGAGCATTTAAAAAAACTAAGGGTGGATTGCACCACAGAAGCAGTCATAGTAAAGGTTTGTGTCAAATTTAACACTAACAGTAACTCTGACTTTAACAGTTACAGCAAAATGTGTTGCACCAGCGAATTCATTAGCTTTGTTAAAGTTAAAGGGGTTGCAAGTCGAATGAAGCATGATTTACCCCAAATTCGATGCGGGTGACATTTTTAAATATGGCAATACTAAACATAACCGTAAAAACCATAGACATAGTGTCACTCATAGACATAGAAAAAATAAGTTAAATACCACATGTCACTTCATTTCATTGATGTCAGCTTTGGTGAACATTTTTACTCTGTCGTAAAAAGTTTTGGATTATTATTTTATTATAACTTAAGTTTGCGTGATGGGCGCTAAAAGTAAGCTTAAAAAAATGATGATGATATTGGATAGCCAGAGATGCCGTCAGTACCCTGAAGATGGTGGGAACTTTGAATATCTAGTGATAGAGTGCAGTAAAACCAACTTAGGAATTCGTTATGACTACTTTTTACCTGGGCCTGCGTTAGTCTATTTAAGTTTTCTAGCTAGTTAGGCAAGGATCTCAAGTTTCTTTGGTTTGAAATTAAATTACAAAATTTTAAAGTTCTTCTATTTTTCATATTAAGTATGTTGTAAGTATTTAAGAAGAGTGTGATTATAGGATCGTTTGGAGACGTCGTTGTAACAAAATCTGATAGACGAGTTTTGCACTGTCAGCACTTGTTTTTCAGCTTTTAGTTTAGGCACGGATCATACACTGTATCACAATAATCCAACTGAGACAAAACCAGACATTTCATCAACCTCCGTCTTACCGCCTTACTCAGGAAGGGGGTTTTTAAATATTTATATTAAATCTATTTCGTTTTGTTTCCGTGATCTATATCTAAAATAGTTTCAACTTGCTCTCCGTTTCTTATTCAGAGCTATTATTATCAGTCATGTATGTATTTATTCTTTATTGTACAATGATAATACGTTTACAGTAATAGGAAGTTTACAAAGGCGGACTTATCCCACGAGGGGATTTCTTCCAGTCAACCTAGTAAGAGTACTTAAGAGAACAAGGAACTACTCGGCGTAATGACAAATTCATTGTTGTAGAGTAAAACAAAAAAAAAATATTGGTGGCATAGTTTAGGCCTTTCAATTATTTTATTTGAACTCTTTATTTTATCATAGTTTTTCTGTTTGTAAGAAAATATTTACTACCACTGCTTCTTTGTTTACATAATTTCTAATACGAAAAAAAACAAAGTATAGGTAAATATTCTTTTCTTTTTCTATTTACACTGACAAGATCATCACTTTCGTCTTCAGAACTGATTTCTGCGAGTATTTCTTGGAGCAGGGACATGACGTTTTGAGGTTATATTCAACGCGTTTGTCAATTTGACGGATAACTTAACACTAACTATAACACTAACCAGCCAAAAGTGAGCAGTTACGGTTATGGTTAAAGTTACGACGTTATTTAACAATTTGTCAACTGGTGCAACTCATTTTTGGCCTAACCGATACTTTAACTGAAATTTTGGCGTTTGATATTGTTAAAGTATGATGGTGCAACCCACCCTAAGGGTATCACTGTTAATACAGTTCTCTCAAAACTTTTTCAGTCCATGACCTTTCTATCGGTATATCAGAAGTCCCCCTTTTTTAAAAACTTTGTCATAAAATAAGCAACGCAAAATTTTGTCACCATATGTGATTCACTAGAAAAAAACGACGGGTTGCACTCCGGGAGTGCCGGCAGAAGTGAAACTTGAACATAACGTTGTGCATTAATATTTAATTTATTTGTTTCTATACTGACTCCGGATAACACCTTGACTTTTGCAGTTTTAATTTCTTACAAGGTGGAAATTTGCAAGCTTGCTATATTCACCGACGTGATAATAAGTCATGTTTGCTACTTTATTCGAGAACTTCAAAAATGGAATACTTTATGAAAAACTAAAATTAAACAAAACTTTTTTTAAAGTTTGGCCCGGAATAAACTACATTAATGTTTTTCCTGTCCATATTAATTTTAGGAGCAATATAAATTTACCTAATGTTCTTTTATCTCAAATCAAATGATAAACAAAACAAATGATTTCAGATTTTCCTTTTCACTTTTTAACCTTGATTAAAAGGTGTGTTATAAGTTTCTGTGTATCTGTATGTCTGAGGTCGTAGCTCCTGAACGAATCAACCGATTTCGATGCGGGTTTTTGTTTGAAAACTGGCGTTATTAAGATGGTTCTTAATCAAAATCGGTTTAGCCGCTTAAAAGTTATACGCAATAAATGTCGGGGGTAACCCCTTATCTGTGAGCGCCACCGACTCCCGGTCGATGTCGTTTTTGGCCCTGTCTGTGGCGCGACCGGCTCCCGGTGGCGGCGGAAGCGTTTTTTGTTGCGCCTTTTTTATCACCGGTTTTTGCTGTATCACTTTCAAAGCTATATAAAAAGGTTACGTAATCGGCAGGACGACAAAACAGTCACACGTTTCGTCTATGCGCAGTACAAAAAACGTGACTAATCACCACTTGAAATTAGAGTCGCGCGCGGCTCGAGTGTATGGTGTCTTGTTACA
The DNA here is from genome assembly GCA_949987775.1 of Aproaerema taeniolella. NCBI lineage: Eukaryota > Metazoa > Arthropoda > Insecta > Lepidoptera > Gelechiidae > Aproaerema > Aproaerema taeniolella. The sequence continues at coordinate 14,695,234 of OX465254.1, read as the reverse complement.
ATTTATTGCGTAAACAAGTGGTTTGAATGTATGGGCATGTTTGATATCGTTGTTTTGTTTTACCGAACAGTCTAATTAAATAAAATAGAGCATTATAAACGATTTAGAGGTTTTTTTTCTATAAGAAAAACCAAAATAGGGTTATTATCGTTTAGGTTAGTTTTTTATAACCTCATTGTTTAGCTGTATTTGAATATAATACAGAAAAAAATTGATAAAACATATATAATAGTTAGTTCTGTTTAATATTATAATCACTTATATGCATAATTCTAATTAAAATCAAAGTAATTCCAGTTTGAATGAAAATTCCAATCAAAATACCCCTGTCTGCAGAGCGACCGGCTCCCGGTTGCTGTAGAAGACGGGGGGAGGGGCTTTAATGACATTTCCGAATAGGGGACAACATTTTTTGATTTTAGAGTTATACGGGATTCCTACTAAGAAATAAGGAATTTTTGGCGAAGTAAAAAGCATAAATGACATTATTTACAACATTTACACGTTTATATTCTAAGTTCTAGTTAGCAGTTACGGTCATAGTCATCTTAGAGTGCCCATCATAGTAGAGACGGAAATTCTTCTTTTAACAACCCAAAACAAATACGTATTCTGGCATTATTTGGAACGCAGACACAGTTTGTTTGTTCACAAGTACATACTATTTATTTGTGCTCTAAGCTGAACATGTAGTTGAAAGTGATATTTAACAATTTTCCTATAAGCTATTGCGTGTCATAATTGAAAGTACTTATTAATACTAAATTGAAAGTTTAATTGTTGATACTTATTACTATTAAAGACCTAAATTACATCTCGAGGCTGTACATAAGCTCACACCTGAACCAATGTATAGAAATTGACTCTGTTGTGGTTCACATGTGGGCCTTCGTAGAGATAACAGCATTCTAGTGGTACACATGTGAACCTATATACTGCTCATTACATTAAGTTGGAGTTACAATGGTTCACGTAGCCGTTTTAAAGTTCCACCATTTTGTTCTTCTAACCTAAAATATTTACAAAATAAATATTCAAATTATCTTGCGGTTTTATCATAAACTAGCTTTTCCCCGCGGCTTCGCTCGCGCAAAGAACTCTTTTAGACACTCGTTTCATTCTTGACCCTTTAGGAGATGATTTTTGAAAAATAGCGAAACACGTGTCCGTTTATTTGGTTCGAGGTATATCTTGGCGAAGTTTTGAGTCAAAATGTGCAAAAAAATTGTTTTCTCCTTACAAACTTTGAACCCCCATTTCACCCTCTTAGGGGTAGAATTTAGAAAAATCCATTCTTAGTGCTGTAAAATTCATAGCCATTTTGATGATTCCTAGCTAAACAAATAAAAGTTGAGATCTTATACACTTGACATTGATAGGTATTACATAGAAAGCTGCAGAAAGGTATACATAGAATACAATGGTGCTGTAAAAATACAACTTTTTGATTTGAATTACTTACTTACTAAAGACGTAAGCTGAATAGAATAATCATGTTTGTTACATAGATAAAAACACATTTAAAGAGACGAATATTTGCTAATCCAGAGTAATCTGTATTTGGCTATGCTTATCACCTAAGATATTAAATTCAAGTCTTTCAATTAAGTTATGAATAAATAAATGTTTGAAATCTAAAATAGAATATAGGTAGCCTTATTGAAGTATTTATCACATACGAAGAGGGTATTCTAATTGCTTGAAATGCTTTGAGCACTTATATGCAATGTGCATCTAAGGTCCCTATTATAGAACGCGACTCAGACTGATCTATACTTAAGCAGCAGTCGTCTTTGTCATTTTGATAGTGAAAGAAAGAGACAATCAATACTTAAGTATCGATCAAGCTTGGTAATTTAGGTAATACGGACCTAAATTACCAGTAGAGGGAATGTCCACCGAGACTGGAAAAGCAGTCTGCATTGCTGTCATACAGCATACACAACTCAACTATAGATATTGATTGATTTTATAACATACTATTAAACTTTCTAAAGTTTTTTTTTTTCATTTCTTGACATTGACTCCGCGCCCGTACGCGTACCCCAGTGACGCCTACATCGCATAAGGTGCTGCCTAGCTGGCTAGCTGAGCAGGATGAGCGGCGACCACGAAACTTTTTTCTAATACTTACATTTTTAAACTCGTGATATCTTTTGAATGGAATGTCCAAATTGCATAATTCAAAAAGTTTTATAAAGATATTAAAGCAGTCTTGAATATGAAGTAATTTATTTTGATAAGGATTAATACCAAGATACAAATAAAGAGCATTCTATAGCGGGCAGTATTTCAATTAAATTTTCAAAATAAAATAACACATATTGTGGCATAACTAGAATAGTTAGACATATGCTGTCGCGACACTTTTTGTAAATATTTATGTGTTCTGCAAAGTCGTAGTACATTATTTTATTCTATCATCAATAGTTTACGCAGCGCACGCAATGTAAAGAATATTTTAGGTAATTTTTTTACACCTTGGGTTACATTATTTGAGTTTCAGTAAGGATCCCTAATTTTTTTTGAAAATATAATATAGCCTATGTCCATCGGAGATAATGTAGCTTTCTAATGGTGAAAGAATTTTTCAAATCGGTCCAGTAGTTTCGGAGCCTATTCAATGCAAACAAACAAACAATCAAATCTTTCCTCTTTATAATATTAGTATAGACTACGCAGTTAAACTAATTACTTTTTATGTTATGATTAATCACCCTAGTATAATTTTTAAGCCTAAACATATTAAAAATTGAAGATTGAATAATTTCTCTCGGCATATTTTTAATATTTTAAAATGAATGCAACGTATTTGCCAAGGCGCGTGAATACTTTAGCCGTAAATGTGTATATATTTCACAGTAAAGTTGTAATCCCCATGCAATAATACCTATAAAGTATTTAAAACAGGTAATACCGTGTTTTTAACCGACTTCAAAAAAGGAGGAGGTATCTGAATTCGACCGTATATTTTTTTTATGTATGTCCGCGGATAACTTTGTGTTTATGTCGATTTTGATTATTTTGTTGGAAAGGGAGTATCCCAAGGGTGGTCCCATGGTAAGGAAACCAGGATCTGATAGTGGAATCCTGAAGAAATTGAGGGAAACTCTCGAAAAAAATTTCTTTTTGGGATTGAAGTCGGTGACTCTTACGTTTTTGACGTGGAAAGTTATAATTATTGCTAGTAATCTAAAATAAATTTGGCAGATAGCAGATATTGTTTGTAGTAATGCACATGAAATACTGGAGAATAAAATCATAAATGAAGCAATAATTTATGGCACGCGTGATCCTTAGGTAGATTTGGAGTACTTTTGTGAGCATTTATAGCTGTGAAGGCTGTGTATTTAGTTTTACTCCTTATTGCACTCATTTACTTTGTATGGTTCACACGGAGTCCCATATAGTGTCGTTAGTCAGCTTTAAGTCCACTTGTTACTACTTAAACTGCTTTTTTAATGCTAATGTATTACTATTGTACTGCCAAAATGAACTAAAGGCTGACTAATTTGTGACCAAACTGGTCATATAAGGGCATTGTAACACGCTATACTGCTCTTATATGGCTGACTTATACAGCTTGTGGAGTAAGAGTGAACCATTAGAAATCTTTTATAGAACTCCGAATGCTACTTGGGCAGTTAAGAAGTCAATACCTAAAAGTAAGCAAGCTTCATCAAGCTGGTCTAAGTTGGTGAATATGAGATGCCCTCAGTTCTGATGATTTTCCTTACGATTCATTTACGGTTCACTGAAAATTATGTTTTGTATCACATCAATACATTCAATTTCAACTCAACTTAGTTACTATTAATGGCAATAAATTTATGAAAAATTTTGCAAAAAAAAAACAACTAAGTATTTGTGTCAAAACTTGTGCCAATGTAAAGTTTTTTACTTTTTCTTATTTGACAGCAAATAGTCTGTGTAAGTTAAATTGATCAGTTGACAAATGTAATAGGGATGTGCCATAGTATCGATAATGGATGGATTAGTGCTGTGTGCATTAATTGTCGATGAAAAAAAATTTCGAAATTTCTTCAATTTTATTTTATAAATTATTTCAGTTATTTACAAGAAGTACAATGACCTCAGTGAATATGGCAAGCTTGCAAATTAACAGTTTGTATTTATTAAACACCCCTCCGCCTTACGAACGTGGACCGTCACGTGTCCTGACGCGAGTTTAACATTTTTTTCCCATACTTCAAAGTGCACAACGCCGCTAAAGATGTTTTCACTTCAAGAATGGAAAAGGGTTTCAATTGTCAGATAGAAGTTAAGTGTGTTGTAGCGTGTTCGCGCGCCATCTACATACTCGGTGTTTACTACGCTCCGTTTGCGGACTTGTTTAAACATGTTTACATGTTGCTCTCGTTATACGCGCTTATAACGATACGCTTACGTTACGACACAGTGTGTAAAGGGCCTCAACTTACCCCAATATGTAGAGTTGAAGAAGCAGGTTTGTTTCTATTATATTGGAAAAACCCAATCAAAAGGTAAAAATGAAATATAGAGGAAAGTCTAGTTGCTAATATTCTTTCGGTCGATTGCATATCTGTCCTTAGTATAAGCCGTACAAATGGTTTTACTGCAAATAAATTTCCGAGTACATCAAGAGCAAATCCTCTAGTTATATAATGAAAGGCGCATTTCTTGATTTCAGTTACTACTAATCCGTATTCGTCGTAGTAAGGCAACTGCAAATAATAATTGTTTTACTCAGTGTTAGCAACTCTAATTTAACATCTTTTTATAATTGTTTTGCTTTTAGGCTTTGGTTCTCTTCCGGCAAAAAGGCATAGATACGTTTTCCTTGTTCATGACTAGCTTCCCGCCGGGGACTTCGTTCCTGTGGGAATTTCTGAACAATAACAGTTAAAAAGCTTAAGGAGTTTTTAACTGTTATTGTTCAGGTTGAAGGGATTTTAAATTCCCGACCTCTTGCGCCTGTAACCAAAGATGGCCACGATTTTTCCTGTTTAACTCCTGCACATTTTCTTGTTGGAAAAGCCATAACCACCATTCCAGAGCCAGACTTTAGCCTAGTCCCCACTTCACGTTTAAAATTCTGGCATCAATGCTGTCAGCTAGTACAACATTTTTGGAAGGCGTGGAAAAAATCTTATTTAACTCAGCTGCAAAGTCGACCCAAGTGGCGTTATCCTGTAGCGAATATACAAAAAGATCAGCTTGTTTTGTTCCGATAAGACTCTTCTCTCTTGGATTGGCCTTTAGCTATTGTAACTGAAGTATTTGAAGGTAAAGATAAACATGTTCGCGCAGTAAGAATTAGATTACCTAACAAACATGAGAAAATTGTAGCTGTTAACAAAGTTTCTCTGCTACCATTACGAGTATATAATTGAAAAATATATATACAACATAATATGTATTCCTTTGTTGCGTCCAAAACGATGCATTTTCTAATGTAATGTAAATACCTACATACACTTACACAACTCCCATCGTGGTCAATGTACCGATCCCAAGATTTAAAATCGTAGGGCGATGAGGACATGTATAACCTTATATTTTAAGTAAATTTTAAGAAAATAGCTTATATGTTTAGTCTCTAATTAATTAATTTAATAGTTTAACAACTTTATGCTATGTAAAGTTGGTTAAAAGATTAACTTCTAAACTTTGTTATTTCGATTTCTACTTTATATTGGAACAGTATGTCAGATAGAGTCATTAATAACGATAAAATTCATAGACTCAAAACTTTATTTAATATGTAATTAAAAATAATTAGTTTTACTCTTTTTGGTTTTAGACCAGCCCTCCCTCGGGAATATGTTTAGCACAAAGTTGGTAATTGTTTGTGTTTTTAGTATTGGCAACCCCACCATCTCTCTCTCTCTCGTCAGCCATCGTAAGAGTCAGCATTGGCCATGCAATAAATAATTCATTTTCACAAGTTTTCGCCGTTTAATTTCACGGACCACAACGTCAGAATCCTAACACCCGCTATTACCTATACATATAACTTTCACTTGGCTGATTTTAATGAAGTTAATAATGCACTCTCACGTATTGACTGGACAGATTTCTTTTATAATTTAGACTTTGATACGTGTGTAATAAAATTTTATGAGTAAGTACCTGAATGATTTAATATCGAAATTCGTTCCCCGTCGGCCTGTCAGGACCTCAAGTTCGTGCCCAGTATGGTACACGGCTTCTCTTCGTAATAAGGTTTGGAAACTGTATGATAACCCTTTAGACCGTAAGGGTTTTAAAATATTAAGAAAAAGGACTTCAAAAGTTGAAACACAGTGTTATAGTAGTAACATTAAATATTCGGAACTTAAAAATTAAAACACACCCGAGATTTATCCGGTCTTTTATTAAGTCAATTACATCTAACGGTGGTTTGTCACAAAATATGTTTTATCAGGATATCTGATAGGGAGGAGATTTGTAATCTGTTTAATGAAAATTTTCTCTCTGTTTTTGAGAAACCAAGACTTGAACCATTTAATTTTAACCAATCACAACTATCAGAAATTTCAGTCATTGGTATTAATTCCATTGAAATTAGTCAAAGTATAGTTTTGAAATACTTAAAAGCAATCAATGTAAATAAGAGTGCCGGGCCCGACGGCATACACCCTTTACTCACTAGGAAATGTGCGTTAATGTTATCTCGCCCTCTAAGTATTATTTTGATTAATTCAATAAAAAATGGATGCGTTCCCAATAGTTGGAAACGGGCCTGGATTAACTCGGTACCTAAGGGTGTCACTAGTCAGGATATTGAAAAGTATAGGCCCATATCAAAACTATGCCATTTTGGTAAAATTATTGAAAAAATTGTCAATGATCAACTTTCTAAGGGACTTTCTTGAGCAATTGCTTCTATTAACTGTTCTTATTAACTGTAATCAACTGTTAACGTACTTAATGCTTTATGAGAGCTATAGGTCTCTAAGTAAAACAGAAAAGTGTAAGTGTTAGTACCTATAAGACTGTTTGTTCCACAATAAAAACAAATAAAATAAATAAAAAATACTTTGGCGCTACGCAACGTATCGTGACACTGATGCGCACCCCGCGCGATCCCCCCCCCGCCCCGCGCCGCGCTGCTATCGGAGTTTCGGAATGCGATGTGCACATTGCTGGTTTTCATGTTTTTCTTGTCATGATTGTTTTTTATTATAAAATGGATTGATAGCATTACTGTAAAATGGATTGAAAGCAGTGATAGCCCAGTTGGTAATGAGCCAGATTTGTGATCGGAAGGTCGCGGGTTCAAATCCTGGTGCGGGCCTGTACCACTTAATTCGACTTTTCGGATATGTACGGACTTCTAATTATCGCTTGCTTAGCGGTGAAGGAAAACATCGTGATGAAACCCACATGTCCAAGAAAAATTATTTTCGATAGACGAGCGGTCCATCAACCCGCATTGGGCCAGCCTGGTAGACTATGGCCTAAAACCCCTTCATGTTTCGAAGGGAGGCCCATGCCCCTCGGTGGGGGGGGACATATATGGCATGATGACGATGTAAAATGGATTCGATAAATAAGAAAAAATGTGAGCAGAAAATATTAAAAACATGAAAAATCTTTTTTTCGAAGAAAAATTCCACTGGAAATTTGTTCAGAATGATTGTCTGAGTCCAGGGTTTCAGTTTTTGTAAGCTGTCTTTTACACCCTGTATAGTTTTCTGGAGATGTTCAGTTTCATCGGGAGAACGACCCCTTAACTAAAGCTTCGGTTAGTAATTGGAGAGCCCTAAAGTGACATAGGCTACTTTTACACCAGAATGAAGTCACAGACAGAAAGCTAGTCTACAATAACTTAAAAAATAAATACTTACGAATAATTTCACAACAATGTCTAATACACAAAATATACGAAGAACTATTTTTATATCATCTAGCACGTCTCTGGTTTCTGGGGTGACGCCAACTGTAAATAGAATTATACTAATTTAAAAGGTACTTTTTTAACGTATTTTTTGTATAAGTTGTAGCGTTTGCAACGATATGGCAATGATAGACATAAATGAAATCCCTAAGTAAAAAAAGGAAAACGTTGCGTCCTTAGCGTTGTATAAAGTTGTGACACATGTCATTTTAAAGTTTATAATAATAGCTTCATATCTTATTATAGTCTATCGAATGTGCATTTTTGCCTTACATCAAATACACCATTGGAGCCGGATGGAGAGCTAGTGTACGATGAAATGGTTTATAGTTCCTTCCCTGCACGAGTCTCATTGTGGGTGTAATATAATAGCTCATTGAAATCGTGTTAAAAAAGAGTTGTTGCCTAATATCGAATCAAGTAGTTCCGATTTTTATATAAGTTGATAGAGATGAAACGGGTGATGACACATCCAAGTTATCGACCTCGAAAGCCTTCGGGATCAAAGTCAAATACTTGAAAATTCATTAAAATTTTGGACTTTTTTTAGTTTTAGTCAATTTTTACAACCAACGATCTATGTTACGGCAAAAGTTTCGAAGTAAATTTTTTAATAAACTAAATTTACAATAAAATGAGAATAATTTGGTTTTGGTATGCCAAATAGTTTATGAGTTACTGCTATTCAAAAGTTGCCAAAATTTCAAAAATACCTATGAGGTCGAAAATCATGAAATGACGTCACATGGTATTTTTACCTTTGACCAAGGTTGTATGTTACAGTTTACCGACTTAACTATTCACCCTCACAAGCTTTATAACAGCAACATGGATTTACAAGACAACTTCAAGGTACCAACTTTGAACTCAAAGGTTAATAACATTGTGAATCAGGCATTTTCATAGGCATTTTCTGGGTTAACTCGCTCCATCGTCGACCTTATCTTTGACCTTATGGTCAAGATTGAGGTCAAGAGTTAACCCATATTATAATAAAAAAATAATAAAATATCCCACTTATCACAACATAGGTAACTAATTTGTTCTCTGGAACCACACACTGACAAGATAAGTAAAATATCATACATGCATACTAATACACAAAATTTTACACAGAACCATCCATACATCAATCTTACTTACCAAAACCACATCTAAACGCAGCACAAGACGGGCAAGTTACTTAGTACTACCAAGGATCAGAACAAACTTAGCAAGCGTATGTTCACTTATGAGGGTGCGCAATGGGGTCTAATCTGAGCAGTTCCAAAAATATCCGCTTGGGCAGCGTCACTGCCTCTGGAGACCTGTCAAACTCTCAATGGCGTCTAATAGTGTGTGAATTTTCATGTGGTATTTGTTTTTTCCCCGCGGTGTCAGAAGTACCATCGTTTTGTACCATTGATGGTACTACTGACCTAGACTTATGTCGCTAGTACCATTAAATACAACACTAGATTTGGCACATGAGTTTGCTTTCACATAAAATTAAAAAAAAAATATTTTCTTCCAACTACGCAGCAATTCCGCCATTATTGGCGTAAGTGACATAACAAAAAAAAAACTAAATATTTGAAATTTAATTTAACTACTGTACTACTATTTTGTATTTTTATCGACGAAACTTTTCCAAAAATAATGGCACATTAACAATGTTATTCACCAGCTCCATCTGTCTTTCAGAATTTTAAGAAAACCGAAGGTCGTTTTAGGTTTTCCCTTGAAACGCTGATTAAATTGTCCATTGCATGCTTCAGAAATATTTACAGTTCGATGCACCACATTTTTTTGTAATTGTTCCGGTACAATTTGAAGTTTTGTAATTCTTGCATCTCCAAAAGGTACTTTTATTTTTAAAACGGACATGAAAGTAATATTGATTACCATTGTGTAATAACACTTTTCCACGACCACGTTTTTAGGGATGTTGACTTTTTTTGTTTATCTAAAAAATAACTGAATCCAAAACCCAAAACCGAAATAATTTTTGAAAACTATTGAGAAATAAAAAAGTTACAAGCTTTTAAATTTCAATAGAGGGGGACTCTGTCAAGCAACGAAAAAGAGATGCACTTCTTTTTTGTGACGTCACCGCCATTTGTTTGCGTAGGTAAAAACGAGATAGCTAGCTCTCCCCACAAAACGAAAAAGCTAGTCTTTACGTTAATATAAATGCTAAAAACTTGTTCATTTATAAACCGATTTTATTGCTGTTTTCAGATTTTAATATATTTCTAGCAATATTTTTTGTTTCACATACAATAATTCATAAAATCAAACACTGTAATAAAACTCACGAAATTAAAGATGCTAAAGGTCTTTGACTGGTAGAATTTTCTAATAAAATTAATAATTAAGCCATTAAACGTCATGGTATTAATAAAACGAGGTTTAATTAATCAGGTGGCCAGTAAGTTACTACATATAAGTAAAATAAATGTTTGGGCGCCTGTCATTGTGTAAAAGTCGCTAGTACCATCAGTGGTAATATAGGTCAGTAGTACCATTAATGGTACTAGCGACATAAGTCTAGGTCAGTAGTACCATCAATGGTACAAAACGATGGTACTTCTGACACCGCGGGGTTTTTTCACAATTGACTAATAAATAAAATGACTTCTTGTTGTGTGGTACCATTTTGTTCATCAAGAACGTCTGAACATCGTTTTCCAAAGGATAAAAGTCTAAAAAAGAAGTGGCTAGTCGCTATTCGAAGAGATAATTACGAGCCGACGCAGTTTTCTCGTATATGCAAGAAACATTTCTTGTCATCAGATTATATCAAACCCTTGGACTCCGTGAGTGAAAATCGTAAGTTTCTACCTAGTAGGTATTTGTGATTTTGTCAAAAGTTTTAGTTGTAACCTAAACTCTGAATTTCCTTTTCAGCCAAGCTTATGTTAAGAAGAGATGCAGTGCCCAGCCTGTTTACGTGGACCAAACCTACTTCTGAGTCTGTTATCGAAAGGTCAGAGAGAGCAAGGAAAAGATCGGTTTATAAAGAAACTCTAGCCACTCAAACATTTCCTTCGGAATCAGAGAATAATGAACAGAATACATTCATGAATGAAATATGTGGTACAGGCTCTGTTGTGGATATATCAGTCAATGAAGTCACTGTCGAATGCCCAAACAAAGATATTGGTATTCAATGTGAAATTAATTGTGGAGATAAAAACACAGTTTCTGAAATAAGTAAAGGCAAGACTGCAATGCGTATTCAAACATATAAACAAGAATCAAATTCTTCAGAACTACACTTTTACACAGGATTTGATAATTACAAGCATTTTCACCTTGTATTTTCATTATTGGGCCCTGCAGTAAACAACTTAAAATATTATCCTACATTTACTGCTCAGAAACCAACTGATCGCTTATTAACGCCGGAAAATGAATTTCTCCTAACTATTGTAAAGTTGAGAAGAAACATGGTTAATACTGAGCTGGCTTTCAGATTTGAAATAAGTGACGCAACAGTATCTCGTATATTTATAACATGGATAAATTATTTATACTGCCAGCTAAAAGAACTAAAAATTTGGATCCCGCACAAAATAGCAGAAGAAAACATGAGACATAAAGGACAAAAATGCACCAGCACAATAATAATAGATTGTACAGAATTCAAAATACAAAAGCCACAAAATCAAATTTCTCAGCAACTAACTTATTCTACATATAAATCAACAAATACATTAAAAGTATTAATTGGTATCTCAAGTATTGGTACCATAACATTTATTTCAGATGCTTATGGAGGCTCTATAAGCGATAGAGCTTTATTTGAGAAGTGTGGTCTTGTGGATTTATTTGAAGAAAAGGACATAGTGTTGGCTGATAAAGGCTTTCAGATTCAAGATCTCTTGATTCATAAAGATGTCACAGTAAATGTTCCAGAATTTCTAAAACGAAATTCTGGACAGCTAGAACCTCATCACATCAGCTACAGCGTTCTAAAAAAACTTCTTCTCAGCGTATACACGTTGAGCGAATGATTGGGATTGGCAAGACATACAAAATACTAAGTCTACCACTAACTTCAAACTTGGTTCCTTTAGGTAGTAGAATCATATTTATATGGTTTATGCTTGTTAACCTACGTTCTAATATTATGGAAGGGCCAGAAAAGTAAAGATTATGATCTGTATGCAAAATGTGTTTAGTGTTCATTAAGGTTACTTATTATAAGGTGTACATATTTCGAAATAAACAACTTTATTTTGCTCTAAAAGTATTATTTATTATTCATTGATATACCATAAAAATTTTTAAACAAAGCTGGTACCATATGGTTCTCATAAAAAATTCTTTACTTTAGGTAGAATTACCTTATTAATCACATCGTCATTTCGTTCTACGGAAATACACAAGAAGTCTTTTTTCGTCCATATAATAAAATCACAAAATTGCCTCTTAGTAACATACATTTGTGTTTGTACTTGGTAGTAATAGTTCGAATTTTTTTTTAGAGCAATTTTGTTGTTTGTCATTTCCAAGTAATCTAAATTATTCGCAGTAATTAAATTATTTCTTATAGAATAAGGACACTTCGCTTCTAAAACTGTAAGAGAGCAGACAAGACCGTCAGGTGAGGCTGCCAAGTAGGGGTGATCTACAGAAATAAATAATCCACAAGGTAGCACCATGTTTGTAGTAGCTTCTTCATATGCTGTTATAGCATCCTTTTCATGCATTTTCCCCCAAGTTGTCTGCACAGATTTGAAATGTTTGGGATTTATTAGTGAATCAACAAACTGCTCTTTATTTTTCCTCTCAGTCATATGTACTATGGTTCCAACTGTGTAGGCAGTTATTCGTAGTGACCTTTCTTGAAACCAAGATTTAGATTTGTACTGTTTTCTTGTTTTGTTTTCCACATTAACAACATCTTTTTCATTTTAAAGCAAGGAAAAGATAAAATTATTTATAAATTACTCTTTCTACAGCCTCGCCTGCCTGAAATAATTTCTTTGGTAACGCTCGCAGAGATTGATAAAAATTGGTACAGTTATTTTTGTGTGACGCAAATTAAATAACAAGCAAACTACAATATACTAGAATCAACATTTTAGCAAAAGTAGATTTAGTTAAACAGGTCTGCTTAATTGTATACGATTGTATATTAACTGGTACTCGGGTGATCTGAGTAAATAATTATGGTCATTGAGCATTCCTGAAACAGATGCCGCAGTAAAGGTCCCACTAAGAGCTAGTGTGCGCTTTAGGCTGATATTGTAATTAATAATAGCATTTCTCACGTTGTCTGAAAATGATGGCATATTTTTATAACAATCTGGTCTCGGATCATAACACATGTTTGACTTGACCTTCTTTTGGACATTGTACTCGGGAACACAAAAATTTAAATCCTCTGATTTTTTTGGAGACACATCCATTGTACTCTTTTTTGGCATGTGCCACACTTGTTTGCTTGATGTACATGTGGATTTAATATACCACTTTTGGTTTTCATGAAAATTAAGAATAGCATATGCAACTGTTGCAATATGTTTGCATACAGCTCTTGTGCCTTTGCCAGCAATACATTCGCAATTAGACTCCACAATTTGTCCATCTTCATGTATCACCATTCTTATGAAATAAGTCAAATTTTTTGTCATTTCGCTATTTACTTGTCCACGATAATAGTGGTGATTATTATATTTTAAATGTATCAAAGCAGATAAAAAGAAATCTTTCATCATTCCATATCATTTTCGGTGAACTGCGGCAAATGTAGACATCCCTTCTGCAGATTTGTAAACTTTTAAAAAGTAATCATTCATGTGTACAATGTCTATTTGTGGAGTCTCACATTTATGATCTACACTTTGGAATGAACTCTCATCTGGCCATGACTTTGGGATTTGTTCTTCCACTTCTTCCTCCACATCTACTTGCACAAAATTGTTATTGCGATCATAAGCAATAAGCCTGAAAGAAAACAAATACATTATTAGATTATTGGTATAGGTTGGCAGGATGAATTGGACAAGTTTGACGATTAGTGGAAAGAGGTGCCTCTGGACAGGGAAGTCTGAAAAAAGGCGAAAAATCGAGGGGAAGCCTATGCTCAGGAGTAGGACAATCAAGGCTAGCTATAATAATAATAATATTAGGTCACAAAGTCACTTAATATTCAATAAAAAAATGATTGCCAAACAAAGAGGTTATGTTGAGAATTTATAGTTTACCTTTCAATCAGAGCTTCCTTTTTGGATGTTGATTTTGCATTACGTTTCTTTAGTTCTAATTTTAACTCCGCTACAGTCCATGAACCATATTTATCACTCATATTTAAAATCACTCAACAAATCTCACTGAAATTAATCAAAACAACCCAAAAACAACCAAAATCACGGTTTGACAGGTCTCCACAGACACTAGCGCCACCGGTGGGAGAAATGGCAAACATAGACCTCATTGTTTAACAATCTACCGTCTTCTTTGAAAAAAAACCGGCCAAGAGCGTGTCGGGCCACGCGCATTGTAGGGTTCCGTGGCAATATGGTTCAAATATGCAGCTGGCTTCTTAATTCTACGAGCATATTGTCATAGTCGATGTTAAAATCCCCAACTGCTATTTTATCAAAAACAAATGTATTAAAAAGTTGGTAATCTGAGAAATAAGTGTAGTTTTGGCGTAAACAAAACAGAATGGAAGTATTTAATGCGCGAGCGAAGCGAGCGCGAATTTTGTTTTTGTTTTTTTTTTGTTGTTTTTTTTTGTGATAATATTATTGTTAGGAATAATATTATAATATCGAGATGCTGCTAAAGCAGGTCGCGTGGTGAACGTGTATAATTTTGATGTCATTTTCGTATAATTTTGATGTTATCAATATCAGCTTGGCTTTCGGCTCGCCTCACTTTTAGCGTGGAACCTTGTATTGCAGCCATTTTGGATAAGATTAGTACATTAGTAGACTTCGTCGTAAATGCTACCCTCGTGAATTATTCCACTTTTTTTTTCATTACAAAAATTAATGTTTCCCAAACGGATTGCTGAATTGTTGAATTGCTTCACCCCTTCTATTTTTCAAAAAGCTATCCTAGATAACCCACCCGATAATATCGGCGAGAAAAAAAAATCCATAGCCCTTTCATGTGTATGGTAAAACACCCGAAAAACAATTTTTTTTCCACCATTTTATTTTTTAGATTTGTCAGCGCAATCAATATGTATGACCATGCCAAATTTAAGCTCTGTAGTACCAAGGATCTAATATTAGTAAATATATTCTTATTAATCCTAACAACGTTTGGCACTTGGTCGACTATTACTCGCAAGCTTGAAGGGCCAACTTATGTGTGATGGTTTTCCTTTTAATTTCTTTGTATATTCTATCACCGTGAATTTTTCCACATTTTAAAAACAATCGTTTTGCTGGTAGAGGGTTACACTTGTTTTTAACAAAAAATGTTACTTGAAAAATTAATTTTTCGCAAACGGAATGCTGAATCGAAAAACGTTCTTAGTAAACCCCTTCTATCTTTAAAAAAACTATCCTTTAACATCTCACTCGAGATATCGGCGAGAAAAAAAAATCCATTGCCCTTTCACGTGTATAGGAAATCATTTTATTTTTTCAATCTGTTGGTGCAATCAATATGTATGAACATGCCAAATTTCAGCTTTGTAGTGCCAAGGATCTAATATAAGTAAAATATTCTTATTAATCCCAACTGAGTTTGGCACTTGGTCGACTATTACTCGCAAACTTGAGGAGCCATCTTATATATACCACCGTTATATATACCACCACTATGAATTTTGTCACATTTTTAGAAACGACCATATAGCTGGTAGAGGGGGGGACACTTGTGTTTGACAAAAATTTTCACTTTAAAAATTATTTTTTCGAAAATGGAGTGCTGAATCGAAAAACGTTCTTAGTAAACCCCTATTGTCTTTTAAAAAGCTGTCCTATGATACCCCATTTGATGATATAGGCGAGAAAAAAAAATTTCACCGCCCTTTCACGTCTATGGGAGACACCCGAAAAAATTTTTTTGTCTAAGATTTTACTTTACAGTTCTGGCGGGGTAGTTTATATGTATGACCATGCCAAATTTCAGCTCTGTAGTACTAAGGGTTTTTTAGGAAACCCGCGGACAGACGGACAGACGGACAGACGGACATGGCGAAACTATAAGGGTTCGTAGATTACTACGGAACCCTAAAAATTGATTCAATTTCTAGTTACAAAAATAAGTTGGCTGAATATGTAATTTCTGGAAAGTCTTCTTTGAAAACATAACCATGTAGTTAATGGATTAAATATGCGGAATTCAATAATTAGTACTTTAAATTATCTCGTGTGTGACGTGTGAAACGAACGACTACCCACCTACTATGTAATTTTCTTATGTTCTCATGTAAGTGACATTATTGTTTATTTACATCTTTATATACATCTTATATACACCTTTATCTTTAAACCTAAAATACTAGTTTCTCAGAAAGATAACAAAGTTCTGCCTTCCACTATTTCAACAAACGACGTTCATTAATACGCTGTAAGCTACCTTGCTTTAGCAGCAATTATTATTACACTCGTGATGTGGTCTTTGAAAAAGCGCAGAACGTAGGTACTGGTGTAAAAAAAAGCTGAAAAGGAGAGAACCACCTGCGGAGAAATTAACTTCAGACTGTTCAAAACCCTGCTCAGCATCCACCGACGAGGAGCACTGAACGACCTCATCATCAGAAACCGGATTCAACAGAAAGCATTACTTTTAACTTTGGTTCCTAACTTCTTTTACTTGCTTTGTAATTGGCATCTCTCTTTCTCTCTCATCTCCTACCCGTTCTGGGGTTGCTAGTATGTACGGTTCGCTCATCGTACATGCATTTTCGTTTACGTAGCACCGCGCGTAATTACTTACTTCAGATAAAAATTACTGTAGGTATATTTTAATAAATCGTAATGCTTATTTCACTAATAGTTGATTTTTCGTACTTGATTTTGCAAACCCTTCTAGTATACACATTGTTTACTTACCTCAATAACTTTGAACAGCTGTGTCTCAGGAACTATCAGGTGTAAGTTAAGATAATTGGTCTCATTTTGTTGGAAATTTAGTAAACTTTGATAACTATACAAGAAACTTTTCCCATAAACGAAGTGGGTTTACGGGTAAAAAATTAAATTAAAAATTTAAAAAACCCCCCCCCGCAAAAAAGTAAAGCGGACATTTAAAAAGTAAAAAATAATACCTTTCGTTGAGCCATCAAATTCATTTCAGAAATACCTATATATATTTTAATTATCGAAATCGATGGATGGCACGATAGGGTTTGCTCATTAAAATGGCGCTATAATGTCGCGTCGGGGTACCGCTTTAGTGAATCAGACCCTTCATTTGATTGACTATTCACTGATTCACTAAAGCGGTACCCCGACGCGACATTATAGCGCCATTTTAACGAGCAAACCCTATCGTGCCATCCATCGATTTCGATAATTAAAATATATATAGGTATTTCTGAAATGAATTTGATGGCTCAACGAAAGGTATTATTTTTTACTTTTTAAATGTCCGCTTTACTTTTTTGCGGGGGGGTTTTTTTAAATTTTTAATTTAATTTTTATTTCAAAATTTTTAACTTATTTTCAAAATAATTAAGAGTGTACTAGTGTGCTGGATATCCTGGCCGCAGCATCAGCTCACGGTGTTGCCACCATTGCATTGTATACAGAATCAAATACTGATCAAAACGAGTCCAAACACAACATATCTGCTATTATTTTTTCAAGGATGTGCTAGTGTTCTGGATATCCTGGCCGCAGCATCAGCTCACCACCGTGTTGCCACCATTGCATTGTATGCAGAATCAAATACTGAACAAAACGAGTCCAAACACGACATATCTGCTATTATTTTTTTAAGAGTGTGCTAGTGTTCTGGATATCCTGGCTGCAGCATCAGACCAAGAGTTCCATAATCCTGCATAGTTATTAAGCATACATGAGTGTTTCAAGTTTTAGGTCACATGTATGTTTGAAAGTAAAGTAAATACACATTAAGAGTCTAAGAACCCTACCGCAGCTAACAAAAGCGCTGATGACCTTGAAACGGCTGAACCGATTTTGATAAAACGTATCTAAGAACCATCGCCAAAAAATCTGCTTGTAAATAAAAAAAAACGCATCCAAATCGGTTCACCCGTTTGAGAGCTACGGTGCCACAGACAGACACACAGACACACACACACACACACACACATAGCGGTCAAACTTATAACACCCCTCTTTTTGCGTCGGGGGTTAAAAATTTTCGTAAACTAAAAAACTGTAATAAGTACTTACGTTTATTTTTGAAATTTTGGCAACTTTTGAATAGCTGTAACTCATAAACTATTAGGCCTAACAAAACCAAATTAGTCTCATTTCATTGAAAATTTAGTCTTCTAATAAGTGTGCATAGTAACTTTTGCCGTCTCATTTCATTGAAAATTTAGTCTTCTAATAAGTGTGCATAGTAACTTTTGCCGTAACACAGGTAGTAGTTTGGCGGTAAAAGTTGACTAATAATAAAAAAGTCCAAAATTTTAATGAATTTTCAAATATTTAACTGTGATCCCGAAGGCTTTCGAGGTCAAAAACTTGGATTTGTCATCACCCGTTTCATCACTACCAACTAATAATAAAATCAGAACTAGGTACCTCATTCGATGTTAGGCAACAACTCTTTTTTAACACAATTTCAATGAGCTATTATATTACACCCACAATGAGACTCGTGCAGGGAAGGAACTTTAAACCATTTCATCGTACACTAGCTCTCCATCCGACTCCAGTGGTGTATAAGGATATGACTTATGTAATTTTGGAAGTCATGAAAATAACTTTATTTCGTTATAATATGACATTAATAACGTGATTCCTGCAGTGAATGGACTATGAAACAGTTAATCATAAACTGATTAGATTTAACATCAATTTTTTTATTCGTTAGCAGTGGCATATAAGGCTGTGATATACGTCATTTTAAATGTTTATTTCATTATGTGACACCCATAACAAGAGTTATGTAGGAAAGAAACTATAAACTATTTTATCGTACACTAGCTTTCCATCCACCTTCAATAATGTATAAGGTTATAACATATGTCATATTAAAGGTCATGACAATAGCTTGATTTCGATATACAAACACCACTAACGTGACTCCGGCAGGGAATGAAATATAAAACCTCTAATCGTGTGCTGACTGAATTTTAAATCAATTTTTTTTATTTTTTAGCAGTGACGTATAAGAAAAGGATGTTGACAAACTTTTTTTTATCATTTATCTTAAGAATAAACTAAATCCAAAACCCAAAACCGAAAAAAAATTAAAAACAATTGAGAAATAAAAAAGTTACAAGCTATTAAATTTCAATAGAGGGGGAAACTGTCAAATAACGAAAAAAATGCATTTACTGGCACGTGACGTCACCGCCATTTGTTTGCGTAGGTAAAAACGAGATAGCTAGCTCTCCTCACAAAATGAGATAGCTAGTCCTTACGTTAATGTAAATGGTAATAACTTGTTCATTTATAAACCAATTTTATATATATTTCTCGCATTATTATTTTTTTCACATACAATTAATAATAATAATAATAAAAACGCTACACACTCAAAGGCCCATACTAAGGTTTTCCCTTGTGTCGTGGGTCCCTCGGAACACATAAAGACAAACACAAACACCCATGACACGAAAACAAACATCTGCTTATCACACAAATGTAAAACAATTGTTTATTGTGTACTGTGTATTGTTTAATTTATAAAATAAAACAATGACAACATCCCTATTGTAACCTGCGTCAGTTTAAAGGTCAAAATAATAACTTTTTTTCTTAAAATGACACTCACAACAAGACTCGTGCAGGGAATGAACTATGAACTATTTTGTCGTATACTAGCATTCCATCCGACTCGAGTAGTGTATAAGTTTATAACGTATGTCATTGAAAAGGTCATAGTGATAGCTTTATTTTATTACAGAACACCTATAATATGACTTGTGCAGAAAATGATTCTATTAGTCTGATCTATTAGTAGTGACGTATACGATTGTGATAAATGTTATTTTTATTTTAATAGTCACAGTGACGGCTTCATTTCATAATAGAGCACCCACTAAGAAACTCGTGCAGGAACCGAAGTATAAACCGTTTTATCGTTATTGACTTTTGATTCGACTCAGTGCTGTATAACCTGCAGTTTCGGCACTGATTGCGCATGTTTCACGCCAGAGAGCACGCACGTCGTTCTTTCGTCAATCCTATACTTAACGGCCACATTGCAGCAGTCGCTAATAAGTTGTAATGTTTTTTCGAAGGGCTTTGTTTTTTACTTTATGTGAACCAGCATTATTATCTACTTAAACAGAATTTACAACAGCAGCTGCAGCTGATCTATCTAAACGAGTTTCGTTGTTGGTGTCATTTACTGAAAAAAAGTTATTGTTCTGACCTTTAAAAAGACATATATAACAACCTGACATACTAATGGCAAAAGACCAAGATATAAATCGAATCAGTTTAAGATAAAATGATTTATAGTTCATTCCCTGCACGAGTCTCATTGTTAGTGTTATATAACCAAATTAATCCATAGTTGTGACCTCTAAATGGAATATGTCACAACCTTATGCATCATTGGAATTGTATCAAACGTCAGTATACGATGTAACGGTACGTAGTTCATTCCCTGCATAAGGTTTGCTATGGATGTCATGTAATGAAAAAAAGCATTTATTGTGACCTTTTAAATGACTTTTGTCAAATCCTTATAAGCCACTGCTAAGGAATCAAAGAAATTGATTTAAAATCCATTCAGTGTATGATTAGATGTTTCATAGTTCATTCCCTGCAGATAAATCTGGATATTTTATGAACTTTGAAATGACATATATCACAACCTTATACACTACTAGAAACTTATAAAAGTCAGTATATGATAAAACGGTTCATAGATCATTGCCTGTACGAGTCTCGCTGTGTGTCACATAATAAATAATAAAATCATTTATTATCAGGCATAGATAAATACCAATAACCAATATCATACCATAATGACATGAAGCTATTAGTGTGACCTTTAAAATAACATATCTCACAATCTTATACTGGGTGTCCCAGGAAACCTGTACCAGCAAAGGTCTGTGGTTTGGGGACACCAATACCTATCGATTGGACCCCAATGTATGTTCCGCGATTTTTGTAGTTTTGAAATTTATCACCCAGCATCGATTTTTTTTTTCTCTTTATGTTTAAGATTATTTAAAAAAAAACTTTATGGTAGATATAATAAGAGAAATATCAGCTACCATTTAAAAAAAATCGGATGTCTCTCATCATTATGGAACATGATTTAAATTTAAAGTTGGCATTTCAGCGAAATCTTTTCAAAACTTCAAGTTGGTAAAAAAATAATTGAGATGGACCTGCAGATTTCAAACAGCTTTTACAAACTTCGGAAGATATTCAGCTTTAGGAAACATACAAAAAAAATAGCATTTAATGCGGCTTTTTATGAGTAATTAGCGTTTAACGTTAAGCAGGAAACATCGTAGGCGGTGTCCTAGTAGTAATTCCATAGAACGTATTGTTTTTGAAAATACCACAAACATGCCCAAAAAGTTGTTAACACGCTTGTAATTGAACCTTAGACAAGTTATAGCTATTACTCAATCTTCACGCTATATCCCTTGTGGGGTTAGGAACGATCGATGACTGAAATAAAATGAAAGAGTTTGGCCAAAATTACATAATGTCGTCACATCTTTAAACATCCTGGGGACGATTGTCATACAATTTTGTTCATTCTCCTTTAACAGAACTTTATTAAGAAATCACAATATTTTAAAACGTCGTCTATCACTAGTTTCAGAAATGTTTGATTTGGAGTCCGATGTATCACCAACAGCTACATTAATATTATAAAGAGGAAAGATTTGTATTTTTGTATGTAACAAATAAACTTAAAACTACTGGACTGATTTTAAAAATACTTTCACCATTAGGATGCTACATTATCCCTGAGTAAAATTAGGCTACATATTTTTTCTGAATTCCCAAGGGAACGAAGTCTCGAGCGGAATGTTAGTTTATAATAAAATTGAAATCAAGATCACAGTATTTCATGTATTCGTCTTCTATTTTTTCCGCATGCTGACACTCTACCAAAAAATTGTTTGAAAATGGGCATAATTGTATTAATTTTGAATCTTCTTTTCGGATCATGATTTAAAATTGTTAAGGAAATTTCTTGGCTTTTTTAAACTATGAACATTGAAAAAATAATTTTCATTACTCATACTCAGAAAGTAGGTCTGAAGTTGCCTGCGGAGCGGCTTGAAAGTAATACTTTTCAAGCCTAGAGAGAATCGCTTTCAACGCTTAAAAAACATGTTCCAACTTCCTATACAGCCACTCTATTACAGCGCGATGTAAAATTGAAATAACAAAAGTTAAGTATTCATTCAAGAATACTTTTTTAATGACTTTATAATAATGTACTTTTAGCTGTTTCTTTAAAATAACATAAATTTTTGCAAAATATTTACCATTTGTTTCAATGATATAAAAATTAAATTAAAAATTTAAAAAACCCCCCCCGCAAAAAAGTAAAGTGGACATTTAAAAAGTAAAAAATAATACCTTTCGTTGAGCCATCAAATTCATTTCAGAAATACCTAAATATATTTTAATTATCGAAATCGATGGATGGCACGATAGGGTTTGCTCATTAAAATGGCGCTATAATGTCGCGTCGGGGTACCGCTTTAGTGAATCAGACCCTTCATTTGATTGACTATTCACTGATTCACTAAAGCGGTACCCCGACGCGACATTATAGCGCCATTTTAATGAGCAAACCCTATAATGCCATCCATCGATTTCGATAATGAAAATATATATAGGTATTTCTGAAATGAATTTGATGGCTCAACGAAAGGTATTATTTTTTACTTTTTAAATGTCCACTTTACTTTTTTGCGGGGGGGGGTTTTTTAAATTTTTAATTTAATTTTTATTTCAAAATTTTTAACTTATTTTCAAAATAATTAAGACTGTACTAGTGTGCTGGATATCCTGGCCGCAGCATTAGCTCACGGTGTTGCCACCATTGCATTGTATGCAGAATCAAATACTGATCAAAACGAGTCCAAACACGACATATCTGCTATTATTTTTTCAAGGATGTGCTAGTGTTCTGGATATCCTGGCCGCAGCATCAGCTCACCGTGTTGCCACCATTGCATTGTATGCAGAATCAAATACTGAACAAAACGAGTCCAAACACGACATATCTGCTATTATTTTTTTAAGAGTGTGCTAGTGTTCTGGATATCCTGGCTGCAGCATCTGACCAAGAGTTCCATAATCCTGCATAGTTATTAAGCATACATGAGTGTTTCAAGTTTTAGGTCATATGTATGTTTGAAAGTAAAGTAAATACACATTAAGAGTCTAAGAACCCTACCGCAGCTAACAAAAGAGCTGATGACCTTGAAACGGCTGAACCGATTTTGATAAAACGTACCTAAGAACCATCGCCAAAAAACCTGCTTGTAAATAAAAAAAAACGCATCCAAATCGGTTCACCCGTTTGAGAGCTACGGTGCCACAGACAGACACACAGACACACACACACACACACACCCACACATAGCGGTCAAACTTATAACACCCCTCTTTTTGCGTCGGGGGTTAAAAAATGAAAACTAATGGCTGAATAGCTGGCCACAGAAAAAAAAACATAATAGGCGGGAAAGTGGCATTCCGATCTTTATTTGTTTTTTCTAGTTGTAGAGTTTTGTAACTTTCGCATAGCAGCAATGAGGTCAGCTCATTCATGTTTTTATTTTTTACAATGCAGTTGCTCGGAAATGGCCCCGTAACATGGCCACGGAGTGTACGTTTACGTACCCCATAAAACACATGTCATGTTATGTAATTTTGAAATGAGACGAAGATTATGAAAAGAAAAAAAATATTTGAAGTAATGAGCAAATAAACAATTTTTCATATACCAAAATATAACTTCAGTGGCTATTCTGT
The DNA here is from genome assembly GCA_949987775.1 of Aproaerema taeniolella. Taxonomy (NCBI): domain Eukaryota; kingdom Metazoa; phylum Arthropoda; class Insecta; order Lepidoptera; family Gelechiidae; genus Aproaerema; species Aproaerema taeniolella. Next base: position 14,671,282 of record OX465254.1, on the reverse strand, counting down.
GATACAGTAAAGTTTTTTTTTATTAAATGATGAATAAAAAGTAAGCAAAAAGTGAATAAAATACTGACAAAAATGTATGACGCAATAAAGAGTAGATGATTTGATAATTCAGTGACCCTTTTGACAAGTGAGAGCATTACCTTTTTTATAAAGCTTCATGCTGGCTGTATAGAATGACAGCAAAGAGTTTTTATGTATGAAAAAATAATTATTTCTGACAAAAATCTTGATTTGTCAGTGAAATAAAATATAAAAGTGAATTATTTATTTTACTTTTTCAATAAAACAAATCTGATATTTAACAAATAGTTGAACTATTTAATAAATTTATGTAGGTGCAATTGGCATTTTATTTACTTAGCCTTTGCCTCATAATTCTGGAAAAATATTTTGCTCGCCATTGTTTTGCCCGCCATTTGAAATTATTTGTTCAACAAAATCATTTTTGTGTAATAAAAATGTTAATTCCTTAATGTTTTGTGTTTAATCGTAAAATATTAGTGCACATTGTTCAATTGTAACACGTTTTCAGTGAATGTTGATTGAAAATACTATCTTTTAAGAACTTTGGATATACCTATACGATGTAAGTTTTTGACAATTTTTTCTTTAGTTTTTTTTCCTCGGCTACTGCATTGTAAAACGTTGAACAATATACGTGCCTTAGGTAATGTGTAACTGGAGCCCTATAAAACACTCGCTTCGCTCGTGTTTCAAATGGGCTCACGTTACACATTACCTACGACACTAGTATCGTTAATAACTATACTTTCTTTGTATTCGTAATGAAAAGCACAGTGTTTACCTCGGGTGAAAGACTTATTTAGTCCTTCTAACTATTAGCTCCCTCGCTACGCTCGGTCGCCAAACCCCGTCTCGGGACTTAAATAAGTTGCTTTCACCCCTAAAGTAACAATGTACTATTAATTCTATCCAATAAGCAATTATTATAAAAATTTGGTAATAATGAGAAGGGTATTTTCGTAACAAATCTTAATTTAAAAAACTCGAAAACGATTAACTTTCAGCCATACATAAAGTGGCTTAAGTTTGTTGCATTTTCCCTGCCAGGAATACGTCGAGTTTTCGTTAACCCTGTATAATTTTAATTGATATTGCGGCTAGCAAAAAAATAAAAATTGGTTCCAAATTTTAAAAAAAATTAGTGGGGCGCGTCTTCGAGGATAGCACTATCTATACAAAAACTCCTAATAACCTCCATGTTGGTTTTATTTGTTCTGAAATCTGTCATATTCAGTGCTTTTGAGGGTGAAGTATGACACAGGACAAGAAGTTTTTACATTTATTATAATAAGCTACACGCTCTCAAATATTCACTAATGTATCTGGTAATTGTGTTTGTACGAAAAGACGATTTCTTAAAAACAACGAATACAAAAAAAGTGTAACTATTCGGACGTTTAGATATTGGCGAGAAATTGAGCTGATGATCTTCAAACACCACACACAGACTTCTTGGAAGGAGTGTGTGTGTAGTGTTTGAAGATCAACAGCTCAATTTCTCGTCAAGCGGTTCGTTTTTGAATGAACGACCATTTACTACTAGTGTTAGGTAATGGAAGAGACAAGAAGGCAGAAAAGAGCTATATGTAAAAATATGCCGAAAAGTTGATAGAGTAAAGACCTTGTTACAAATAAAAGTTCTTTATACCTATCTAAGAACCGTCATATCAGCTTTCAAACCAAAAAAAAAACACATCATAATAAAACCATCCGTTTGGGAAGTATGATGCCACAAACAAAATCACAGGTCACGCAACGTTTTACTTATAATTGTCCTTATTGGCAAAATTATCAGCGTTGCAGCTCTGCTGTAACATTAAGCTGAGCCAAAGCCCATTCACCGGCACAGTACACGACTCTCTCTCTCTAACCTGTCTGATTACCTAATTTTGTACTTGTTTGTGTTGTGTTCCAGGTTCAATTTATTTTTGTGAGTTGTAATGCTTTATGTTGATTGTTCGTGTGCTGTGATTATGTGAATAAATGTTTTTATCTATCTACCTATCTATCTATCTATCTTATTTGTCTGTCGAAGTTGAAAATTACACCGAAAACTCCAAAAGCTAACTTACTTTTCATGTATTCGATAAAAGTTTGAATTAAAATTATAACCACCCGAAACATCAACCAGTGTTGAATTATCCTGAAAAACATTAATATGTTAAAATGCCTATTAATATATTTACATGCAAACATACGATCACGCCCATAATCCCTATCGGAGTAGGCAGAGAATCAGTGGTTCTAGAACCACTTGATGCCGTATTTAATATAAATTCTGAGGGTTATGAGATGATGTATAATGATGAATAATAGTAAGAGGTTGACAGTATTTTTCACTTAGTGCAGCAAAATCCTCGCATCCGACTTATTGACTTTTACAGTATGCCTGGCAACAGCTGGTACATTTACCAGCGTGGAAGTAAACACAAATACTATTTAATTTTTTAAAGCAGTTTTGTATTTAAATGTACAACACTAAGATCTGTATTACAGAACGCGACTCGGACTCTGATCTATACTTAGGTAGTCGTCTTTGTCATTTTAATAGTGATAAAAAGAGACAATCAATACTTAAGTATAGATCAAGACTTGAGTGTCCTCCTGTAGTACGGGCCTAGTTGCTGTTGGAAGTCCGGTAGCATGGAGGCTTACGTGGTAATCCCTACTTACACTTGTATGACGTCTCAACATTTGAAGTTCAAACTTACGGCTCGAAACGTTATCTACACCAATATTATAAAAAGAAAGGATTTGTATTTTGTATGTTTGTAACGAATAAACTCAAACTACTGGACCGATTTCAAAAAATATTTCACCGTTATTGACGGCCGGTCTGGTGGAGTGGCAGTGGCGCTGCCTTTCGATAGACGGGTCCTGGTACTAAGCAACCTTTTTTTAAAAAAAATATTGTGTTTTATTACTAAATTCCTTTACTTACTTTGATTCGGGATGTCTTCTGAAGTTTTTAATATAATCTGGTATCAAGATCTGCTCAGGATGATCCTCAAAACCGGTGCTCTTCAAAGCATTTGCATGGAATACTTCTTGTCGTAGTTTTCTTTGGTACTAAAATAAAATTGTAAGTTACATTTGTATTTTAATATTGTATTGTATTAACCCTTAATAAGGCAAAGGACAAATGCTTACCACCTTAATTTTGTGGCTCTGGAAGCTAGCGGAATGACTTGCGATCTGTCACTTTCTATGCATTGAACGAATGAAATTGGTATCTTTGACTTTCTTCAAATGGCAACACTTCTATCTGTCAAGTGTGATAAGCTGTCACCAGGTTAAAAATAAAATACAGATTTTTGCTAAAATTGCGCATTTTGTGTGTAAAACAGTAAAAAATTGTTTTACAAACATTCCGATAAGTACTTTTAAATGATTTCGTACTGTAATTGTATGTACTGTCCATGTTTTCTTAGAAAATAACCTTCATAATTGTGATTCGTTTTCTTGAAAAACTAACCTAAACTTGGTGGTAAACATTTTACCATTGCCCGTTTAAAACCCGATATTTAGCAATGATGTATGATATGACCTCCTATATTTCACGCGACATGCCGTCAAAAAAGAAGTTGACCGATCAACGCATTGCAAGTATTCTAGAAGACGATCTATCCGATATAGAAACGAGTCGGATCAGCATTGCATCTGGCAGTGGCACATCCTAAACGGGCAGTGGCAAAATACTTACCACCTATTCAGTTCCTATTAGGGCAAGGTCATATATTTACCACCATGTTTTCTGAAGGTTGTACCTATATGTTTTAAATTTTAATTCTCTATTCTGTATTGGGACTAAATAAAGATACTAATTTCAACAGAAAAAGTACATTTTATTATAAAGAGTGCCATGCCCTATTAAGGGTTAAAATACAATTGTGTAGTTTGTGTCTTGTGCAACAATGCTCACGTACAATAAAGAATAAGTACATTCATTACAGGTACTAAAACCCAAGTCTTAAAGTTCGCAAATACCACAACGGCAAACGGTAATTTTTTGTAATTTTAATATCCACGACTGACAGTTTTATAATAATTAAAAATATGAAAACCATTAAAAATAATAAAGTAAAGACGATACAAACAATGGAAAATGAATTCTGAATAGGCATAGATTGTTATTAATAGTAACATGAATTGCTGTTTTAGTATATTTGTGTATAAATTCTAAATTCACATGAAGAGTATATTTGTTAAAAATTATAAATAATTTATAAAAATATTTAATGTAATAAGACAAGGGCTTCGACTAGTAGCCATGAAAATAAACTGTTCAGCTCTAGAGTTATTTTTTTTAAAAGAGCACCTCTCGGAGTTTCTTATACGGTGTATAATTTGCAATCTACACTTCTATACTAATATTATAAACAGGAAAGATTTGCTTTTTTGTATGTAACAAATAAACTTAAAAACTACTGGACCAATTCCAAAAAATCTTTCACCATTAGGATGCTACATTATCCTTGAGTAACAAAGGCTACATAATTTTCCCGAATTCTCACGGGAAAGAAGTCCCGAGCGGAATGCTAGTAAGCTGTAAAATTGAAAAATAAAATTCTCACCTGCCTATGTTTTTTCACATGTGAGACATAAATTTCGTCAAGTAATGGTCCGATTTCTTCTTTCACTATTTTGAAATATTCCCATTCTTTAATAAACTTTTTATATACAGTAAAAAAAACATTGACTTTAATATATAAAACCTGAAAACAAAATTACGCGACGCGTCTATGTTGGCCCCGCATATGATATGCTCAGCGAGTCCGGACTCAAGTTCGCGAAATTCTCAACAAGGTACAGAGAGGTTACGGAGGTCAGATGGTGGTCGCTGTGATCAATTACCTGATCTGCCAAATCCTGGATCATGCGGAACGGGACTAAGAAGAAGAAAGCTCACACAAAAAAACAAAAACGTATACTAAAAAGATATGTACAAAAGGCGGCCTTGTTGTTAAATAGCAATCTAATCGACGCAAACTTATTGACGCGCAATTTAAAAAAAAAACCGCCCAATTGCGAGTCGGACTCGCGCATGAAGGGTTCCGTACCATAATATATAAAAACGAGCAAAAAAAATTACGTTTGTTGTATGAGAGCCCCCTTCAATATTTATTTCATTCTGTTTTTTAGTATTTTTTGTTATAGCGGCAACAGAAATACATCATCTGTGAAAATTTCAACTGTCTAACTATCACGGGTCATGAGATACAGCCTGGTGACAGAACGGACATGCAGACAGACAGACGGACGGACACTGGAGTTTTACCCTTTGGGTACGGAACTCTGAAAATGAAGAGAAGCGCTTATTATGGATCTGAGGAATTTTGAAAAGGTAAGGTGGTACCCTGCCGTGACAGCTATTAAGTGTTGCCTTACTGAACTTTTCTGGGGTTACCGTTTATTCAAAGAAGTAATTTTTGTTTTCTACTTGCCTCTACATCAGTAGCAGCAATGTATGTCTTTAGAGAGGCTCTGTTTAAAAAGACAGAGATGATGCTGAGTGTTTCACCAGCTGGCACCGTTGTCTTTAATGTTTCACCATTTTCTTTTTGATATTCGCAGCTCAAAACACCCTGAAAATGTTTTCTATTCTAAAATATTACTTAATAATTTATGCCTTAGGGTCTAAGGATTAAAAGGAACCACCTTGAATTGAAATCTGTATCAAAATACCCTCTTAATTTTTTAATTTATTTTTAGCCGACTTCAAAAAAAGGAGGAGTTTCTCAATTCGGGTGAATTTTTTATTTTATTTTTGTAAGAATTAAAAAAAAAATTGTACAGCATTGTGCTTCTGTTGTGGACCTTGGTTGATCAGTGAATTTGGAATTATTTCTCCTCGCTGCTGCAGAAGCACAAGCACAAGTCAGTCGTTAGGCTAATCGGAGTCCAGTCACACAAGCACAAGCCAGTCGTTACGCCAACCGGAGTCCAGTGAGTATGAGGAAGTAAGTTTGAAATAAGGAATCAGAAATAACACAGTAAGTAGTAACACATGCGTTCACAGTCAATGACTGAGGATGTGGTGGATTGGATAAGACAAAAGGCTGAAATGACCTGGGAGCGAGGAAAACAATACTTTTGTTACTGCTCTTTTATGCAATTTCTGAATGACCTTGAAGTGCACTTCAAAGTCATTTGGCCTAGGGTTCGAAAATTTGATAATCAGATTGGTCAAATTCAACTATTAGTTTTGCCAAAATGTGTCACTGATCGTTCAATTCGATATTATTTTAATGTTCTTGAATATGCCTCACTAATACCGGTTATGATAAAAAAAACAAGCTAAAACAATTTTTTCGAACATAAAATTTTCTAAGCACATTTTTACCTAACTAAGTTTAAACGCCGATTTCATCGAAAAATTGCCCATTAAGACCAATATTTTTATTATTATTTGGTAATCTGAGGAATCACAATGAGTTGAACCTATGAAACAACCATTTATAGTATTTTTAAGAGATTTTTGAAACTTTCCCTCGCGACCATTTTTTGATAACTTATAATGAAGACTGTGGCAAAGTTCATTTATCACATGAAAGGGTGATTCAAAATGATAATGCTGCACAAAAAAAAATGAAAATTCTTACTATTAAACAAGTTATGATTTTTTAAAATAGCGCTGGCAGAAAATTCGGAAAACGCTTTTAAAAAATCATAACTTCTAAACTACAATAATATTTTTTTAACAAAAAATTGACCCGCCTTCAAAAAGGGTGACATATTTTTTTAAAGCTATGTTCACGAGTAAGTACTGGTTACGGATAAAACAGTAAATAGGTGAATGCATAGCAGAATAAAGTAAATAGAGAGGATTTTTTTTTTATGTCGGCGCCGTACCATACTCGCGTACTCGCTATACGTACTCGCATGGCATAACTATCTTAGTTTTTATACTGCCACAAAAAGCTTGTGCGAATATTTATTTCATTAAACTAGGTCCTGTATAAACCGGCGCCGACGTCAAAAAAAAATCCGCTCTAGTTACCTTATTCCGCTATGAATTCACCTATTTACTGTTTTACCCGTAACCACTACTTACTCGTGAACATAGCTTTAACAAATTATGTCACCCTTTTCGAAGGCGGGTCAATTTTTTGTTAAAAATATATTATTGTAGTTCGGAAGTTATGATTTTTTAAAAGCGTTTTCCGAATTTTCTGTCAGCGCTATTTTAAAAAATCATAACTTGTTTAATAGTAAGAATTTTCATTTTTTTTGTGCAGTCAATTTTCTGTTAAACATAATTTAAAGGTTATCATTTATCATTCATATAACTCTCTCGTAGATTTATTTTAAATCGAGATATAAACTCGAGATTAAAGAGCGATATAGTGATCAATTAATTTCACCCCACGGAAAGATATGAGGTGGTGATATTCATAACCAATCGCAAGATCGCATGAACGAAATGGGGAGGTGGGTGATATTATCAACCGATCATCAGACGGCAGTTTGATTCAAAATTTAGTTTATCTACTGTTAGCATAATCTACGCAAAAACTCGTTATCATAATATACTTTCATACCTTTTCTTGCAAAACTAAAGCAAAAAATCAAATACTTGCATTAACTATCCATGTCACTTTTTCTATTTGAGATCCAAACATAATTAATGTTGCTCCTTTTGGTAATATCAAATATTTTGCTTCCTCGGCTAAATTCCTTATCAACTGTGGACTGGCTCCATTGAAAGGTTTTGATTCCCCTATTATTCTTTCTGCTACTTGTCCATGTAACTTGTAATAAATGTCATAAGGCTCGTCTTTCAAAAGTGTAGGAAACATGATATCCACTCCTTGGAAATGACTCCAGTGACATTCTAGATAATTGTCTAGGCGTTTTAATAAATCTGGATGTATTCCTAGGCGAATATAGTGTTTTTTAAGGTTTGAAACGAAATATTGGTAACTGACATAGTCCCGTTTTGCCAAGTATATTGCCGATATAAACCAAAATGAACTGAAGATATTAAGAAAGTATTCTACGAAAAGATAGGGAAAGTCTGCCAAACGTTCATCTTTTATCGTAGGGTTAATATAGTCAATAATCCAATCAAATGCAATATTTAGTATTCCGAGGCGTTTAGGAAGGTATATCAGACACGATTGGTTAGTTCCACTGTTGTAGTCATGGCAAACTTCATCTTCATAGTTTTTTGGAAAGAGTGCTAGAAAATGTTTAGAAAACAAATAGTCCCAAAACGCAATGACATAATGATACATAAAATTTAAAATAAATATTGTTTTCATATTAGCAATTAATGCATTTCTCCTTTTTTCCCAACTATTTCTTCCAAATCTACTGAAAAAAATCATGTAAGACTTTAGAAGCCGATTAAATTGGAAGTATCCCAAGTACATATCATTTTGTAATACAATCAGTTTTGTTATCCAGTCAGTAGATAGAAAATCCAATATGAAAAACGGTTGTTTTATTCTATGTAGAAATAATGAAGTAGAATCTCTATTATATTTGTCATCTAATGAGCCAGTTATTAAAACCACGAACACATCAAGAGTGTATAAAACGTTAATAAAATAGCCGAATATAGTAAACCATAACGGTCGTGCCTCTTTGTCTCGCACTAAATTAGGGGGAAAAGCAAGTAATGCAAGATAAACATTTATTTGCACAAATCGATACCAAACTTTGACAAAAGTTGAATGAGGGGATATAATCCAAGGAAACTGAGTTTTAAGAAACATTGGCTGTGTTTGCAAGTTTATTTCTCCGCAAAGCACTAATTGGCCGATATATTTAGAGCAATGATAGTTTACTCTTTCAGATTTAAGAACTAATTGTCTTTTAGATTTGCTTGAAGCCTTCCCAAACTTTTTGAATGCTCTCGATATTTCCCACCATCGATGTTTGAGCCAAGACAAGCCTTCGTCTTGTGCTCTATCTTTATCTGGTATAAGTTTTTTACAAGCATATAATCTTTTTGCATGATTCATCCTTACTTTAATTATTCTCGTGATATATCGACGGTCTTCTGGAAACTTGTGTAAGGATGATAAAATATCATACCGATTGAATACATAAACCTCACAAAATGTAAGACAGCGAGCGATTACTTTCCTTTTAGTTGGAGGTACTATAAAGCTTACATCGCCGAAAATTGTTCCAGATGTCATAGACAGTAATGGAGCTGTGCTGTCTTCAAGAGAAAGTATTTGCACAATTCCATTTTTCAAATAATACAAGTTAGATAGACAATGACGTCCGACAAAAAATCTCTCATTTGGTTGTTTGTAAGTAATTCTCATGAAACGTCCAAGCCAACGCTTGAAAGCTACGCTTGTCCCTCTAAAAGTGGGGCTATGATAGAAAATAGGCCAGGCTAAATCCTCCATGACGTCTGCCTGTAAGCGAAATGGTAATTTTAACTTTGCCTCGGGCATTGACAAAAGTCCTTTATGTTTCATCCAAATAAACTTGAAAAAAGCAGTGATTTCTTCATGTGTATCATTTTCTTGATCTCTTCTTTGCGTCTCCTCTACTATTCTTTGCACTCGTGAATGAAAATCGTTCAATGCTTTTGCTCTATAAATACCCTCTAAAAACAATTTAGACTTCATGGTAAACGCTGAAATAAGATACCCGAGTGTAGTTAGCAATGCAAACACAATGAATTCTAGGTATGTATAAGGCAACAGAGCTACAGTTAAAGTGTTGCAAAGATAGACGGAACATTGGTAATATCCAGCATAGTACAAATAAAGATTTTCATTTGTCGTATTCCGCAACTGAAACCATTAAAAAAATAATCAATCAATGCAATGCTCAGAAATTGTACCATAATTTATGACGGCGAAGTCGTATAACCCAAAAATCACATGTGACATAAGTAATTTTAAGACCTAAAAAATAATTTCAACTAAACAACAAAAAACCCGTCTCTCTGAGATCTCTTCTTTGCGTCTGTTAACAATATTTTACGACACAAAGCTGAATTTTCATTATGAAATGAATTACAAAACTTTCTGTAACTGTAAACTTGTTATTCAATGTGTTATCATTGTGCAATAAAGAATTAATACATAAATATAAGATTTTAATAACTATGTTTGTGCAATAAAGAATATACAAGGTGTTACAAAAAAACCCAAAAAAATAAAAAAAATAAAAAAAATAAAAGTGAAATAATCACAACTCTAGTAATCAGTTGCACGGTTTGACATCTTTCAAAATGAAAATTTCATATAATTAAAAAGACATACTTGTCATATTGGTAATAGAGCTGCGCAATAAGCTAAATTTTAATTAATTTTGAATTATCTTTTTTTTCGGTTTTTTTGAAACACCTTGTATATACAGTGTTAACGGGAACTCGAAGTATTCCTGGCAAGACGTGATAGGGCAGCCAAAATGCAACAAATTTAACTCACCTTATGTATGGCCAAAAGTTAATAGTTTTCGAGATTTCGTTAAATTAAGATTTTTCACGGATTTCCGTATTCCGTATTCCGTTTCCGTGGGTATTTACCCAGATTTCCTTATTTTAACCAAAATTTAAAAATAATTACTTATTGGATGGAATTACATTTAATTTTGTTTCAAAATTTATAGTTTATTCAAGCTAGGAAAGTCATTACCACCCAAAATTCATTAACAGTTTTAAATCATGAGCCGAAATGATGATTCAAAATTTTTCAATTTTCTTTGTAACAGATTAAATACCGATGCCTAGGTCAAAACTTTATTATGACACCAAGTGTATAAACACCTTATCTAACTTCTTTATTTAATAAGCTATCCAAAAAGGTATGAATGTCAATACAAACTTATGGTCTTCATCACAAAAATCACTTTTGTCCTAGTGCAGGTACAGTTCATCCCATAAAGTTGATTCACTTTTTCGCCGTTTTTTAAAACTTTTTTGAGTTTTTTCCGCCTTCAGTGCCCAATAGTGCAACTAATTGTAATTGGCAATACCATGACGGTCGAATATTGATTCGTACATCCACAGAATGTTTTAAAAAAACTTGTTTTCAGCGTCGATATTTAACATAAAACGACAAAATTCCAACTTTCTAATTGGGTCTCCCTCTTCCATTGAATGGACAGGTGTTGATGGTGATATGGATGTCGGCCCGATAAATGTACTACAGACTAGACTTTGCATTGTGACATTCCAAATTAACCCGCTACAATGTTTGTCGAGGTGTTGGAGTTGTCATTAAATCTTCGCCTCCTCGTCCTCAGCCGTATTCCAACTACGTCGCAGAAGCACGTGTTTCGTTATATGGCTATTTCCTTACTTGCACTATTCGGCACCGAAGGCGGAAAGAAACTCAAAAAAGTAAAAAAACAGCTGTGAAAAAAGTGAATTAACTTTATGGGGTGAACTCTACCTGGACTGAGTCAAAAGTGATTTTTGTGATGTAGACCATAAGTTTGTATTGACATTCATACCTTTATGGATAGCTTATTAAATAAAGAAGTTAGATTAGGTTAAATTTTTCAGTTTTTGAAAAATTTTGCATCTTCTTTTCGGCTCATGATTTGAAACTGTTAATGAATTTTGGGTGGTAATGACTTTCCTAGCTTTATTAAACTATCAAATTTTAAAAAAAAGTTAAATGTAATTCCATCCAATAAGTAATTATTTTCAAATTTTGGTTAAAATGAGGAAATCTGGGAATTTTCGTAAAAAACCTTAATTTAACGAAATCTCGAAAACTATTAACTTTCGGCCATACATAAGGTGGGTTAAATTTGTTGCATTTTGGCTGCCCTATCACGTCCTGCCAGAAATATGTCGAGTTCCCGTTAACCCTGTATATATATATCGGTCCAGCCGTTTTCGAGTTATAAGTGATCGAACAAACCCGATTTTGTTTTATAAATACGTATATACAGGGTGGCTCAGAGGGTGATGTCTAAAATAAAAATTTGGATATTCCGTGTCAGGGGGCATTCAAATCACCCCCATATATGTTCCGCAATTTTTTGTAGTTTAGAAGTGACTTTTTCGAAATTTATCACCCAGCATGTAACTTCAGGCAATGTAATTTCAGTGTGTAGGTTGGTAACCCTGTTTTTTTTATTGGTCTTGTTGGTTGGCACTTTTGAGTGTGTATCTGTCATGTGAATGGAGTAATAAGAGAATAAAACACATTTCGTCAAGTGTTTCTGTATTTTTTATTTAATCCTAACAGGGTATGGGTCCAGGTAAATAATCCTGTAAACAGATTGAATAAAAATTACGGAAAAATCCGAATTAAAAAGTCAAAGTAAAGTATATTGGCGCCTCGACCGAAAATTAGGTTATTCACGACATTTCCACGTGTCGGCCGGGGCGTACGGCATGTCGTTGAGAAGTTAAAATATAGCACTTGTTCAGAAGGTTTGAGCAAGGAAGGAAAGGTGAAATGGAAGGCAACAACAATTTACACACCATCAAACTGGAGGGAGCTTTTTGGAAGTTCCAAACCACGGTTCTGCTGAGAGGTTAAGGTTACTTAGAGATAGTTGAAGAAAAGACCCCAAAACCCAGTGATACGACTGAAGGGTCCAAATAGGAGACTAAAGATGCCAAGGCTCAGACACTAGCAGTCACAAAAATGACAGAGAACCCCATGTTACATATCATATCTTGCACTACATCTGCGGAGATGTGGAGGAAACTAAAAAGTGTTTATGAACAGAGGTCCGAGACCAATATCCATATTGTCCAGTAGCGGTTCTTTCAGTACAAGTATGAAAAGGGGGTGGAGATGTCAGTATTCTTATCGAAGATCCAGGAAATGCATAATCAGTTAAAGCAAATAGGCGAAGAAGTCTCAGATAAGTTTGTTATTACAAAGGTGTTGATGTCACTGCCCAATAAATGTGAACACTTTGTATTGGCTGGGGAATCTGCACCAGATGAAAAACAAACTGTGGATAATTTAATGGCCCAGTTACTTATTAAAAGAAGAAAGTTTAAAGGATAAAAATGAGTCAAGTCAACAAATGTCGTCATCCGCAGCCTTTGTGTCCAATGATAAGAAGAAAGTAAAGTGTTATAAGTGTAACAGACTCGGACACTATCAAAGTGAGTGTAGAAGCAAAAACTCTAACTATGAGGGGAACAAAAATAATACCAGTGGGTGTTTTTACTGCGGCAAGTTATGACATTTTAAGGCTCAGTGTAGGTTTAGAATAAACAAAGAAAATAAGAAAAATAAAAGTGAAAATGATAGTGGAAAAATAATTGCATTTGTGGTGTCAAACTCATTCGAATTTTACGAACAATGTGGCTAGTGGACTCTGGGGCTACCGGACATATGTGCTGTGATCGAGCTTTGTTTACATTATTTTTAAATTCATCTCAAAAATCGGTCATAATCGGTAATGGGACTGCAATTTGTGTTCTAGGTTATGGACAAATCAAAGAGCAGGTGTACGACGGGAGCGAATGGATTGACACTACATTAGAAAATGTTCTGTTCGTTCCTGATTTGAAAACCAATCTGTTCGCTGTCAACCGCGCGTCAGACAAAGGTTATGCCATGGTGACAGATGACAGTTCGTGCAAATTTTTCAAGAAAAACGTGGTTTGTGCAGTGGCGAAACGTATCGAGAATGGGTATTTTATGGAATTTTGCTACAAAAACGACGTGGCAAACATTGCAAAATCTATGAAATACGAATTAAATGATTAAAAATTGGCTCATCAGAGGCTCATCAAAACTTTTATTAAGTACGAAAAATACTCACGAAAAACAATATTTCTGTAGCGGAAAATTCTGGTCCTAAGTGTGAGGGGTGTTTGCAAGGGAAAATGCATCGATCATCGTTCGTGAATAGTATAAACACGACCATCAACACATGCGCGAATTAATCCATACAGACACATGTGTCCCAATGGAAGAAACTTCAATCGGAGGATTCCGGTACTTTGTAGTCCTGATGGATGATTATTCTAACTACAGGTATGTTTATTTTGTTATAAACAAATATCTAGTGAAAGACTGCATTGAAGATTTCTTAAATAAGGCGGACAATTTAACTGGAAACAAGGTTAACGTGTTCAGAAGTGATAATGGTCTAGAATTTGTAAACAAAGAGGTTAAAAATATATTCTCAAAGCAAGGAATAATGCACCAGATGTATGTCCCCTACAAAACGAACAAAACGGCAAGGCTGAAAGAGAAAACAGAATATTAGTTGAAGCAGTAAGGACGATGCTATATGCTCAAAACTTACCAAAAGGGTTGTGCGCAGAAGTTGTACAGACAGCAGCCTTTGTTTTAAATAGGACGGGAAATATTAAGTAAAAGGATGGAAAATCACCATTATGAAATTTGGACAAGGAAAAATTATAATATTAATGAATTGAAAGTGTTTGGCACAACTGTTTATGCACATATACCGGAAGAAAAAAGAAGGAAATGGGACATTAAAGGACATTAAAGGACATTAATGGTTGGGTATTGGGAAGATGTGAAAGGATATATAATTTTTTTTTCACAGAAGAACACCGTAGAAATGAAATGGGATGTGGTTTTCATTGAAGATGAAGAGCCAGCTGTCAGCCTGGATTTGGGAAATTACACAGAGGATAATGAAGTGGAAGTACTAAATAGAAAAAATGAACTAGAAGTGACCCAGTCCAGTACCAGTAATGTTGAATCACAAGATTTGACTCTGACAGATACCGAAAGTGAGTATGAACTGTGTTTCGATGACTACAGCAGCTATTTTGATCTTGATGATGTAGATCCTCGTGAGCCAAGCCGACGCATAAGAAACCAAATATAAATTTGCCAGTGCCAGAATGTGAGCGGTGAAGAAAGTGAGCCAATGACATATAAGGAAGCCATGATAAGATCAGACGCAAGTAAGCGGAGTGAGGCTATAAATAAAGAACTGCAAACATTAAAGAAAAACAATACTTGGGACCTTTGTGATATGCCAGTGGATGAAAGGATTGTAAGCAGTAAATGGGTATCTATATCTATACATATTATAAAGAGGAAAGATTTGATTGTTTGTTTGTTTGCATTGAATAGGCTCCAAAACTATTGAACCTATTTGAAAAATTCTTTCACCATTAGAAAGCTACATTGTCCCCGACGATGGACATAGGCTATATTATTTTCCCGAATTCCTTCGGGAACGAAGTCCCGGGCGGAATGCTAGTTTAAAATAAAACGATCTGATGGTATGACACAATATAAGGCCAGACTAGTAGCTACGGGGTTTGAACAGGATAATAGTTTTTTTTCTTTTTTTACCAGCCCATACGTCCCTACCGAGGGGCACGGGCCTCCCTTTGAAACACGAAGGGGATTTAGGCCATAGTCCACCACGCTGGCCCAATGCGGGTTGGTGGACCGCTCGTCTTTCGAAAATGAATTTTCTTGGACGGGCGGGTTTCATCACGATATTTTCCTTTACCGCTGAGCAAGTAATAACTTAGCACGTTAAATTTAAATTATATATATGCTCCAGTAGCAAAATTAGGAACATTTAGAGTTTTTGTTGCTATTTCAATTCAGTTGAACTTCCCAATTTACCAAATGGACGTAACAGGGGCCTTTTTGTACGGGGATATTGAAGAAAATGTATACATTCGTTTTCTTGAGGGGGCATACAGGTACAAATAACGTTGTTAAATTAAACAAGTCATTGTATGGTCTCAAAATTTCCCTAAAATGCTGGAATAAAAAGTTCAACACTGTGATGATAAGAGAAGATTTCGTTAGGTCGAAATGTGATTCGTGTCTGTACTCAAAGTGTGAAGGTAATGATAAAATTTATACATTGTTGTATGTCCATGACCTGTTAATTTTTGGTTCAAATTAAAATTTAGTTACAGAGTTTAAGACAATGTAAAATAATGAGTTTCAAATGAAGGACTTAGGTTTGATTTCAAATTTTTTGGGAATAAATGTAAAACAAAATTTTGAAACTGATATAAGAGAGCTGTGTCAGGGTGATTACTTAATAAATACTCTCAAAAGATTCAATATGGAACTATGTAAACCAATGTCAACACCTACGGATCAAAATTTGAATGTTAAAATATTTAAAAATGCTAACGAGCCTACTGATAAAAATTTTGAGAAGTTGTGTAGACAGTTATAGGGTGTCTAATGTATGCTGGCTCAGGTACTAGGCCTAATTTAAGTTTTCCTGTGTCTTTGCTAAGTAGATATAAAACATGTTTTAATGAGGGTTTGTTAACTGCCTTAAAAAGGGTTTTGAGGTATATTAAACATACTTTAGATTATAAACTGATTTATAAATGTGAAGGTGTAAACCGAGAAGGATATTGTGATGCTGACTGAGGGGTTGATCTCAAGGATAGGAAGTCTACAACTGGGTATTTATTTGAGTTTTCTAACTGTTTGTCTTCAACTGAGACAGAATATGTAGCAATGAGCATGTAAGCTAGTGAAGCATGTTGGCTAGTTCACTTGTTGAGTGAATTTGGTTTTAAAGACTTATGTCCAGTGACTATTCATTATAATAATCAATGTGCTATATTTGCTGCAGGAACGGATACAATTAGGAGATTAAAACACAGATATACGTTACCATTTTATTAAATATTTGATTAAAGAAAAGAAGATTTCTGTAAAATATGTTCACAAAGTCTTTGAATTTAGAATTAATTACTAGATATTCAAAGGAATGTGGTTTAGTATTATTTTACAAAGAATTATATGGGTTTCTGTTTCTTTTGTTTACTGATAGCATTGTGGTTTACAAAATAAATATAGTATAAGCTTAGTTAAGAGTTTTTATTGAGTTCCGGTAACTTTGTATGTGTAAAATTACATTGAGGGCGGGTGTTAAAAATGGTAATGTAATTTCAGTGTGTAGGTTGGTAACCCTGTTTTTTTATCGGTCTTGTTGGCTGGCACTATTGAGTGTGTGTATCTGTCGTGTGAACGGACTAATTTTAATAAAAGAATAAAACACATTTCGTGAAGTATTTCTGTATTTTTTATTTAATCCCAACATTATTTTTTTTCTCTTTCTGGTAACGATTATTTATAAAAAATATTAATGGTAGATTATGAGAGACATATCAGCTACCATTTAAAAAAAAATGGATGGCTCTCGTCATTATGTTACATGGTTTAAATTTAACTTAAAAGTTAAAGTTGGTACTTCAGCAAAATATTTTCAAAACTTCAAGTTGGTAAAAAAATAATTTAGATGGACCTGCAGGTTTCAAACATCTTTTAAAAACTTTGGAAGATATTCAGCTTTACGAAACATCCAAAACAATAGCACTTAGGCCAGTGTTCACCAAAAATATAACCAACGGTTAAACAGCGGTTAGAAGTTAATCAGACTAAACGTCAAAAAATATGTATGAAAATGACATTGTCAAATCTCCGGTTAGCTGCTAATCGTTGGTTAAATATTTGGTGAACACGGGCCTTAATGTGGCTTTTTTACAAGTAATTCGCGTTTAACTTTAAGCAGGGACCATCTTAGGCGGTTTCCTAGTAGTCAAAAGTCAAAAGTGTTTATTTCATTGAACATATAAAATGATACTTGAACACGTCAATATTATGAATTAACTTAACACTTTTGACTTTGCGCCTATTCGCAAAGGTGCAGTCTTCCTCAGGAGAAGAATAGGCAAGAAACTCCGAGGGTCGCTCTTTTTAAGTCAATCATATCAATTTTCTTACTTTTAATTTTAATTGACTTAATATCTGAATAACTCTGGAGCTGAGCAATTTATTCCCATGGTTGCTTGTCTAACAGATAATCCGAAATTCTATAATAGCCCTTTTTACAAAGTTTTTGATTAATTATTGTTTTAAATTTTTCTAAAGGTAGGTTTTGAATACACATGGGAATCTTATTGTACAAGCGTATGCATTGACCCATAAAAGAGTTTGTTACTTTGTAGAGACGGCTGTCTAGTATATCCAAGTAATATTTGCTTCTAGTGTTTACATTGTGCCTATCACAATTTTTCTTGAACAATTGTTCATTTTTCTTTACATATAAAAGATTATTAAATATATACTGGGACGCAAATGTCAAAATATCTATTTCCTTAAATCTATTTCTAAGAGACATTCTAGGTCTCATTTGATAAATCGCGCGGACAGCCCTTTTCTGCAGGACAAATATCTTATTGATGTCAGCAGCATTACCCCACAGTAAAATGCCATATGACATTAGGCTGTGGAAGTAACTGAAATATACGGTTCTCGCTTTTGCTACGTCCGATAATTGACGGATTTTTTTTACCGCGTAAGCTGCTGAACTGAGTCTGTTCGCTAGCTTATCAATATGAAGACCCCATTGAAGCTTTGCGTCAATAGTGATACCTAAGAATAAAGTTTTACATTTTTAACCTGTACGTTGGTATTAAACTGTTTAACGTTAGGCAAGGTAAATTTAACACATTTGGTTTTTTTCTCGTTCAAGAGTAGGTTATTTGCAGTGAAAAATTTAACTACCTTTGAGATCGCAATATTCACGTCGTCCTAATTAGTGTCATATCTTTTCACTTTAAATAAAAGTGATGTGTCATCTGCAAATAATACGATCTCATGGGCCTCTTTAACAAGAAAAGGCAAATCATTAATGTACAGGAGAAACAAGAATGGTCCTAAAATTGAACCCTGCGGGACGCCCATACAGACTGTGGACCCAGGTGATCTAGTGCCGTTAACCTCAACCTTCTGGATCCTATTACACAAATAAAATTTCAGAAGCCTAAGTGCATTTCCCCTTATGCCATAGTGATGTAATTTTCTGATTAGAGTCTCATAGTGAACACAGTCAAAAGCCTTGGTCAAATCACAGAAGACTCCAAGAGCATCATGTGAATCCTCCCAGGCCTCAAAAATGTGACGAGTAGTAATTACATAGAACGTATTGTTTCTGAAAATACCACAGACATGCCCAAAAAGTTGTTAATACGCTTGCAAATGAACCTTAATGATTAAAGTTATAATGATTACTCAATCTTTACGCTATATCCCTTGTGGGGTGGGGGGCACAACTCTTGCTTTTTATTTCAGTCATCGATCGTTCCTAACCCAATGAGGCATATAGTGTGAAGATTGAGTAATCGCTTAACTTGTCTAAGTTTCATTTACAAGCGTGTTAACGACTTTTTGGGCATGTCCGTGGTATTTCCACAAACAAATACTTTCTATGTAATTACTACTAGAAAACCGCCTACGATGTTCCCTGTTTAACGCTAAAAGCGAATTACTCGTAAAAAAGACCAATTAATTGCAGTTTTTTATTATGTTTCGTAAAGCTTAATATCTTCCAAAGTTTGAAAAAGCTGTTTGAAACCTGCAGATCCACCTCAATTATTTTTTTACCAACTTGAAATTTTGAAAAGATTTCGATGAAGTGCCAATTTTCTTAACTTGTAAGTTAAAGAACCCCGCACAAAATGTTCGGGAAGAGCTAAAATTTTGGGTAAAATTGATTTGGATAAAATTTTGAGAAAATATAGCCTTTACATCGGTTATCAATTGTGCAAAGTTTCAAAGTTAAATAATGAACAGTTTTTTAATTGTATTTTTTTTAATGTTGAAACTTTATACATAATTTTTATGTTAAGTCATAATCGTATATCTTGGGTGTATCTTTTAAAAAAAAATTGTTTATTGTTGTTATTGTGTGTTTATTAAATTACAATAATATAATTACGTTTTTTGGGAGCAATAAAGAGTAACGTATTGTGTTGACAATTTATTCACAGAGCATCTTTGCAGAGCAGTCTTTTATAAACTCGACATTGAAAAAAATATATTTAAAAAACCGGAAAAAAACACTAAATCATTTATTGTCCTACGTAGTACCTACTTATCTGTTTAAAGTCGATGCGAAGGCGCTATCAAGCTTATTTGCGTTGACACCGACTTCAAAAAGATCAGTATTTTGTCTTTATTTTACGGTATTTAGAAATAAGCAGACTTCAATTTTTTCTCTTAAAAAGTTTATTTATTTTTCCATTTTTAGTGTAAATAATAGAAAGAACATGAGAAACATTGTATGTGCCTATTCAATTCAAAGGTTGCCCTCAATTTCCATGGGATTCCATCATCAGATTTTAACTTGGTGACAATGGGCCCCCTCTGGAGTATACTGATTAGAATAAAAAAATAATTTAGAAAATCAGTCCACAAGTGGCGGTGAAATCGGTGAACATCAAATCGGTGATTTTATAAAAATAATCTTAAAAAGAAGAGAAAAAAAATAAAAGTCTTTACTGGGTGAAACATTTCGAAAAAGTCATTAAATCCCTACTTCCCTACTATAATATAATATTTTATAATATTATATTATAAATGCGAAAGTAACTCTGTCTGTCTGTCTGTCTGTCTGTTACCTTTTCACGCCTAAACCGCTGAACCGATTTTGATGAATTTTGGTACAGAGATAGATTAGAGCCTGGGAAAGGACATAGGCTACATTTTATCCCACAGTTGGGCACGATATAACCTGTAGTCCACGCGGGCGGAGCCGCGGGCGGAAAGCTAGTGTGTAATAACTTCTAAACTACAAAAAATCGCGGAACATACATAGGGGTGATCTGAATGCCCCCTGGCACGGATCTTCCAATTTTTTCTTTTGGACGCCAGATAAAAGCCAGTCCTCCCGTTGCCATTAATTATCATTACGTTAGCGGTGTATTTACGTGCCCTTATTGCGAACGTGGTTGTGCAGCAAAGATTGGCTATATTAGCCATCTTCGGGCACACAAGCTCCAATCAAATTAGGAGTTGAAGTGGTCACCATGGTCGAAATCGGTCGGACCTTATCATCACCATCATCATTTGTAAGACATTTTACTCGCTCCCGCGAGGCTTTTAGCTGTCACTTATTTTATAAATTACGTTTTTATAATATGGTATGGTAGTTCATGTTAGTTTAAAAATTACTTACTACATATTTTAAATATTTTCGCCAGTCATACGTTTTGTTGTGGCAATGTTCACAGTAGCCGTTGAATGTAAACAGTAGATGGAAACAATTTATGGCGTGAATAGTTATCACCATTAGTAAAAAATAGCCTGTATAATAAACGAAAGGATTATGGTTTAAGTTCACCGAGAAAAAATTCCCAATTCTGTAAACCCTGAAAAGAAAATGAAAAGTTAATATGGGCGAATGATTGAGTATCTCTAAAATTAAAAGTTTTGTATCACACCCGACATTCGATTGCTTATTATTTTTAAACGGCTGAAGAAATTTTGATCTAATGTAGCTACAGACCATCTCAAAATGTAGCTAAAAAAACATCGAAATCGGTTCATTTGTTAAGGAGCTATGATGCCACAGACAGACACACAGATATTCAGGTACACAGATACGCAAGTCAAACTTATAGCACCCCCTTTTTTGTCGGGGGTTAAAAACAAGAAAAGGAAGGATTCCAAATACAGGTTGTAAGGCATAAGAGGAACGCTTCTA
Source organism: Aproaerema taeniolella (assembly GCA_949987775.1). NCBI lineage: Eukaryota > Metazoa > Arthropoda > Insecta > Lepidoptera > Gelechiidae > Aproaerema > Aproaerema taeniolella. The sequence goes on along the minus strand of OX465254.1, from coordinate 14,649,838 downwards.
AAAACGAAGACGGCTCGTTATGTAATGATTCTCAATACAATTCAATACAATATATATTTTTCTAAATAGCCAGTATTGTCCCTCTGCAGGGCAAAGGCATCCCCTCGTTTCCTCCAGGCGTCACGGTGCTGTGCAGCGTTCGCCCACTCTTTTTCAAAGGCGTCTAGCTCATCTCGCCAGCGGCGCTTCCTAGGACGTCCTTTTAAGATGTCAAGGAGAATCTTAACGCAGCAAAATATACTTTGAAATTGGCGAAGTCACATGAAAACGCCACATCTAACGATTTTATTGATTGATATTTGCCCCCGTGACCGCGTTTTTTTGAGCTGCTGACTTTGTTTACGGAAGCGCTTCCCTTACAGCCTTTATACTTACACTAAAAACTCAACAAATGCGACCATATTAGGCCACAACTTTGGGACTCCGCAAATATTATCATTCAAAATGCTGGAAAGTGGAAGAATAGAAATCATGTCCAAAATTAAGTAAACAGCAGGTTTCGGGCGAAATTCTTTCTTCATTGCTTCTTCTGAAACTTGTCTGTAACAAAAACAAGCCATCTTTATTAAAAGTCAATTGTTTTAAAAATAATAAAAAATAATACCGACCTTACCTAATGATTTAAAAGGTTATGATTGATTGATATATGACAGTACAAAACATGTGTTTTGATCGCTTCTTGCCCGTGGTCCACCAATTCTGTTCACCTGGTGGACTACGGGCAATTATTTTTACCCATCGTACACCCAGGTGAACAGAGGTGAACTACGGGAGGTATTTTCCTACCCGTAGTACACCATGTTGTAATCTTTTTAAGTGGCCAGTTATTATTAATCTTTTTGGAGTACCGACTCAACTATCTATAAGTACACCTGTCTAGTTTATTGACAAGCGATATAAACATTTTCTTTCGAATAAATTGATTGAAACGCTAGCAATTAATAGAAGTACTTAAAAAAATGGATGATAAACAAGATGAGCTGTGGTATGTTAATAGAAAAGGAGGCACGGTCCTGGTACATGGTGTACATTTGTATTATAGAGTCAAAACCTTTAAGAGCAATGCGGTATTATGGAGGTGTAAGAGTTATCAAAAAAAGAAATGCACGGGAAATGTTATAGTAAAGGTAAAACACGTTTTTATTTTATTTTTTAGCTATAGTTTGGGTTTATTTTAAGTATTGTTAACCATTGGCGTGGATTGCTATTATATTGTTCATGTTATGTTATTTCCCTCGCGCGCGTTCAAGTCGCCATTCCCGCTAGGTACTCTTTGGTCGACATTCAACCGGCACAAGCGCGCGCGATGGAACAACATTACGTGGTCAACCAATCTTTCTAAGATGGCTGGGAATAGTCGTTCTTGCTTATATTTATATAATTAATTTTTCTCAGGACGAAAAAGAATTGAAATTGAAACAACACTCTTGTCAATCCGAAGAGAGCAAAATTGTTGTTATGAAAGAAGTGGAATCTTTAAAAAACAAAGTCCGAGATTGTGACGCACCTGTACCTACGCTTTATAAAGAGGCAATGACCAATTTGGAAAATGCAGGACTGCATATGGTGACCGCACTACCTTCGCTGTCTAGTATGCAACACAACCTCTATAATATCCGTAATAAGTCTTTGGGGGTGAAAAAAACAGTTTTCGGAAATTTTGAAGAAGTGGAAGTTCCAAATAAGTTTGTGAATTGGGTTTTAGCTAATGACTTTCGTGAAGGCAAACGAATTAATATTTTTTGTTCGGAAAAGGCCAAAAATATTATTGGTAAATTATCAGAATTTTTTGTTGATGCTACTTTTTCTAGCTGTCCTCCACCATTCTACCAATTATTCTCAATTCACGGCGATAATGGCAGCTCAATAACTGAAACAAAAGTGGTGCCATTGATTTACATTTTAATGCCTGATAAAAAACAACAAACATATTTGACGGCGTTTGAATTATTAAAGGAACATTTGCCGGAATTTCAACCAAAAATAATCCATTTAGATTTTGAAAAAGGGGCGATAGACGCAACATTACAGGCTTTTCCCCAAATAGCATTACGCGGATGCTACTACCATTGGAACCGGGCTATTTGGAGAAAAGTCAAAAAAATCGGTTTGACATCAAAATTGGAAAAAAGACAGTTATTCTTTTTTCCAATTTTGATGTCAAACCGATTTTTTTGACTTTTTCCCCAAATAGCATTACGCGGATGCTACTACCATTGGAACCGGGCTATTTGGAGAAAAGTCAAAAAAATCGGTTTGACATCAAAATTGGAAAAAAGAATAACTGGACTTATAGCTGCTCTGCCATTGTTACCCACAGAAATGATTAAAGAAGGTTTAGAATATACAAAATCTGAAATCAGAGACACCCAGAAAAAAATATGTTGAAAGTTATTGGCTAACTGAGAACTTTAATAATATATTATCTGTTTTTGGAAATAGACATCGAACAAACAATATTGTAGAGTCCTTTCACTCGAAATTAGGGCGAAAAATAATGAAAAGAAATGCAACATTAATACGGCTACTAAATGTTCTAAGTGAACTTGAAGAATCATCTAATACGATATCAAGAAGGAGAAAAATATACGTTGCCAACGACGATGACATAATGAGTATACAACTACAATTACTGAACAATGAAATAACTGTTGGATATGCTTTGGAGAAATTGCGCTAATTAATTTAGGGGTAGTATGTGTTGTTTATATTAAGCGCCTTTCACACACACACACACACACACATTACGCACACGCACACACACACACACACACAAAAAAAACACAAAATATGATGCAAGAATTTAAATGTTTGTGTAAATTAATTCTTAATTTAATTTTTTATTTGTAATTTTACTCTCTCTGCAAAAGAGAAAGAACATTACAGAAAGATATTTAGTTGAATGGTTAAAAGTTAGATGTGTAATCAACTGTTAATTTAATTTTTATTTTGAAATTTACCCTTTCTGCCAAAAAGTTAAGTATAACAATTAAGTATAACTGTTAAGTATAATTTTAAAGTTAGGTGTGTAACAACTGTCCGTTACGGGGAGGGCAGGGGTCCCATAGCACAGGGTGTACGTAGTTTGGGGCTCCTGTCTCTCCACTAGTACTAACTGTAGTATTTCAAGATTCAAAGCGTTTATTTGACACTAATGCACACATATTTGTGATATAATATATATTGTTACTGGTGGCGAGAAAAATATTTTTTTTTTTATTTCATTGTATTTCATATTCATCATCCCTGTACATTGTTTAACTTTACAATTATTTACCCTGCGTACCCTGTACTTATAAGAAGTAACTCCAAAAAGATCAATTTAAAAAGAATCGGCTTTAAACAAGGTGGACAATGAGAAATATAATTTTTGACATAACCAAGCGATTGGACGACGGGTAAAAAAAATTGCCCGTAGTCCACCAGGTGAACAGAATTGGTCCACCACGGGCAAGAAGGGGTTTTGATGAACATGTTGAATAAAAAAAATTCGGTTGTAATGTCTAAAACCATATGGTGGAAGTAGCAGGAATACCTTTTATGCCTTATGGTGATCGGTTGAGAATAACACCACCCCATATCTTTTCGTGGGTGTCGGAAGAGGCGACTAAGAAAACACAAATGCGACCTGCCTCCTAGTAATCCATCTTAGGCATCGACACTTCAGTTTGTTTTGAATCTGAGGTGGCGTTCTATGGTCTCATGCGGTGTGGTAGGCTTTGTAAAGGGCCAAGAGTTAACCCATCTCATAATAAGATTGAGATCAAGAGTTAACCCATCTCATAATAAAAAAAAACATAAAAATGTACCTTTGGTGCTTCAATGCACTCTACGCCGCGCCGGTCCCAGTGTGCATCTGGTACGAGTGATCTTTTCAGAAAGTTGTTCTTTTACGCAAAACTAGGAGTATTTAGAAAATAATTGCCAAAATATTATGGTGGTAGCGAAAAATTTGACGAACTTGAACTAAAAAAGTTACAGTCAGTTTATCGGATCACTCATTCTGCTTGTCTGATGAATATCTCAAAACGTGTATCTCAGATTATACTGTATCATATTATTTTATTTTGAGTTCCAAAATTTGTAAAGAATTTGCCAAAATATTTAATCAAAAAAGTTTTATTATTTTATACGTTTCGTCACATCTATAACCATTTATTTAGATCACTCAATCCGCATACGCACGGTATGAGTGATCTTCGAAATCATAACCTTCGACCAAATAAATACCTAATATTCTTGTTGCATTCAATAATTAAATACTAGGGTGAATTCTCCAAACAATAATCGTGAAAAATAAGTTATCGGTTAATGAGCAAAGATGAATATTATAAAATCTTGAGTATGCCGTATGAGTGATTGAGTAATCCTTATTTTGTCCTCTGTTTACCTTATCTAACCTCGTACATAGATAGAGGCTACATCCGAAATTGCCAGAAACTTTTTTCTAAAATTTGGACCATCTATTATTCTTATAAGTATTATACTTTAGGAGATAATATTTTTTTACATTTCTAAGTGTAGGGAAGATGTTGTGTAGGGTAGACAAGATTTTTAATTTTGTCAGACTTTTATACAGGCAACCTTACAATATGCAGGCAACCTAATAATATGCAGATATTATGCACCTGATTCAGAGTTACCATACATACATACAAATGCTCACGCCTATAATCCCTAACGGGGTAGGTAGAGCATCAGTGGCTCCAGAACCAGAGTTAAAGATGCTGATAATCTATCACTTAAATTTTCTCAGTATAGACACCCGCAATATCATCATTTATAATGTACTTAACTTATGTAAAAGTATTTAAATGTAACACTGTGTTTTACCATCCAAGTGAAAGAAAAATATAGAAATTATATTGTCTGTATTGTATTTGTAAGAGTGTTTTAAGGCAATATTCCCTAAACGTGAATTCATGTCCCTTAATCACATTTAAGTATATCAGCCTTTAATTTAAGTATATCACCTTACACAATATCAGCCTTTAAAAATGTTAAAACAATATTATCTCCTAAAGTATAATACTTATAAGAATAATAGATGTTCCAAATTTTAGTAAAAAGTTTTTGGAAAATTTGGATGTAGCCTCCGTCTATCTACGAGGTTGGATAAGTTAAACAAGAGGACAAAATAAGGATCACTCATACGGCATATTCAAGATTTTATAATATTTATTTTTTCTCACTAACCAATAACTTATTTGTCACGATTATTGTTTGTAAAATTCACCCTAGTATTTAATTATTGAATGCAACAAGAATATTAGGTATTGGTCGAAGGTTATGATTTCGAAGAACACTCATACCGCGCGTATGCGGATTGAGTGATCTAAATAAATGGTTATAGATGTGACGAAACGTATAAAAGAATAAAACTTTTGTGATTAAATATTTTGGCAAATTCTTTACAAATTTTGGAACTCAAAATAAAATAATATGATACAGTATAATCTGAGATACACGTTATGAGATATGAGTGATCCAATAAACTGAATAACTTTTTTAGTTCAAGTTCGTCAAATTTTTCGCTACCACCATAATATTTCGGCAATTATTTTCTAAATACTCCTAGTTTTGCGTAAAGATTGGAACAACTTTCTGAAAAGATCACTCATACCACATACACATTTATTTCATAGAACATGCTAGACCAAGCTCCCGTTGCACGAAACCCTACCTCACAAGGTGGCAGATCAGAAACGTAATGTAGTGATAGATACTACTCAGGAACACTAGATTTTAGTTGGTTGCCATCGCATATCCTGGAAGAACATTAATTTTTTTTCGTCGTTGTATCGTTAATTTGAACGAAAATTACATCATACGGTGGCAGATCGAAACGTTTACCCATCGAAAGAGACACATTTGGAGATAACCACTCACATTGGTTGCCAGCCCAAAGTTCAGCCATGTTATATGAGCCCGAAAAATGTGATCAATTACCTCATCAGGTGGCAAGATAAAACTGATGCAGATCCATTGCCCTAGACGTGCCCTTCCTGTATATTTATTTATTTATTTTGTATATCCAACAGCTTACTCATAAATACAAATTAATAAGCTAGATATAATACATATACGCCAATCAGAGTATATCACGAAGAAATAAGAATATGAAAGGTTAGTTACAACTAAGTAGTACATTGAAACTATAACAAAGGCAACAGATACATTGCGAAGAAAAAGAACGGAATTACTTATAATATTTAAAAAGGAAACGCAACACCGAAAAAATAAGAAAAATTGAAAGAAGTGAAGAAACTTTGCAAATCCAGATTAAGACAAAATGAAATAAGACAGGTTAAAAAGCATGAAAGTTAGTATAGCACAACCATTAGATTTGCAATTAAATAATTAAGATACATAAACTACAAAATATAATAACATGCATAGATGCCATAACATAGCTGTAATTAAATATAACTAAAAACACTGGTTAAGTCTTTTTAAAATATTAGTTTTGAAAACCGATTTTGAAAGGGCACAAATGTCTAAGTCGCTAAAGTGTTTGTTGAAATAAGAAGTGGCTCGGCTGTAAAATTCGTTTTGTCCATAATTAGTGTGACTATTAGGCACGACTAAGAATTGTAGGTTGAGTGTCTGAGAGGTTTTTAGAACATACAAATCAATCAAAGAAGTGAGGGAGGAACTATCCAAACGGTAATGATCGTGCATGTCATGGAGAAACAACATATCTAGCAAAATCCTGCAATTGCTGAGAGTCACTAGTTCATGAACATCATATGCACTCTCGTATGATTCCAGCCTACGTTTAGTTCTGTAATTAAGATGCCTTACAAAATATTTTCTGGATTCGTTTGATCTTTTTTGTATGAACTGCATATGACGGGTTCCAAATGATACTTGCAAATTCTAAATGACTTCTCACGTATGCATAAAAAGCCATTTTTATACATTGTAAGTCCGTGAAAGGCTTGCACACTCTCATCACAAGACTTCATTAAGCCTTATCTACGACTGTGTCAATGTGTTCCACAAAACTCATCCCGGAGTCCAGAACCACCCCTAGGTCCCTAACCTTTGTTACTCTTGTTATATTATTTTAGAGTCACGTTTGTTGACATTAACGCTGATTTTATTATTAGTATAGTATATTGAGCAGTGATAGTATGGAATCCGAAAGGGGTAATTATTAATGATGAAATGAAATAAAACTAAACAAAAGAATGTAACAATATTTACGTTAATTTGTGTGACTTAATCGGTGGTTTGAGGTCTTTATTGTGCCAATGTTCTTCCAGGATATGCGATGGCAACCAACTAAAATCCAGTGTTCCTTAGTAGTATCTATCACTACATTACGTTTCTGATCTGCCACCTTGTGTGGTAGGGTATCGTGCAATGGGAGCTTGGTCTTTACAGAATGTTACTTAAAATATGTCAAAACAGTTAATTACATTAGCATTTTTGACTTTGCGCCTATTCGCAAAGGTGCAGTCTTCCTAAGAAGAAGAATAGGCAAGAAACTCCGAGGGTCGCCCTTTTTAACTCAATCATTATAAATTCCCTTATTTCCAATTGTATCTATACTAATATTATAAAGAGGAAAGATTTGATTGTTTGTTTGTTTGCATTGAATAGGCTCCAAAAATACTGTACCGATTTGAAAAATTATTTCACCATTAGAAAGCTACGCTATCCCCGATGGACATAGGCTACATAATTTTCCCAAATTCCCACGGGAACGAAGTCCTGGGCGGAATGATAGTATCTGAATAACTCTGGAGCTGAGCAATTTATTCCCATGGTTGCTTGTCTAACAGATAATCGTAAATTCTATAACTAGATTTTTTACAAAGTTTGCCTCATAGTTGATTATAACTACACCAAGCGCTCGTATTCTTATGGCGCTCGTTAATCGCAACCGATCAGTGAGGTTAAGCAACATACACAGAAGCAGGGAACCTGATGGATGACAATAATGGCAATTTATCAAACGCGTTCCTGTGCTGCGGAGGGCACGTTAAGCTGTCGGTCCCGGTTGTTGTTATTTGACTACAGACGTTAAACCAAGTCAGAGGCCAATTGGCGGTTTCAAAACTCTGACAACAGGGTAAAAGTCAAGTTTTCCATATACTTGATTGTACCTACTTGATAAAGGAAGAAAAGAAAAGGAACTACATGATAGGAAAGGAAGTAGTTTAGAATATATAATATTACCTGTGAACTAGATATAGAAATGTGTCAACGGCATACAACGAGTCAGAAACATGATCGTTAAATATTTTAATGTAGAATAAAATATCATTTTCTTGATGTAATCCACTACATTGAAAAATTGGAAACACTGTCAGCAGGGGACCCTTAAAAATTCAATAGTGTTTAAAGTAATTTAAATTAGTCAGCAAATATTAAGGATGTGCATCAGCCTACTACACTGAAAAAAATTCACCACGGAGATGTTTAAAAAATTCGCTTTTTCATAAAGCTTGTGAGAGCAGTTTACCTTAGGTTGTCGCCGTCAGGTCGAAAGGGTGCACATAAAACCAGTGCCATGACTTGCTTGAGTCGTGGCTTCAGCTGAGTGCTACCCTTTTGCACAGGACGTCACAACGCAGAGGACTCACTCGTTATTTAGTTTACAATGCAGTTGCTCGGAAGTGGCCCCGTAACATGGCCATTGGCCACGGAGTGCAAGTTTACGTACCTCATAAAACACATGTCATGTTATGTAATTTTGAAATGAGAAGAAGATTTTGAAAAGAAAAAAAATATTTGAACTAATGAACAAATAAACCATTTTTCATATACCAAAATTCAACTTCAATGGCTATTCTGTGATCCAGTAAAGCTTCATACTGGCTGTATAGAATGACAACAAAGAGTTTTTATGTCTGACAAAATAATTATTTCTGACGGAAATCTTAATTTTCAGTGAAATAAAACATAAAAGTAAATAATTTATTTTACTTTTTCAATAAAACAAATCTGATTTTTAACAAATAGTTGAACTATTTAATAATTTCTGTAGGCGCGATTGGCATTTTATTAACTTTGCCTTTGCCTTATAATTGTGGAAAAATATTTTGCTCGCCATTGTTTTGCCCGCTATTTGAAATTATTTGTGCAACAAAATTATTTTTGTGTTATAAAAATGTTAATTCCTTAATGTTTTGTTTAATTGTAAAATATTAGTGCACATTGTTCAATTGTAACACGTTTTCAGTGAATATTGATTGGAAATACTATCTTTTAAGAACTTTGGATATGACAACATTTTTTTTTACGATTACGATGTAAGTTTTTGACAACATTTTTTTTTAGTTTCCTCGGCTACTGCATTGTAAAACGTTGAACAATATACGTGCCTTAGGTAATGTGTAACTGGAGCCCTAATTACACATTACACGTTACACATTACCTACGACACTAGTATCGTTAATAACTATAACTATATTTATTTTATTTTTCTCTTTTCTTTTTTTGATTTATTTCGTTTTGTATAGATTTTAAGTTCTTTTTTTTGTCTGTTTTTTGTTGTGTTTTTCTAATGTTTGTGTTGTGATGTCCTGAGTAATAAATAATTATATATTCTATTCTATTCTATTCTAGATTGAAAATTAATATTTTTTTTTGGGATGGCCAAGTTTCATGGATAGAATAGAATCACCCCATATACATACAAATGCTCATGCATATAATCCTTAACAGGATAGGCATTTCTAGCGAACTATTTGATGCCACGTTTGACTCAAATTGTGAGGGTTATCAGATGAAACAAGTTTTTGGGGTGGTGGGATCTACCTCCTAGCGGTCCACCCTGGGCAACGTCACCTTGGACTTCGTTCAATGGTGGCGGTCAAAGATCCCCAAAGCGATGTGGTAGGCCCATTAGCAGTCACAACGGGCCGCCTGGCTCGCGACCACCCTTCTGCCGGAGTCCTGCGCCAAGCAGATTAGCGTCTGTGTTCCGCTGGTGCGCGGAAGTGCCAGTGCCATTGGGGAAGTAAGGACGAAGTCAGTTGCACTGCTTAAGGCCGGTCTTGATTGATGAATAGCACTGTCCCGGGTAACTTATTTTGGAGGGTAGCGGGATCCTAAGCACGGTCTCTAGCTGTAGGCCAACCGCGGGTAGTAGGGGGCCCAAGTAGTACGCTAGCCACGTACAAAAAGCTGCTCTACACACCTTGCGAAAAATCCCGCTATGCTCCACCGTGCCAGTTGGCGACTGGATGGGAGGACCCGGTGGCCATATAGGGGTAAGGGCCTATATGGCCCCGCGCGCTCCAAATGAGTTCCCATGGCCAGTTTTTGTCATCAGTCTTGTTTTTGTGGTTCAACAAACAGCGCCTCGACTTTTAATTACTTCCCCTCAAACACTCCAAATACATACAACATGAAAGGCAAAAAGAAAGAAAAGGTTAAAAAACGGCTGCACTTCCTCCCACGAAAAGTGCACCTCATTAACATCCAAGGGTTGCACTCAAATATCAAACAGGTACACCACCATCTTGAGACCAATAAGCCGCACCTATTCTTTCTCATGGAGACGCAGATAGCAACACCGTCGGACGTGGCGTACCTCAACTACCCGGGGTACTTCCTTGAACACAACTTCAGGTGGAACGCTGGGGTCTGTGTGTATGACCGCGACGACGTTTGATGTAGGCGTTTCCGTTGCTTTGAGAAATCTGGGTTATCTACTCTTTGGCTCTTGTTGGATACCGGTTTAGACAAAACTGTTTATGCTTGCATCTATCGTTCACATAGCGGAGACCAGGAGACAACCAAACTTCTTGACCACCTGACTAAGACGGCCGATATAGCCCAGCAAAGGCACCCAACGTCAGAGCTCGTCTTTCTGGGGGACTTCAATGCCCACCATAGCGAGTGGTTGTTCCCGTTCAAGAAAACTGGCCACGCTGGGAGAGAAGCGCGCAAATTTGCAATATCGCTAGATCTCACCCAGCTGGTGAACGAGGTGAGGTGAACCGGGTGTTGATTTACATACTCCCAATTGCCTGGACTTACTGCTGACAAATGATCCAGACAAGTACTCAGTTGCGGTCTCAGCTCCGCTGGGAACATCGGAATGCTGTCTGGGGAAATCCGTATCGATCAGCTCTCCCCCGAAAGTTAGTCTCAAAGGCACTAGGAGAGTCTGGCGAAACGAGTCAGCAGATTGGGATGAGATGCGGCACTTCTTTGCATCTTATTCTTGGCGGCAAATGTGTTTCGCTTCGGATGACCCCTCTTGTTCGGCTGATGTGATTGCGGATGTGATTCGGCAGGGAATGGAATACTTTATTCCATTCTCCGACATCCCACTCGGTCACAAAGCCCAGCCATGGTTCAATGCGGATTGTGCACATGCTGAGGCACGCAAAGAAGCTGCATACCAGGCCTGGGTTCAGGCACGTGATCATGGAATCTGAACTAGGAGGGTTCGTTCGAAGAAGAGGGCATTCAACTCCGCTGCCAAGTCATGTAAACGGGTTATCCTGAAGGCTCGTTTCGACCATATTAGACGAATAGGGACTAGATTAGCATCTTACCCTCCTGGTAGTAAGTAGTTCTAGTCCCTATCAAAGTCTGTCGAAACTAATTTCTGCCGTCCAACGTTGCCTACCATACAGAAACCTGATGGATCGTTAGCTCACTCTGCGAAAGAGAAAACAGATCTCTTTGCATCTCTTTTTGCGAGCAATTCTCGTCTGGACTCTGGTTCTTGACTACCACCGACTATGCCTCGCTGTGACTTCTCAATGCCGGAAGTCACAATACATAATAAAGAGGTCCGAAGAGCATTACAGAGTCTAGACGTGAATAAAGCGAGTGGTCCGGATGGGATACCTGCTAAAGTCCTGAGGCAATGTGGTCCTAAGTTGTCTCCCATACTGACACGCTTGTACCGTCTCTCTCTGAAGACTAAAACCGTACCTAAGTCCTGGAAGCTTGCTAACGTGCAACCAGTACCCAAGAAGGGCAGTCGTGCTGACCCCTGTAACTACCGTCCTATTGCCATCACTTCCATACTCTGTAAGGTTATGGAAAGAGTACTGGACAGCAAGCTGCTGACATACCTAGAAGCTAACGACCTGCTCAGTGATCATCAATATGGCTTTCGCCGGGGAAGATCAACTGGGGATCCTCTAGTGTATGTCACGCACTGCTGGGGCGAAGCCATCGAGAAACACGGTGAAGCTCTCGCCGTGTCACTTGATATCTCGAAAGCTTTTGACAGGGTTTGGCACGCAAGTCTGCTAAGCAAGCTTCCAGCGTACGGCGTCCCTGCCAGTTTTTGTAGCTGGATTTCTGACTTCCTGAGAGAACGGTCGATCCGAGTAGTCGTTGATGGCTGCTCCTCTGACCTTATGGCTATTAATGCCGGAGTTCCTCAGGTTTCTGTTCTCTCTGCGACTCTTTTCCTGCTGCACATTAACGACATGATTTTGTCAGGAGTGGTTGCGTACGCAGATGAGAGATATTTGTCTAGTGCAAGAGCTGGTGGGGATGAAATTCAAAATGAGAGGGAGGCAATGGTTTAGCAGGTAAACTCAACCTTAGGTCTTGTCTCTCAATGGGGTGATATGAACTTGTGAGTTTCAACGCCACCAAAACCCAGGCGTGCCTGTTCTCCACTAAAAGGAGTCCATTCAACTTGACTACTACTTTCCGGAGTACATCTTTATCTATAACCGATGAGCTAGAACTCCTCGGCATGAAGTTGTCTGCCAATCTCAACTTCGGCACCTCCATCGAGTCTAAGGCTCAGACTGCGGCCAAAAAGCTGGGCATCCTTAACAAAGTTAAGCAATACTTCACGCCAGATCAACTTCTTACCCTATATAAGGCGCAGGTCTGATCGTGAATAGAGTATTTTAGCCGCCTTTGGGATGGTTCGGCCAAATACCAACTAGCCGCTCTGGACTCGGTGAATCGCAGAGCCAGGAGGCTTATTGGTGATAAGAAGCAGGTTAAGGATAAGCTTCAAAGCCTAGCTCATAGACGCAAAGTAGCTTGCCTATGTGTTTTTTAATAAGATGTACTTCGGAGAGTATGCTCAGAGGCTACATGAGCTCATTCCGCTTGTCCCTTTTTTCCATCGGACGTCCAGACGCACTGCGGGGTATCATCACCCTTATCTTGTCGAGATCCCTCGGATACGTACTGAGCGCTATTCTTCATCTTTTATATTGCGCACTGCAAGGGAGTGCAATTCCCTGCCGGCGTCTGTATTTCCGACTGAGTGAGCTCGCTACATCCTCGACCACATCTTTGCCCTAAGCTATATAGATTGTGGTCAAGAGCGAACCCATTTTTAATATAAAAAAATATTAAAAAAAGTGTAATAGTGAGAGGTGGTCAGCTTTTCGCCTACAGCAAAAGACTCGCATCCCACTTTTACTATACCTGGGAAGAGTAGGTAGGCTGTCACTTTCTGAGTTTTTCTTTCACTCCCAGTCCAGCATGGAAGTAATTTATAGTCATAATTAGAAGAAGGAAACAGGTATATCAAGTATACGCTATATATATTACACATCACATCCTTACATCCCTTGGAACATACACAAAGTCACACACGAACACCCATGACCCGAGAACAAAATGCGCTATTTGCTGATGAAGTTTGTAAGGGAACTCAATTTTTTTTTTCGTATTTTGACCTATGTTCCTTGGGAAAGTTGTTCAGTTTCATGGACTGATTAACCACCCAAGAGGTTGAAAAAGAGATAACTAAAGCCCTGTATATGCTCCGACCGGGAATCGAACCCAGAACCCGTCGATCAAGAGGCAGCATCACAATCACTCGACCAAACCGGCCGCCAATGTATGGTGTGACTTTAAATTAAAACTTTTCCGTTTTTTGGGCTGATTAACATCCTTAATTTTATAACATTAACTAGCTTTCCGGCCGCGGTTCCGTCCGCGTCCTAATTTTTTTTAAAATAAAAAGTATCCTATAAACCTCACGGAGCCCGAGACCTTTCCAACGAATGCAAAACCGTGGAAATCGGTTCGTGCGTTCTGGAGTTATAGCGTCAGGAAGGAAAACCCGACTCATTTTTATATAGTAGATTTATATATTTTTTATGTTGCCCAAGTTAATGCCAATACATAATCCATATCAAAAATTTAAAAGAGTGACACGATTGTGATGGAAGCATGCAAATAAAGCTTGATTAAAAGAAACGTGCTTAGATTTTTTTGGACTGTTTTGCATTTTGTATTTAGGTATTAATAATGGGTTTGCTCAGCTTAAGCGCAAAAATGCGGTCGAGGATGTAACAAGCTTACCCAGAAGAAGCCTATTCACTTGAACTTGAAAGAGATTTGGGTTATATGCACTCGGAAATCAGTTTTTCTAGTTTTGTAAATATTGAAGACTCAGATATCACGGGTTTGGTTCTTCTAGAGAGCGTGAAGCTATTTTTATTCCACGTAAACTAAGTCGCGGGCGGACATCTTATCTTATTTTAAAGTCTCTGTGTAACAAAAATTTTGCAGTGTGAGGAACCCATTCCTTTAATGATATCACAAGAAATCTGAGACATTCTCTGAAAAATCCATTCTAATACTATAAATACAAAAGTAACTCGGCTGTACTCCAACCCTCTGGTTTTCTGTCTGTTACACTTTTTCTCCTGATTACCTAACCGTTTGTGAGTTTTGTTTATCTGTCTATATATTTCCCCACCGAGGGGCTTAGGCCTCTCCCTACGAAGCGCGAAGGGGATTTAGGCCATAGTCCACCACGCCGGCCCAGTGAGGGTTGGATGAGATTTTGTACGGATATAAATACTAGGATAAACTATATTACAAAATGTTTTGAGTTTTTTCGGGTACGCGACATTCCAAATTACACAAGGGCTAATGTTACACTTTTCTCCTGATTACCTTTGGTCCATATTACAGAACGCGACTCAGACTTTGATCAATACCTAAGTAGAAGTCGTCTGTGTCGACTTCTACTTAAGTGAGAGAAAGAGAATTAAGTATAGATCAAGACAAAATTTTAAAATACTTACGAAAAAACATTTTGATATCACGGCAATCAATATTATAAATTGCCACCAAGTTTGAAATGGTATGAAGATTACATTGATCCATTTGATGTTTTCTTCCTCAAAATTTTCTTTTTTATTAGCTAGAGCTTGTTTCAATTTTTCGGCCATCTTCAAAGTTACTAATTATTTTCAATCAAGTGATTTCAAGTGTTCCTCAGCTTTATTAAAAAAAGGGTATTTTAACTATTTTAATCTATCTAACGTTTCATAAAAACTCTAATTAGAATACAAACTCTAATTTTTAAACAATCTATCTAGCAATTACGATTAATGAAATATGCATAAAAAATTAAACAGTACAAATACAAAATACAATGTAATAATAGATTTATTAGTAATTCATTTTTGATTCAATCAATCAATTTTTATTAAGTATATGGCTGTCTCACTGACATAAAGTGTACTTATTTTTTCTATGTCTATGCTCTGTCTTCAAAGGTTAAGACAAAACTGTAGTGTTTATATTCTCTTTGGTTAAGACAATTTTGCCAATGTCAAGGTAGGAAACTACAAGAGACATGGACTTAGTATTTTCTCTTTTAAAGGACCGATTACTTAGAAAAATCGTATTATGGAATATAAAACTTAAACCCATAGAAATAAGTTACATTTTCAACTGCTTCTCCGACAGCCTCGATCCGAGCCGAAAGGGACACCGATAAGCGAGGCGGGTTGTCTCTTTCTTTTTTCTTGCCAATTTAAAAAAAACTTCATTAATCAAAAAAGTCTGGCTTTGACAATGAAGTAAATAACGAAGAAATACATTGCATTTGAAATGAATTTCAGTTCAAATTGATATACATTAATTGTAATCATAATAACTCCGTCATCTTTTCCTAAATTATAATTTTTTTTCTTATACTGGCATCCCGTAAAGTGTCATCGTAATGTCATGGCGGCATGCTTTAAATCGTTTAAAAATAATCCGTAACGGTAAGGATTATACCAGTTTTTAAAATTAAAATACTGATAAAATGGTTAAAAGCTGTTGAGTTCACACTTGTTCAAGTGAATCGTATGGTGGCTGTAACATATCTTTTCACAAGTAAGCTAAAATAATTTCTTGTAAATCAATTACTATATTTTCCATGATTTCTTGTATTTGGCGGAGAAAGGTTCTCAACAATGCTGTGTTATTTTATTGCAGAGTGCCTAAAGATTCAGAGCTAAGACAAAACCGGCCAAGAGCGTGTCGGGCCCCGCGCATTGTAGGGTTCCGTAGCAGCCTGGTTCAAATATGCAGCTGGTTTCTTAATTCTACGAGCAAATAGACAGTTAAACCGCTAATAATGACGGTTAAACCGCTAATGCTACCTGCCGACTACTCCTTCCTCTCAAACACTCAATGGGTTGACTGGAAGAAATCACCTTGTGGGATAAGTCCGCCTTTGTACTGTTTTTTTCTTATAATGTGTTTTGTGTAACTTATGCTCATGTACAATAAAGAATAAATACATACATTCATAATGTCTAAAAATGAGGTCACAAAGAAAGATGGTAACTAAAGGAGTTATAAATTCCAGCGCTACAAGGAAAATGAAAAAAAAAATCATCTGTTTAAGAACCACCTCGCGTAGAAACAAACGGTTGTATAAAAATCGTTAACATTACGTACTAATTTAAAACCGGTGTACTATCGTTACGGTCATAGTCCATGTTTTTATTTTTTATTATAAGATGGGTTTACTCTTGACCTCAATCTTGACCAAGGTCATAGATGACGTGTCACGCCAGCTGATTGACTACCAATGCAAGCGTAAATCAACACAGATAAGTACTCCAAAGACAACACCTATTACAGTCATACACCAAAACATCAACAGTCTACAGAATAAGACTTATAAACTAGAATGTGAGCTCCAAATATGTGAGGATGTCGATTTTCTATGTATAACAGAACACTGGCTGCGTACAAATCAGCTGACAGCAGTGAACATCCACGGCTATCGTTTAAGTGCACAGTATTGTCGTCCACTTCGTGAGTGCGGAGGATCCTGCATATATGTTAAATCTAAATTATTAACAATGGAGCGCAGAGAAGTATCCGAGCTATCTGTTGAAATGCAGTTTGAGGTATGTGCTGTGGAATACATTGACACAGACTTGATTATTGTGTGTATCTACAGGCCTCCCAGTGGTGACATTTCCTTGTTTTTATCTAAACTAAGTGACCTACTAAATCTTAACTCCTTACAAAACTATAAAGTACTAATATTAGGTGACATGAATATAAATTTATTAGATAGCAAATGCAATCAAGTAAAAAAATTAAATACTACTCTGAAACAATTTGGATTTAGACATTTAGTAAAATTTCCCACCCATAATAAAAAATCTTGTATTGATCACATATATACTAACTTTAATAAATGTGACATTGCTAATGTATGGAGTATAGACATGCAGTTGACTTATCATTTATGTGTTTGTGTTCAGATTAATATAATGAAATGTCTAGAAAGTATTAAAACTGTATTAAAGCGTTCATATCATAAACAAAACATAAATAATTTTGTTTCTAGCTTACATTTATATGACTGGAATAGCATCTTAACTAAACAAGTATGTCCCAGTAGGAAATTTGACTTGGTTATAAATGTTATAAAACATAATTTTGATATCAACTTTCCACTAAAGAAACAACCTCTAAAACACCATGTAAATGGTTGGGTCAATGGACGTGTTCGAAAACTTCGTAAAAACGTAAAGAGTTTAAAAATTAACATAATAAATAGTCCAGATCATCCTGAGCTCATTTCAGATTTGCTACAACTTGAAGTTTGTTATTCAAATACTCTAAAACAGGTGCGTAGTAAATTCATAAACAGTTATATT
Organism: Aproaerema taeniolella; assembly: GCA_949987775.1. NCBI lineage: Eukaryota > Metazoa > Arthropoda > Insecta > Lepidoptera > Gelechiidae > Aproaerema > Aproaerema taeniolella. The sequence goes on along the minus strand of OX465254.1, from coordinate 14,631,968 downwards.
AGTAGATGTACTGATAACGTGTGTCGTAGTGTTTGGCGTGTTATTGCGTCTGAAACATGCAGAAATAAAAACAATCGTCCCTTGGACGTGCTAGTGAGTAAGTCTAGCGGTGTGTGTGAGACGGAGCGCGCCGCCGCCGCCGCCGCTGAGCTGAATCACTACTATGTTAATGCAAATCTCAACAACCCACAACCTGACCATCAATTAGCTTTAAAATACCTAACTTATTATCTAAACAAACTACCTACTACACCTACTACATTTACTTTCACCCCATTTTCTATACAAGACATTATAAAAACAATAAATACTATCAAAAGAAAACCCTCAAAGGATATTTATGACATGTCCACACAAATTTTAGATCATTTGCCCCCCATAGTGGTATCATTAATCTTGTTTTTGATAAATAGTTGCATCGCTAATGGTGTCTTTCCGCAGTCTCTGAAAGAAATTAAAATTCAACCCGTCTATAAAGGGAAAGGAGAAATGCATATTCTTAAGAACTACAGACCAATATCATTAATTCCCGTTATTTCAAAAATCTTTGAACGTCTTATCAGTAAAACCTTACTAAATTTTCTAACTCACAATAACCTCTTAAATACCAATCAATATGCATACCAACCGGGCCGTTCCACAGTGGACGCGGCGCGCGAGGTGGTGTCAAGAGTGACTGCACATCTGGAGGGCGGGCGGCAGGTTGCAGCTATATTCTGCGACTTGTCCCGTGCCTTCGAGATGGTCGATCACTCCCTACTTCTTGAAAAGCTAACCTGTTATGGGATCACCGGTAACTTCCTCAAGACTATTGAGTCATTTTTAAAGAACCGGAAACAGAGCACGTTTGTTAAAAACTCCTGGTCTCACCTGGATGAAGTGGGGAACAGTGCCGTTCCACAGGGATCAACAATGGGGAACTACCTATTTTTAACACTTGTGAATGATATTACCGCTGCCGCTTGCAAGGACTGCTCTGAATTTATAATGTTCGCGGATGACACCTGTATAATAGTGTCAGCTGACAACTTTTTAAATCTAAGAGCTAAATGTAACATCGTAATAAATGAGGTTTCCACATGGTTTGCGGCAAATGGAATGATTTTAAATGCTGAAAAGACTAATATAGTCCATTTCCAACTCAGCAAACGCAAAATGGATAGCCTTAATATTGTCCTTAACGGCACACTAATACCCCAAGTTGACCATGTTAAATACCTAGGTTTTATTATAGATTCTGGTTTGACGTGGTCGGCACATATTGACGCTGCCTGTGACAAGCTGTCCTCTGCGTGCTACGCACTGTCTAGACTCTCGCCTACGCTTTCGGCAGAAAATATGCTAAAAGCATATTATGGATATTTTCACTCGATCTTGACTTATGGTGTGGATCTTTGGGGAACTGCAGCGGATCGAATGAAAATATTCAGGCTGCAAAAAAGAGCCCTGCGAATCATAAATAAAAAACCGTATGATTGGCCGGCTCAGGAGCTTTTCAGAGAAACTAAAGTTCTTACCCTTCCCTGTGTTTACATACTGGAGGCTTGTAAGTACATTAGACTTAATATTACCTCTTTTCAAACTAACGCACAACATAACAGCAACTCAGGTGCCAGAAGGGGTCACTTACTACACTTACCTTATCCAAGACTAACCAAGGCTCGCAAGGCAGTAGAGAACTTCGGAATAAAACTGTACAATATATTACCGAACAGTATAAAAGACTCAAAAAGCAATTACATATTCTTAAATAAAATAAAAGAGATGCTACTTGAAATGGCATGCTATAATGTGAATGACTTTTTTACTGAAATAAAAACTACCACATAACCCGTCATCTGACCCAGTCATATAGCTCAAAGGTTCTGTTTAAAATTTATTATTATTATCCTTAACAAGTATTAATTTATTACTGATGTAATAATCATTTATACATAAAATTTATTATTAATTATGTAGTGAAATGACATGTAAAATTATTTTTAATTTTATCAATAAATGAACTATGAACTATGAACTATGAGGTCGATGACAGAGCGAGTTAACCCAGAAAATGCCTATAAGGCAGCACTGGTACTCCTATGCGCCGACGGAACACAGCAAGCTGTTTGGCGTCGGATTTCGGTAGGAGGGTGATCGCGAACCAGACAGCCCTTTACAGAGCCTACCACACCGCATGAGACCATAAGACGACACATCAGATTCAGAACAAATTGAGGTGTTTTTGCCTGGGGTGGATTAATGGGAGGCAGGTCTCATTAGTGTCGCCTCTTACAACACCCACGGAAAGAAATAGGGTGGTGTTATTCTCAACCGATCACCAAACGGCGATGTCAAAATCTTCAAATCTCCAATTGCATTAAAGAGTTTATAATTTCAGAAATAACTTTAGTTTTGGGCTAAATACAACAGAATGAAAGTATTGAATGCGCGAGCGTAGCGAGCGCGATTTATTTATTTATTTTAAATTTTTTTTTTTCTTAGTCACAAAATTATTGTTAGGAATTATATAGAGCTGCTGCTAAAGAGCAGGTCGCGTGGCGATTGTGTATAATTTTGATGTCATTTTCGTAATTAACACCCCCAAAAACCTATTAAACGATATAAATGTCAATATGTTACAGCTTGGCTTTCGACCTCGCCTCACTTTTAGCGTGGAACCTTGTATGGCAGCCATTTTGGATCAGGGTAAACTTCGTCGTAACTGCTTAGTGCTTGTGAATTTTTCCAAATTTTTTTCATTATAAAAAATAAATATATATATATATATATATAATTATCGAAAAACGTTCGTAGTAAACAAAATCCAAGATCGGTTTTTAATACGACATTGCAAAGTGTTTTAAATTCCAATCATGTCCAAATTATAGTATCGGGGAGATCTTTAATTTAAACTTCAGTTGATATTTTATAAAACACTCTATTTTTGAAGAAAACTACGAAAATGTGTAGCGTTCTTAAACAGCACCTTCTATGGGATTTTTTCGGAAGCTTACCTCATTTTCCAATACCTGATTAAAAGTTACGTGTTAGACTCGAGTGCCACGATTTTTGACCTTGTCCTCTTTTGATTCTCTCGCTAACGCTCAGAATGCTAATTGTTGTAGCACTCGCTGCGCTCGCGTGATCAAATTTTAGAATCCTTCGCTTGGTCGGTCATCAAATTTGAGCACGTGAAAGAGGGAATTGACAAAATTTATTATTTAATCATTTCTAATAAAAATTAACATAAGATCAAAAATCAACTTATAGATACTATTTCCCTATAGAACTGAACGGGCTCTCCCAAAGGTCCGTTAGATAAAATAGGAAAAAATAAATTCTAAGCATAAAACTTCAATTTTACAAAAATCCAATATGGATTGCTTGGAGAAAATGTTTTCATGGGAAACGTCTTGGAATTAAGTGAAAAGCATGTTTTGATGATTTGGTTATAAGATGAGACGAAAGGTGAGTTTTTGTTTTATTTTTTCGTAACCTAACTACACATTCCTAATGTCCACTACTCTGTGTCCTCCTTGTATATTATCATACAATTTGGTAATTCATAACAAAAATGTAGTAACGTTAATGTTGCTGATGGTTTCTTATATAAAAATAAAATAACAGGAAAACTTCTATCCTTAAATGGAAGCCTGTATTTGTCTGCTAGGTATACTTTGCCCTCCAAAAAAAAAACAGTAATCGCATTGTCACCCTACTAGAATGAGACGTTCTGCCTCGTTGCTCTATCTCTTCCTCGGTCCGCATTTGAGCTCGAAGATTGCTATCCTTATACATATATTAGATCCATGACAAGAGATCACGGCATAGACATGGAAAAAATGGTGTATTGTAGTCATACACATAGAAGAAATGTAGTGCAATGCAAGACCCACAAAGTTACAATATCTGACCCGGTGACGGCGTCACTAAATTCGAACTCAGTCAATCGGAATCGTCTCTTCGTGTAAAATTCGTTCGGTCTCATAAACAAGATTCCTAAAATACTCGGGTCGGAATGGGAGGGGAAGGTCGTCATAAATTCGCATAAATTCATGTCAAAGACTCCTCCCTTTGTGAGTGTGGTTACGAAGAGGGCAATTTAGATCATATTTTCTTCCAGTGCCCTTTATTTAATCACTCTCATTTCTTCAATCCTTTAGTTCTTATAAAAGTTTCTCTTTCTAGTAAAATTTCAGTTTTACTTTGTTCTAAAGATCGTAATGTTTACATGTGTTTGGCCCTTTTTTGTAAATTTTATTACAACCTGCTTTATGCCTTCTAGTAATAATTATAATATCGGTATTTGTTTCAGTACTCAGCTTATTTGTATCTATCTCTTATAAAGTTTTTTCATATGATACCTAATCATTTTTTAAATTATTTTTTTCTAAATTTCGCTCTAATATTATTTATAATTTCTAATTGACGTGACACTCTGGCGTAATGCCCCAATGGGTCAATCGCCACAGTAAAAAAAAAAAAAAAACTACCTCTAAGGAGTGCTGTAGAGGAATCGTGATTTGTTAATAAGGCCGTAAGTCTGAGCATGAATAAAAAATAAACACAAAATTTAGGCAATTAAATTTTATTATTATAATTGTGATCAAGTAAACAATTTCATTTAATATAATTCAGTTCTACAGTTTTAATCTATTTATTCTTGCTATATACGATGGCCTCGACCCTATCACTAAGGAACAATCGTTTTGGGTTAGTTCACATTTCCCCCCTAAAATCCCCCTTAAGGGGGAAAAGTAAACTCTAAAAAATAATAGTCTACAAATCCCCCATAAGGGGGAAAAGTGAACTCGAAAAAAATGAAAGTCTACAAATCCCCCCTGGGGTTAACTCATAATAAAATGAATAATTAATTAATGTGTTTTATGATATTTAAGCCACAATCACAACTACAACTAGAATACTGTACGTACTGTGTAAATAAAATAAAATACTGTGCAAATAAACGTGTAAATGTTATAAATAGTGTGATTTAGGCTTTTTAATTCGCCAAAAATTCCTTATTTCTTAGTAGGTAATATTTTTTCTTGTTTGAGAAAAAAGATAATTTCAAAAAATATGTTTTTGACGGTCCCAACATAACTCTTTAGTTAAAAATGTTGTATAACCCCCGACATTTATTGCGTATAACTTTGAAACGGCTAAACCGATTTTGATCAAATAAAGCTAAGAACCATCATCACAGCAGCTTTCAAACAAAAAACCCGCATCGAAATCGGTTGATTCCTCTGGGAGCTACGATGCCACAAACAGACATACAGATACACAGAAACTTATAACATATTAAAAAGTTAAAAGGAAAGTCTGAAATCATTTGTTTTGTTTATCATTTGATTTGAGACTAGCATCCCGCTCGGGACTTCGTACCCGTGGGAATTCGGGAAAGTTATGTAGCCTATCTTACTCAGGGATGATGTAGCAGCTTAATGGTGAAAGAATTTTTGAAATCGCTCCCCTAGTTTTTAAGTTTATTCGTTACATACAAACATACAAAACTTTCCTCTTTATAATATTAGTATACATAGATTAGTATAGATAAACGAACATTATTGCTCCTAAAATTAATATGGGCAGGAAAAACATTAATGTAGTTTATTCCGAGCCACACTTTAAAAAAAAAGTTTTGTTTTATTTTAGTTTTTCATAAACTACTTATTCCGGTTTGGAAGTTACCGAATAAAGTAGGAAACATGACTTCGTCGGTGAATATGGCAAGCTAAAACTTTATTTACTTAGGAAAAACTTAAGTCGTTGTATACATATAAGTGTAAAAATAATACTTCATTTTCCCGAATTCCCACGGGAACGAGGTCCCGGGCGGAATGCTTGTTATACATATATCATGGAAAACGTATCTAATCAAGCCAGACATATTTTTTTATTATTAGGGGGGAAATCTGCACTCTTCTTAAATGTCAAGGGGGATTTCTGCACTAATTTTACACGAGAGTTCACTTTTCCCCCCTAAGAGGGATTCTCTCAGGGGGGAAATGTGAACTAACCCATCGTTATGAAGTGGCTTGCTGTAATCCAATTTTTGACACCCAACTCCTTTTCGCCCGCAAACTAACACTACTATTTGTACATGTTATAAATCAAATGCACTACTGATGTCACTGACATATAATGTAACTTACAATGATAACTCATTTTTCTATGTCTATAACTGAGGGGGTCTTTGGCGGGAACTCGGCGTGAGCGGTTGCTTCGTGAATTGAATTTTCGTTTTCTGCGTTAAAAAGTTATTTAATGTGTAATAGTGACAGTGTCTTATGCAGTAAATTGACTAAAATTCGTGTAGTGATAAAAAATTCAAGTGATAGAATAACAGTGTTTCTGCTCCGTTTGGTACCGACAAAGATCCTCGCGGTTATGCTTCTCGCCACCAGCTTTCGTAAAACAGACGCTATCCGGTTTTACGCAGAACATGAGGACCTTAGGGCTTAGGTTAAGTTGAAGAAAGAAGATTTTTCACTGAAGATGAGGCTGCATGGACATAGTTTCCTTTGCTTTTCCCGAAAGGGACAAATTAAACAAAAAACATTTCTATGACTCAGTTCCATTGCCTATCCGGTGGGATCATAGACATAGAAAAAATAAGTTTTAGTGGGTGGGATGACTACTACTGTCTATGACTGAGGTCTTTGGCGGGAACTCGGCGTGAGCGGTTGCTTTGTCAACTGAATTTTCGTTTTCGGCGTGAAAAAGTTGTTTAATGTGTAATAGTGATAGTGTATTATGCAGTAAATTGACTAGAATTCGTGTAGTGATGAAAAATTCAAGTGATAACAGTGTTTCTGCTCCGTTTGGTACCGACAAAGATCCTCGCGGTTGTGCTTCTCGCCGCCAGTTTTCGTAAAACAGACGCTATCCGGTTTTACGCAGAACATGAGGAGCTTAGGGCTTAGTTTAAGTTAAAGAAAGAAGATTTTTCACTGAAGACATGGCTGTATGGACATAGTTTCCTTTGCTTTTCCCGAAAGGGATAAATTTAACAAAAAAAATGTCTATGACTGACGTGCATCCATCTCAGTTATTGTACCAAAGAGAATATAAACACTAGCGTTTTATATTGTACAATAGATTGGACCATGATTGGACCAAAAAAGGTATTGGACCATGATTGGACAAAGAAAATGCTGCTTTGAAAAATGCAAACAAAGCAAATAAAAATTGAAACCATTTAACTTTTTTTACTGTTGAAATGTGCTAGGTTCTAAATATTAAACCATGAATTTAGTATCTCCGAATCAGGAAAATGTTACTGAGCATGCAGGCAATAGTGAAGAAACTGACGAATCTACTGTAGAAGAACAAGAAGAAGATGAAACCATACAATGGGTACAGATCATCTTCTTGCCATTTCAAAGTTGGTGGCAGATATTGATGCTATTTTTTGTTTGCTTAAAATGCGTCTTGGTGAGTAGATTTTCATAAAGTCAACATGTAGCAAGCCAAGCTCACCTACATATCTATTCAGTCGGTCTTAAGCATTCGGGTAACATAAGCTCTATATGCAGACGCAGGCAGAGAATCTAGTTATTTTAAGTCCTCTAAACTCTAGTTTCAATCAAAGTTTAAAAGCCAAAAGATAATGTTTGGTCTAAATGGGATCTCAGATTGAAATCCATCTAGCCATTTAGTCTACCGAAAAAAATCTGTAACGCCCCTTCACGGCGTATTTTAAAAGCGCAGACGACGCGCAAAAATCGGTATCTACGGCGCAGAAAACACGCGTGCCTAAAACGCAGATTTTTGCGTTTTTATAGATTCAAACGCGCGTAAATCGCGATACAAACGCGCGTGTGAAGCGCGTTTGAAACTCGTTTGGAGCGCGTACAAAGGGTCGGAGGAGGGGCCCCTAAAGTGCGTTTGTATCGCTGTATCTGCGTGTATACGCACAATACACGCGCGTTTTACGATCGCCCCGTGTGCTAAGGTTACAAGTTTGCGTTCAAATCTCGTTTGAAGCGCGTATACGCGCGTTATCTGCGCGTCGTCTGCGCGTTTAAAATACGCCATGTGCTAGGGGTCTAAAAGCACGTGGTTTTCCGTGTAAGTTGTATTTCTTAGAAAAACATAACGAAAAAGGCTACGTGGAAATATCTTTTGCGCTAAATATCGACTATGTTGTTGTTCCAGGGCCCCCTGACAAAGGTTTTTCCGCTTTTCGAGTGTTGGGATGTGGCTGAAAGAAGTGATGTTATGTTCTACTTAAAATGGTTGTATTCTGCTGCTACCCCTATTTACTTGATGGACACGTTTTTGTACATAGTGCACAGGTCAATTTTATTTATTTATTCTTGCTAAAATATTGGGTCCCCTTTGATATTGCTGTTTTTTTCTCAGTTATAATTTTCTTCATATACTTTCTTTGATTCAGCAGCTACTTATTTGTTTTTGAAGTGAAAACTTCTTTAGCGGCGTTGAGCACTTTTAGAATCGGGAAAAAATGTTAAACTCGCGATGAACTCGCGTCAGATCGTAAGATAAGATAAGATAAGATAAATTTTTATTCAGTAAAAATAGCCCAACATTAACATAACTGTCACGTGACCGCGTGATCGAAAATGCGTAGGATAGGGTTGCCACCTTTTTTGAAGTGAAAACTTCTTTAGTAGCGTTGTGTACTTTGAAGTATGGGTGGAAACCCGGACGGATGGCATAATGGTATAATTATCTTTGTGACAGATGTCAACGATGTCAACGATTATTCGCACATAGTGCGCAAATACCGATAGACTATTTTACTGAATTGAAAGTAGCATTTTGGTCGAGTGGAAAAGTTGCCAGATTGTAAGCAACAGGTCGAAGGTTCGAATCCTGAGAGAATAACGGACTCTTTTTGTGTATTTTGTTTTATTTCCATACTAGCATTCCGCTCGGGACTTCGCTCCCGTAGGAATTTGGGAAAATTATGTAGCCTATGTCCATCAGGGAAAAAGTAGCTAATGGTGAAAGAATTTTTCAAATCGGTCTAGTAGTTTCGGAGCCTATTCAATCAAATCTTTCCTCTTTATTATATTAGTATAGATTAATGCACAACGTTAATGTTCAAGTTTTCACTTCTGCCGGCACTCCCGGAGTGCAACTCGTTGTTTTTTATTTTATTTTAATAATTGGTTATATTACCATAATTTTGAGTAAAATTAATACATTTTTGCTTTGGGTTTTGCTAGCTCATTTGATTGGACATCCGTTTCAATGCTTATTTTCCCTCTTAATATTTTTACAGTTGGCATTTTTTAAAACTAAATATGGCAATCTATCAATGCATATCTGGCTGAATATTGTCCTAACTTTTCTAAAATATTTTGTTCTATTTGAATTTCACATCCCCGAATTTAAAAAAAAGTTTGTGAGAAAAATAAGTTTTCCAAACATTTTGTATATCTAATACATACCTTTCCAGATTACTTTAACGTACTATCTCACAGTATTTTGTTTAATCAACCCATTCGCTTTTATTAGCCCCCAACAAAAAAGAGAGGGGTGTTATAAGTTTAATGTGTCTGTCTGTGTATCTGTGTATCTGTCTGTGGTATGGTAGCTCCCAAACAGATGAACCGATTTTCGTAAAAAATGTTTTATGTCATTGATAATTTTATCCCAAATGTTCCTAGCCATGTTTCATGAAAATTTGTTCAGCCGTTTAAAAGTTATAAGCAATTGAATGTCGGGGATGATTCAAGATTTTTGATTTCATTTATTTTTTAATTAAGAGTAGGAATTTTCTTACCGAGTCGCCAGTAAATTAAATTTTAAAATTTTTTATAAAAATTAACAACGCTATCTTGGCTGATAACTTTAACACCATCGTACACTAAATGTGTTCTATGAAGCTACATTATACAGTACAATTAAGAGAACATAAAATAAAGTGTACAACTAGGCAGCCTTAGTGCTAGGTTGAAATTTCTTCTAGGCAACCTTAGGGTAGGACATTAGTCATTTAATTTATCAGGTTTATTTGTTTGTTAGGTTTGTTTTCATCCTTATAATTGATAGATAGATAAAACATTTATTCACAGAATCACAATACACAAAGGAATTAAAACATTAACACACACAACAAGAAATAACATCCAAGTAAAAGACAAGAAGTAAAATCGTTAGACAGTGGAGTGTGTACTGTGCCAGGGAATAGGTTTTGACTCAGCTTAATTTTGCAGCAGTGCCGCAACGCTGATATTTTTGCAAAAGGCCAACACCTTTTGCACCCTTCGAAAACGCGACCTACCTATAATACATAAATTAGTGTTAAAATAATGAATAATGATAATGAATAATTATTTAAAATTATTAATTAATAAATGCAAGAGGATTAGAAGAATTCAATGAAATAAACCTAGTTGCGATAAACATAGCCCGGGCCCTAAGGGTAAGCGGTTCAAGGAAACTATTCCACTTCGTGAGTATTTTATGAAACTTTGCACAGATGATCATTAGGTAAAACCAAGTTGTTTTAGCCCGGTTACCCTCCGGTACCGCCCCCCTAGGGGGAAGGGGGGTTGCTCGAAGAGCGCCTTCGCCGAGAGTTGGAAAAAAAATCTACAAAATCCAAATAAGCTACTATGGCAATATTAGTATCGTTTTCGTATAAATCAATAACGAGAAATTCATTTCTGGTATTTATTTTACACATATGTGTAATGTTTTTTTTAAATAATCGCAAAAATATAAAATTATAATCACAAAAAAAAACGTTTCGCAGCCTATATTTTTTTATTTAAGAGACATATAAGTGTTAAAAAAATACCAAAATGTAGCCTGTTTAATGTTAATTTATAAAAAACATAATTTAAGTAGGGGTTTGATATAGAATTATGACATGAAAAAATGTAGAACCCGACGCGGCGGATGGATTATTTGAGAGAAGGAAACTTTTTATATTTGAATCATATAATAATTTTATGATCTGGTTCTTTTTATGATACCGAAGAGTTTATTTGCTTTTAATATATTTTTTAATTTTGATAATTTGTGTTTTTTTTTTAATTTCAGTGGGTAAAGAAATACGATTTTTAAAGATTTCCACGCAAAATCAAAACTATTGAAGCTGTAAGTTTAAAATTTTGCATAGATGATCACCAGATATTTTGAAAACTTACATAAATGTCGTGTGGTGACACAGAGTTCCCATGCGACTGAAACACCAAATGCACATATCAATTTAATTGATATGTGCATTTGGTGTTTCAGTCGCAGCCCTCTATCTTTCAAACTATTATAGACAGCGTGTCCAAATTTTCAGGAAATACGTATTTTGATAGTAACTATCGTAAAATATAATAAATAAAATTAAAAACCTAAACTACAGTGGGGTTCCCAAATGACAAACGTCTAAAATATCGTACTTTTGAAAAAAATAATTGTTACTGATCTATTTAAAAAAACCATACAACATATATCCTTCAAAATTAGTACACATTGAAACATACCTTACATTATTTAAAAATATATTAAAACTGGCCAGATATGAGCCAAACTCAAGCAATAAAATTTTAAATCAATGTAAATAAAAACAGTTTTTTTCAAGGGTTTTTGGTTATTTACTATGGAATTGGCGTATATAGTATGATGTGAGGCAAAAATGTTTAATAAAACGAAGACACATACATCAAAGGCACGGATATTAAAGTTTCCGAGTCATAATATAAATAATAACAGTAATTCCATGAAAAATAACCAGGTAAATGTCACAAATACAGTTCGAGTGAGAGTTTGTTTAAATATAAACAAATAAGATTGCCCTAATCTAGATTGTGGTCAAGAGCGAACCCATTTTTAATAATAAAAAAATATATATATGTAGCTTGAGTCCGGTTCACTCTTGACTGTTATTCATATATTTTTTTACTAATGTAAAGTTTGTTTTAAATGTGAACGAAGTTTAAGGTGTATGCATTACATCGTTTCTGAAATAGAGCAGTAACAAAAGTTGTAAAGGAATTGCGAAATTTTGGACGGTTGTCGTATGGGAACTCCATTGTGATTTAGGTTTTTAATGTTATTTATTATATTTTACAACAGTTACTATAAAAATACGTATTTCCTGCTGTCTATAATAGTTTGAAAGATAGAGGGCTGCGACTGAAACACCAAACGTACATATTTCAGCGATAAATTTACGGTGGTGGTATCGCCGAAACACAAAATAAATAAAGTAGACGAAATTTATAGGAAATAGGAGTTTAATTAAATTTAAAACATACAAAAAATTCGACTCGTGACCAAAATTTAAAGAAAGAAAATTGCACAATTAAAATTTAAAAAGAAAACTATAACTTAATAGAAAGATTGACGGCGAGAAAGATTGTTATTTAAACGGCTAATAACATATGGAAAATTTTGTTTAGGAAAGAAGTGCTGGTAAATTTAGAACAGAAATAATATCATACATAAAATTGAAACATGTGGCCTAACTATAATAAATTGTTATCTGAAGCAAATAGGAAGATAATATTAAATTCGTTAACGAATAAAAATCCACCTATTTGACAGATAAATCTATTACTGACACAATTGGCTATTTGTTAAAAATAAATAAATTTAGGGAATGGTACTAATGGGCTCAGCTATAGGTCTTCTTGGGGCCGCAGGTATATCCACTATGAAATTGTGGTTGGAACTGGTTAGGGGCTCTTGGAACCAGGGAATTCGTCTAATGGACGTCGCAAAGAAGTAGTGCTGCCCAGCCTTTCATTAGGTCATTACTTAAAACACTGAAACTACAAAAATTCCAAATTGGACTAGGATACCTAAAAGGCCACTATACCCGAAAGTGCACCAAAAGGAAGAAAAATTAAAATATATGAGTATTTTAGAATAGTAAGGATGTCAAGCTAGTGTAACCTATACAAGAAGGATATTCTCCCTTTGCAGGTCGTGAAGTAATCCCCCCAGGTCAAATGATAACCAGATTTGATTTAAACCATAAGACCCAGGATTCTCGTAACTGTTGCAAGAACAGCCTGATAGAGTATTTGTCTGAGCGTGAAGTAGATGTTGTAAGAAGTGTACTGTATAGCGTAGGTAAGGTAGAGTAGGCGTGTGAGAACAAAAAGAAAAGGAAAAGTGAAAAACTTACATTTTGATAATAAAGTAGGTAAACTTCCAATATTATACCGGAATAATATTTCATATGCTTTTATATAAAAACGTCGTACGTTGTTAGTAGGATAATAACATCATTTCAATAATAAAAAAACAGATTAATACACTAGGAAACTCGTCCAATTTTACCAAAAATTTTTTGTCGAATGAAAATGACAACTTCAATCCCAAACAAAATGCAAAAATGGAGCAAGTTCTAAAATTTTGAAATCTATTGAATTAAAAGTAAAACTAGACCGGAAAGAATTAGAGAACATAAAAAAGATCGCCAGCAGAAATGCTGCAATATCAACTAGGGGACGCCCTACAATTTGTTCCCATGGGAACTCCGTGTAACCTCATTTAGGTAAGTTTTCACAATATCTGAACATCATTTATGCAAAATTTCAAACTTACAGAGAGAGAGAGAGAGAGAAATACATTTATTCATGACACGGCACATGCAACATATCTACAACACAACACAAAAAAACAATTAACGAATAAAGTTAAGTAAACATGTAGGTACGTACATGCACCGCATCGGTGAATGGGCTTTGGCTCAGCTTAATGTTGTGACAGTGCCACAACGCTGTTAATTCTGCCAACACCCAAAGTACTTCGGAACGCGTCCCATATTAATGTATAACAATAATAATACTGTACAAAATAATAAATAAAATATTAATGTAAAAGTGTACGAATCAAGGTAAGTAAAAAATATAATAAATTCAAAATTAAAAATAATTATGTATAATAAAAACAAGACTAAACATCAATAGCATCAATAGTTTAGATTTTGTATGGAAATCTTTGAAAATCGTATATTTTTACCTACCGAAAAAATCTTCTTTTGTATGGGAATTCCTCAATACCAGATAAAAATCAGATCGGCAAAATTAGTGGGTTAAACTTTTTTATTACCTCCAACAATGTAAGTAATAAAAAATGTTTCACGAAAACCCTTTCAGTGGAAAGAACCGGGTTCCGAGGCTTTGACACTTTTTGGTCTTACGGAACTCCACTGCTGGTCTTTGGCATTAGAAAAACCCAAAAAAATAAAATAAATAAATAGTTTAGAAAGCAAGTAAACGCTTCGATATCATAAAAAGGACCAGATTATAAAATTATTATATGATTCAAATGAAAAAAGGTTACTTCTCTCAAATAATCCATCCGCCGCGTCGGATCTTACATTTTTTTGTGTCATAATTCTATATGAAAACCCCAACTTAAGTTATATTTTTATAAATTTACATTAAACAGGCTACATTTGGGTATTTTTTTAACACTTATATGTCTCTTAAATAAAAAAATATAGGCTGCGAAAGTTTTTTTTTTGTGATTACAATTTTATATTTTTGCGATTATTTAAAAAACCATTGCACATATGTGTAAAATAAATATCAGAAATGAATTTCTCGTTATTGATTTATACGAAAACGATACTAATATTGCCATAGTAGCTTATTTGGATTTTGTAAATTTTATTTTCCAACGCTCGGCGAAGGCGCTCTTCGAGCAACCCCCCCTCCCCCTAGGGGGGCGGTACCGGAGGGTAACCGGGCTAAAACAACTTGGTTTTACCTAATGATCATCTGTGCAAAGTTTCATAAAATACTCACAAAGGGGAATAGTCAGGACCCTTAGGGCCCGGGCTAACAGTAATAAATACGACAAAGAGAGACAAATTAAAGTGCTAAACTGTTCCGAATTCGAGTTTTTGCTCGGAAAGTAAATTTTCTTTGAGTTTGCACTTGAACGTCTGCAAAGAATTTAAGATACGCAGTGGTGGGGGATGTTATTCCAGAATTTAGTTGCACTGTACAGGAAACTTCCGCGAAATGCTGCCGTTTTATGTTGGGGTATCTATCAGTGGGATAGAGCAGAAATGGACCGCGCCACGTTTGGCCTATTGTTCTCGCCACAACAGCTTTCTTAGCAAATAATCCGGCTTTTTTGTCTTTATTATGCCAAACAACATACACGTAAGATACAGCTTTTGGCGTTGCTTCATCTTTAAAATATTTGAATTGTTTTAATACGGTGTGACATGGGTTCTAGGCGGTATCTTAAAACAATAACGTGCGCATGCGTTTTGTACACGCTGAATCAATCGCTGAGATCTTTCCAGCAGACATGGCCCATAAACAGACAAACAATGATTTAATTTTGAAAGAGCCAGAGAATCACAGAGCTGCACCCGAAGATCAACTCTCAGATAGTCGCGACATCTGTAGAGTACCTTTAATCTGTAGAAACAGTTCCGAACGATATCAAGCACATGATCCTCAAAGCGTAGCTCAGAATCCATAGTGATACCCAAATTTTGAGACTTGAACACAGATTCAACGTTATCCCCCATCAGATGAATTTTCGGACTAGAAATAGTAACTCGTTGGACCATATTCGACCCTAGTTATAGTTGATAAGGGTTCCCGTTTCCGCATTTAGTCTCTAAGATGGCCCTTTATGCGTGTGGGTTGGCGGCTATTCCAGCCACCTCAGCTCCGACCAGAAGCTCAGAATCCTCCTTGGGAAGGATTCTGAGCTTCTGGTCAATCGTTAGGGTCATATTTGATCCTAACGATCGATGCAATTAAAGTACAGGGTGTCATTTTTACAGATTTTATTCGGTTCGATTCCTGGGTGTGGCAAGCGTATTTTCGAAAATACTTGTATGCAGTTTTCTTTCTTTTCAATTTTATATCTGCAGTATTAAGATTAATTTCCCTTCAGGTGGCATTACAAAATTCTATCCTGTATATAGAATATGATATAAGTGGTGAGAGGTTGTCAGCCTTTTCCCATAATACATTAAAATCCTCGCGTCCCACTTACTGACTTTTACAGTATGCCTGGGAAGAGAAGGCAGCGGGGAGCACATTCTATGTTTTTCTTTAACCCCAGTCCAGCATGGAAGTATAAGTAAATAATGCCATCAAAAACATAAATGTGACATGAGAGCCAAGTTCAATATTATGATAATATGCCTTGGTTGACTTCAACGACAAAAGAAGTGAGATCTAAATGGGTGCCAAGTTCAATGGTTAGTCCTGAAATTTATTTATTACAACATAAAATATCTAATAACAACTTTAAATATCATTTCTCCTTATAACTTAGGATAATATATTGAAGCCTGAGGTCTGACTTGGCTAGTTTTCATATATGAATTATATTATAGCCTTCGCAAGTCCTCAAGCTGTAAGTTCTTATAGAAACTAGCCATCGAACATAGGGCTCTTCCATTACTGTTTTAGCAGGCACTTAACCCTCGGCATACCTGGTGGGTCTCAGGGACCCGCCATGATAGAAAATCCTTCATATATTTTAAAATACAACTATTTTGTATGTCAACTGTCGCTCAGGGTAGCTTCATATTATGATCTAGTCATATAAAAAATCCCCTTCCTACAATCCTGATATGACTTTCTTCCGAAAAGGACATGCATGTAGATAGATAGATAGATAAGAAATTTATTTCCATCACAGAACACACTTACAAGAGACAATACAGAAAGAGACAAACACAAAAGTAACGATAGAGTTTCACAATACAACAAACAAGGAAATAAGGAACCTATCAACAATAAATAGCAAAGAAAGTAACAGATAAGATAAGCACAGAGACATAGAGAGTAATAATATAGAGAAATAGAACATACATAATAATAATAAATAAATAAAAGTAAAATAAAACAAAGCAAAGTAAGTGTATGCTGCAGGAAACTAGGTTGATGGGATATCATTACTTTTTGTACAGAAATTTTGATTGACGATTCTTACATTACAGGCACTTTAAGTAAGTGATCCTAATAGAATCAATTGATTAAAAAATTATAATAAAATGATAAAAATTTACTAGTTTCTGATTTATTCTTTATATTCCCCCAACTACCTACCTAGATGCCAAATTTGAACTTTCTAGGCCATCTAAAACTTGGTCATAGTTTTGATCTATAGGCCAGTGATAAAAATGTCGATTTTTGGACGTGAATATCTAAATAGTAGTTTGAGGTGCTCCAAGCACATATGTATACACATCAACACGGTCTAAGGATATAGTAGTAAACAACATTATCTTTTGATAGATGGCTGATAAAATATTCATTAAATAAATCTGAATGAAAAAATATGTTGTAATGGACAAATAATAATGCCGTGACCGTGAACTTTACTTTTCACTATATTTCTTTTAGTTTTGGAGCTATATAAACACAATTTAGATTTGTTATTTAGAATTCGAATCTCTTCAATATCAAATACACGTGGAATAGATAACAATAATAATAAAAGAGTTAATATGTCTTTTACTACATTTTTTTTTTAATAAAAATGGTTTTTACGACAAAAAATTTTGTAATAGGATCTACAAATTTGTTGTAAATATGTATTTGGTAAATTGTTTTTTAAAGATTGTGTAATAAAAAACTAGGTCAGAATTTCAATTGAGTACTTTATTGTAGTAAGAGGTATGAAAATATTCATTTGGAACTAAATCTAATCAAATAAAAAGATATCTTTGATATGAACAAAACTTAAGTTTTTTTTTAATATTTTAAAATGTATTCTAATGCTTTTAGATGAGATCAAACTAAAATATTTACTAAAACAGTATGATTAAAAAAAATGATAAATCTTTTGATAATGATTCCGACATCATCAGCAAACCTGAACCTCATCTTATCTTATCTTACCTTCTTATGAATTGGTAATAAGAACACAAATCTTCCTTTCTTCCTTGAAAAACTAAAACAACACTATAAACTTTAACAAAAATTTCATAATGATTCCACCATAATCAGCGAAATTATGATACTAGTATTTTAATCATCCTTACTTATATTATAAATGCGAAAGTAACTATGTCTGTCCGTCTTTCACGCCTAAGCTACTGAACCGATTTTGATGAAATTTGATACAAAGATAGATTGGAGCCTGGGAAAGGACATAAGCTACATTTTATCTCACAGTTGGGCATGATATAACCTGTAGTCCACGCGGGCGGAGCCACGGGCGGAAAGGTAGTTACACAAAAATCTTCCTTTTTTAATTGGAAAACAATAATTAGAGTTTACGTGAACACAAACTGCCGTACTCAGAGACGTCAATTAAAGTTAAGAAGTAATTAAATGTCATGCTATCCTTGTTTATATCTACAAGAGTGAAAGAGACAACATCATAGTTTAATAGTAGTTAACTTTAATTGACGTCTCTGAGTACGGCGATAAAGCTTTACGTGCTTGCCTACATAATTACATTATTAACTTGTATGAAATGTTTATTTTAAGACAATTATTGTAAATTTTTGACCTAGGTTTCTTTGAAACAGATATTCATTGGTATGGTATAAAACCCAGTGACAAAAATTGGGCTAAGTCTTTAAAACGATCCTTTTATATAAATATAGATATATTAAAAACTAGTTTTACTTCTATTTGTCAATTTCCTCATTTTCTTCATCTTCCTCGTCAGTTTCAATTACAGTATCGATTTTATTGCCATCGTAAGGCATTTCCAAGTATTTTCTGTGGAACCGTTTAGGAATAGTTACATCCGAACATAGTTTTTGTAAATCTCTGATTTTTTGTGAAGTTACTGGTAGTTTTTGTAAACAGTTAGCAGCGAAAACATTCACAAAAAATACGACTGAAAACATAAAATTTAAAGATATTTGGGTTGCTACTTTCAGGAACAAAAAATATTTTTAATAATTTGGCTGCATTTGGAAATCGTCTAAATCTTGTTGACTAAAATTAAAAATTCAAGGTTAGCACTTGCTCGTCTGAAAATTATAGCCCTTCATTTATGTCGAGTATGCTATTATAGCTTCTCAAACAGACCTCTTTTGTATGAAAAATCGTGCAATATTCTTAGACCGTGTTTATGTGTATTTAATGGGTCCCAATATATAAGCCAAATTTGACATAATTATGTAAAATAGTTTTTGAGTTATGAGGGGGTCAAAAGTGGCTCCAAATGGTTCGTGTAAAACTACACACGGTGCTGCTCACCAGTTTCTTGAACTTGGCTTTGACACGCTACCGCGTTTCTAGATATAATAAATATAATATTTATTTATGTATATGTTAACGGAAATTTATGAAATCCCTTATTATATTCAATTCCTAAAATCACCCGGAAATGTGTGAAATGAATTATTTTTGATATGTTTTCTAGGAAATCTGTACAATTCCTAAATTACAATCGGAAATATGTAAAATGTTTTATTTTGTATGTTTATAAGTCATTCGACATCTTTGTTCGATTGCGATAGACGGAACTGCGACCTCCAACGCACGAGCCGAGCAAGCGAAGCGTGCGTGCCGTGGCAGCGGCCGGCGAAGTGCCAGAAATGACTGTGTTTGCGTTGAGCGGTTGTCGCATTTCCGCTCAGCTGAGCTACTTCATGATTTGGTCAATAGATAGCGAAAAATTCAGGAAATGTGACCATTTCATGAGATTCTCGAACATTTCATGAAGTGAGCAAATCTACAATATAGCCAAGACAAATTTACGTCACTCTTCTTCTTCTTAACGTATAGGTATAGTCAAATGTGTGGCGAACTTGGCTAACCCTGGTGTCAGTGTTTTCAAACCGCACATTGGCTTCTGACTTATTAGGCGCGTTACTTATTTAGGTTAGGTAAGGTTGTTTTATTCATTTTATATACAGAAAGCATTCGTTTTACACATTTCCTAAAGCAATTTTGGAATTTTATACAATTTCTAGGATACATTTCCTATGTATACATTTCCTAGATAGCTTCGGAATTATTGTATACAATTCCTAAATTTCATACATTTCTGAAGGATTAGTTGGGTTAGGTTACGTTAGAACTGCGACCCCCAACGCACGAGCCGAGCGAGCGAAGCGAGCGTGCCGTGGCAGCGGCCGGCGAAGTGCCAGAAATGACTGTCTTTGCGTTAAGCGGTTGTCGCATTTCCGCTCAGCTGAGCTACTTCATGATGTGGTCAATGGACAGCAAAAAAATTCAGGAAATGTGACCATTTCATGAAATTCTCGAACATTTCATGAAGTGAGCAAATCTACAATATGGCCAAGACAAATTCACGTCACTCTTCTTCTTCTTATCGTGTAGGTATAGTCAAATGTGTGGCGAACTTGGCTAACCCTGGTGTCAGTGTTTTCAAACCGCACAATGGCCTCTGGCTTATTTAGGTTAGGTTAGGTTGTTTTATTCATTTTATATACAGAAAGCATTCGTTTTACACATTTCCTAGAGCAATTTCGGAATTTTATAAAATTTCTAGGAAATGTATACTTTTCCTATGTATAGATTTCCTAGGATATGTGTGTATTAAAAAATCTTTGAAACAATATTTTATACATTTCCTAGATAGCTTCGGAATTGTATACAAATTCTAAATTTCATACATTTCCGGTAACATAACATACTGATGAGCAGCAAATTAAGGGAATGAAACGAAAATAAGCTTGGTAGCAACATTAAATTTACTTTTTCTATTTATTTCAGACAAGTTCAAGAGGAAGCGATGAAACGTGCATATATGCCAAAACCAGCTGTGTACTTGTTTCTAGACATTATTTCTGTTCTTCCTGTGTATGAAGTTTTAGCTAATGACCGCTGTACTCCTCCAACATTAATACCTCATATTTTTGGATTTACTGAGTTCGCCATGTGAGTTTAATGAAATGTTCACTGGGTGGGAACCATAATAGTAATTTATCTTACGGGTTTCCGATAAATTGTCGATTCTTGTTGTTGCCGATTGATTAAAGTCATTAATCGTCAGAGGTCATTTAATGGTTTGAAAATTCTGTCATTGGGGTTCATCAAATTTACTAGACATTTAATCACCTACACGATATGAAACTAAAGTGGCAATTTATCACAAAGGTTTTGACGGCTTACTGAACGCATATCAATTTAAGCTACAAACAATAATTAAAATTATCGTTTTTAGTGTATACAGGATAGCGGAATATTTCGCCCTGACTATAAACCACAAATTTCTTAACCTTTTAACTGGTTATTTTATTCTCACTATGGTCACCTTTAATGCGATTGCATGTCTCCATCTCTTGTGGACATTGAAGGATTGCAAAACATGCCAAGGTATAATTTATGACTGGCGGTACCATTACCTTGGACGTGTAAGTAACATTTATAATTACTACAGTAATCTAACACAATTGTTTTTTTTTTTAAATATGTAAACTGGTTTTTTTTAATTAATTAATTACCCGTGCCCCTCGGTGGGGACGTATATGGGCTGGTAAAAAAAAAAAAAAAAAAACTAGCTTTTCGCCCGGGACTTTTATCAAAATTTGTCCAGCCGTTTGAGAGTGAAAGAGTAACAAACATCCATACATCCACCCATACATCCATTCATACATCTATTCATATATCCATACATGCAATCTACAATCGTTTAAAGAAAAGAATAGAAAAAACTTCATGTCGCTACAACACAGACAAAGCAATACGTTTATTTTGTAAGAGTACCTATAAAGAGTGCTTCTGTAACCCCTGGCCATATTTTTCTTATATTATATTGGTATCATTTATCATGTCAGCCGCCAGACGTCCACGGCTGGACATAGGCCTCCCCCAGGGATCTCCACCTCGATCGGTCCTGCGCCACCCGCAACCAGCGGCTTTCTGCAATCTTTACCAGATCGTCGGTCCACCTTCCTACGCTGCGCCTTCCGGTACGTGGTCGCTACTCGAGGACTATTCTGCCCCAGCGGCCACCAGTCCTACGAGCAATGTGCCCTGCCCACTGCCATTTATTCCGCAGGAGAACCAAGTGCCCTGCCCACTTGGTTCTCCTGCGGATTTCCTCATTTCTGATTCGATCGCGCAGAGAAACTCCAAGCATAGCCCTTTCCATCGCTCTTTGAGTGACCTTGATCCTTCTTATGAGGCCCAATGCGACCACGTTTCAGTGCCGTACGTCATCACCGGCAACACAAAGTGGTCAAAGACCTTTGTCTTCAGACACTGCGGTATTTGGGAAGAGAAGATAGTTCGCAACTTCGCGAACGCTGCCCAACCGAGTTGAATTCGCCGATTGACCTCCTTCTCGAAGTTGGACTTACCTAGCTGGACTACTTGTCCCAGGTAAACATATCCGTCCACAACTTCCAGAGCAGAGTTTTCAACTGTTAAAGGAGTGGGTACAATATGGGCATTTGACATGATATTCGTCTTGTCCATATTCATCTTTAGACCCACTTGTTGTGAAACTCTATTGAGATCATTGAGCATCGTGCCAAGGTCCTCTAAGGTCTTAGCCATGACTACAATATCGTCAGCAAAACGAAGGTGAGTCATGTATTTGCCGTTGATGTTGATGCCAAGTTCTCTCCAGTCCAGAAGCTTAAAAGCGTCTTCCAGCGCAGCAGTGAATAGAGATGTTATATTAGGGATGTTATAGCTTTGAGGATATAACATCCCCTTGCCTCACACCTCGCTGCAACTAAATAGGCTCTGAAAACTGGTCCTGGAGATGCATTGACATGGTGGCGTTTTTGTACAATGACTTCAGTACTTCTATGTACCTGTAGTCGATTCGGCACCTTTGTAAAGACCGTAGCACAGCCTAGGTTTCGATCGAATCAAAGGCTTTCTCATAGTCCACAAACGCTAAACATAAGGGTAGATTATACTCTTCAGTCTTCTGTATAATCTGCCGCAGCGTAAGAACGTGGTCTATGGTACTAAAGCCTTTTCGAAAACTGGCTTGTTCGGGAGGTTGAAAGTCATCAAATCTGTGCGCGAGACGATTCGTAATGACTCTCGAAAACAGCTTATAGACATGGCCCAGAAGCGTGATAGGTCTATAATTCTTTAGCAAAGACTTATCACCTTTCTTGAAGAACAGAGCCACCATGCCCCCATTGGTATCATTGATGAACATAAAATAAAATAAAAGTTTTTACTACTTACCCTTCTAAATTAGGAAAAGCTCAATAATTTACCACCCTTTTTTAACGTCTCGGGAGATGAATTTTGAAAGAAGTAGAAATAGGTACATTTCTCATAAATTGCGCTTAAAAGCATAATATCCAAGTTTCAAGTATATTTGCCGGTATTTGTTTTTTTCTCATACAAATCTTTAAATTTTTCGTATTTATTTCATATTATTCAGAGACTCTGAAGTTACTCCAATTTTATCCTATGGTGAATCAGATACTCGTATTCCAATGTATTAACGTAAATAACTACTCTTACGTTTAGGGGTTTGTTTTCAGATTGAAAAATCTAATAATAAAAACCTGGATTTATATGCATTTGCAGTTACATTTATTATGTCATATATTGCACACAATTTACATGAAGATATTGTACCTTACACGTACGTTGAAATATGTCTAGTGATTGTATTAATGTTACTAGGATATATAATTGAACAGTACGTAATTTATCCAAAGTTTCTATCAGAGTGTGTATTACGTTCAAAGCAATTGTTTATGTTTCATCCGCGAGCGAAAAGAATCGCCATAGAAACAGCACGTAGAAACCCTTCAAAGTCAGCGTATCAAGATGTAGAACAATTCTTTTCTTCGATATGGACGAAACGTAACGGTATAACCACGGTGCCAAAAGCAATGGATATACTGCCCCAATTTATACAAGAAGACATTGAACAGGATTTAGTATGGCCCTTTTTCTATCATAGCCCCACATTCAGGAGAACAAGCGAGTCTTATAAGCGCTGGATGGGAAAATATATTAAAATCATGAGTAAACAAGCCAAGGAAAGATTTTTTGTTGGACCACATTGCTTCACTACCGTTTACTACATAAAAAGCGGCATTGTTCAGTTAATTTCTCCTGACGACAGCACCGCTCCATTGCTATCAATGGCGTCTGGAACCATTTTTGGGGATGTAAGTTTTTTTATACCACCAGTCAATAGAAAGATCAGTGTTCGGTGTCTTACCTATTGCGAAGTACTTGCAATTACTAGAAAAGCAATATTAGAATCTTTACACAAATTTCCTGAAGACCGCCGCCTAATAATGAAATTGGTCCAAGAGAGAATTATACATGCGAAACAATTATACAGAAATAAAGAAAAAATTGGAAACTTAGACAGAAATGAACATGAAAGCATAAATTGGATTAAACGACGGTGGTGGGAGGTATCGAAAGCAGTCAAGCGACATAAAGCAAGTAAAGAAAAAAAAAAGGTGGAATTGTCAAGTGAAGAAATGAACTATCATTGTCCTAAGTATCTTGGACAGTTAGTTTTATGCAAAGAAATTAAACTGAAGCAGACAACAATGTTCACAAAATTTAAGTTTCCTTGGATATTGTCTCCAGAATCTTTGTTCATAAAATATTGGCAAAAACTGATACTAGCCACTGTTTATGCTGTAATATTATTTCATCCACCAAATTTAGTTTCTATAAAACCGCCATTGTGGTTCTTTTACTTTAATTTATATTCCGACACTTTATTTATTTTGGATGTTTTTATCAGCTGTTTAACTGGTTTTGTGGATGACGAAAAGCATATTCGTTTGGTTTCACTAATGACGCTACGGTTAAAAGATAAATTTTTCTATTTCGATTTGCTGGCAACACCATGTTTACCAAACTTAGTTTCATTCACGAAAAACGATATATTGGTTCCTTACTCTCAGTTCTGCCGCCTTTTTAAAGCCTACATGATTTTCACCAATAAATATCACCCACGCACTTGGAGTTCAAAAATAAACAGAATATTTCATGTGTTTATGACTATTGTAAAAATTTATTTTTTATTCAATTTTATTATGCCACATTTGCTATTTATTTATACACAATCTAAGAATTCATATATATCACAAGAATATTTTTTTGGAAAAATTTGTTTGCCATTATTCAGAAAAGAGGTTAAGGATTGCGTTTCATATTTCGACTTGGAATATTTGGCACTATTTTCTATACCTTTTGCCTACTGTTTGTTGCGCGTCATACGTACGACTGGAATACAAACCGCAGGAGACACATGGGTAATGACTCCAAAGTTATTCATGGAACTAACACTGGCCTGGGTACTTAAATATATGTTCCTTTCTGCACTTTACTTGAGATATAGAGAATTAACTAATTATCAATTTTTTGTAACAAAATTGAAGAATCACTATAGTCGTATGAGAATACACCCAGATTTATTGAGGCGCCTTCTAAAATACTTAGAATGTCATTGGAAACATTTTAATGGAGTAAATATTATACAACCAAATTTATTGAAAGATGAACCTTACGAAATTTATTGGAAAATGCATGGAGAAGTAGCTGAGAAAATAATAGGGGAATCACCAGCATTCAAACATGCAACACCCGGATTTATAAGAGATTTAGCGGAGAAGGCCAAATTCTTGGTACTTCCAAAAGGCACTACTTTGTTAATGTTAGGCTCGGAAATTGAGAACGTAACATGGATCGTTAATGTAAGTCATATCTTTTAATCTATATTCCTTGAAATAAATGGAGCAACTGATTGGCCAATTTAAGGCTCTGCTCCGATCATCTCCGCCTTGGCGCTGTTTATACACAAACGACGTGTAATGATCTTCAGCTGGTTGGTGATCGGTAGAGAATAACACCACCCCATCTCTTTCCGTGGGTGTCGTAAGAGGCGACTAAGGAAACACAAATGAGACCTGCCTCTTAGAATCCATCCAAGGCAACGACACTTCATTTTTTTCTGAATCTGAGGTGTCGTCCTATGGTCTCATGCGGTGTGGTAGGCTCTGTAAAGGGCCGTCTGGTTCACGACCACCCTCCTACCGAAGTCCGACGCCAAACAGCTTGCTGTGTTCCATCGGTGCGTAGGAGTACCAGTCCCTCTATAGGCATTTTCTGGGTTAACTCGCTCCATCGTCGACCTCATCTTTTGACTTTTATGGTCAAGATTGAGGTCAACAGTTAACCCATCTTATAATAAAAAAAAATAAAAAAAGACGTGACGTGACGTGGCGACGCGGCGATTAAAGCAACGCAAAATGAATCTTAACTAGTTTTATTCCTTTTGACAGTTCAATCGTTACAAAATTTAATTAGATATTCATTATATCGATATATATCGATATATGTACTTCGTTTTTGCAAAAACAAACTTCACTGCTTTTACCGCATAAAAATGGACTGTAGCGGTTAAACCCCAAAATTTATTTTCTCCAGTATTTTAAGTTTTTCCCCCATTTTCCTAAATTTCCACAAAGGAGAATGGGTAACAGCGTACCCAAATACAAAGTTGATTTTAGCTTTATGACCTATATTGGTAATCATTGCTCTTGTGGGGTAGGTAGTTAAATTTATTTTTACGCGGCACATATGAATTCCATTGGAGAACAAATTTTTTTTTGGCAAAAATTTTTTTTCTCCAATAATAATTAAGTATAATAAATAATCATAATTATTGTACGAGTAAATATATTCTGTTGTCATCACTTTCAGTAATCATAATTATTTTTGTTACTAAAAATCAATGTTCAGTGATTAACAGCCAATATAACGATAAAATAACGCGGTATGTACAGGGACAACGGAACATCATGCTATCCAAAACTGTCAAATTTCTTCAATCTATTTTCAATGTTATCTCGAAGCATTAGAGTTTACTATCAATTGGGGCAATTTGACAGTTTGTGGTAACCTGATGTGCTGTTGACTGTACCTTAGATAAAATAATTTGTATCGTTTTTCTAGAATGGAATTCAAACCTGCTTCTTAGAATTAAACTAATAGCCAATATAACGATAAAATAACGCGGTATGTACCTTAGATAATAGTAGATTACCCAACAAGTGAAAAAAAAGTGAATTCTTTTCGAGGCATTAAGTTGTATCTCGAGAGGAGCGAAGGATTCTAAAGTTGAATCCCGAGCGTAGCGAGGGATTTTAGATTAGAATCCTGAGCGGATCGAGGGATACAAGAGCCGAGATAAAAAAATTTTTCACGTGTTAGGTACTCTACTTTTTACCATTGACTACGAGAAAAAGAAAATAATTACTCTGTGACAGTAAATTATCAACAATAGCTGCTGCTTTAACGCGAAATGACTCTGGAACGAGAGGTTCACTTTCATCACTGGATGTCAAACTCATTTTATGATTTTGAGACAAAAACTTTTAACAGAAACTTTTAATTGCATGAAAATTGCACAGAAAATTGGCTGAATTCCTTATTCTAAATATAAAATTTTCAACCGAGCCATATTCAATACGTTTTTATAGCGAGAGTATGCAACCTCCTTGCACATTTTCTTTTGTTTTCTTACTAAAATCCGTATATTCGCGCATGTTCCAAATTCAAAATGTTTTATTCACTCAGTGAAATAAACAGCGTTTTATTCACTGTTTTTGAAGAATAACGGACCCTTTTTCGAGGGCCAATGATAAAAGATAATTTGTATCGTTTTTCAACGGAATTCAAACCTGCTTCTTAAATTAAACTACTATACTAGGGCAATAAAAAACAACACGGACCATTATGCTACAGTCACGGCTTTGTACCTTAATAAGTCTTTGTACCTTAATAAGGTTATAACTCGAGAACGGCTGGACCGATTTTCATGGTTTTTGATGTATTGTATTTGTCTGGCGCATCTTACTCACATAAGCGTCCATCACACAAGTGCGAAAGAGGCAGCAGGTAATAGTACGTTTTTGATCCGTATTCGTGCTTCAACTCGGAAACTCTGCATGGAAAAGCGAAGTAGACGCCATTTTGAGCTGCAAAGCGTCATTCTACGGTGACTTATAGTTACTTTAAAGTAAAATTAGTAATTTACGAGTATTCTTAAGTCATTGCCTTTGTAAAACAACTAAGACAAGATAAATTGTCAAAATGTCGGAGTTAAATCGCTATAAAGCTGGGTTGCCAACACTAAAAACACAAAAAATTACCAACTTTGTGCTAAACATCTGGTGCTAGACAGTAATTCTCTAATCTGGAATCCACATGAAAAAATTTCTTACACACTTCTTTTAGAGAAGGTAAAAAAGTCCTTTATTAGATTTATTTATTTGAAAATGTATGGCTATTACCCATACATGTATCCCACCCCATTTGTGCTGGGTATGATTTCTTATCAAAGCTTGGCAGTGAGGCGACAACTGGTTAGCTAGGTATTTCTTGCGCTTAATCAGAATCACCATTATAAACCCTCCACTACTTTCTTTTATTTCTATCAGTATACCACCTCCTTCACGACTTAACCGTCGTCCTCGACTCCGTTCTCTATTTGCTATTCCTAATATCAGCACAGCTATCCTTACCACAAGTCCTTTATTTCTATAGCTTAGACCTATATCAATAATATTATGTTATTTGATCAGTCTGTAGACGTTTTTTCCCAGACAGAACCTAAATTTCTTGCCGCAGCCAACAGTTACTTAGAGTCTGTTGCCACCCCCAGTACAATTGTGTAATTGCACAAGTAACATACATAGTTATAGTATAATGTATAGTATGTTTCTGTAATATTTATGTTATTTTTCAATATTCAAATTCTATTCTTGTTTTTAACCGTTTAATTCTAGTATTTTTGCAAAAACCTATAACTTCATGTTTCGATTTAGTTTGTAAATGTAAGTGGGCTATAAATAAATAAATAATTAAACGTATAATAGCTACGAAGTCTAAGTTTTTTTTTTGCCGAAAATAGAAGCACAAAGAGACATGCGTCGCCAGATGACGGAGCGATGAACGAAAAAAACCTTTGCGCTTTAGGAATTACAAAGATTAATTTGCGTTGCTTTGATGGCCGCGTCGCATCGCTATGCCACGTCGCTTGTGTATTAATAGCGCCTTTGGTTGGACATGTTCCAGGATTAAGCAGATCAGGAGATTAAAGTAAAGCGACTACAATCTGACCTCCGTACTATTAAGTATTCCCTGATTCCGTAGTTTTTAGGGTTCCGTAGTAATCTACGAACCCTTATAGTTTCTCCATGTCCGTCTGTCCGCAGGTTTCCTAAGAAACCCTTAGTACTACAGAGCTGAAACTAAGCATGATTATACATATGAATCACGCCGACAGAACTGTAGAGTAAAATCTTGGAAAAAAAATTTTTTTCGGGTATCTCCCATAGACGTGAAAGGGCGATGATTTTTTTTTCTCGCCAATATCATTGAGTGGGGTGTCATAGGATAGCATTTTAAAAGATAGAAGGGGTTTACTAAGAATGTTTTTCGATTCGGCACTCCGTTTGCGAAATATAAATTTTTAAGGTGAAAATTTTTGTCAAACACAAGTGTCCCCCCCTATACCTGCTAAACGGTTGTTTCTAAAAATGTGGAAAAATTCACGTTGGTAGAATATACAACGAAATTTAAAGAAAAACTATCACACATAAGTTGGTCCTTCAAGTTTGCAAGTAATAGTCGACCAAGTGCCAAACACTGTTGGGATTAATAAGAATATATTTGAACCATGCTGCTACGGAACCCTACAATGCGCGTGGCTCGACACGCTCTTGGCCGGTTTTTTAAAAAGGTAACCTGGTTATAATATTAGACAATCAATTGTTTGGATGTGCACGTTTCTAAAAGATGTTTTTCCACACTGTAAGAACTTAATTTGTATTTCAAGCGCGTTAAGTTGTATTTGAAAACTTATTAAGTTTGTATTTTCAGGGAAGTATTAAGTGCGAGTATCAAAACGATGACAAGGAAACAATACACATTTTTATAGAATCTGGAAACTCACTTGATATTTTATCAATTATCCTTGAAAAGCCCTCTCTGAGAACTTATACGGCTGCAAGCGATATTGAGGTAAATATGGGTTAAATAAATTTTAAATACAATAACTCTAAAATTTTTTTTTATCTCCCCTGACATTTATAGGTTATAATTATAATAACCTAATTATAGGTGTGATGTGAGTTTTTCCCGTGTAGCGCGGAATCCCAACTTTCCTTTTCTTCCTTTTGTCCTTTCTTCTTGGCCTCAGAGAGCTGTCCACTCAATCTTTTTATCTTTTGGGGTCTCCTATTTTTCCGGCTGCTATTCCTGAAGCTTTCGAGATCAGAAGACAGCTTCTCCTGACTTCTCGCGAAAGACTTAAAAATCTCTTAGCTCACGTCGCTTTATTTCTATTACGAGTGTGCTTCGCAGTCCCTAAGCTGACGTTCTTTTTACGTACAGTACCAACATGGCTGTATCTGGAGCATACCGATTTTTTCGATTCTGCATTGAGAGAGTCTGTAGAATGATTGATAAATGTGTCTCTCAACCCAGATCAGTAGAATTTGGCTTCTCTTCCTATAAAAAACGGTGGATTGGGCGTAAGGCGTGCGTGTGATGTGAGCCTACCTGTTTTTCTGGCCTCTGCGTGTGGGGTATTTTACCTTTACATGGTGATTAGGTGAACATACCCTACTCTTCGGATGCCTTAGCAGCATGGTCGGCTCTCAATCCGGGCGCATGCACTTAATGATATCTTTCGGCGGGCGTTGGTATCGGCAAATATTCCTTCTGTGCTCGAGCCTTCGGGTCTCAGCAGGTCTGAAGGTAAAAGACCCGATAGTATGACCCTGGTGCCCTGGCAGAAAGGCAAGTGCCTGCTCTGGGATGTTACGTGTGTACGCTACCTTTGTGTGTACGCTACCTTTACTCTGGGACGCTACCTTTGCGGCGTCCCATCTGGGTCGTACTTCCAGAGCGGCTGGGGCAGCGGCCGAAGCAGCAGCCCTCAGAAAGAAAGACAAATACGCCGCTCTGGAAAATTACCAGTTCGTCCCATTTCCAGTGGAGTCCACAGGCTGTTGGAGCAATGAAGCCAAAAGTTTCATCAGAGTGGTGGGGCATCGATTGCGAGACAGAGGTCATGATCCCCGTTCTAGGTCCTTTCTGGTGCAAAGGTTATCCATCGCGATCCGTTATGGCGTTAGCGTTATGGGTAACTTTGCGCCTGGAATGGTCCGGGCGGGTTATTTGACTAATTAATTAGTTTATAAGGCTAATTTTGTATTATTTTGACATGTTTTAAATAAAATATTTAAAATACAATTTTATAAAATAAAATCAATACCTACTTTAAGTCTCAAAGTTTCATTATAGGTTGTAATAAAGTTAAACCAATTTGGATGAAACATAGCTGAAACTATCTCAATAAAGTTAGCTTTCTAAAAAAAACGCATCAAAATCAGTCGATCCGTTTAAGAAGTACAATGTTACAGACAGACGGACGGAATACACAGATACTCGTCTACATCCCTATTTTTGCGTCAGCCCCCCCCCCCCACCTACACTTATAATTAAACAAGGAATATTTTCTATTTATTTGTTTTATTATTTGATTATATAAGTATCTTAATAATGCATGGTAAAATACATTATTCAGTCGAATTTTATATAGGCATTGTGATATTTGTTTTTACCTTTTAAGTTCATTATTTTTAAACAATCAGGTTTTTGTTTTTATAATATACGCAATAAATTATGGCAAATCTAAACATTACAGATTCTGTACTTGGAAGTCAATGAGTTTTTCCTTATTCTGCAACATTTCCCGAATGAATTAGAATATATGAAACAGTGTGATGCTGAAATAAGACCTTCATTTGAAGCAATGTATGAAGTTTACATGAAAAAACATAGAAATGTAAGTAAGAAGTCAGTAGCCACACAGCACCTAATCAGTAGAGGTGCAATCTATGGCGATCATTTCTCTCAACACTTTAGTAGCCTTTTGCACTAATGTAAATTTTCCATAATGTTTTTGTTTACGTGTGCAATAAATAATTTATTCATTCATTCAGTGATTTTGCACTGTTATCTGTAAGGCGACGCGCGGTCACGCCACTAGCGAACTTATTTACGTTCAATGCACCTTTATACGTGCTCCATGTGAATAGCTTAGGTTAGCTTAGCTTTTTTACAGGTGATCAACGGCTTTCATCCTACTACTGTTACAAAATGCATATATTGTGACCATATCGTAGATTTGCTCTTTTCATAAAATGCTCGAGAATTTCGTGAAATGGTCGCATTTCGTGATATGGGCAACTTAATTTGGCCAGATCATTAAATTGACAAGATTTAACGATTTTGTCATCCACGTTTTGCTGGATCTTATAAATAGGGTGGTCATAAATTGTTTAATAATGAAAATGTTTTACTTTGTCTGCTTATAAGTCATTCGACTTCTTTGTTTAATTGCGACAGACGGAACTGCGATAAGTTAGGTTTGTTAACGCTTAAGAGCGCAGACCCAGACTACGGCGCAGGATGTGCACGGCCATTTAGCTGCGTAGACCCACGTTGACAAACAAATGAATGCACGCAGCGCATTTTAGCTGCGTGCATTCATTTGTTTGTCAACGTGGGTCTACCTTTCCACTGCAGTACACGCCGTACACGATTTTAGCTACGTAGATTAGATAAAAATCTAATTTGAGCCTTAATGTCAAACTCACTGAGTAGATATTCACCGCAGCTAAAATGCACCGCGTGCCAACCGTGTGCCGCATGCACAGCGTTCATGGCGTTGAACTACGTGGGCAACATATTCGAGCAAGCCACGCGTGTATCGATGACGTCATTTCATGCGTAGGGTGGTCGTGGGTCGCAGTGGACACAATCACATACATTGTCTTGCAAAGCGAAGCTTAACCCATGTGCGTAGCCACTCCGTGCGCCGCGGTGGGCCCGCGCCTTAACGGGTTGGTCGTTTCTGGAAACGACTGTGGTTGCGTTAAGCGGTTGTCGCAGTTCCGAATGATGTGGCCAATAGACAGTGAAACATTTCATGACAACTTGACCATTTCATGACGTACCTACATGTAACAGAAGAACGTATATAACATGTTTATTGTTTGTATAATAAGACTTCTGACGAATTTAAAACTTTACTTAGTAAGATTTTTAAAAAGCAAATAACTAGCTGGCTGCATGAGAAATGTTTGTATAACGTTTGTATGTTTGATGTAATGTTTGTATGTTGAGAAATGTGTGTAGTGACAAATAACTTTCAGAATATAAATAAATATGTAGATAGATCTGCCCAAAACCACATCTTGATGTGGCCAATAGGCATTGAAACATTTCATGAAATGCGACCATTTCATGAAATTCTCGAATATTTCATGAAGTGAGCAAATCTACGATATGGCCACGACACATTTTTGATTGATTGTTAATCTTCTCCGCTATAAAATAAATAAAATAAAATTATTTTTATTTCAGGCACATAATTATATAACATTTGTAGTCCCATAAAAACAGTAATAATATAATAATTAATTATTAAATTAAATTCAATAATTTAATATAAATTAAAATATTAAATTACATGTCACAGTATAAGTACTTCATTATATGTATTATTCATCAGAAATGTTTGTCATAATTTTGGGTCCGTGTGTACGCCCTCGATGTGTCTCGCCCCCGTGGTGGACGCCCCCGGTTTCGTTTGAGTACGATACAATTTATTAGTTGAATTTTTTTGTCCAAAGTACAGTCAGATAGTAAAGTGTAACCTAGTATAATATTGTTTATAAGTGTCTACACGAAATGATTCAAAGTCTTAGTTTTCAATAATAAATCTTTATTAATATTGTCAGTGACACCACAATTTGCTTATCTAATAAGACAACATTAGTCAAGTTACTATGTAAAAATCACAAACACACTCGATTTTTTATTATTTCTGTGCAGATTATAAGCAAATCCCACATGTAACAAAGTTTTTCCATCTAATTTATTTGAAATAAGTAACTTGGTAAGTAATAAACCCTGCGAAGGACCTGCACTTGCCATTTTGAGATGACACGGCCGACTAAAGTTTCTTATTAGTAAGGGGCCATTAATTTATTACGTAAGACGATTTAGGGGGGCAGGGGGGTCGACCATGACTTATTTTTCTTACAAAGGGGTGGGAGGGAGTGTCGATAGTTCTTACGTAAGACGTAAAAATTATACTTTGAAAAAGCGCGGGCAAAGCGATTGAAACCAAATTTCATCACTACTAAAAAATTTAAATTATTAGTACCTGCTTCGTAAGTACAAATGAACATTTCTAAAAATTGTTACTTTTAAAAATAAACATTAAAACAAATCAAACGTTTATTCATTTTTTCCTTTGGATTCTTACGTAATAAATTTCAACAGGGGGTGAGGGAGTCGGCCTATTCTTATTGTCTCTTATAATAGGGGGGGGGAGTCAAAAACTAGCGAAAATAGTTTTACGTAATAAATAAATGGCCCCTAACTTATTGCAACAATAAGTTGACTTCTGTGCAAAAGTGGTAGAAATAGTGTCCATCGCTATATTCGGTATTATAAATGACGCACGTTACCTGAACTCTATTGTTTCCAATCCTTTGCGCAAAAGAGATACATAAGAAAGCAATATGGCTTTTGCCTAAAAACGGTTTAGTCGGGCGACTCGTTTAAAAAAAGTAAAAAATAATGTATTTTGAGGAAATAAACTGTAACAATAACCTAATAATAATTTCTAATATTTTAGAAAAAAAATACCTACGTAATCAAATAATTATATATGTAACGCATCATATTCATAGTAATCATGAATTTTCACAGTGAAAAACTACTAATTTAGTTCAGAAACACTTTTTTCGCCGACTGTATCTGGTAAAAATGACTTTTATTCCAACGAAATCGGCTGTTATAATTAAATTGGAAATCAGGTGCGACCACCACGGGGGCGAAACACATCAGGGGCGTAACACACGGCCCCAAAATTACAGCTGAGGCGATATTGCTAGCCCGAGTAGGCGTAGGCGAGGGCTACAAGAAAGCAGAAGCTGTAATTATCAAAGCACACGTATGTCATACGACGTTTTATAACATATTTGCGAGGAAATAAATAAAAACAATACAAAGAAAAGACAAGACGCGCGGAATAATTTTAACTTGTTTACAAATTAGCGATGCGCGCGCATCAGGGTTTTTTTAGGCAAAGGTAAAAAAATTACTAATAAAGTAAATTATAGTACATTATGCTACAAGTGTGCTTAGTTGGATATTAAATTTTAGGCGAGTTTAGAGCCCGAGCCGAAGGCGAGGGCTCAATGGAGCCGAGAATGTAATATCCAATGCGCACGCGTGTCATAGGACGTTTTTCAACACATTTGCGAGGAAAGAAAGAAATAAAAACTTTCCTTTGATATTGAAGGCAACAAGATATCACTTGCATGTTGCGCCTCGGAAAGTATTTTTGGCGGTGTACCCACGTAGGTTTCCTGTTCTGCACTTGAAGAAGACATTTTTTGTGTTGCATTTCTGACAATAATAACAATCCTTGGAAAAGTTGTTCAGTTTCATGGACTGATTTACCACCCGAGAGGTTGAATGAGATTTACCTAATGCCCTGTATATATTTATTTACCTATTCCCGACGTTTCGACGCGGTTGCACGCGCCGTGGTCACGGGTAGACCACGGTCGTGTGTGTGTGTGTGTGTTCAAAACGCGAAAGTTTAAAGTGTTATAACGTTTGTTTTTATATAACATACACATGACACAAATGAGAATGGGCAAAATTGTATGACCACCGTCCCCAGGATATATAAAGATGTGACATATGTCATTTTGAAATGTATAATAATACCTTCATTAATTGTTGTGCCATAACAACGAAACTTTTGCAGGGAGTAAACTACGAACCATTTTGTGATATACTTATTCGATATATCACAAAATGTCCCCAGTTGTGTATGAGGTTGTGACATATGACATTTTAAAGTCGCACTCATAGCTAGCGTATTTTGACCCGTTTTAATATTAAATTATGTCATTATCATGTCAGGTGCAAGTTGTCCACTGTTGGACATTGGCGTCTCCCAAGCATCTTGACATCGATATTTCGCATCATCTACTTTCTTTTTTTTTTTTGCAGTACCAGAGAAAGTTGCAAGAGAACGTATTTCATGCAAAATCCTTGACTGAAATGGATGACACTGCTTCTAAAAAGAAACTGAAAAAATTATTTCGAATACCTTTTTATTTTAAAGAGTTTCGTAAAAATCCGGAATCAAGGTTTTTGAAAGAATAATTTCTTATTACCTAGCTATTTATATAAAAATTGAAGGTCCTGACTCATTGACTTAGTAACACCCAGCCCGAACTTTTGGATCTAGACGTAAAGAAGGATTTTTAAAAATTCCCACGGGAACGAAGTCAAAGGCATCCTCTAGTGTTATCATACAGTGTGTTAGAGACAGCTTAGCAAAAACTCAAACCCTAAATTCAGATCATTATTCTCAATGTTTTTCCAGTGCAATTTGGTCAGAAAACTAGGAAAGAGAGTAATAGAGGCTAACCTGATGGTTTCTTCGATGCTCAGTTGGGGTTCAGCGCTCCATAAGTTTTCTTCCATAAAATGATGTATTTTTGTTGATAGAAGTTTTCTCTGTACCGTAGCGTAACACTGCACTTTAGTTTTGTAATATTTATTCCACACACTCGCGAGTTAGTTTATAATTTTTAAATTAGGAAAAATAACAGCGTCCTGCGGTTGCGCTTCGCACGGCGACGAACTTGCAGAAGAGAGTGACAGCTGAGCACTGATTGGCTGGAGCCTTGATGTCTTCATTGTCTTCTATCTTCTTTTGCCTCATACGAGAAAAAGGGACAGGGATGGTGGACATATGAAGACCGTTCGTTTCATTATTGAAATAAATTAATTAATAAAAATAGAAAAGAGACGTTCTTTAAAGAACGGCGTAAACATCTTGCCCGGGCTGAAGGAATGCCTTCAGAAGAGCACTTAATAATTATGGAAATATAGTGAATGAAATAAAATGAAAAGAAAAATGTTAAGTCACAATTAGCTTAATAATATTACAATTCTTAATTTAATTGTGAGAATGAGAAAATTATAGTAGAATTCATTGGAGCGGTAAGGGACAGAGTCGTACGACTGGCCTGGTATAGCTACCATTCTTAGTCTTCACCTTAACAACGCGTACTATGCCATCTTTACCGGGAAATACTTCTTCAACAATGGCCAGAGGCCAGTTAAGCGGTGGCGAATTGTCCTCGCGTATAACAACAATGCACCCCCTTTGAATGGGATTAGCAGGTGTATTCCATTTTTGCCTGCTTTGAAGAGAGGTAAGATACTCTACCCTCCATCTATACCAATAGGATTGAACGAGTTTACTTAAAAGTTGATAACGACTGAGTCGATTATCTGGGATTTTACTGACGTTTTCCGCGGGCAAATATTTTAATGGAGTTACATTAAGAAAATGTGAGGGCGTCAATGCAGTGAGCTCCGAAGGGTCTGAACTCAACACGCATAGCGGACGGCTATTAAGTATGCCCTCAACTTGAACAAGAACGGTATTCAGTTCCTCGTAGGTGAGGATTTGACTTCCGATAACCTTGAACAAATGATTTTTAACGGATTTAATATTACTTTCCCAAATACCTCCAAAATGAGGGGAATAAGGGGGGTTTCTTTTAAATTGTATGCGAAAATCAGCTAAATTCTGATCAATATATTTATTATGTGCGTCAGAAGTGAGTAGATTGTATAAATCGTCTAACTTGCGTTTCGCGCCTAGAAAGTTAGCACCTCCATCGCTTACTATCATAGAGACGGGCCCTCTTCTACTAATAAAGCGTTTGAATGCCGCAAGAAACATTTCGGAGCTGAGATCTGAGACCAACTCAAGGTGTAGAGCCTTGGTCGTCAAACAAATAAAAAGGCACAAATAAGCCTTGGTGCTTTTGACACCGCGGCGGCGATAAGGCGTTACGAAGAAGGGACCGGCGTAGTCGACTCCGGTAAAAACGAAACTCTTAACCTCACTCACGCGGAACGACGGTAAGTCACCCATCGGAGGGAATGTATTCTTAGGCTTAAGCTTAAAGCAGACATTGCATTTTTGAACGCGTTGGCGTACCACACTCCGCGCGGCGATAATCCAGTGATTCTGTCGTAATAGAGATAAAAGTAGGTTTGGTCCGGGGTGTAAGTTAAAAACGTGATAAAAGTCAATGATTAAAACAACGATGGGGTCCTTGGCGGGTAAAACAACGGGATGTCTTTGAGTAAAATTTAGATTAGAATGACGTAAGCGTCCGCCGACACGAATCAGTCCGTTTTCGTCGATAAAAGCATTTAATCTTTGTAATTTGGAATTGGAATTAATGGAACTATTAAAATGTCGGGTTTGAATACATTTGATAATGAAGCGTTCAGTGGTTTCTAAGTCTGTGACTGACAGAGATCCGCGTGTTTTAATAATCCTACAGAAACGCAGAATATAAGCACATATATGCAAGAACTTTGTCCATTTAGAGACGCGGGAAGCGAGGTCGTAAAATATGTGACCTAAGTCATTATTACCTTTATCAATCTGGACAAGATTTGACACTAATTTGGACTCGGGTAAGTCACCTACATTTGAAAGTTCAGAAAGTGGCTTTACGGGCCACATATGAATGGGCTTTGCCATCCATATGGGTCCGTGAAACCAAAGCGTATTGTCAATGAATTTACTAGGCATTACTGGCCTGGAAATAATATCAGCGGGATTCTCCTTGCCCGGGATGTGGTACCAATGGGATGCAGGTAGATTTTCATTAATAGCAGCGATTCTATTAGCTACGAATGTTTGAAAGCGATAGGGTGCCGCGTTAATCCATGAAAGTGTCACCGTGGAATCGGAAAAAGCGAAAATATCACTTATGTGGACGCGATCAGAGATATAATCTCGAATGACAGCAATCAAATTGGAAAGTAAAAGCGCCGCACAAAGCTCGAGGCGGGCCAATGTCACCTTCTTAGTAGGAGCGACCTTAGACTTAGAGCAGAGAAGCGTGGGTTGACCTTCAGAGTGCGCGTCTCTGCTAACGCGGAGGTAAACTGCTGCACCATAGCAAGTCTCGCTGGCGTCGGAGAATCCAATAAGCGTCACATGGCAGGTTTCCGGAGATATACCTATATGCCGCGGAATTTTAATATTTTCGAGAAGGTGAAGTTCGTTTTGAAATTGAGCCCACTGATTCTCAATGGAGGTGGGAACATCGTCGTCCCAATCCAAGTTCTGTTTCCAGCACTCTTGGACTAGAAGTTTTAATAATGCGGTTACTGGACCTAACAAAGAAAGTGGATCAAAAAGGCGAGCGGCTACCGAGAGTATAGTGCGTTTAGTACACTTAGAAGCGTCGGAATTTATTTTAAAAAGGAAGGAATCCTCATAAGGTTTCCATTGAAGCCCTATAATTTTTGTTATAGCGTTATCGTCGAAATTAATGACGTTAGAAGCGCGATGATCCGCGGGAATGCGTTTCATTAGCTCCGCTTCGTTTGAAATCCATTTCACTAATTTAAAGCCACCGGATTGAAACAGATGGATGAGCTGGCGATAATGTTCCTCGGCCTCCTCAACCGTAGCGATGGAAGAAATAAAGTCGTCCATATAAAAGAACTTCGAAGCGTCTTGAGCCGCGAGGGGCCACTGATTATTTTCGTCGGACGCGAGCTGTTTAATAACGCGCATCGCAAGGTACGGAGAGCTAGTCATTCCGAAGGAAACACAACTAAATTCGTAAGTAGAAATAGGGTCAGAAGCGCTAAATCTGAAAAGAATTCTCTGATAGCGGTGATCGCGTGGAGCTAATTTAATTTGGAAAAACATTTTTTCAATGTCTGCGGAGATACCGACGGGAAATAAACGCAAATTAATTAATAAATTAAATATATTTGTTTGCAAATTTGGACCCGCATATAAAATGTCATTA
The DNA here is from genome assembly GCA_949987775.1 of Aproaerema taeniolella. Taxonomy (NCBI): domain Eukaryota; kingdom Metazoa; phylum Arthropoda; class Insecta; order Lepidoptera; family Gelechiidae; genus Aproaerema; species Aproaerema taeniolella. The sequence continues at coordinate 14,592,157 of OX465254.1, read as the reverse complement.
AGCGACTTATTCGTACTCGTTTTAGAGCTGGCGTTTAAGACGATCCTAGTCTTAGACGTCGACTTCTCCGGGCGGTATACAGCGTGATGCGGAATATAATAAGAGGGACCTGACGCGGGATTATCAATTTTATTTAAATAACCCTTGTCGATATAGTCCTGTATAGTAGCATTATAATCGGAGCGTAATTCGGGAATGGAGTCCAATTTCTTTTCTAATCTCAATAACTGCGACTTGGCGCGCTCATAAGAACTGCCAAGCTCACCAGGATCGTGTTTGAAAGGAAGAGTAACAATATAGCGACCTGTAACATCTCGCGTATGCGTGTTAGAAAAAATAGTTTCACAAGCGACTTCGTCTGGGCTCATATGGTTTTTAGTAGGTACTGATTCCAGCTCCCAGAACCTTTGAGTCAAAAACTCTAAATTGGGTTCAACTGTCGCGTGAAATGAATGACTTAGTAGCGGCGGCGTTATGCAGTCGGCCCTACCCATCACGACATAGCCCAGGGCGGTCTCCACTCCGACGGCATTCGACGAGGGAGAAACAACCCTGTTGCTACCCAACAAGAAGGGGAACAACTCGTTACTAATTAAGCAGTCTATATCACCGGGCGTATGAAAATATTCATCTGCTAAAGGTAAGTCGCGCAGATGATCGAGGTTAGATGTATTTATAAAAGCGTTTGGAATTTTATCAGTAATTGTATCTATTACGCGTACATTTATGCTGTAATAACAACGCGAATCAAAGCGGGAATGTATACTAAACTGCGCGAAACCCATAGCAGGTTTTTCAGCAAGGCCTATACCTTTTATTGTAGAAGGCGCCTGTTGAATATTTATTTTTAATCTATCACAGCAAGATTTTGTAATGAAGTGGCACATCGAACCGCTGTCTAAGAAAACTCGCACAGAGAAACGTTCTCCAGCATTATTGTAAACATAAACAATTGCACTAGGCAGTAAAACGGTCGAACCTGTAAAATAATTACGCGCGCTCGTAGTTAAAGTTAAGTTATTTTGTTGTGAAGCGGCGGCATGCGTTTGACGCGAAGCGGTGAGGTCGACTAGCGGCGGAGTAGCCGAGGAGAACGCGGGCGGCGGTTGCGCGGCGCGGGGAGGGTGCGCGCGCGACGGAGTGAGGTTAACCGGCGGGCGGCGGATTGAACGCAGCGGCAGGTGACGACTGGGTCGTAGGTTCGACAATGGGTGAACCATTTTCAATGTGTAATTTGGTATGATGCATGCGTCGGCATACATTGCATCTATGAGTAGATTTACATAACCTTACCTTGTGAAAACCTAAACAATTCACACACATATTGTTATTTTTTATAAAATTATAGCGTGAAGCGGGATCAAGAGTGAGAAATGAATCACATTTGTATAAAGGGTGAGAATTGCCATTCTTACAAAAAGCACATTCAGGGAATTGCGTTTGAAAATTATTATTATTATTTTCTTGAATAACAGAGAAAGACTGGTCTTGTGGTTTATTTGATTTTTGCTGGAATTTATTATTATTAAGTGGCTTTGAATAAGTATTATTATTTGAATTAAACTTTGAAGTATTGGGACTGCGGAGCATATAAATCTTACTTTGTTCCTTTATGAATTTTAATAATGAATCAAAGCTAGGTAACGTTTCATCTCGATTTGCCTGTTCAAATAAAGTGACAGTTTCTTTATCTAATTTTGATAAAGCTATGTGTGTGACAATGAAGTCAGCTAAATCAGGAATTTTTAACTGTTTGAGAGCAGAATGAGTTGCACAATAGCGTTCAATAAAATAATCTAATGAAGTTTGAGAGGGCGATTGAATAGGTTTAAAACTTAACATCTGGTCTAAATACATAGTAGCCAGTGTACGATTATCTTGATACCTGTCCTCTAAAGCCTTCCACAAAATTTGATAATTAGAAGCGATTGGCGGGATGCCTGCGCAGACTGACAATGCCTTGCCAGAAAGCTTACCGATGAGGTACTGAACCTTCTCAGCATCAGACTAATTGGGATTATTGTGTATCAAAGCAGTAAAGTTTTCATAAAATAAAACCCATTTATTAGGAGACCCATCAAAGGACATCAACTCCAAAGCTGGCAATTTTTTATTTAAAATTTCATTGTTGTTATTTTTAAGCGATGTGGACTTACTGGCCATTGTTAGTAAAGTAGACTCAACCGATTTGACATGGCAATAAAGCTCATCAAATGAAAGCAACGACTTAAAATCAGCAACATATTTAGAATTGAATTCTAGATTGGCCAAGTTGACTTGTTCTGTGACTTCAATGAACTCTTTTCTCACATGCTCAATTGATTTAATACGAATAAGAAATAAGTTTTTCTTTTCATCGTTTTCAGATACTTCGGTACTCAAATCATACATAGTTTGAAGTAAACTAAACAAATTTTGCTGTTTAGCACTAAGCGTTAAAATTTTAAACTGCAGTTTTTGTTCGGAAGTAGTCATGTTGCAAGATGCACTTAAATAGCAAATAAATGCGGAATATGCCTAAGGCGGCGAGCGTTGGGGAACAAGGCAATAAATTGCCAAATTGTTATTTGAGGTTATGCGTGGGAGCTATTTTAAAGCGTGAGGTTTAGTAAGAAAATATGCGACGGAATAATCCGTAAATATTAATTTAATGCGTATTTTAAGAAATGCGACCGTTCTTATGAACGATGCATGGAATATGAAGCGCTTAGCCGGCCACGTTTGTATGGCCAAACAGGGCGCCGTAATGGCGGCGTGATTTCGCGGTGTGGAATGGAAGGTGTGGAAAACGAATAATGAAACGAGAAATAAGGGATCTAGTGTCGAAGGACCAGCAAATATGGTCAGAAAACTAGGAAAGAGAGTAATAGAGGCTAACCTGATGGTTTCTTCGATGCTCAGTTGGGGTTCAGCGCTCCATAAGTTTTCTTCCATAAAATGATGTATTTTTGTTGATAGAAGTTTTCTCTGTACCGTAGCGTAACACTGCACTTTAGTTTTGTAATATTTATTCCACACACTCGCGAGTTAGTTTATAATTTTTAAATTAGGAAAAATAACAGCGTCCTGCAGTTGCGCTTCGCACGGCGACGAACTTGCAGAAGAGAGTGACAGCTGAGCACTGATTGGCTGGAGCCTTGATGTCTTCATTGTCTTCTATCTTCTTTTGCCTCATACGAGAAAAAGGGACAGGGAGTGTGGACATATGAAGACCGTTCGTTTCATTATTGAAATAAATTAATTAATAAAAATAGAAAAGAGACATTCTTTAAAGAACGGCGTAAACACAATTTTCCTTCGGGTTTTTAAATGTTTTTTCTGCTTTAAAATTGAATTATGGATTTAAAATACATTCCTTACAACAGATAGGGCGCGGTTTCGTGTTACATTGCGGAGCGCCAGAGTCGGTAAATAACGAAAACCCGACTTTTTCGGGAAAAATAATAAAAATCTAGGCGACCTTAGTTTTGGGTTGATTCTACCATTTCTTCATCTTCTTCATCAGCCCATATACGTCCCCACTGCTGGGGCACGGGCCTCCCTCAATAACATGAGGGGTAAATGCCATACTCACCACGCTTGGCAGACGGGTTGGCGAGGGTTTTGATATAATCGCAGAGTTTTCCTTCTCTGTGTGCGGATGAACTTGCTTGCATATTTACCTTAGTCGCCTTGTACGACACCTCGGTAAGAAAGAGAGTGGTCCTTTTCTACTCTGCCGGGGACTCACACTCATTCTACCATTTAATTACTATAATGACCTCATGAAATTTCCCATCATTAGCATGCCTCCAGATGCAATGACCAAAGAATATAACTTTACCAAGCTATACAACGTTCTAATTGCAGATAGATCTGACTGGAAGGTAAGCGCTCCCAGTGATGTCAAATCCAATGACGTCGTCTGTTTCACGGATGGGTCCAAAAAGAATGAGCAGGCTTCGTTGGAGGTCGCCCCACGGCCAAGAAATTTGCTAATCTCGGGCCATATTCCACTGTGTTTCGAGTCGGGATTTTCATCATCGGCTGCGCTTACTTAAACATAGAAAGAGCGTACTCTGGTAGGAGAATCTTCATCTTCTCTGATAGCCAGGCCGCTCTGTTAACCCTCAAGGCGAACATAATCAACTTTAAATTAATAAAAGAGTGCATAACGATACTCAACAGGCTTGGCAAAAACATGGATGGGTGCCGAGTCACTGTGGTATTGCGGGTAATGAGGCGGCTGATTGCCTGGTCAAAGCCAGTGCAGAGAGTGCAACCATGGGAGCTGAACCCGTCTGTGGCATTCCTTCGTGCGCAATCAAGCTTGCACTTAGACATTGGGGGCATAGCGAAAGCAATAGGCTTTGGGCTCAAACCCCGGGACAGGTGCAAGGTAAATCACTTATTAAGGGCTTCGATGAGAAAACGTCAAATTCAGTGTGCGCAATGAACAAAAGCAACGTTAGAATTCTCACTATGATTGTAACTGGCCACAATAATAGCTCAGTCTGTAGGTAGTTTTGCATTGCAAAAGGTGGCGTAGAAAATGTTTTGACACAATATTGTTTAGGTATGGCAGGTTAATAAAAATCCATGTTCTCGACCTTGGAGGACCCAGGCGTTAGCCGCCATTTTGAATTAAAGGTGACAAAATTAGGTATATTTTAAATAACTTCTCAATTGTTTACTAAATCACAAAAGTGTCTATGAAGAGTTCAAAGAAGGCAAAATTGCCTACATTTTTTGCGTACATTATTATTCTGTAAGTCTTATAGGTAAAAAGTTACAAGCGAAATTCGGAGTCTCTAGACCCAGCGGTTTGGGCTTTGCATTGATATGTCAGTAAGTTAACCCACTTAATCCCCTTAGGGGTAGAATTTCCAAAATCGCTGATACACGTGTTCATTATTTTTTAATCATCAGCCTACATACGAAGTTCTAAGATCCTAACTTCAAAATTCACGGACTTTCATACAAACTTCCATCCCCTATTTAACCCCCTTAGGGGTAGAATTTCCAAAAATCGCTCCTTAGTGGATGCCTACACTACATAAGGTATTGTACTGATCCCCACCTGCATTAAATAGAGGTGGATACTCTATATTTACGGCTGTGATGTCTAGAGTCCTACGTTGTGATTTACTTTTAGGATTCTCGCAGGTACAAGCAATTTAAAAGTGGGTTTCAGACTTAGAGAGGAATTAAAAGCAAAATCAAGATTAAAACAAAGTTTAATGTGCTTCACATAGTCCAATAAATTACATTTTGACATATTGACACAAAAGGATTAATCTCTTGATTATTCCAATCGAAGCAGGATGAAAGCCGAAGGCTGGGACAACGAGTAGAATACCTAGACAGAGAGATTAATATAAACCCAGGGCATCATTTGGGAGTTCCCCGTTCTGGGGCCCCCAGCCACGCCCCGGAACCTGTCGACGGCGCTCCAAATGACGAGATCCGTCGCCTTGGGGTGACCAACCCGGGGAGACTGTTCGAGTCGGGCATCTTATAGGAACTCCTAGAATCGTTATGTTCTCTGAGCGACAAATCCTCAACTAATACTAGGCCAAACATCGCGCTTCCCTATTTCTCCTGTGAGTGGATTAGACTCCGAACTATAAAGCCAAGTGTCAGAAAGGAAAACCGAATAGTCGCAATCTCTCCTCCCCGCAAAACCTAGGAGCCGTCGTCTGCAGCGCGTCCTTGTATTACCGCAGACTACAGACCCTACGACTGACTACCGAAGTAGTCAGCTGTGATCACGTATACGGGTAGGACAGTATTCCTTGGGGTGGTATTATAAAGCTACCCCCCTCAATTGGACTGAACAACCCCCGCACGCGGTGACCACGTGTCTGCTACTGACAAGCCCTCCCCTCCGATAATTTAGCAAATGAGAAGACTGCTCAGCTACATGGTTTTGAGTAGGATGTATAGTCTGTAGAGGTACTTTGTTCAGTGGTTGTGAGGGGCATCTCCTGGTTTCCATAGGTCAACTGTAAAGCAAGAGGGAGCCTACGAAAGCAAACTAAAATCTGACGTTTGCCGCCGATGGTCATCCGTCTTTTGTCGCTACTCGTGTATTGTGCTACACTAATAGCAGCGTCACAATTGCCCTTCGTGAGCCAGTAGAAGAATCGTAGAAGGAGAGATAGGTGCTATAATAATGTCGTTTCGGAAATTCAGGAAAACCTAGTCACTCAGGTCTCACCGAACATCGCGAATCACGAAATAACGATCCTAGTAGACAGAGGGAGAAGGATATAAAATAAAAACTTCAGGCGGATCCTAAACTAGCAGCAAGTCCGTAGTTCTTAAATCGTTTAATAAGAAAGAATAAAATAAAGGCATAACGTTTTGCCAAAGTCAAGTCATAAATAAATTAAAAAAATCAATTTAGAATCCGCCCGAAATTTAAAGAACATCCCTATAACTTAATCCCTAAATAAATAAAATCCCTAGTGATCTTAAAGTAGGTTCTACTCACCAGAGTCCAAAATCAAGAACACAACTTCACTCTGTGCAAGTAGAAAATTTACTCCTAAAATCTGATTGAGAATCTCTTAAGTCAACTTTGGCCTGTTCCATATTCAAGTTCAAAATAAACTGACAACTTCAGTTTATTTCAGTTTGAATTATTCTTTTCACTTTAATGTTAAAATATTGTATAACTATTTAAATTATTAAATTATTTTTTATCAAAATTATTAATAGATTATTTAATTAAATATATTAATAAAATGGGCTTCCCTCTTATAGATTTTGTTTTCACTAACACTTCAAAATTTATTTATATGTCACTCGCGATTTTCTAATTGTAAATGAAATTTAGGGTTTTAAGCAAAATTTAAATCTGCTGCTTTCATTGTCCTGTTAATAAAGCTAATAAAATTACACACTCAAAGGCCCACACCAAGATTCTCCCCCGTATCGTGGGTTCCCCGGAACAAACACAAAGACAGACACAAACACCCATGACCCGAGAACAAACATCCGTTCCTCACACAAATGCTTGTCTCAACCGGGAATCGAACCCAAGACCCGCCGATCAAGATGCAACGCCACTACCATTCGACCAAGACGGCAGTTCTATTTAAGGGTTTTCTTTATACCGATGCCTTTCCTGCGCTTTTAAATATGAAACTAACCAACAACATTAAATAAAACTATCCACTTAGCTGTAAAACCGTCCCAGTAGTGTTTTGCTTTCAACTATATCTCGACTTCTATTTGGTCCTTGTTAATTTGCTACTGCAAACTTATAATTCCGTCCAAGTCGTCTGTCATTAGGAAGGTAGCACTGGAAAGTAAAGGAAAACACCGACAAAACCTACCACCCATAAATATTCCCTTAATCTCCGAATCGGAAGTTGGCCTTTCTGGCTAATTGCATTCTCTATCCTCGCAAGATCCCCGGATAGCGTCCTCAATTAAGGGACCCGGTAGAACCTTGCAAAAGATAACGAATACTATTATCAACTTGCTAAACCTAAAAAAAAATATCTATTTCCCCAATTACTTCAAGTTATTTTAAAACTCATCACGATTTTTCTATTTTTTTCCAAAAAACAAACCCCCTAACTTTCACTTTTTTTCTGACAATCCCACCTTTTTCATTCCTTTTTCTTTTACCTTTTTATCAATGACAAAGCGAGACTTTTAATTCTAAAAAGATTCGATACTCTTACATTAAAACTATTTCTTGTAATAAGTATAATTAGGCGTTTAAGGACGCATACAGCACAGTATCTATGTGCAAAATTTCAAGTCCGTAAGTCCAGCGGTTTGGGCTGTGCGTTGTGTATCCCCCAGTCAGTTTATCATTTTATATATTAGATTTTTGTAAATATTATTATTTCCGTCGCTTGTAACTTTTTACCTTTAAAACTTACAGAATAATCATATATGCAAAAAATGTAGGCAATTTTGTTTTCTTTGAACCTTTCATAGGCACTTTTGTGATTTAGTAAACAATTGAGAAGTTATTTAAAATATACCTAATTTTGGCACCTTTAATTCACGATGGCGGGTAACGCCTGGGTCCTCCAAGGTCGAGAACTTGGATTTTTATTAACCTGCCATACCTAAACAATATTGTGTCAAAACATTTTCTACGCCACCTTTTGCAATGCAAAGGCCTTTGCATTTCCCCACAGACTGGGCTATAAACTAAACAAACATTTACAAAACATGGGCCTCACCGAGACCAAGTTATGTAGATTCTGACATGAAGTTGACTAAACGTCTCTTCATGTAACCTGTGACTGCAGCGCACTGCACTGCAGCAGGAATCGGCACCTTGGAGGCCACAACTTGTCCTACCAAGATATTAAGGATTTGCCCGCTAAGGACATAGCCAGATTCGCGATTGGCATAGGACTCCAAGAAGTACTGTGATAACACAGAAGGGTACTGTTACAATAGATCCGTCAAGGTCGCAGTGACACGGGGGCCTGCGTACGCGCAGGCTTGTACCCCAACCCTTCGAACTCCTTAAATAATAATAATATTAAGAATGCCCAGCTCTTTGGCTGCAGTTTGAGCTTTGGATTCGATGGACATGCCGAAGTTAAGGTTGGCAGATAACTTCATGCCGAGGAGTTCAAGCTCATCGGTGACAGGTACAGATGTACTGCGGAAAGTAGGAGTCAGATCAAAGGGAGTCCGTCTCGCGGAAAACAGACACGCTTGTATTTTGGTGGCGTTGAAACTAACCAGAATAATGTATTTTTTTATTTATTATAAGATGGGTTAACTCTTCACCTCAATCTAGATCATAAGGTCAAAGATGAGGTCGATGATGGAGCGAGTTAACCCAGAAAATTCCTATAAAGGTACTGGTACTCCCACGCACCGACGGAACACAGAAAGATGTTTGGCGTCGGACTTCGGTAGGAGGGTGGTTGCGAACCAAACGGCCCTTTACAGAGCCTACCACACTGCATGAGACCATAGAACGACACCTGAGATTCAGAAAAAACTTAAGTGTCGTTTCCTGGGATGGATTACTAGGAGGCAGGTCTCATTTGTGTTTCCCTAGTCACCTCTTACGACACCCACGGAAAGAGATGAGGTGGTGTTATTCTCAACCGATCACTACACGGTCTCCCGCCTAAGGCCGACCGCAGGTAGTAGGGGGCCCAAGTAGTGCACTAGCCACGTGCAAAAGGCTGCCCCACACACCTAGCGAAAAATCCCGATATGCTCCACCGTGTCAGTGGGAGGACCCGGCATCCCCGCACGCTCTAAATGAGTTCTCCATTGGATAGTTAATCTCGTCCGTCAAATCTGTAGTCACTTAACTGCGTCTCGACTTCCAATTATTTCCTCACAAACACTGCTAAAACCATCAAAAAGTCCAGAAAGAAAAATAAGGTAGAAAAATGGCTGAACTTCCTCCCTCCCAAAGTGACCTCACTAACATCCAAGGTTTGCACTTAAATCTCCAACTGGTCCACCACCACCTCGAGACCAACAAGCCGCACCTGTTCTTTCTGACGGAGACAAAGATAGCAACACCGTCGGATGTGGCGTATCTCAACTACCCAGGGTACTCCATTGAACACAATGAAGGAGACGGCGGGGATAAAATTCGGTCAGAAAGGGAAGCAATGGTAGAGTGAGTGAACTCAACTTAAAGTCTTGTCTCCCAATTGGGAGCACTGCGTTGGGCCTACTACACCGGTTTGGGGGATCTTCGGCCGCCACCATTGAGAAAAAACTAATGGCGACGTTGCCCGGAGTGTACCGCTAGGAGGTAGATCCCAAACCATTCCACTCCATTAGCTGTCCCAGACACCCCCTATTTTAGTATAGATAACGGGAATGCTCTTGAAAATTATCAGTTATTTTGTTTGTGCAATGATTCATCCTATTTTTATTGTTTTTAGATTGATGCTGCATTGGTTGTGTTTAAGATCAATAATAGTATTCGTACAAACAGCGTCCAAGTTAATTCATGGTAAGCATAGGTACCTAACACATGGCATCCATCAAGCCGTTTGTGTTATCTTGCTCATAATAGCGCTGGTTTTCGTGGTGTTACCTGACATGCTGCTGTCTGTACAATTTCGTGAACCAATGAAAAAGGTTCCTACGGCAACCAATAAAAAATAATTACGCCTGTAATATGTTTGTATTTGGGTAAGAGGTGACATTTTTTTATTAGCTCTTAGTTATTTATTTAAGTTCTTGTGTTGTAAACATTGCTGTAAGCTCCCCAAAAAAAAAATATTGAAATTACTATAAACGCGACTCAGATTCGTATTACAGAAGGAAACTCAAGTTTGATCTATACTTAAGTATTGATTATATCTTTCTCTCACTATCAAAATGACAAACACGACTGCTACTTAAGTATAGATCAGAGTCTGAGTCGCGTTCTGTAATACGGATCTTAGAGCACTAAGATGTTTTGACCCGATGTACTGATGTTACTATTACTTTTATTTATCTGTTTTACAGGTTTTTCGTCCAGATTCAGCCTTGCACCCTATTTGTTTGTAGTAATACAATTTTGTCGCGCTGTATGTTTTTTGGATATAATTTTAAAGTTATTTGTAAGTATCTTAAAATCTTAGCCTATACTTGCTTCTTTTTTTCAAACTTTTACTTGCAATGTGAGTAGTTATATTTGTTCGGGAGGAATTTTGCAACTCAATTTTGAAGCCGATACCTTCAACCGATTGAGCTGAAATTTTATAAACGTGTTTAATTTGAATGACAATGCATGATTATATATGTGACGTCATATTAAATCTAATATGGCGGAACATCCAAGATGGCGGACTAGTTACTTTTGATGCACTCCTATAATATGGGTATCAAATGAAAGGGCTTGCTGAAAATAACTCAAAAAATAAAATGACGTCGCTCTAAATCCAATATGGCGAATTCCTAAAGATGGCGGACAAATTTTTTATGCTTTCCTACAATATGACTATCAAATGAAAGGTCTTTTGAGAATACGAATGCGAGCTAAGCTTAAAAGTAAACAATAAATTGAAAGTAATAAAAACTTTTTTAAAAACAAGCTATGTAAGTACTTAAATGAATAAAGCACACTTTTCTTGTAAAAACTTTTACCATCAACTTATAACGTCATTACACAATTTATATGATATAAAAGCTTGTCTTGTAGATTTTTCTTATAAAGTATGATGGGCACATTAGTATGAAACTTGGTACCGGCATCAATCGAAATAAATGATACATCGTTAAAAAGGTAGTTTTCTGTAGAATAAGAATAACTGAAGCACTAGTCCTAATTTATCGTCCAATCCGAGTAATCCTGCCTTGAAATTTATTTATTAATTTATTCTGCGACATGATTTTTCATTTCGGCATAGTATTTTCATTTTTTATATTAATTATAAATGATCATCAGTAATTATGTTTTTTCTCTCAGTAAATAAAACAAGTTAAAAGTAGGTTTATTCATTTAATGTGTAACAAACTACATATATATTTATAATTAATATAATAAATAAATATGCTAAGCCAAAATGAAGACTATTATCGCAGAAAAAATGAATAAATGATGAAAAATAAATAACTTTCAAGGCAGGTACTCTAATTGGACTATGAATCTGGACTATCGTTTCGGTTATTCTTATTTTACAGAAAAGTACCTTTTTAACGATGTATCATTTATTTCAATTGGTGCCGGTACCAAGTTTCATACTAATACCGATAACAACATGCCCATCATCCTATAAAGTTTTCGTTTTAGAATATTTTCAAAATTGACGAGAAGTTCTTTGGACCCTTAATTGTTAATAAATTTTCTGAGCTGCATTTTTACAGTTATTTCATTATTCCAGCATCCTTATTATGACAAACGAGGATTGATTATAACAAACATAAGGAAATGCGCTTTTTATTACATGACTAGAGGATTTGTTAGCGATATCCTGGGCATATTTCTTTCATGGAGCATTTTTGTCAATGTCATACTGCAAGTATCTTATAACCAAATATTATTGTTTGGAAATTTGTACACAATATTTCATTTCTATATTTTAATTGGTTATCTTCACTACATAACGGACAAGCCAGCGTCTTCTACTATATACATAAAGGTAAATTTAAAAACTATATGCTCTTTTCATAATTTTTTTAAACCCCCAACAAGAAGAGAGGGGAGTTATAAATTTGACGTGTGTATCTGTATGTCTGTGTTTCTGTGTGTCTGTAGCATCGTAGCTTCTAAACGAATGGACCGATTTAGATTAATTTTTTTTTTTGAAAGCTGAAATGATTGAGATGGTTCATAACTTTGTTTTGTTAAAACTGGTTTAGGCCTTAAAAGTTAGAAGCAATGAATCCTAATAATTGTGAAAGACTTTTCCCAAAGTTATAACATATGTCGACTCGCCAAACTGCTAGGCGACGTTACAACCATGGATTTTTATTTTGTTAAATAATTTCTAATCCCTACTTCCCTATATCTACTACTATTTTATACATGCGCAAGTAACTCTGTCTGTCTGTTACACTTTCACGCCCAAACTACTGAACCCAATTTTGATTAAATTTGGTACAGAGATAGACTAGACGTTCGGAAAGGACATTTATAGGCTGCCTTTTATCCCACTGCTAGGCACGATATAACCTGTAGTCCACGTGGGCGAAGCCACAGGCGGAAAGTTTGGTACAGAGATAGATTACATGTTGAGAAAGGACATAGGTAACATTTTATGTCACTGCTGGGCACAATATAACCTGTAGTTCAAAAGCTAGTTTTACAATAAAAATGATTCCTTTAAAGTAACGAACTGATGCAAAGTATACCATTCCCACTCTTTTTCATAAAAAAACAATCATTCATGTGACGGCCGGTTTGGTAGATTGGTAGTAGCACTGTCTTTTGATAGACGGGCCCTGGGTTCAATTCCCAGTCAGAGCAAATACTTGTGTAAAAAGCTGATGTTTGTTCTCAGCTCATGGGTGATCGTGTCTGTATTTGTGTATGTTCCAAGGGACCTACGACATAAGGGTAAACCTTGGTGTGGGCCTTTGAGTGTGTAGCATTTATTATTATAATTGTCTATACAGAAAGATGTATAAATCAATCGTGAACTAACTAATGACGATTTTATTTAAGCAAGCATTATGAACGCGTTATATAAATTTATAAAGGAACTAGTATTCCGCCTGGGACTTCGATCCCGTGGGAATCCGGGAAAATCATGTAGCCTATGTTACTCAGGGATAATGTAGCATTCTAATGGTGAAAGAGTTTTTCAAATCAGTCCAGTAGTTTCGGAGCCTATTCAAATGTAGAAAATTTATAAAAATCATCAGAAATTTTAATGGATTTTAATAAGTAACTCACAGTGTTGTATTTTAATATTTTTTAACAGATTTTAACATGGCAAGTATTGTTTTCATTGTCTTGTATTTATGTATGGGGCATAACGATGTTGCTTTGTGTCCAATTTAATAGTTTTATAAAAGCTGTTGGTAATGATTCTACAGTAAAAAACACATGTTGGATGCCATCAGTTTTTTTCTTTTCTTCTGGAGAACATTATACGTTGGAAAAGTTACGGCTGGTAAGAACATTTTCAATACCTGCTAGTATTATAAATGCGAAAGTAACTCAACTCGCATTGGGCTGGCGTGGTGGACTATGACCTATATCCCCTTCGTGTTTCAGAGGGAGGGACCTATATGGGTCCGTAAAAAAAAAACTGTCTGTCTGTCGTCACGCTTTCACGCCTAAACTACTGAACCGATTTTTATGAAATTTGGTAGGTACAGAGATAGATTAGACCTTGAGAAAGGACCATAGATTACATTTATCACACAGGTGGGCATTAGGGTGGAGTACATTTTTTTTTCTGAATTTTAAGTTTCCTGGTTCTCAAACAGTGATCCATTGTAATGAAAATATTCATGCAAAATACCAGCTATCTAACTCAATATCTTGAGGTGGCGCATTAGGGATGAAGGTTGAAAAAAAAGAGTTACAAATAAACATTTGTTTCTGACAAAAATACTGTATATTTTACTGAATTTATATTTAAAACTACCATTACAATGAATAACAATATTAAATTACCATAAAAATAACATTTTAATGTTCAGTATCAGAAGTCCCAGTGTCTTCTTTTTGACGGAAATACTGAGATTTGGTGTCAAAAATAGGTTTTTCTTGCCTGGATTTTATTCTAGTACGAATGAAACCATCTCTAGCATCGGGTCCACAAACAGACGCCTCAGTTACAAGTTTGACACACATTTCGACTGCCTGAGTGTGGCAAGGGTACTTCTCAATATCAAACAATTTACCTCCAGATGCAATTTTTGTAGTAATTTCCGAGTCGCTGTATTTCATTATTACAGGAGGTTCCGTTATTTTCTCTTTCGCCCATTCTATCAAATCATAATAGTTTGCCGCATCTATTTTTAGCTCTGGTAACTGGAACTTTCTTGCCTTTGGACTCTTTTCTTGCTTTTAAAACTCTCCGAAGAGCCAGCTCTCGTACTTGTTGATTATCATCTTGTAACATAGCCAGCAATAGATTTTCTGGGTGCATGAAGAAAGCATTTCTTTGAATAGTATTTAAGACAACACTTTTTAAGTCATCTCGCAAATACTTCTTTTGACCAAATTTACAAGAGGATTTTGACTTGATATACAAACCAATGAAAGTTTACGCACCAAATTGGAGGCCAGTTCTTTCAAATTATTTGTCGGTTTACCATCGAGAATGGGCTAGTTTTCCTGAGTCTTTGTTTGCTAAGTTTAGTGGAACTGTACCAGAAGAAATAGCAGAACATATCTGATAAAGGTATTTTTGATCGGTGCTCAACAAATCAATATCCAGATCCGGCAATTCGGTGGAGATGGGTTCGAATGTTTCTATTTTTAAGTCAAGATACTTATCAAGCTGTTTTCCTAACCTGCCAGAAAAAGTATTGGGGCCTGTAGTTTTACCGTCGTGACTGGAGAACAAATGACCAAGTGGTAATTCATTTGCATGTAACAAGCACACAAACCATTGCAAAGGGCGCTTCAGATGTTTTTCTAATAAAACAATTACTCATTTTTTCCAACCAGTATTAACAGCAGTACAGTCGCATTCAATCGCCACCAAAGAAAAACGAAATTCATATTTGTTTTCAAGAAAGTCGACAATATTTTTCTCAATATCAGCCGCTTTACCCGAATCAATAGAAAGATGACCAATGTATTCAGAATTAAGTTCTGATATGATTGAGGTATGTTCTTCAACTATAATCTTCCTTTGGGATATATTATTAGCCTTAGTTATAGTCAAAGTTTTGTCCTTACGACCATCAAAATAAATAGCCGTTAAAGGTTCGTGTTTTTCTATAGATTGCAATTCTTTACGAATCTTCTGCCGTTCTCTGCGTATTTTGCTTCGGTCTACCACTTTTAATGAGTCCTCAGTACTGATAACATTTAAGTCTACTTGACGCAGCATATCCTTGTACTTTTGATAATGTAAAATCAGCCTAGACATGACTTGTTGATGGGTAATTGTAGGGATAAATGCTTTATTCCAGATTGCTTCAATATCGGAAGCAATCATTTCACATAAATCTTTGACTGAAGGGTCCTTTCCATTATTCAACTCTAACATTTCGTTTCTAATCCATAAGAAGTGTTTAATCACATCACAATATGTAGGTAACATGTTATCACTGAATTTGATTGGATCACCAAATATTATAGGACACCGGAAATCTTTACGCGTTTTAGGCATTTTTTATGAAAATTTACTTAACGTTGGTACTATTTCAAAACCATATATTAAAGTTTTATAAGAAAATACTATATTTGCGTTCGAGATAACACTTAGACGAAGTTAAAAACAGTATATTTGTAAGCAAAGCATGTAAGAATAACTCTTTTTTGAGGGTAGGTTTATAAGTAAAAATATTAGTTTTTTTGAAACTATAATCTCAATGCGCACCCGAAAATAAAGTCGTAGACCTTTGATTTTTTGCGTGAATAAAGCTTTTACATATGGTCACCAATTAATAATACAGGAGATTTGAAAAGAGCAAAATTTTTTTTTTTCATATGTTTCACTCCACCCATGATATAACCTGTAGTCTGCGTGGGCGGAGCCTAGGGCGCCAAAGGACCTTTCCTTTGGCGCCTCTATATGATCTCTATGGTGAGAAAGCATATAACCATTCTGAAACTTTTATTGAGTATGTTAGAGCTTATTCCAAAACATTTAAACGTGTATGTAAAGCGGTGAAGGCTATGTTTGTTAGAAACAAAATTAAAAATAGTAGTAATATCATCAAGACTTCTTGAAAAATTATTAATAGTGAGACGAGAAGGGTTAAGGCTCGCAACTTTGATTTTAAGCTCAATATTAATAAGAAAATCCTAACATCCGATGTAGCTATTGCTGCAGAGTTTGAAAGGTTTTTCGCTGACATTCCAGTCTCCACTACTCAATCACTTGGCTCATCTCCCGCTCTCGCTGAATCGTTACTCTAGCAAAATGTAGACGAAAGTTCAGGTTCATTTCAGTTTTTCACACATAAGAATTGTTGACATTCTTAAAACTTTTAAAATATTAAACATTATGCGGATGATGGTAACGATGCGATAGGCAGATTCATCAAAGAAGCAGAGGCGGCAGGCAGGGAAAAAATGGTCAATTACAACCTCAAAATGGCGATCAAAAGTCGAGACACAGCCGTCATAGATGCCTTGAGGTCTGAATGCAACAGCAAAGAACCGTCACTCGCTTAAATATATACTCGTATATATATATTATATACATTATGTATTCATATATTTATTATACTTATTTATAAATTGTAAACCTCTATGGAAAGTATTGTATTATAGTTTAAAATCAAGTATTAACAAGAAAACTTAATCTAGACAAAGGCACGGACATAAAGTCTGTGGATGCTAATAAAAAAAAAAAGTTAAACATGAAAAAGACTGCGGACCTTGATGGTCTTTCAGCAAAAGTAATAAATTGCATAATAGATTGTATTGCTCCACATTTAGTGTTTATTTTCAATAGTTGTGTCGATGGTGGCGTGTTTCCTGATTTGATGAAACATAGTAAAGTAATTCCTCTGTTTAAAGCTGGTAGTACATCTGACCCCACCAACTTTAGACCTATTTTAATACTACCAGTACTTAGCAAAACTTTTGAAAAAATTATCCTTAGTCAAATAACCACTCACTTCTACGCTAATAAACTTATGAATATTAATCAATTTGGATGAACACGGGGTCGTTCAACAACCGATGCCGGTGTTGAGCTCATTCGTTACATTTTTGAGGCCTGGGAGGATTCACATGATGCTCTTGGAGTCTTCTGTGATTTGTCCAAGGCTTTTGACTGTGTTTACTTTGAGACTCTAATCAGAAGATTACATCACTATGGCATAAGGGGATATGCTCTTAGGCTTCTGGAATCTTATTTGTGTAATAGAACCCAGAAGGTTGAGGTTAACGGCACTAGATCACCTGGGTCCACAGTCTGTATGGGCGTCCCACAGGGTCCTAAAATTGAACCCTGTGGGACGCCCATATAGACTGTGGACCCAGGTGATCCAGATATTCTTGTTTCTCGTGTACA
The DNA here is from genome assembly GCA_949987775.1 of Aproaerema taeniolella. Classification (NCBI taxonomy): domain Eukaryota; kingdom Metazoa; phylum Arthropoda; class Insecta; order Lepidoptera; family Gelechiidae; genus Aproaerema; species Aproaerema taeniolella. The sequence continues at coordinate 14,574,575 of OX465254.1, read as the reverse complement.
TTAATGATGTGCCTTTTCTTGTTAAAGAGGCCCATGGGATCGTATTATTCGCAGATGACACATCACTTTTATTTAAAGTGAAAAGATATAACACTAAATAAGACGACGTGAATACTGCGATCTCAAAGGTAGTTGAATGGTTCACTGTAAATTGACTTAAAAAGAGCGACCCTTGGAGTTTCTTGCCTATTCTTCTCCTGAGGAAGACTGCACCTTTGCGAATAGGCGCAAAGTTAAAAGTGCTAATGTGATTCATCATATTGACGTGTTCAAGTATCATTTTATATGTTCAATGAAATAAACACTTTTGAGTTTGAGCTAGTTTTCAAATAAAATTGATGTTGCTGATTTAAAAATCGTCATCGCGTTAGGCGCAAGATAACCACTAAGTACTAGACTAAGTACTTAGCAGGTTTTTTACAACACTCTTAGAGCTTTTTGAGAAAATCGCAACATTTATGAAAAAAAAACATTTCTAAATTTTCTCCGAACTTGTGTGATACTTAAAGACTCTATTAACTCCATAATTCGATAGGAAATTTAATATAAATTATTCTGTTCTTTGATAGTTTGAACCTATCTCATATAGTTTTTATGTAAAATGTCAAAAACTGAAAAATGGGACCTTTAGAGGGGCGGGATGGGGGACGCCGGCTCCTTACATATTATTTTTATCTGCATGAACTAGTTGGCCCGATTGATCCGATGGTAACTTGTAGATAACAGATTTTTCCGAGCGATCAAATGTATTATTAAGACACGTTTTGGAAGTTGCGGTAATTCGTGTAGGCTCTAGAAAAAGATTGCTCAAATTTTAATAACATATCCGTGATTCTTTTACTAAGAGAACTATCTTCCAATAAGTCAACATTAAAGTCTCCACAAAGAACAATGTTTTTTTGATTATTATTACTAATTTTGAATAATGCTTCCTCTATGATTTTTTCAAAGGATTCATATGAGGACTTGGGCGGTCTATACACACATAATACAATAAGCTGCTCAAGCTCTATACAGGCTATTTCAGTAGTGCGCTCAACAGACAAGCTTAATATGTCGTTATATACGTTCTTTAAACTTTAAATTATTACGAGCAAATATAGCTGAACCTCCGCGTATTCTGCTGAATGCATTAGCAACTTGGTGATTATTGAAGCCAAATATTAACTGACTAGCGATCCGCCCGGCTTCGCACGGGTGCAATTATTGATACTTACTAAATATACTGAAGAATGTCTTCACATACAACGTTCACAGCTTTTTGTTATGCGCCGCCGGCATATATTATATATAAAAACCTTTTAAAAACGGCATCAAAATCTGTTGTGTAGTTTTATAGATCTAAGCATATATAGGGACAGACAGACATACAACGGGAAGCAATAAATAAAAAAGAAATGCTTGATTGTTACATGTTTATAAGAAAATAGTAAGCAGAACAGGTTTAACTAAATATACTAAAAAATGTCTTTATATACTACGTTCACCGCTTTTTGTCATTAGATAAAACAATCATTTTTTCTTTAGATGTTACTCTTGAAAGAGCGACATATAATTGGCTATGTGAAAAACAATCAACGCTCAAATCTAAACCTGCAACGTTGAAAGTTTGACCCTGCCATTATATTATCTGTGACCCTGTGATTTTGAATGGTCATTACTGTGATGTTGTCCCTTTTGTGTGGTACTTAGATAGGTAGTGTCAATAAAACAAAACGAATCCATTTGCGAAACACGTCGTCGCTCGGGCTGGAGTGCCCCCACCCCTCGCGCCCCACACCGGCCGCCGTGTGCACCCTTGACTAATACTTTATTGTGCTAATACGTCACAATGGGCTATGTACGACATTTTAAAAATATTTTTAATTTCGTTTAGTTTTTTATTTAACATAAAGGAATAAGGTCCCGTTTCCTAAAAAAAATATGTAAAAAATCTATCTTTTGAAATAAAAATATAATACTTAAAAGTTTCTCAGTAGGGTAAACTAATCATAAATACGGCATTATACAATCGTGTCTTTGCCAAGCTGTCATGTCAATAAAAAAAAACATAACCTATTTCATTTTGTATTTGGTTGTTTATTTTTGAGTTTTATTTTTGCTTTTGGTTAATTTTTTCTGAAGTCTTTTACTGCTACCGCATACCGGATTACGATTTAACTTTGCACGGACTTGTAGTGCTAGATTTTGACTGATTTTCTCACGACTACACCTTATTCATACCGGACTCCGAGAACTGATTCAACGATAGTGATTAATACTCTTCGGATTTGTGGAATAACACTAATAACGACAGCGCAGCAGGCTTTGCTACTCAACATGGCATCTGACGAGTTACAGCGGTGGAGAGAACCAAAAAATGTTTTATACCTCTTTGTTCAAACACTGACATTAACTCACCAGATTTGACGTTTGTTACCATTCCAAAGAAATTGAAAGAAAGTTTGTGTAAAATGGTTGACAGGAATTGTCCCAAATAGGGCTTCCAATCTCGGTATACCGAGATCTCGAAATACCGAGATCCCGCACGATTTTTCACTCCCGCTTACTGCGGGATTAGACATGCGGGATCCGCGGGATTTGCGGGATTGTCCAATATCAAGCTGCTGATGCATCCAACACGCAAAATAACACGGCTACTCAAGCTCTGACATTGCAAGAGGAACTAGAGCAGACTTTAAATTCTGCCATGACAAGTTTTTGTCCATCGCCAGCTCAAATACCTCTAATCGAAAACATCATAAAGAAAGAGATGACTCTTTATGAATCAGGAGGCTCGATGGGTAAATATTTAACGTTAGCTCACAACGCTCTTAAGTCAATAGTGCCTACAAGCGTAGAAGCAGAGCGAGCGTTCTCTGCTGCCGGTTCTCTTGCCAACAAGATACGAAGCAGTTTGGGTGACGAAACGTTAGGGATGTTGTGTTTTCTGCGAAAACATTTCCAAAACGCAAAGTGATTGCAGTACTTTTAACATTTTTGTACTTTTTTTAATAAATGCTATTTCATGCTATGCTTTGTTTCACTAGGTCACCTACCATGCTTTGTTTCACTTTTAACCTTTTTTTATCAACAAACGCGGGATCCCGTTATACCGGGATCCCGCACCAGAAAAAAATCTTGGTCCCGCCGATACCGAGATCCCGCAAGGGCATGCGGGATTGGAAGCCCTAGTCCCAAACGTCCACTTTTTTGCTGTGAGGATCATTTAAACGTAAGTATATTGAAACGTATCTCTAGTTAGTCTGTGATTGAAACTTAAATGTTGAACTTAAACTCAAAAACGCAACGGTATAGGTTATATGTCAACCAACTGTCAATCGTTTTTTTTTTTTTTACTTTGGCAAAGGAGTTAATCTGTAGAATGCTGTAATAAGCAACAAATCGTAACCAAAATTTTAAAAATTAATTATTTTTATATCTATGATCAAAATTATTTGATATATTTTTTATTTGAATATGGGACCTTAAACCTGCTTAAAATAAAAAAAATCAAATTATTTTAAAAATCTTGCACATAGCCCATTACAAAAGACATCTTTATCGGAAATTGTAGGCGTTTAAATTGGAACGGTAAATCCGATGGTATCAGAGGAATTCGGGGAATCAATATATCTATTTATTCATCCATTTATTTATTTTTATTTTATCTTCTCCTGTACCACATCCGGTGAGTATCGTGCACTCTATTAAAAAAGTTTTTCGAGATTTTACCAGCAAATGCGTGCCATTGTAAAGTTTAGGTGGATTTAGGTTTCTTAACAAAATAACAGGACAACCTACTTTCAACACCATTTTATGAAGAGGGAGTCCAGACGGGTTCAAAGAATTAAGAAATTCTGTAGGAAAATGAACTGCTTCTTCCAAATCGAGAACAGTATCGACAGAGTTGTATACATATTTGCGTCGGCGCGTCAATCCTTGAAAGAATCAAGTTGTTTACCTTATCTACTCGTTCGTTAGATGGTGTCAGAATCGCTCTTTCTTTAAACCGAGATATAGTCTTACAACTTATGTTATCAATGTCGGGATAGACATTAGACATGGTTGACCAACTCTTGGATGTTGTCTATCAAAACACAAAGGTTTTCTAGGTTAATCCTTCCATCACTTTGTGTTAACTCTCCATTGCCAACCTGTTAACATTCATTTAAATTAAAGGCTGTTAAGAGCCATATTGACCTATACTAAATGCACAATGTATTTATGGTTATTAATTATATACTTAAGGCACGTATACTGTTCAACGTTTTACAATGCAGTAGCCGAGGAAATGAAATTAAAAAAATGTTGTCAAAAACTTACATCGTATACACATTACACATCACATCAGGCTATACATGTTAACCTTAACGTCTCCACTAACTCGCTCGTAACAGCGCCGGCGTTCGTAGTGCAAATGGGTAACCTGACGTGCTGCTGTCTGTGCATTTACTTAAAGTTCTTAAAATATAGTATTTTCAATAAAAATTTACGGAAAACGTGTTAACGATTGAACAATATGCACATTGATCTATATTAAATGCACAATGTATTATGGCACGTATATAGTTCAACGTTTTACAATGCAGTAGCCGAAGAAACGAAACTAAAAAAATGTTGTCAAAAACATACATCGTTACATCATTATAAGTACATACTCGTACTTACATCAAAGTTCTCAAACTGAATACGATTTAACAATGTGAACTAAAATTTTACGATATTACACAAAACATTAAGAATAATTCCTTAATCCATTTTTGTGTATTCATGTTAATACATTGAATAACACAAAATTCTACAAATAATTTCAAATATCCGCCAAAATAAAATAGCTAATAAAATCTTTTTCCAAAATTATGAGGCAAAGGCTGAAAGGCTAAGCAATTAAAATGCCAGTTACGCCTACAGACATTTTTAAATAGTTCAAATTCGGTAAAAATCAGATTTGTTTAATGAAAAAAGTAAAATAATTAATTTACTTTTATACTTATTTTATTTCACTGAAAATCAAGATTTTCGTCAGAAATAATTATTTTGTTAGGCATAAAAACTCCTTGCTGTCAATCTATACTGCTAGTATGAAGCTTTGTGAAAAAGGTAATACGTAATACTCTCACTTGTCAAAATTGACACTGATAATGAAATCAGCTACTCTCAATGACTAAAGAGTAAAAGGACAGGAAATTTCACAAAAATATGCGTGCCTGTAGTAAGCACATGCTAGGGTATCAAAATATCGATACTTGTTCAAAGTAAGGATAGGTGGTACAGAGTACGGTTACTTTATGATAATTGAAAAATAAACAAAATCACAGCATTTATTTACAATTTGTCAATGTGAAAAAAAAGACCAGTTCACAAAGTACCCAGAGTTTATAATTTTACTAAAGCTTTGACAATTTAACGGTGACATATGTATGTGTTTAATTGTACAATGATCATACAAAAGATATTTTGTTTAAAATAAAAGCCGCCATACAAAATCGTGACACGAGACCGAAGACCGAGCTCGCGCAGGGCTAAGCCCAGAGCGACCACCCTCTCAATTCCAAGATGACCGCCATAAAAGGTTGACTCTAAGAGCGAGGCGAGGCAGCAGGCCGAGGAAAACTGCGTATATGGTGAGGCCGAAGGCCAAGCTCTACGTAGAGCGACGCGGAGCGTGACGTTTCACCCAACCTAAAATTCAAAATCTCGGATATGAACTTTTGCGAACCTGATATTTCGTGTCGTTCAATAGCACCCGAATAAATGCTTAATACAAAAATGACACTCATGCACGCTATTGAAAAAATCTAGTTATAAAAGTGGAATCTGTTGCCAATATTATTAAAAGATACGCAAAAGCTTGCGAATAAACCAACATGTGATCGTCGAGGTTATCAATCTCCTCGAAAAAACAGACAGAGTAAGGAGGTTAAAGAGTGTGTTAGTGTCAATTTAAGCTAGCATTGCAGGCAGCAAGTATTTTTTGGTGACTTATAAAATTAGTAAGCAAAACTTAAGCTATTATTCATTCTGTGACTTAAGGATGTGAATTCGCCTTTTCCCAAGGAACGAGTGGAAATACAAAAAAACAATATATATATATAAATATTAGTTGTGTTATTATTAGCATCCACAGACTTTATGTCCGTGCCGTTGTCTAGATTAAATTTTCTTGTTAATACTTGATTTTTAACTATAATACAATACTTTCCATAGAGGTTTACAATTTATAAATAAGTATAATAAATATATGAATACATAATGTATATAATATATATTTAAACGAGTGACGGTTCTTCGCTGTTGCATTCAGACCTCAAGGCATCTATGATGGCTGTGTCTCGACTTTTGATCGCCATTTTGAGGTTGTAATTGACCACTTTTCCCCTGCCTGCCGTCTCTGCTTCTTTGATGAATCTGCCTATCGCATCGTTACCATCATCCGCATAATATTTGCAACTGGCGGTATGACGCGATATGGCAACTACAGCATATGGGATACTGTCGTGTAGCTCCTGCCTGGTCGTTGTAGTACGCACGATCACCACCTTTTCGTACGTCAACCCTTGAGCCTCGTGTATGGTGAGGATGCGTGACCCGGTGCCCGATCCGTATCCCTGGTTTTGTAGAGTTGTCTTTTCTACTTGTGTATGAACAAGGTACAGGGTTTCGGACTGGGTTCGATCGATCTGTGCATCTGTATAAGGAGTGCGTACGAAGTTTCGACGAGTAAATGCCACTGTACCCTTCTCTAAGGGCAAATGCTACGTAAAAAAAATATTTAGCTTCTCCATGCAACTAGAAATTGCCTCAGTATGAGATTTTTTCCAAGAATTTCATGGATTCCTTACCAAAAAAGAAACAGAAGGCACAGAAATACTTACAATTTACAAGGTTTTATTAAATGCTGATTCCTCGAAATGTAAAGAGCATAGGTGGAGTACTTTATGAGGTTTCAAATTATCTTCCCCAATAATGTCAAACCACTTACGTCGCAACGCTTCTTTTTTTGGGAACCTGAAAACATAATCAAACCAAATACGTACTAATACTAATAATCCTCTCACTTGGTAATGTAGTTTAAAAGAAAAACAAATTTCTAAGGTAAAATAATCATACAGAATAACATTAATTAAATTAATATATTTTCTAAACGTAGGTAACTATAAAATCTTAGCTATGATTTGATTTCGCCATTTCAGTTTTTAGCAAAACTGTCCCTTTACACCTTGAATACAGAAAGTGATAGTATAGATAGTTAAAAACAGCTTCTTATCTTATTTAGCTTAATGTGTCCCACCGCTATTTTAATATAAAAAAATATTGTAACTGATCACTCGTACAAATATGCTCTGTAACTAATACAGAATCATCGATATAAATTCGATAGCCATTATTATTACATCACTAATGTCATTTGTATAGAAATTTTTGTTATGGAAAATATTATGTAAAGTTAGCCAGAAAGGTAATTTAGGGTGTAAAAAACGTGAAAACTATAAAATATAATCTTAGTTATAAAGGTTTTAGAAGTATTTTTGGGTTTAATAGGCGTATTTCAACAAAAAAAGGTTACTTACTGATGCACAGTCGTTTGCTTGCTATTTTTGTTAGCCCTGTAGCTGCACTGTTTTACAGAGCACGAAGCCATTTTGCTACCTTCTCATCCAATGTTCTGACACTATACAAAACCACAAAACAACTTCTCCTCAACAAAAAACACAATTTTTCACTAATGTTGCTATTCACTTGACAGCTGAAGTACTCACGAGTGAAATGTAAACAAACTTAACAAAAATGGCGGCCGGCCACGCTTCATAAGTATGTTTATGTCAAATATTGCGCCTCCATATAAACAAATACTACATACTCAAAGGCTACTCTTTATTGGGTCATACATTTTTGACAGTATTTTATTCACTTTTTACATACTTTTTAAGCATCATTTGATTAAAAAAATAACTTTACTGGATCACAGAATAGCCACCAAAGTAGAATTTTGGTATTTGATAAATGGGTTATTTGGTCATTAGTTAAATTTTTTTTCGTAAGCGCAAAAAGAAGTGTTTTATACGACATCAAAAAAGTGTTTTTTACGACATCACATTAGAAACCTCCAAAATTATCTTGGTTTCTCTGCTATATTATGCATTTATTATACTTTTATACCTTCCTCTTGAATCAATCTATCTATTAAAGAAAACTGCATCAAAATCCGTTGCGTAGTTTTAAAGATCTAAGTATACATAGGGACAGACAGACAGACAGACATACAGACAGACAGCGGGAAGCGACTTTGTTTTATACTATGTAGTGATGACTACGCAAATTAGTGCTCGGTAATACATAAAATATCCATTTTATAACAGTTAATAAATAGCTCAACCAATAATTATTTGTGTTCCATTCCAAATTTTGAATTTTGAATCATGGAGTTGCCAGGAAATCCTTATCCTTTGTTTGGAGAGGGATTTCCTATTGTCTCGCTACTTAGTTTAAAGAATTTTAGAGTTGGGTAATAGTCATGATTTTATTTGTACTAAGAATAAAATAAAATTGCAATCGTATATGGTGATGTAATACCATTAAAAGGAATTTGTTTTCTTAAATGGTGGTATAAACATAAAAAGTATGTCTTATAGTTTGCAATTGCAAATATGAGCTGTCAAAGCGTGCTGGGTTGAGAAGCGTGTTCTGAACTGTGTTTAGTGCGACGTATTCATACCATAAATATGGCAGATAACAGTGATCTTTTTATCGGATTAGGATATCTACTAGGGGAGTCCCACATCGTGTTACCAGTTGTAAGTGGTGCACTTAAGGTTCCGTTAGGACTCCGTGATAAGCTGCAAAGTGAATTAAAGCGGATGACTGATTTAGGTGTTATAAGGAAAGTTGAATAAATTCGTTGGTTATTGTAGCTAAAAAAACGGACAATTACGTATTTGTATGTATGGACCCGAGGCCATTAAACACTGCGATTCAAAGCGCTCATTTTCAACTCTCGACTATTAGTGAAATGGCAACTAAGTTACAAGGTGCAAAATATTTTTCAGTGCTCGATGCCACTTCAGGATTTTGGGCGATAAAGCTGGATAAAGCTAGTTCAGATCTTTGTACTTTCAGCACGCCATTTGGGAGTTATAAATACTTAAGGCTACCTTACGGCCTGAACTGTGCTTCAGAGGTCTTTCATGCCAAAATAAAGCAGTTATGAGAAAGATTAGACGGGTCGATTCCTTTATCGATGACGTCATTTGTTCGGGCAAAAATAAACAGCAGTATGAACAACGACTGATGGCATTATTCAATAGGGCACGCGAAATTAATTTAAAATTTAATAAAGATAATAATAAAATAAATGGAGAAGTTAAAGAAGATACAAGTGAAGAGGACACTTCTAAATCTTCAAATTTTGAAGCAAAAATCAACCATTTACCGAATTATTCACCGCCTATCCTCCGCAGTCGAACAAAAAATGTAGTACTTAAGTTTTTTTTTAAAAGTTCATTTTAAGTTCATATAAATTTTAAAAGTTGATTTAGACAACCTCTGTTAAGCTGTTGTCCAGTCAAATCGCAAATAGTTTTTTTTTTAATCAAATATAATTTTTTAAGTTATATTAAGTTACATCATTATGTTATATTTAAGAAAAGTTATGTTTTTATAATAATTGCTCTTACAGAAGTTTCTTTGTTTTTTTTTTGTAATTTAAATTTAATAAGGGAAAGTCTCTTTGTGTATTTTTTTTTAAAGAAGGGGAATGAGGAATATGAGTTTTACCTAGTTATATTTCTTTCAGCTGGTTGTTTATAAGTCATCTTGTTTAAATTAAGAGGGAAGGTGTTGTGGGTGTTACTTGCAATGTTAAGTTAACCTACCGTCAAATAAATAAATCAGTTGCTTTACCACATCCAACGGCGTTTTATTACACAACTCACCCCCTCCCCGCCCCAAGGCGAGAACAAAAGCCAAACTGTTGAACGTTACCTAACCCGTGAACAGTTTCATGAATTTTGAGACTAAAATAAGAAATCGATTAGTTCTGCGAGCCGATACTTTAGATACAAGATAACGTCAAAAATGAGAATTGCTAATTAAATAGCAAGATAATTCTTGTGTCATTTAGGTTTAAGTTGAAAGAAAATAGCCCAAAGATTCTTATATCATTCGATTGGTAATTTAATATAAATTATTTACTTAGTTCTTTTTTTTCATAAAAATGACCAAAAATGTCACTTTTGTTCTTGAGAAATTGGAACCTAACTCATATAGTTTTTAACTATACTCAGTCACATATGTGGTACATTACTCAAAGGTGTTTTCAAAACAAAGTCAGAAACAAAACTTTGTATTTCAGACGCAGGTGGCTGCTTTACATTTCACACAATCTACGTCAATGTCCATTTCTGCAGGAATGTTAAGCTTCCAAAAGGCAGCCATTCCAATATTTTTCATAGACGCTATATTGGCAGTATCATTTTGGTAAGTAGATAGATATAAATAACATTTATTCACTAGTAAAACACAGCACACGATAACCGTTCGCCTGAAGACGGAGCAAGGGGCAAAAAAAACTTTCGCTCCGTAGCTATTAATATTGTCGTGATTTTTAAGGCATTCCGTGACATATTTATTTATCCAAACAAGCAGTCTGAAAAGTTGTTTGGAAAGACATAAACCAAAGTTGTGATTTTATTAGAAGACAAATTGAAGGAATAAATCAAGTTAATAGAAGTTGTGCTGCTTTTTACTGAGTTATCCACAAGATTAAGGCGCAGACCCACCCGCTGTGCATGCTGGGCTCGAGCACGCGGCGTATTTTAGCTGCGTGGATTAGATCAAAATCTAAATTGTGCATTAATCTCATACTAAGTAGATAGTCACAGTCAAAGGAAGCCTTACCTGCAACCAATACACGTCTTTCCCGCAAGCTCTTCCAGCTAAAGAAGACCCAACTTCGTGCGGTTACAAGCGGAAGAAGATACGGCCGCCCACGTCGTGTTGAACTGCAAGGAGGTGGCCAACTACCGGGCCAAACACCTGGGCACACCCGGGTCCCTCCCGGAAGTGGTGAAGGACCTTAAGGGACTTCTACAATTTCTGGAGGAGCTGGGGTGGCTAGACTGACAGCCATCCAAAATAATCAATCACGCAAAATAGGCGCATGTTGACGTCGAGTTGCGGAAACCAACCCATCTTACAATTACAATTAGTCACCTGGCGCTTGGTCGTATTTATGCGTAGCGTATTCGTGGGTTGCAGTGGGCACAATTACACACATTTTCTTGCAAGGCCTAAGACACATGCGTAGCCTCTTTGTGCGCCGCGGTAGGTCTTCGGCTTTAATTTCTCGTTGCTTTAATCGACGCGTTGCCGCGCCACGTCGCTTGTGTATAAACAGCGCCATAGAAAAAAAAACCTTATCTGTGGAATACAGTAATTTTTCATCTTCTGATCTGCCGAAATATGATCATTGCCAATATCCAGTAGTGCTTCTATCCAGAAGTGCTTTACCGGCATAGCTTTCACAAAGATCCCGAAGCTCCAGCCTACTTAGCCTGCTGGTAAATCCGCATTAGGAGAACCAAGGTCACCGACATAGCCCAAAGAATTGCTAACTTTAAGTAGCAGTGGGCAGGGCACATTGCTCGTAGGACTGAAGGCCGCTGGGGCAGAAAAGCTCGAGTGGCGACCACGTACCAGGAGGCCCAGCGTAAGAAGGCCTCCCACAAATTGAAAGTTGGACGATCTGGTAAAAATTACGGGAAGCAGCTGGATGTAGGTGGCGCAGGACCGATCGAGGTGGAGATCGCTGGGGGAGGTCTATGTCTAGCAGTAGATGTCTTGCGGCTGACATGATGATGATGATTACGTCGCGGGTGGACAGCGAGCATAATATATTATTTTTTGTTTTCATTAAACAGGGTTCAAAAAAACTACTGCAGCACATTTTTGTTATTGCTTTTTCGAGGAGACACAGTTTTTCAACACGGTGTTTATCAACTAAAAAAATTTCTCAAAGATGAAAGAGTTGACAATAGAACTATCGAGCGATCTATGAATTACTTCGAGTACTGGTGGAAAAGGTAAAATTATTAAATTTTTGTTGTAAACACAGTTTGATTGATGAAATTACCGACTAAGGGGTTTGGAAGTTTATAGTTTGTAAGTTTGGAAATAATGTTGCTTGTCCATGAGGGTTGCGTGTTTGTTTACTAGTGCATACGCAGCGAGTAAGAATTTAATTAAAAGTCCAAATTCAGTATCACTATTAACGTGTATTTAGTTTTCCAAAAATAAAACTTATCTTTAAACATTAACTAAATACGAAAGGAAATATGTGTTGATAGATCTATTTAAGAGAATCGTCTCGGTGTTTTTTTCCCATACAAAAGGCGTCAATGGATTCTATCCCCTGAAAGTCAACGGATCCCTGTCAAATTTTGGTATAATATCAGGGACACCAAAAACTAGGTCCGTACGTTTTGATTTTTTTGATATTTTTAGTAGACAAAAAGATATTTGAGACTAAAAGTCAGCATTTTTCGCCAAAAAAATTCTCAATTTGGAAAAAAACAAAACGTACAAACCTCGTTTATACGCTTACGAATTGATAGAAACCAAAAACGTACGATTTAATTAATTTTTAGGGTAGGAATTCATTGACGCCTAAACTCATAATTTTGGAAATAAAACTCGGCATTTCGCCGGAAAACTGCAATTGTCCCTTTCGCACAAGTCTGAGGCGGGTGGTTGACATCGAGACAGCATGAAAAACAACTGAGACGCTAGTCCAAACTGAGACGCTCCTCTGAGCTCGGGCGACGTGTAAACCGCCACGTCAACATAATGTGTCACCACAGGGGTTTGAATATTTTGGCATAGGGGTAACCAAAAGTTTCCGAAAATATTGGAATTTTCCAAAAAAACGCGACGCATCATCATTTATATCAATAAAGGATCGATAGACAAACAAAAAATGTGAAGGATATATAGTCCTAAGGCGTACAGGTTTCGAGATATTCCATGTTTCGAGATTATTTAAATGCGGTAAAATGAAACATGCCAAGTGCATCGAGTGAAAATGACGACGACATAAAATTAAACGGTAACTAGTATCGCATGACGCGTCACTGAAGATAGTTGCTAACCAGTTAATGATTAGTCGCGTCAATTGCGAACCTGTATTTGAATGTACGGGCGGAGACGCTCAGGCAACTCGTTAGTAACTTTAGTTTGTAACTTTTTATTTTTGAGTAGCTCCGTGTGAGACGGGCCTAATTCACACTGACTATCATTACAAATAAAATATATCGATTAGTAATGATTAATTTAAATGTTACAGGACGGCTGGAGTTGATATGAAAGTATTATTGAACGAGCGAATAGGTGCAATTTTTAGACAGGATCTAAACTATTATTTTTTTAGAAAGTAAGTCCATGCCTTTAAACATTACCAATTCAATGTAGGAGAACTTATTCAATTAATTGCTATATCCTCGGGTTTGCGTGGGCAAACCCAATCGTTTAAAAAAAATGTCCTTTACTTATTTATTTTCCTTAAAAATTAATAATGTGACTAATCTGATCTAGTGATCCAACATTCCGTGTCAGAGTTTTTAAATTACCAAATGGTCTTTAACATGGAACTACTGCTATATAACAATAATCTACGTTGTTAAACCTCAACTACACAAGTTGTGGGTCAAGTGGCAAAAAATCGTTGAGTTTCGAAATAAGATGCCTTGCCTTATTTGTTCCAGAACTTTACTAATCACGGACAAGCTTCTAAAAGGAGGAGAACTTTTCAGACGTTCGTTGGCACGCGTGACTATAGAATCGTATTTTCTTCCTAACGAAGATATCATAAGGCAAAAACATCTGTCCGAACACATCTACATAATTCACCGTGGAAAAGTATCTGTTTTTCGAGACCATAAAGAAGTTATTACGCTTGGCAAGGTAGTATCACTAGTATTGACAGTAGGCTTGTTATATCATTTACAACCCTCCGAATTGTGTCACTCAATTAGCACTGAAACTTCAAAAATCGCTGCAAGGCGCTGTTCATACACAAGCGACTTGGCGCGGCGACTCAGCAATCACGACAACGTAAAATGAGTCTTAATAGCTAAGGAACAAAGGGTTTTTGCCAAAAACAGAAGCACATAGAGACATCCTCGCCTGAAGACGGATTGACGGACGAAAAAACCCTAGCTCCGTAGCTATTAAGATTAATTTTATGTTACTTTGATCGTCGCGTTGTCGCCGCGCCACGTCAACAGCGCCTAATAGACCAAGATTCAAGGGCCGCCAGACCTTACTTATTTTCTCATAAACCAAATGTATGGAGTTAAGTAGTGTAAGTATGTACAGTCAACAGCACAACAGGTTACCACAAACTCAAATTTCCCTGTTGAATAGTAAACTCTAATGCTTGAAGATAAAGTTGAAAATCGATTGAAGAAATTTGACAGTTTTGGATAGCATGATGTGCTGTTGACCGTGTACTTTGAGTGTATGCGTACCTGCTAAGTTGGACCGACTGCCAATTAACAGGTACCCGGTGTTAAAGGTAAGTGAAAATAGTATTAACTTTTCTTAAAGTTACAAAGCTGATTTTTACGTATGTTTTGGAAAACTTAGTTGAAAATTAGTAATCAATAGTGCCAGATAGTTTCCGTCGGCAGTAACTTTTACCAGACGCTTTAAAACTTCCGAAAAAATTATGTAACTTAGTTATAATCACATTCTTGATTTTTATACATAATACTTAGGGAACTATTTCAATACTATTTGTAAGCAGCCATACCAAGCTTACTACATTATTTTTTTAGGAGTTTTCAAGTGTCTGGCTGGTAAAAGTTACTGCCGACGGAAAGTGTCTGGCACTATTGATTACTAATTTTTAACTAAGTTTTCTAAAACATATGTAAAAATCAGCTTTGTAACTTTAAGAAAAGTTAATACTATTTCCACTTAACTTTAGACCTGTTAATTGACCATTCGGCCCAAGCTAGCAGGTATTCATATGTTAATAATACGTACTAACACTACTCTTTCCCACACTTTTGGTTATTGAGAAAATAAGTAAAAGGTCTGGCGGCCCTGGGATCTCACCCTATAAGATCGCGATCAAACATGAATTAAAGTTTTACCTCCGTCTTAGTGGCGTGACGTGACACAGAATCGAAATCTAGTGTCGTTAAAAATACTCATATTTTAAATAGGACTCATTTCGTGATGTTAGATATTAAGTTACTCAATATTTGTTAAGTTTAGTAAGTTTAACAATTTCTTAAATTTTGATGAAAACGTCATCTAGACCCCAAACTACCCGTATTACAGAATGAAACTCAAGTATTGATCTATACTCAGGTAATGATTATCTCTTTCTCTCACTATCAACATGACAAAGATGACTACTACTTTAGTATAGATCAGAGTCCGAGTCGCGTTCTGTAATACGGTCCTTTTGAGTTGCATCACTCAGGTGACGGTGTTCTAAAAAGTACCAAACATGCATCACGCCTGTTAATCCCTGACAGGGTCGGCAGAGTATCCGCAACATGAGAATGACACCACATTATTAGACTAAAATATAAAATATGGATTAAAGGGAAATATTATCTTCTTTCAGGGTTCAATTTTTGGTCAGTTAGAGGGTACCAATCTCCGCCCACTGCGTGTAACTATTCGAACAACTGAATTGACAGATGTCTTAACGTTAACAGTAATTCAATTTCAGAAAATCTTAAGTGATGATGTATGTATTGAACAATTTGTTTATTTAAAAACTATAACATACTAGCTTTTTGCCCGGGACTTCGTTCCCGTGGGAATTGTTTCACCAATTTTCCAATATTTTTAATAGTTCTTCTGCTAATCGGGACGGATACAAATACGACAAATCAAAAACCATGGAAATCGGTCCAGCCGCTCTCGAGTTTAAGTGTTTTGAACAAACTCGACTTTGTTTAATTTATTTATTTTTAACCGACTTCAAAAAAAAGGAGGAGGTTCTCGATTCGGGTGTTTTTTTTTTCATTTTTTTTATGTTTGTTATCTTAAAACTCCGTCATTTGTAGACCGATTTCAAAAAATTTTTTTAGTTCGGAAGCATGTAAGTACTTCCAGATTGGTCCCATAATTTTTTTATCGAAATCGCTTCAGTAGTTAAGGTCAAAAAAAATAATTAAATTTACGGTCATATATGTGGATGATAATAGGTCATCAATGTAAACGAAGCAAAAACGAAGTTGTTCCCTGAGACTTAAGTTGTTTTTTGGGGCTCCTTTGTGTCCTGGGGCTCTACCGTTTGGTAACCGGTAGAGTATATTACCACAACACATCTTTCCGGCCGTCTGGTGATCGGTTGATAATATCACCCACCACCCCATATCTTTCATGCCATCTGGCGATCGGTGAGCAAATTTTACTACCTCGTATCTTTCTTGCCATCTTGCGACTGGTTATGAATAACACCACCTCATATCTTTCCGTAGGGTGAAAGTAATTGATCACTATATCGCTATTTAATCTCGAGTGATTTAGTGCTTTATAATAAATCTACGAGGGAGTTACTTGAATGATAAATGATAACCTTTAAAAAGCATAAAATAAAATATTTTTAACAAAAATTGACCCGCTTTCAAAAAAGGTGAAATATTTTTTAAAGCTACGTTCACGAGTTAGTAGTGGTTACGGGTAAAACAGTAAATAGACGCCGACGTCAAATAAATTCCTCTCTATTTACCATATTCCGCTATGAATTCACCTATTTACTGTTTTACCCGTAACCACTACTTACTCGTGAACATAGCTTTAAAAAAATATTTCACCCTTTTTGAAGGTGGTTCAGTTTTTTGTTAAAAATATTTTATACTAACAGCGGACTAAAACGTACAGCAAGTTAAACATACGTGATATTTCATACAGATTAAAATTTATGATTAACATACATACCTACATGAAATTAAAATATCTAAAAACAGAACTACATTCATTCATAAAACGTTTATTAAAATTAAAATTAATTTTAAATTTCCAATTTTTAGAATGTGATTTGTATACCAGCAGGCCGAGTACGATAGTGACAGCGCCGCGACAAAACCGCGCTCCTATGTCAAAATGCCAACATTGACTACGCCATAGGGTGAGCAAGCCTTTACGCGGGTCCCTCGCGCAATCAAAGTGAAGTTTCAGCGTGAGCCGAGCGCGAGTTTGTCGTTATCGTGCTAAAGCTGTATTTAACATAATTTATTATGGATGTCGTTAACGAATTGGTTAATGCTTTTTTGATCCTGTACTTAATAACTTTGATTTATAGCTATCGTGTATTCTTTTCAATGGCCTATATTAATTGTAATTACCTAATTAATTAATCAAAACACCCAATTGCACCTTTAGTTTGCTTCACATTGTTTTTGATGCGTAGTTTTGTTTTGCATGTTTTAAATTGTAAGTTTTTTTGGTTTTACTTTTCATACAACTTTGCTTATCATGCTGTACGTTCACGCTTTTGGCCGTCAATCTGGAACTGAACCTTAGCCGTGTTATGTTTAGTATTAAGATTTGATTGTTGGCTGTTGTGTACGTCTTATTAATAAAATATAAAATAAAATTAGAATAAAAATTAAATTAAATTCATTAAAAAAGCATTTAATAAAAATCTAAGAAAATTAGTTAATCAAACCTTCGCGTGCTTTTTGAACAAATGGTATACGAGGTTAACTCGCTCCATCGTCGACCTCATCTATGACCTTTGTCAAGATTGAGGTCAAGAGTTAACCCATAGACATAGACATAAAATTTATTCACAAGCACAGGTACACACTACATTACAGACAGAAATAATACGATAACAAAAATAAAACACAAGTACACACAGGACACAAACACAATGTAGGCGCAAGAGTCATAGTGTGTGCACCGCACCTATGAATGGGCAATGGCTCAGCTACATGTTGCAGGAAAACTGCAACGCTGGTTTTCAGCCAGTTGCCCCGAGTACGAGCGAGCTTGAGACGCAATGATTTTGGCTCCAAGAGCTAACATAATTTTAAGTTAATAAAAAATGCAACATATAAAAAATAAAAAGTCCTAATAAATACTAATAATAGAATATAATTACTTAAATATGTATAGACGAATGTATTTACAATAGAATTTAATGTTTAATGTGTAAACATAAATATACCAAGTATAAAATTATATATATATATATATATATATACATATATCATACATAATCAAACATCTTATAATAATATATATATATATATATATATATATATATTAAGACTAGCTTTTCGCCCGGGACTTCGTTCTGTGTCTTTCACAACACTCAAACGGCTCGACCAATTTTAATAAAATTTAGTATGGAGTTAGCTGACACCCTGGGTTAACACACAAGCTACATAATTTTCCCAAATTCCCACGGGAACGAAATCCCGGGTGGAAATCTAGTACTGTATAATACTAAGTTTTTTGTACAAAAACACATATTTTAAAGTAACAATAGTAAGAATTAAAAAACTTGATTTATTACCACACCAAAAATAACAACAAGGTACATAAAGTTAAATTTTACATAGATATTTTACTACAGTATTTGTGGAGGGCTGGTGCCTAAACCCTTGAGGATAAAACACAGACGTCAATGAATCTCGGATATCTGCAAAATATTTAATTAATTTAAAAATGTCGTCGAAAGTGACAGTAATTTATTTTTGGTTAATTTTTAGATTAAAAAAAGAATCAAAGAAAGTACAAATAGTAAATATGACTTCATGTCTTTGAAAAAGCTTGCGGATGAGAACCCGTATAACACCGTTAAATATTTACTTAGAGGAAACAAGATCTTAAAGTTACCGGTTAGCAAAATCTTTCTGGTTCTTTTTTGTATGAAGATTTCCTCTGAAAAACCGAAGCAGGAAGCATTGCATGCATACTGAGTGGTGATCAGGTTATTTCGGCAATTTTCATAGATGTTTCATATGGCAAAGTTTATAAAATGACTGTATGGATTTTGTGCAGATCGGGAGAAATAGAGGGCTACGGTGGAGGCCTTGACCCAGCAGTGGGAAAATATATTCAAGCTTGTTCTCCATTATACTTGTCTTTATTTGAAACTAGAAGATGCCCGGGAAAAATGGAATTGCTCACGTGGGAATTTCATAAAATCGTCCTTAGTCATTGCCTGTACGTTATAAAAGGAACAGTAGGCCCAATTTCAGCTTTCTGGATCTTGGATCCAGTTTATCTCCAATTTAAACGCCCGGGACTTAGTTCCCCTGGGTATTTCGTAAAATCCTTCCTTCTTCCTTGCCCACGTTATAAAAATAACCTTTGTGCCAAATTTCAGCTTTCAAGGTCCAAGGGCTTAGCACTCTTCATCAGCCCATATACGTCCCCACTGCTGGGGCACGGGCCTCCCTCAATAACATGAGGGGTAAATGCCATACTCACCACGCTTGGCAGACGGGTTGGCGAGGGCTTTGATATAATTGCAGAGTTTTCCTTCTCTGCGTGCAGATGAACTTGTTTGCATATTTACCTTAGTCGCCTTGTACGACACCTCGGTAAGAAAGAGGGTGGTCCTATTCTACCCTGCCGGGGACTCAAACGGCTGGCAAGGGCTTAGGCTGGACATTAATGGATCAATGAGTCAGGACCAGGGTAGAGAGATGAATGAAAAGTTCTAATTTTTTTAAACTTTTATAATTATTTATCATACAATTTTAATTATAGTATTATTTATTCACAGCGTATGTCTAAGCCTGTCATGTCGGATATAAACAAATGGTATGCTCATTGGTTGCTTCTCGTTTGGGTTTTGGCACCGATGATTTCAGTAGGATGTATAGTTTTCATATTATGTACACCTCACAGTCTTAGAAACACCGACTCACCTGTGTTTTGGATTATGATCACTTGTGACATTTTGCACGTATTACATTTAATCTCAGATTTTTTCACGGTAAGTTGAAATGAACCTTCTACACTGGACTGTGAGTGAAAGAAAAACTAATAATGTGCCAGCTGCTGCGTTCCCAGCCGGGCTATGATGATCGCAACGACATATTATCTCACGCGTTATCTCATGCTCACGTGACTGTTTCGACCAATGAGATTACGAGAAAGCGTCACGTGAGCACGAGATAACGCGTGAGATAATATGTCGTTGCGATCATCATAGCCCGGCTGGTATACTGTATAAGCCAGTAAGAGGGACGCCAGGGTTTTGCTTTAGTGTGGGCGAAAGGCCTACAACGTATCACCACTATACTTATGTTTCATCCAATGACCTTCAGAATAGATGTCAAATCTGGCGTTGTGGTTCCAGAACCACATAACGTTCTATTTACCTCGAAAATGATTATAGGCATGAGTGAATGAATGAATGTATAAAGTTTAAGTTAAGTTAAAGTGTTGTATAAAGTTAAGTTAAGGTAAAGTGTTGTATGAAGTTTGACGACCGGTTTGGTCGAGTGGTAGTGGCGCTACTGCCTCTTGATCAACGACGGGTCCTAGGTTCGATTCCCAGTCGGGGCAAACGTTTGTGTAAAAAACAGATGTTTGTTTTTTGGTCATGGGTGTTTGTGTCTTGTCTTTATGTATGATCCGAGGGACCCTCGACAAACCTTAGTGTGGGCCTTTGAGTGTGTAGTGTTTATTTACTAAATGAAACAAAATTTTCATTTTATTTAAAACGATAAATTTTATGATAAAATTGTGAAAAAAGGGCATATTTCAGAAAACTTATTTGTTTTTAAATACATGAACTTCAATTCTTATGCCATTGGGGTTAGCTTTTGACCAAAACGGTCGGCCCAAAGCTATCTTTCCTTTAACCAGTCGCGTGCTTGTTTGCACACCATGTGTGCAAAAAGCACGCAAAGGTTTAAGAGAGTAAAAACGTATATAACCGACTTCCAAAAAAGAAGAGGTCCTCAATTCATTTGCGTTTTTTTTAAAATATTTTTTCCGAGATTTCTCCGCCAATTACCAATTAATTTTGATGACTTGTTTTTAATACTTACAAATTCAGCATCATCACCATCATGTCAGCCGCAAGACGTCCACTGCTGGACATAGGCCTCCTCCAGGGATCTCCACCTCGATCTGTCCTGCGCCACCCGCATCCAGCAGCTTCCCGCAATCTTTACCAGATCGTCGGCCCACCTTGTGGGAGGCCTTCTAACGCTGCGCCTTCCGGTATATGGTCGCCACTCGAGGACTTTTCTGCCCCAGCGGCCATCATTCCTACGAGCAATTTGTCCTGCCCACTGCCACTTAAGGTCATCAATTCTTTGGGCTATGTCGTTGACCGACTTACAAATCTATAGAAATTTATTTAGCACTTTTTGAAAAAGTCACCAAAAACAAATAAGTACACATTATACATACGCCAGTCATATCGAATAATAAATTTGCAAGGTAACCAGTATCGTAAATCCAAGTTTGTAGCTTCGAAAAACTTGTGCTAATTTCGGGTGTTTTCGGGTGAAGTACTAGGAAAACCGCGAAATTTTAGCACTTTTTTCAGTTAAAAACATTGCGTGAAACAAAACATATTCTTCGGTTGGCAGCCGTCTGGTCTTACCAGTTTTAATTTTTTTTATTTCACGTTTTTGGGAATATTTAATACTTTTTTGGTCTTCTTTATAAACGTATATATTTTAATTTCAAACGGATAATTTAGGAGTTATATTAAGAATACTAAAAAAAATCGAAAATTTCGCGGTTTTTCGGGTGCTGCAAAGTTAACAGAACTAGCCGTTAGTTTGTTTTTTAGGCATTTCTAATGGTAAATATGACTGGCGTAACATATAAAGATAACGTTTTGGTTTGTGGTTCCTTTCATAAAATTGAATTCGAGTGAGTTGATTCTTACGTTTTTAATTAAATATTTTATAACTCTTCAGTTGGAGCTTGTAGTACGTGATGAAAAATGTGTGTATAAATACGTAATATTAAAAAAATTGAGTCGATGGTGGATGTACTCTGACCTATTGTCGCTGCTTATCCCTTTCGTTACACTGTACGATAAATCATGGAGCTGGCAGTTAGCACGGCTGCTTAGATTTCACAATCCAGTTTTTTATTACAAGCAATTCTGTAAAAGTTTCAAGGTATGACATATTTTTTATTATAACTTTTTAACATATTTTTAAATAACGTATAAAATCCTTCTTAGAATGTACTAGATGCCAACTCTTCCCAGGCATACTGTAAAAGTCAGTGAGTGGAACGCGAAGGTTTTGCTGTATTACGGGCTAAAACTTGACAACCTGTCACTATTATATTATTTATTTATTAAATTAATCAATTGCATATACAATAATATTAAAAACACACTCCCACAAAACCTTTTAAATGGTTTGTCTGTGAGATCAGCAGTCTCACAACCATTCATGACAATATAATAAAATATAATAAATATAGTAATATGTAGTTCAGTTTCATCTAATAACCCTAGGAATTTATGTCGAATGTGGCTTCAAGTAACAGTTGCCAGTAACAGCCAAAGGGTGGTTGGAAAGTTGTGATCGCTTTCGCGTTTGAAATACTTCCTGCCCATCCAGACAAAAATCATGTTAGTGTAGACGCTCATTCTTCCAATGAAAGATTATGGCGACGTATGTTATTTAGATCTAAATGCCGACCTTCTAAATTAACTCGACCGTTTGTTAAATAACTGCCACGTTTCATATTGTGTCTGTGGAAGTATGACCACGCCTCTGCCTACTGCAAGAAATTGAGATGGCTTCCAATCCGCCAGCGCCGAAGTCTACGAGCGCTGTGCACCCTGTACTCGGTATTGAAAGGGCCCAATGCCCCGGACTACCTCAAGGAGCGTTTCCAGTTTGTATGTGATGGGCAAACCAACAGCTGCGTTCTGGTGGCAGCCTGTTACTACGATACCCTCTTCACCACACGGGATTTTACCATCAATCTTTCACTGTGCCGACCGTGTTATTATGGAATTCTCTCCCGGAGGAAATTAGAAAGGCTTTTAGTCGCAACTCCTTTAAATTTAGAGTCCGCTGTCACTTTTTACAGACTTCACAAAAGGAGGAGGTTCTAAGTTCGACTGTATGTATTTTTTTTAATGTACTTATGTTCACCGATTTCTCCGCAAATTATGGACCGATTTTTATTTTTTTTTATTTTATTCGAAAGTGTATACTCCAGAGGTGGTCCTATATTAATGTTATCGAAAATGATTCAGCGCTTTTAAAAAAAACAACGAAAACAAAAAATATTACAAACCAGAACATCGTCTAAATAAGTGAGTGCGTTTGTGGTTATCTGCTAATAGGCATTGTAGTCTGCAAAAAATACTAGTTATCTACTTTTGTGCGAACTTTGTTGGGATTGAAGTTGGTGACTCATACGTTTTTAACGTGGAAAATTATTGAACTCGTTGTACGACTTGAACTAACTTCTTCATTCTTACTCGTATGTATTGTATATGTGTCCACGGTTGGGCAGACAAATGAAAGAATTTGTTTAACAATTGAAGGTGTTTTAATCCACATTTAGGAAAATTACAAAAATAATTAGGTACGTTGTTGCAAGCGAACAAGTGCAAGTAGAATGAATGTCTGAGTGACCGTTTGAACGAATGGATGTATGAATGATGAATGATTGTTGTGCGATGCGGATATGCAGCGTAGACATCTTCCCGGCCCTTGAAAGCTCTACAGCTTTCAAGAAGAATCCTTCGACGTTGGCAGAAGACAGAGTCGATTGATGGCTCTCCTTATAGTCCCGTGCGATGTGGTGACGTCAGCGACGCGAGGCACGCTGTCGGAGCCGAGAAATATTTTGGAGATGCGCCCAAGGCGCCAGCACAAAGGAGGGGTGGTGTCATCTTTGACGAGTACAAGGTCGTCTAGTTTTAGATTTCTCTTATTAACGCGCCACTTCGTGCGCTGTTGTAATTCAGCGATATATTCGCTAGTCCACCTGCTCCAGAAGTGCTGTCTAGCCTGTTCTAGTCGTTGGTAGCGGTCGAGGCGGTTAGTGCTGTGGTCCATCAAGCTCGGCGACGGCAGCGAAGTTAGCGATCTACCAATTAAAAAGTGAGCCGGGGTGAGAGGTTGGAAATCATTGGGTGACGGGCTCAGAGGATGAAGGGGTCGGCTATTTAGGATTGCTTCAATTTGAGCAAACAGTGAAGATAATTCCTCGAAAGTAAGGTGGGCGTTCCCTAGAACTCTATGAATGTGGTGCTTAGCCGACTTTACTCCGGCCTCAGCGAGACCATTGAAGTGAGGAGCGTATGCCGGGGAAAATCTGAACTTTATTCCTCGTTGAGCCGCAAAATCAACAATAGCGTTTTTATTTAAATTGAGAAAATTATTAATTTCTTTAGCTGCTGCAACAAAGTTTCTGCCGTTGTCACAGCAAATTACTTTAGGTAAGCCTCTACGAGATATAAATCTCTTTAGAGTTAAAATAAATGCATCCTTGCTAAGTTCACTGACTGCTTCTAGGTGGATGCACTTGTAGCGAAAACAAATGAAAATACATAAATAACATTTGGTAATCTTACATCCCCTTCCCTTTCGATCTGTAATAAGAAAAGGTCCAGCAAAGTCGGTGCCTACAGTAGAAAATGGAAAATCTGGTTCGACACGATCGTTGGGAAGGTTTCCCATTATGTTAGTCATAGTTTGGGCCTTGAATCGACGGCATACATGACAATTGCGAGCGACGTTTCGCGCTAAATTGCGGCCACCAATAGGCCAGTAGAGTTCTCTAACAGAGGCTAGAAGCTGCTGCGGACCAACGTGTAACAAACGTGTATGCTCGTGCTGGAAAATCAGTTTAGTTAGAGAATGAGTAGCTTTCAACACAGCTGGATGTCGTTTCTCATAGGGGTAGGCAGAGCTATCGATACGACCTCCGACACGAAGAACTTTACTTTTATCTAAAAACGGAGTTAAAGATGAAAGTTTTGCTTTTTTTGGAAGAGATTTGTTAGTTCCAAGACGGCTTATTTCTTCGGGGAAAGATTCATTCTGAGCAGCTGTAATTAAGAACTGCATGGACTTAGAGAGTTCATCAACTTGAAGCTCTTTTGTGAATTTATTATTGGGATTTCGACAGTTGTGAATAAACCTGAAGACTTGAGCATAAACTCGTTGTAAGGTAGTTAGTTTGGAAAAACGATTGAAGTCGACGATTGATACTGGAGGAGAAACCTCCGCCTTCAAAGTGGAAACAGTTTTGAGCTCAGGTAACTCAATATTAGAAAAAGTAGCAACCGGCCATGAAGACTCCGGCTGCAACAGAAATGAGGGCCTGTGCCACCATAATGAACAATTCTCCACGTCCTTTGGCTCTACGCCTCGAGAGGCGAGATCGGCGGGATTTTTGTCAGTAGGCACGTGCCGCCACATTGAAGAGTCGGCAAGCTCCTCTATAGCTGATATCCTGTTGGCGACAAAAGTCTTAGTTTTACTAGGTGATCTCAACCAACCCAGAACAACGCTAGAGTCGGTCCAGTAGACTCGTCGAGTGATATTACACCTAAGTGTTTGAGCGATAGTACCACTTAGCTGCGCGCCTAGTAGAGCAGCGCCAAGCTCGAGCCTAGGTATTGTAGTGGCTTTCATAGGAGCAACGCGTGCTTTGGCTGCCAGCAAGTGAACTTGCGTGTCGCCCTCAGCATTAGAGGACTTTAAATAGACGCAAGAAGCGTAAGCCTTCTGAGAGGCGTCACAAAAACAGTGCATCTCAATGTTTGTTGAGTTTTCAACTAAAACATATCGTGGAAGGCGTAACGCTGAGATATAGTGCAGTTGCTGAGAAAATCTTTGCCAAGAGGCTTGAATATTAGCGGGAACAGGTTCGTCCCAATCTATTTTGCAAGACCATAGATTTTGCAACGTAATTTTAGGTTTAATTGTGCAAAGAGGCAAAGAGGCACAAGAGGTTGGAGAGGCTACAGAACTTGTGCATCCGCTTTATATTTGGACTACGCAAATATGACCATATTTCTGAATATAGATCTCAACTAAAATGGCTCCCAATTAGGCGACGGCGAGATGTTCATGTGCTCTCCACACTTTACTCTATTTTAAATAACCCTACGTCTCCACAATACCTCCGTGAGCGTTTTGAGTATCAGATACCTCGTGGCAAGCCCTGCCGGTCCTGCAGATCCCTCCTTCTTCGCTTCCCATCTCACTCCTCCTCCCGTTATGGGGGTTCCTTCACGGTACACTCTGTTCGTTTGTGGAATTCTCTGCCGCTTTCGATCCAGGCGAGTCGATCATTGGACGTGTTCAAAAAACAACTGAAAGAGCATTATCTGTCAACATAAACTTATTTATCCTACAGGTATAGTGTGTGCATGTATGTTTATATATTTAAATATTATATTGATATATTATGTATGTATTGGAAATATTTATTATATATACTTTATATACATATATATAATATATGAGTTTATGAGTATATAAGTATGGTAAGTAAGATATTTATTTAATTAATTAGCTTATGTTATTTGACTATGTATTCTAATAAGGTATTATATTATCGTGTCACTATTATTGTTCCCCGTGTTGTACACTTTTGCCCGCTCCAATCCTATTTCTCTCTCACTTAAGAGGTTAGCTGGAAGAGAACTCACTTTGAGTTAAGCTCGCCATTGTGTATCCTGTTCTCTGTAAAAAAAATTTGTAAAATGTTTGTGTACAATAAAGTATAAATAAATAAATAAATAAAGAGATAGAAGTCCGAGTGGGTCAAAAATTTTAAATGTGGAGGAGAGAATAGATCTCTTGGTAATAGTGTGGGTAGACGAGTCTTTGATTGAAAAATGAAGTTGATCAGGAGTAGACGACCAAGCAATTCCTAGGGTATTAGAAGAGTTGCTAATAATTAGATTACCACCCTCTACATCTATATCACTATTTAGGAAGAGGTCAGGTAAGTTAGAGCGGTACTTCCGTAGGTTGAAACCACCTTTTAGTAACTGGCTGGAGACTGAATGTTGAATGTGACGTAGTTCTGAGATAGAGTCACAGCCTGTGAGCAAGTCATCGCAATATATATCATTTTGAATAATATTTTTTATAATAGGATCGTCACATTCTTCACCCAGCTGCCAAATGCATCTTGTGCTAAGAAAGCTCGCACTGGCAAAGCCGTAGGTGACGGTGTTAAGTTGCAAGGTACTTAGAGGCTCATTTTCGTTCTCTCGCCATAAAATTAATTGGTATCTTCGATCTGACTCTCGCATGGTGATTTGACGAAACATTTTCTCAATGTCGCCTGAAATTATGTATCGGTAATGGCGAAATCGAAGAAGAATTAAGAATCTTGAATTAAAGAATCTTGAATTAAAGAATTAAGAATTAAATAAAGAATCTTGGACCGTAGGCCCCACCATCTGGAGATCATTTATAGAAAAGCCTGAACTAGTGCGAGCCGAGGCGTCGAACACGACGCGCAATTTAGTCGACTCGCTGCTTTCCTTGATAACTGGGTGGTGGGGAAGGTAGTAGGCATTTTGTAAACCTGGAAAATCGACTTTAGACAGGTGGCTGAGCTTAGCATATTCATGTAAAAAATCGGAATATGCTGTTTTGAGCTCAGGCTGCTTTCTAAACCGCGCCTCCAAGCCTAAAAACCTCTTCTTAGCTAGTTGATACGAATCACCTAAGCAATCCGGCTCATCGCGTAGAGGCAAACCTACACAGAATCGCCCTGTGCTATCCCGCGTAGTAGTAGTGAGAAAGTGCTTTTCACAAAGCTTTTCCTCCTTTGTATAGGGCTTGGAATGTGGAATATTTTCTAATTCCCAGAATTTAGACATATTCTTCTCCAAAGTAGGGAAATCGTTTTCCTCTTTATATAGAGAAAAATTGCACCTCACCTGCTTTGGGCTAGGAGTTTGGGTAGAACTGGGTAGGGGACCAGAAATGAGCCATCCTAGCTTAGAGCTGCGAAGAACGGGTTTATTTTTCCCTAGGGACCGTTGTTCACTACCTATCAAGTCCCAGAACAAATCGGCACCAATCAGCATTTCTATAGGCGATGGTTCATTGAAATTAGGGTCTGCCAGATCAACATTAGGAAGTTTTAGGGTTTTTGGGTTAAATGGAAATTTGGGTAAATCATCTGATATTTTAGGTAAAACTAGGCAAAACATAGAGACCTCGAAAGGACTAAGATTAGACTGTAGGCGAAGAGCACATCTCTCCGTAGTTAGGTTGACTGGGGTTTGACCGATACCAACAATGTTGACATTAGAGGGCGTAGGAGTGAGATTTAGTCGTGATTTGACTGACTCACAAATAAATGATGACTGACTGCCGCTGTCAAGCAATGCTCGCACGGTTATAGAACAATTGGTGTTAGGATTGAAAATGTTGACTTTAGCGGTGCACAGCAAAATCTCGGGGGTAGACAGAGCGGACATGACAACTGAACTGTCGGTTGACTCAGAGCCTTCAGTTTTATTTGAAACATGAAGAAGTGAATTGTGTCGTTTTTTACAAGAACGACATTTACCTGGGAGTTTACAGTTATCAGTTGTATGTCCCGGTCTAAGACAGTTTTCGCACAATTTAAATGAGGCAACAATAGAGTTTCTCTCTTCAGAGGACTTTGCTTTAAATAAGGGGCATTCATAGAGGCGATGATTAGTCTTACAGACCACACACTCAAAGGACTTGTTAGAGTTTGGAGTATCTTTGTTAGCAGCAGCGACGAAAGATTTAGACTGCTGTTTATTTTGATTAGGCTGGCTATTAGACGCCTGAGATTTATTTTTCTCTTGCTTGTTCCGGTTTACAGTCTCTAGAACATCGGCGCGATTTTTCAAAAAGGTAAAAAATTCATCAAGAG
Organism: Aproaerema taeniolella; assembly: GCA_949987775.1. Taxonomy (NCBI): domain Eukaryota; kingdom Metazoa; phylum Arthropoda; class Insecta; order Lepidoptera; family Gelechiidae; genus Aproaerema; species Aproaerema taeniolella. The sequence continues at coordinate 14,545,724 of OX465254.1, read as the reverse complement.
TAGGTATTTCGGAAATAGAACCCCTATGCTCCTCCCACTTATAGCGTATGGCGTTATCCAACTTTGCTGTGACCATATAGATAATTAGGACATCCCACTTATCTGTAGGTAGCCCTAGAGTACTTAGAGCTCTCAAGCTTTTAGTCACGTGGTCGATTATAAATCGTAAAGACTTGTCGGTTTCGCGAGTATACTCGAAGTTAAATAAAGAATTTAAATGGTTATTAATTAGTAATCTTTTATTATCAAATCGTTCGCACAAGAGTTCCCACGCTTTAGTATAATTTATGTCTGATACTTCGAGATTTGCAATAACGCGGGCAGCTTCACCCTCCAAGAAGGAGTTTAAGTAGCGAAACTTGTGAATATTTTTGATTTTATCGTTCTCATGGACTAAAGAAAGAAAGGTCTCTTTGAACTCCATCCACTTGTGATAGGCGCCATCAAAATTAGTAATTTTTAGAACTGGAAGTTTAAAACCAAGCAAATGACAATCATTATCATGATGACAATGAGTGGCATGAGTGGAAGTGTTAGAGCCTTCACCACCTTTTCCATGAGGAGACGATTGCTCTTTAAGTATTTCTTGAGTCTTGCATATATAGGTGTCGAACTCTTGCTCGAAAATATCGCGTGTAATCAATTCGTTATCTGTATTAGTAGATAACGACTCGATTTGATTTTGCACTTCATCGAATTCAATAAATAAAGTTTCCATTCTAGTCAACTTCATTGCAAGCTTACTTAGTTCTAACTCAGAAATTGATTCTAAAGTCAATAAATTGTCGACATGAGTTTTAAATTTAGTTAAGCGTCCCTTCATAACTCCACGCTTAATATTTAAAGCAAGAAGCTCTTCGGACCCCTTAGACATTGCGATGAAGTTGTTTAGTAACTCGGAATGTAAAAAATAAGAATGAAATTGGCATACGATACGCTCCTCACTCCGTAGTTCGCTGCGCTGCGCACTCGCATGTACCGCTAGCCGCTCGGTCGATCAGCTGACGGCCGGCCGGTGCAAGTATATGCGGAGACAAAAGGTGACGTCACACGATCAGCGGCCGGTGGACTACTGATACGACGATGCACTGGAACTGGATATAATATTGCGCGCTAAATATTTTAAAATAATGAATTAGCGGAGCAGGGGCGATACCTATTGAGATTGGGTGCGTCTAAACTTATTCACAATGCAATTAAGTAGGTATTTTGCAAGATAAAATGTAGATAGATTTAAAAATGATTGCAAATTAGCTAAATAGCCACTAAAACATAAAATAAATATAAGTTGTAGGTATAGCAGCATGAATAAGCCAGTACGCGTGCATAAGATGCTTAGAAATTGTGATTATGATGAGATTAGCAATGAAGAATAGATAGGTAGCAGCATAATATTGGAATGACTTGCAATTTCAGTAGATTTATTTAAACTAAAGTATCACTTTACTTATTGGAAATTGAGATTTAGAACTGTGGATGTGAAAGTAAACTAATTGGGTGTCTGGAAATATAGGGCTAGCACTTTAAGTAGGTATTTACACCTTAGGTAGGCCGCACTTATTTTCGAGGCACTAAATTCACAATTCTCACAAATTGAAGGGGAAAGTACTAGGAATAGGTAAAGGAACGGGCTCACAATTAGATTGGCAGGCAGCAAGGCAAAGAAAATCTTGGCTGTAGGCGCTGGCAGCTGATAGGCGTGAAGTCCCTTGTATCCTTCAGGAACGCTGTCCGACGTACTGCGGGGGCGATATCCCGGCACGACACTCGATGTAGTCGCAACTCTTGGCTTTCGGGGCTGATGGGGCACCAAAAAGTAGGTGTTGCACGATGTCCTCGTGGCGGTGACCTCTGCTTGACCTCCGCGCGAACAAAGGAACTGCAAATCTTCGTTATTTCTTAGTGATTGCAGGTCCTGTCACGGTCGCCACTTTTGTCCACGGTTGGGCAGACAAATGAAAGAATTTGTTTAACAATTGAAGGTGTTTTAATCCACATTTAGGAAAATTACAAAAATAATTAGGTACGTTGTTGCAAGCGAACAAGTGCAAGTAGAATGAATGTCTGAGTGACCGTTTGAACGAATGGATGTATGAATGATGAATGATTGTTGTGCGATGCGGATATGCAGCGTAGACAATATGCATATTGTATTTTATACAGGGCTTTAGGTTCTCTCTTTCAAAAATATAAACTTCATCAGCATATATCACATTTTGTATGGGAGATCATTTTTTTTTTCGTATTTTGACCTATATTCCTTGAGGAAGTTTTTCAGTTTCATGGACTGATTGAAAGAGATATACTTAAAGCCCTGTATACAGGGTAACGTTTTTATCACCAGCTAAATGAATTTTGTAAAACTCAGAAACACAGGTGTCACAAATTGTGTTGAAAAGTACTATTACCAAGTTTCAAGTCAATTGGACGATGTTATATTTTTTCCATACCTACAATTTTTTTTACATATTTATTTTTGATGCTTCAGACGATCTAGCTTGAAATTTTCCTTTGAACCGATATAAAACAAAAAAATACGGGTTTGTTACATTTTCTTAAAGTTTACGTACAAAAAATTTGGATGGTGATAAAAAAATCTTCCTGTATATAATATACAGGGTGTCCCAAAAAATAATGTCAAGCGAAAGTCCTGAGGTAGAAAGTTGATCGTCGTCGCAAGTTGGTCGAAAATACTAATAAATAATAGATAGTCAATCAAATGAAGGGTCTGATTCACTAAAGCGGTACCCCGACGCGACATTATAGCGCCATTTTAAGAGCAAACCCTATCGTGCCATCCATCGATTTCGATAATTAAAATATATATAGGTATTTCTGAAATGAATTTGATGGCTCAACGAAAGGTATTATTTTTTACTTTTTAAATGTCCGCTTTACTTTTTTGCAGGGGGGGTTTTTAAATTTTTAATTTAATTTTTATTTCAAAATTTTTAAGAGCTTTAGATGATGCATTATATCAAAATTTTAACGGATTTTAACAACATCAGCTCACCGTGTTGCCACCATTGCATTGTATGCAGAATCAAATACTGATCAAAACGAGTCCAAACACGACATATCTGCTATTATTTTTTTAAGAGTCTACTAGTGTGCTGGATATCCTGGCCGCAGCATCAGCTCACCGTGTTGCCACCATTGCATTGTTTGCAGAATCAAATACTGATCAAAACGAGTCCAAACACGACATATCTGCTATTATTTTTTCAAGGATGTGCTAGTGTTCTGGATATCCTGGCCGCAGCATCAGCTCACCGTGTTGCCACCATTGCATTGTATGCAGAATCAAATACTGAACAAAACGAGTCCAAACACGACATATCTGCTATTATTTTTTTAAGAGTGTGCTAGAGTTCTGGATATCCTGGCTGCAGCATCAGACCAAGAGTTCCATAATCCTGCATAGTTATTAAGCATACATGAGTGTTTCAAGTTTTAGGTCACATGTAGGTTTGAAAGTAAAGTAAATACACATTAAGAGTCTAAGAACCCTACCGCAGCTAACAAAAGAGCTGATGACCTTGAAACGGCTGAACCGATTTTGATAAAACGTATCTAAGAACCATCGCCAAAAAACCTGCTTGTAAATAAAAAAAAACGCATCCAAATCGGTTCACCCGTTTGAGAGCTACGGTGCCACAGACAGACACACAGACACACACACACATAGCGGTCAAACTTATAACACCCCTCTTTTTGCGTCGGGGGTTAAAAATAACAAGAATTATTTTTTTTTTTCAGGATCAAAACAGGACTATGTTATTGAAAATTGTTCTAATTGTACTAGTAATACACACTATGACTTGTGGATGGATAATCGTTGCTTGTAGACGAGGTAAGTTTAAAAAATATTGAATAATAACCCTTACTTTCTTTTCCTGTCATTACTAATAAGAAACCCCCTTGTGAGATAAGTTTGCATTTGTAAGCTTTAATCAAATTTTTACTATGTAATGAAGATCGTTAGTCTCCAAATTGCGCTCCTAAACTAATATACAGGGTGTTTGGTAGATGGTCTGACAAACGGAAATGGGAAGTTGTTGGGTTCATTGGGAACAAATCTTACACCTACATTTTTTCCATAAGTCTTACCATTTTTTTCAGAATTTTTAAATTAATTTTTTTTTAAATTTTCTCAAAATTTTTACAGTTTTGGCTTAGTAAATTTTAGTTTTGTTTTTGTACCGGTATTTTAATTTAAATAAATATTAAACATGTTAAGAATAATGTGTCCTTTTGAAATAATTACTTTTTTTGGCCGCTACTTTTAAATTTTGGTACGTTTTGAATGATGTCCTTTACATGTATTATAGCTATTGTTTGGTTTAAAAAGAAGCAGTGTTCACTAAACTGTATTCTTACACATAGTGCAGTAAAGAGCACCACCAGAGTGGGTACTTAGAGAGGATTAAAAAAAAAATTGCGGTTCTATTTGGCTCACAGAATTAAATTTTAACTTAAACCGTGTGGTAGTCGTTTGAAAATAACACCACCCCATCTCTTTCCATGGGTATCGTAAGAGGCAACTAAGGAAACACAAATAAGACCTAGGAAACACAAATAAGCCTCCTAGTAATCTATCCCAGTCAACGACACTTAATTTTTTTCTGAATCTGAGGTGTCGTCCTATGGTTTCATGCGGTGTGGTAGGCTCTGTAAATGGACGTCTGGTTCGCGACCACCCTCCTGCCGAAGTCTGACGCCAAACAGCGTGCTGTGTTCCGTCGGTGCGTGGGAGTACCACATAAATTTTAATATAATTCTTTGACCCAAATAAAACCGCAACTGATCCAATTTTATTTATTTTTTATTTTTTATCCCCTCTACGTACCCACTCTGGTAGTTCTCTATGCTACACGATCAACTAGTGATCAACTGTTATTTTTTAAACCAAAAAATAGCTACAAGTTTTGTAAATTTATGCACCAACATCATCGGAATGCCCCTTCTAAAGTTAATCCAAAATTTTGTTAGACAAACTGAAGCTATAAGGGACATGTGACATATAGTTAAAAATAGTATTTTTTTACAGAGCAATTTTTTAAACCATTCGAAGTTCCCAACCGGTTTCCCAAGTTCCCAACCAACAAAATTAAGATGACCGATTTTTCAAAAATACTTTTTTATTTTAAAAAAGTCAAACTTGGTAGATTGACGTAATTTGAGCCTTATTTCTTTATTTTAAAATGGGGAATATATGGTTGACTAGAAAAAAACTAAAAAACCGGTACAAAAATCAGACAAACTAAAATTTACTAAGCCAAAACTAAAATTTTGGGAAAATTACAAAAAAAATTAAAAAATTCACAAAAAAAATGGTAAGACATAGGGAAAAAAAGTAAGTAGGTACGATTTGTTCCAAATGAACCGAACAACCTCCCATTTCCGTTAGTCGGACCATCTACCAAACACCCTGTATTTCATTGAACATTAAATGTTTAAAATAGTAATTAGGTAAAACAGTTTTTAATTGAACCTAACTACAAACATGGCATCTAGTAATAAAGTCACAAAAAAAAATAGATTTTACGTCTCAAGTGAGCTATTAATTACCGTGAAGTTTTTTTTGCGACGACCCTGTATCTAGTTGGTGTATTGTTGATCAAAAATTTAAGTATCCTATAAGTTTCTTTGCTGGAGTCTGACTGGTGAGTTATTCTTGCTCTATTTGCAGAAAAGGGTGAGAAGTTTCCTGTTGATATGAGTTTGTTGAAAGGTAAAGTTCACCATCACATAGATCCTACATCATGGGCTTACCCGGATTCTCGACGAAGTCACGGAGGTAAATGTATACTCAGCAATTAATGAGTTTTCTCATCCATCCTCATCCATCCATTCATCCTACTTTGTTAAGAAGCCACTACCTTGAGGTCCTTTGACGGGTCGTCCGGAACGTTGTATAAAGTGATCGACCACATACGCATACACACACACTCACATACACACACACTCACATACACAAACGGAAACGCACACATGTATAATTTTAATTTTACTTATATAACTTAATGTTACTAATTTCAGTTTGACAGACTATGTGATTGGCTTAACAAGTTTTCAAATTAAATAAAGAACTACCCGACCCAACGGATAGTTACCCAAAACAACAAAAGACATACTCTGTGATTTTAATATTATTTTTATTAGTTTTCTGCAATATTTTATTGCCAGTGTCGGAAAGTTATGACCAAAAAAGTGCATCCTACCGTTTTGCAAATCAACTACAGTAACTAGATACCGATCAGCGCACGAGTTTATTCATGGCTCGTGTAGAGGGAACCACTGGCGATCGTTGAACTAATTCTTGGAGTGTGGGTATATATCAAAGAACGTTATTTTTATTTTACCTGTATCGATTAGTTTTGGTTGAGATAATATTTTATATCTATATCAATTAATTAGATGTGACAATTTTTGTGTTTGTCTCAAATTGTGAAACAGGCGTTAAATTTTGAATTTATTTTTATTAATTGTGTATCTTTTTTTTCCCGAGGAGGCCGAGTATTTTGGTAGCTGCAGCATTTATTGCATTAATTACTGTGCTTCTCATGTTTTTTCCCTTGGTACTTACCTCTTTTTGCTTCTACTGCGTTGTTCGGTCGGTATCTAGTTACTAGGGTCACTGTAGTTGATTTGCGACGCGGTGTAAGCGTAGGGACGGTACTAGTTCAGCTATCCGCATAAAGATGGCGTTGGTTTCAACTTATTAAGATTGAAGATGATTATTTTGCGATAATTAAAGATTTCCACCGCAAAAATACACGATGACGATGATGCCACCTCTTAACACCGCACTGCACAAAACTAATTATTCATTCCCGCAAGGATCACTCCGCTATGGGAATGAAACATTTTGCTCGACTCCCTGCAGTAGTTTTCCGATCCGTCAAAAACAGCACAATTATTAAATACTCATACTAATAGAAAATAACAATAGTACTTGTAGGATGCACTTTTTTGGTCATTACTTTCCGACACTGGCAATAAAATATTCCAGAAAACTAACAAAAATAATATTAAAATCACAGAGTATGTGTTTTGTTGTTTTGGCTAACTACCCGTTGGGTCGGGTAGTTATTACTAAGAGTGAAATCGGAACTAAATACATATTTCAGGCCTCCTAATAAAAAAAAAACAAAAGCACAAATATAAACGTTTATTTGAAAAACAAACTACTATTTAGTAACAATATTATATAGAGCAACCATTTTATACAATTTTAGTCATGTGTGAACAAACATGTTATCTTTCAATAATAATTTACGTCTCTCATGATCTAAACAATACTTATACAAAACATTAACATTTTTATAAAACATTTTTCGTATAACAATGTGGCTTTTTCAATCAAAGTTTAAGTATTCTGTAGCAAAACTTATTCTGGCTTGACAATGCTCTTCGGATAGTTTAATTTTATTTGCTGGTTTGTAATTATGAATCCCCGCATCATGCAAGTGTTTTCGCACTGTTTCAAGCGATATTTCACATTACTCTGCTGTTGACCTAGTAATTTTGAAAGTGTCCGTAATATCTAGGTTGAAAATTTCACGATGGCGTGGATTTTTATCAGTATATGTAATGGGCCTTCACCCTTGTCATTTCACATCACCCGTGTCTTAGTATTTCTTTATCCATCTACGAACAGTGTTTCTCTGTAGAAAAATGAATATTTTAGTTTAAGGTTTTTAACAAGTTATTTTTGTAAAATGATCAACTATAAACAAAATGATAGATGACTTACCTTAATGCCTTCATTCTGTTCCCAGAGCACTATTATCTTAGCCTTTAGGAAAATACTTCAACGCGCTTTTACGTTGACGTATTTGATGTCAATTTATAGTTATAATATTCACACTAAATCAATAGGTAAATCAATAAGGTGCACAAATAATGTAATGCCTTATTTATGAACCAAATAACTTGTTCAAATATAAACGTCTAGTAAATTTTCCAAAATTAATAATACCTACCCACATATAATTTAACAGACGAAACAAAATGCATAGCGCGGTCACTCGATGCATCGTTAATCATCGGCAAAAATTGGCACAGATCGTAGATACTCGTAGAAGCAAGTGTTTAAACATTTTTTCAGCTAGAGAAACAGACAACTGGTCGAGTGGCAAGTAGTGTCGGCACAAAGAAGTCAGGCGAGGGTTTAAATCCTGCCGAATGATATTAGTGGAGGGCCGTTAGAACAAAAATTGTCAAAACCTCGGAACCCAGTTCCACATGAATGAATTTTCGTGAAACTTTTTTTATTACACTGCTGGAGGTATACATAATAAAGTTTACTCCTCAGAATTTGCCGATCTCAATTATATCTGGTATTTAGAAATTCCTATAAAAAGAAGAGTCGGATTTTTTTACCTACTGACAAAGATATCCATGCAAAATCAAAACTATTGAAGCTGTAAGTTTGAAATTTTGCAAAGATAATTTTAGACATTGTGAAAGCTTGCCTAAAAAAGATTATACGGAGTTCCGATGGGAACGAGTTGTAGGGCGTAAGCTAGTTGCTGTGTACATTTGGTGTTTCAGTCGCAGCCCTCTATCTTTGAAACTATTATTGAGAGCATGTCACAATTTTCAGAAAATACGTATTATGATTAAATATAATTTATGGTTAAGTATAATTTAATACCAAATTAAAATATAATTTAAAAAATTAAAAACTTAATGGGGACCCCCCATACGACAAACGTTCTAAATATCGCATTTTTTAACAACTTTTGTTACTGCTCTATTTCAAAAATTATTTCATGCATATACCTCAAACTTAGCATACATATAAAACATCCTTTCATCATATCTTCTATTGCAGTCCACTGCTGAACATAGGCCTCCCCCAAGGTGCGTCACTTTGCACGATCCTCCGCTGTTTTCATCCAGCCACTACCCGCTATCTTCTTTAGGTCATCTGACCATCTGGCTGGGGGGCGTCCTACACTACTTTGCCAAGACGTGGTCTCCATTCGAGAACCTGTCTACTCCAACGGTCGTCGGTTCTGCGATAGACATGGCCAGCCCACTGCCACTTCAGCTTGCTACACTTTTGGATAATATCCATCACTCCGGTTTTCTGTCGGATGATCTCGTTTCGGATTCTATCCCTTATCGAGATCCCGAGCATGGAGCGTTCCATTGCTCGCTGAGCGTCGTGCGATCGGTGGGCCAACCTCACTGTCATGTTTCACGTTTCGGCTCCGTAGGTCATGACTGGTAGGACGCATTGATTAAAGACCTTGGTCTTTAGACACTGCGGGAGTGGCGACGAAAAGATATGATGCAGCTTCCCAAATGCTGCCCAGCCAAGCTGCACTCTTCTGGTGATTTCCCGCTTGAAGTTGTCTCTACCTAACTGCAACGCTTGCCCGAGGTATATGTATTCCTGAACAAGATCGAGCGTAAAACCGTCAACAGAGATCGGCCTGGGCACGACATGATCATTGAACATGACCTTGGTCTTGTCCAAGTTTATTCCAAGGCCGACACGTCTTGAGGCAGCGTTAAGGCTATGCAGCATTTCTTGCAGGACTTGTGGTGTTTCTGCCAATATTATTATGTCGTAAGCAAAGCGGAGGTGCAATAGAAATTTGCCGTTGACATTGATGCCCAGTTCATTCCAATCTAGCGTCTTAAAGACGTCCTCTAGAGCATTGTTAAACAGTTTCGGGGACACCTCTGAGCAATTGGATTGGTCTTGTACGGTGGTTTTGTACTTGGACTGTCATCGTTGCCATATTATATAAGCTTCTCAGCACCTCCACGTATCGCCAATCGACTTGGCAACGCTGCAAGGACTCTAGAACGGCCCAGGTCTCGACTGAGTCGAATTCTTTCTCGTAGTCCACAAAAGCTAGACATAGTGGCTGGTTATACTCTTCGCACTTCTGCATAACCTGCCTTACTGTGTGGATATGGTCAATGGTACTGTGACATCTATTCTGGGAGCGTATAAGTAAAAGACTTAGTTCTTCTTCTGGTACACGGTTATAATCAAAATATGCACTTCTGTTACAATTTTATTGCACTTTCCAACACGTCCACGATTAACAGAGTTTCAGCAACGCTTATTAAGTGCTATTTGCACGCCTACGAACGTATACAATAACTTCTTCCGCGAGCTCACTACAATGAATCCACACACATCAATGAATGGCGCAAGACCAGATCTTCAATTATTTCGAATCTTGACATCGAATATCATTTCAAACCTTTTAAATTGATATTCGAATTATCTTCTTTAAAATGACCGAATGAGAAAGAAGTTGCGTTATGCCCGATCCTCCATGAAGGTCTGCATACCACAGTACTAAAGCCTTTGCGAAACCCTGCTTGTTCCAGTGGCTGGAAGGCGTCAAATCTAGCGGCTAGACTCAGTAGCGTAATCGGTCTATAGTTTTTCAAGAGAGTTTTGTCCCCTTTCTTGAAAAACAACGCTACCACGCCCCTGCTCCATGCTTCCGGGGTAGTCCCATTGGTTATTACGGAGTTGAAAAGCCTTTTGAGCTCCTTGACTACCGGTCTTCCTCCTGCCTTCAGGAGCTCTGAGGTTACTCCGTCTTCGACGGGAGACTTCCCATTGCTAAGCTGTCGGAGAGCCGCCGCAATTTCGTCTTCGTCTATATCTGGGAGGTCGTCGGTGAAGTAGCGTGTAAGCATGGCACGTGGATCGTTGGCGTTAGGTGGAGGCTTTGGGTTTCGCGAAGCATATAGTTTGCCGTAGAAGTCCTCGATTTCAGCGAGGATCTCCGGTGCTGATGTGACGATGTTGCCGTCCGAGGTCTTTAGCTTTGTCAGATGACTCCTTCCCAGGTTCTTGGAAAAGACTTTTGACCTCCGGTTCTGCTCAAACGCCTCCTGTATGAGGCGAGTATTAGAGCTTCGGAGGTTACGTCTCACCAATTTCCGGATTTTTCTATGGGGTGCCTGGGGATCTGACAAAACATCCTCCGGCGTTTCTCGTCGTACTCTCATCAATTCCAAAGTCTCGCTTGAAAGTTTGAACTTGCGGCTTGCTCGCATTCCCTTAAAATGCCTGACTTCCACTTCACTTATTGTACGTGCCACGCTTTCGAGGTCCTTGTCAATATTGCCTGTGGTTTCGAGTAGGGCAAAACGATTTTTCAGCTCTAGCTGAAAGGCATCTAAGCCTTTCTCGACTTGAAGCAGTGTCAAACGAAGAACAGATCTCATCATTCGGCGTCTTTTCAGCTTAAAATCGATATTTAGGGTGCCACTAACCATGCGGTGATCACTTCCGGTATTGAACCTGTTGATCACGGAGACATCCCTAAATATGTGCTTTTTATCCGTCAGGATGAAATTAATCTCGTTCTTCGTCTTGCCATCGGGGCTTCGCCAGGTCCATTTCCTTTGGGGTTTTTTCTAGTAGAACGAGTTCATACAAAAGAGCCCCTCTGCCCAACATGCAACATGCAAATCGTCTCGCCCTTGTTTCCCTACTTTAGCATTAAAGTCCCCCATGACAACGGTGAATTGGGTCTTGGTGGTTGTGTGTATGGCCCTGGTAATGTCTTCATATAGGGCCTCGACCATATTATCCGAGCTGTTCGACGTCGGCGCATATACCTGTACGACCTTAAGAGAGTATCTTTCAGTCAGTTTCAGTACAAGGTACGCTACCCGGGTCGATATACAGGATATCTCCACCACGTTGTCATGGAGTGCTTTATTGACAAGAAAACCTATGCCACCTTGGGATGTCTGGTCTCCTTCCTTGAAGTAGAACAAATGGCCCGAGTCTAGCTTATCCCTAACTTCCTTTACATTAACTTCCTTTACTTAAACATCCTTTACATTAATAAAAAAATATACGGAAAACAGTCAAGAGTGAGACGGACTCAAGCTAAAGATATTTAAACAGAAACCCTCACTTGAACTGTTTTTGTGACATTTATCTGGTTATTTGTCATAGAATTACTGTCTAGACTGTAGTTAGTGAAACTTAAGGACTGAATCTATTCATGAAACTTTTGTAAAAATTCAGGATTTTCCATACTGAGACAATTAGGTAATTGCACAGGTTGTATGGAGATGAGATTTGGGGATTTTTTTTCAGTTTACTGGGTCACATCCTTAAATTTCGCTAGTCATCTAATATATCTACAACAAATTTAATTGGGATAAGTTAGCTTTATTAAATGAAGCGACATCAGGCTACATTATCATTATTGGATGGGTATTTCCGATAGCACGATAATTCCGCCAATTGTCAGCCGATTTTCAAGTCTTTTTTTGTTTGAAGTCTTACTCTGGAAGTGGTCCTATATATTATTGGAATCAATTTAGCGCAACAAAAAATACTCAAAAACCAAAACGTCATCTAAATATAATAAATTACGGTTTGGTTTGTGGTTATCTGCTAATAGGCGAATTATGCATTGTTGTTATTGAAGTCGGTGATTCATACGCTTTTTAACATAGACAATTATTAACTTACAGGTTGCGCTCGCTTCACCAAACGCTATCATATTGACAACGATACATATCAGGAATTTGTATCATTTATTGTACCCCTTGATTGGAGAATGGATTACGTGATTGCTTTGCTTTATATTATTTCTATAACGACTTACACTAATTTGGAAATAGTAAGTATGCGTTGATAACCCAATTATTATTTATTATTTACTTTATTTATTTAAATTATTAGACATAAAAATTACACTGCTTCTTAAAAATAAAGCCCCACAAAACTGCTTGAGCAGTTTGTCTGCGAGGGCAAGAGTCTCTAATTACATAGTAAGTAGGTATAAACTTAATTTAAAAGGTGTTGAAAATCTATTCAGTTTCAAGTGGATGGAGTAGCTTTTTTAAATCTTTTTTAAATCTGCCTATCTTGGTTTCTGATCTTATGAACTCAGGCAAACTGTTGAGAAAATAAGGTACTCTCTTTTTTAGAGTCCTATCTCCAAAGTAATTGATGACTCTAGGTACAACAAATTTGCCTGAGGTCACAGATCTTGTTACATGGTCGTCACTATCAACAAGTGTTAAAGATGAGATGGAGCTGTGGTTGTGTACAGCTAGAACATACGCTTAAGGCTAATAATAAACCACCGGGTTAGGTACCACCCTTATCTTGTCGAGATCCCTCTGATACGTACTAAGCGCTATTCTTCATCTTTTATAATACGCACTGCCAAGAAATGGAATTGTCTACCGGCGCATTTTCAAGCTCACATAACCCGAATATCTTTAAAGGGCAAGTGAATAGGCTTCTTTTGGGTGAACTCGCTACATCCTCAACCGCATATTTACGTTGAGCTAGATTGTGGTCTAGAGTGAACCGATTTGTACCGGAAGGTTGATATTTTCGAATTTTGTATGCATTTTTCGAAAACATCGTGATGAAACCCGCAGTCTCAGAAAATATTGTTGAACCGGTTGGGCCAATGTGGTGAATTATGGCCTAAATACCCTTCGTGTTCCGAAGGAAGGCCCGTGCCCCTTTGTGGGGACGTATTATGGGCTGATGAAAATAGCATTAGCAACTTTTCAAAAGGCGCGCGGTCCACCAACTCACATTGGGCCAGCGTGATGGTCTATGGCGTAAGAGATCTTTGACCTCAGAGTGAGTGGTTGTTGTGTCGATTAAATTTTTGTTTAAGAGTTGTTTAATGTTAGTGTGTTTAGTGTATTGTGCAGTAATTTAAATACACCCAATAAAGCAGAATAACAGTCTTTGGTCGTTAGGGCAAAACATAATGTTAAGACCCTTTGCACCACACACTTACAAAATTTAAAAAAAGGTTTTGTAGCGGTTGCTTGAGGAGGTGTGAACGCGGAGGACAGTGAAACTCCAGTTGGGTGTAAAGTGGTACTTTATTAGTACTAAAGCAATACACTAGTACAGAGGAGAGGGCGTAACGACTAGGTGTTCGCGCGTGGCACGAAGCACACTAGGCGTTATTGAGTCCCAAGGGTACACGATCCGATCGCGGGTATTCGGCCTAAAGTCAAAGTGCCCACTATGCAGGGTCGTGTACGACTGGTGTTCCCAATATTCCCGGTCCCGGTTCCCCAGGATTTCCAGTGAATATGAATTTACATCGAATGAACCTAAGCGAAATCGCTGACAACTTCAATACCGCGTTGTAGAAAACAGCCAGCGCCATCTAGCGGTTCAAAATAGAACTAATCGTATCTTGAAAGCATTGGCCCAAGCAAAACGGTGGATAACTTTAATACCGTGTTGTAGAAAACGATTTATCCATCTTATTCAAACTGTTCAATCTAAATATAGTGCTTATTTGTTGTACTAATTTGTTTTTCTTTCTTTTAGACCATGCCAGTTGATATTAAGCAATATTGTTACAAATTAATGGCAACATACGTCATTTATCTGATTGAATTATGGATTTCAAGTATGGTCCTGAGTGTCGTTTATACTAAGTTTCAAGAATTATATAAATTTGAATACCAACTCAGGGAACTAGTTTTGTATTTAAAACAAAATCTAGTATCAAAGTACCTTATACAGGCGATTAGTACATATTTCAATCTTTTATGGCAAAAACAAAAAGGTTTGTAAATTAATTGTAGTTAGATTAACTAATCATGTTTTTGTAGAGTAATAAATGTTAGAGGTAGATTGTTGCTATTTAAACTTTCTGACTAAATTTCTCTACCTGCTTACGTTTAGGCACCATAATTTAAAATAAATTGCACCCTAAGAAAACACTTTAAAAAACATTTTCACGTCATTGGGAAAATCTTGAGCGTCGGAAAATGGAAATTGAAATATCTGGGCTAAGCAAGTGGTCAAACGTTATCGACTCAAGTCATGTACAACTCTTTGATTGAATGGCTGAATATCATTCAGGCTGCTAATTGAACCGCGCCGTTTAGTTGTAGAGCTAAGCTGTTAATTAAAGGCTAATTGAGCTAGTTATCTGCAACATGTTCATTAGTTGCACACTAACTGATGCTTTTATGGTAAGCGAAAATATCGTGAGGTCATCTCTGCCCATTCAGGAGATTGAATGTGTAACCATGATCCAATCCGGTCAGATTCCCTTGTGAGCAGGGACTCGAAGATCAGATGGCAGTCGCTCCACTGTAATAACTTAAACTTGGATCACAGTCAAGCGTATCTTGAATGAAACGGGACCAAGCGCTAGGAATAAGAGAAGTTGGGAAAAAATATTAGTTGCTGTAGCAAGAAAATCGATTTTCAACATTAAAATTAGTACTTCTATGATAACTTTTGTTTAAGATAGTTAAAATAAACGCTTACATAGGCAAAAAAACAATTATTAACTTTATTTTTAATTAAATAAGTATCCGATATTTCGGGGCTGTTGCAAAAACCATCACCACTGATGCACCATAGGTCTAAAGTATTAAGTACTAGCTTTGCACGCGGGACTTCGCTCCCGTGGGAAATCGGTAAAATTATGTAGCCTATGTTACTCGACGATAATGTAGCATTCTAATGATGAAATAGTTTTTGAAACCGGTCCGGTAGTTTTTGAGTTTTTCATTACAAACAATACATACAATAATACAAATTTTTCCTCTTTTTAGTATTAGTATAGATCGAAAATCCTAGTATTTTAAACACTTAAAAATCTGTTTACAAATCAAAAACGTTACATAAAACTGTACTTTTTGCATTGTATTCTACTCGTCGAAGATGTTTTACTAAAGATCTGCATCGCGCGTCGCATCACTAAGATGACGGTAAGACTTCACTTTGATTGCGCGAGGCAAAGGCTTGCTCGCCTTATGGCGTTTTATTTGACGGCAGCACATTTCACCGCAAGTAAGTTGTGCTTGGGTACTGTCAATATTAGGTGAAGTCGTCTAACTTCTTTGATCAAATGCACCTTTGAAACACCTTCAGTAAAGGTTCAAAGTTACTACTCAGGTTGCTGTTATTAGGTTGCTGGTTGCCTCCACTGACGAACCACGCTCCGTTATGCCTGCGCGAGGATATAATGAGTGGTCTCTACATGCACCATCTACTGTCCCCCTCGCTGTTCAGGAACATGCCCATTTACTTTTTGGAGCAGATTTGTGTAAGACTGAAAAGGGTTGTCTATTTTCCTGGTAAGTTTTATCATCACCGTTATTTGCTTGCTCTGCTGAACCGTTAAAATAGAAATATAAAAAAAAATCACACCACAAATTACAGAGAAATAATTAATTTATATGTACGGATGGCCGTACAACAAGTTACCACACCCATGCACTCTGTGCTGTTGCGATAAGAGCGGTTTTGCAATGAAAATGAAGTAACGTAATGCGCTGGGCTCTGTACTGTACCTAACGTAGTTTACATTATTTGTGGAAGGCTGCTGGTGCCTAAGCTAGGTAATCAAACCTGTACTATAAGTCACCAGGCCTTCCCCTGGAAGCTAAACAATTAACAAAAAGTAACCATAAACATTGTAGGTTAGTAGGTAAATGAGTTCTCGCCTCCCCCTGCACCCGTTACGGCAGGCAAGGTTACCTGACGTGCTGTTGTCTGTAAAATAAAGGATTTACAATACAATGAACCAAAGTGACCTCATTTTCAAGGCTCACATTCACGCGCAAAGCAAACAGTATGAAAATTGAGAAATTAATAATTGGTTAAAAAATGAAATGCTATCGTGATGTAATTATGCCAGTTCTTGTATAGGAAAAACAAAACATTGACTAATATATATATATATGTAGCCCGGGGACATTTATGTTACGGAAAAGGTTACCGTTTGTCTTTGTGAAATTATTATAGATTTTGTCATTTTATACACTAAAAGTGAGGTCTTAATGACCGTAACCCGCGGTTACCATATGTAGTAATAAGTTAAAAAATCACCATTATGCTATACTTAATTTTTTTAGCATTAGAATCTTGTAAAATTTGAGTCTTTCATCTGTCACGTTAATGTGTGGCGAACGAAAAAAAAATGAATAATTGCATATTGTTTTTAAGTTCTTCGCAAGTTCTAAAGCTGTAAATCTTTATAGAAACTCTTCCAGGACTATTTTAGTAGATACTTAATAATAATTCCTAACAGGAGGCGGAAGATCGTTCCACATTTTAGATGCTGAGTATCCAAAGCTTCCTTTAAAGAACTCCCACTTAGGTGGCAGTAAAACCAACTTAGGAAATCGTTTTGACCACTTTTTGCCTGGGTCCACGCGAGTCCATTTAACTTTTCCTGCTAGTTGGTCAGGGATCTCAAGGTTCTTTAGTTTGAAAATTAAATTAAATCATTTTAACGTTCTTCTATTCTTTATATTAAGTGTGTTATGTTGTAAGTACACTGGGCGTCAAAAATAAGTAGTACAGTTTTAAAATTGCGATTTCTCCCAAACTATAAAACTTAGACCTTTGAAACAAAAAAGGTTAAAAAGAAAATTTAATCTTATTCAATAAAAACTTCATGCATTATAAGAACTTATAATGCTTGACTTTAAAAAAAACGAATAAATAAAAACACTTTTTTTAAACTGTTGAAAGGTGTTGTCTTACTTAGGATTTTTGTGTTTGACACATTCGCTGCTGATAAAGCAATTGTAATTGAAAAGCATAGGTATCTTCAGAGAGTAAATTTGACTAATCATGCCTCTTTCACCAGAAGAATGTGCAAGAATCTTAGCTTTTCTCGAAGTGGGCATCAGTATGCGTCGTACTGCAAGGAGGGTGGGTGTAACTTTAAGAACGGTTCAGCGAGTAAAGCAAAGGTACGAAGAGACTGGAAACCATCTAAGGAGACGAGGTAATGGCAGACCCAGGTGCACAAGTACCCGAGAAGATCGCTTTATTGTTTCCACTGTGTTAAGAAATCGACACCTTAATGCAGTTGAGGTTCAGCAACAGCTTCTTCGGACCCGAACAGACTACATCAGTGAGAGTACAGTGAGAAGAAGACTTGCTGAAGCTAACCTGAAGCCTCTAAGACCAGCAAATGGCCCCAAACTTGAGACAGAGCATCGCGTAGCAAGACTACGCTACGCCCGTCAACACGTACAATGGGGCGAAGAAGAATGGGCTAGAGTTTTATTCACAGATGAGTCTCGATTCTCTTTATACACTTCAGATGGACGGCGGAGAGTCTACAGACGACCCGGTGAGCGATACATTCAAGCTTGTATCTCGGAAAGAGTCCAATATGGCGGGGGCTCTGTACACGTATGGGCTGGTATCTCTTCAGAGAGTCGCACAGAGCTTGTGGTAATAGAAAATGGGACTTTGACTGGTGAAAGATATGCCTCGGAGATCCTCAACGAGTATGCAGGGCCATATTTAATAAATATGGGTGATGGAGCCATCCTAATGCATGATAACGCCCGGCCACACACTGCTCACCACGTACAAGAGTACATTCAGGAGGTTGGCATCAACTTGATGGCTTGGCCATCGAGAAGCCCAGATCTCAACCCGATTGAACACGCCTGGGATGAGCTTGGGAGGCTAGTCAGAAGGCGCAGTCCACCTCCTGCCACACTCAGGGCTCTAAAACATGCGCTGATAGAAGAATGGGAAAATATTCCCCAACACCGCCTCCGAAACTTAGTGTTCAGCATGCCAAACCGGATCCAAGCTGTAATTAGAGCCCGAGGCGGCAACACAAGTTATTAAATTGTGAAAAAGTTCCAAAACGTGAAAATTAAGTGGTTGACATATCGTTAAAAATTGATACTTTTTAGTATTTATCTTAATTTTAAGTTTGAAACTTTATTCATGCCAAATAAAATATAACTTTAATAAACTTCGTTAAGTTTACTATAAACTGCTTTTTATTTCATAAGTGTAACTACTATAGTTTAGGAGTAATTGCAATTTGAAAAGTGTACTACTTATTTTTGACGCCCAGTGTATTTAAAAAGAAGTGATTATGAAATCGTTTGGGGACGTGGTAACAGAATCTGATACAGGAGTTTTGCACTTTTAGCACTTGTTTTTCATCGTTTTTGTTTAAGCATGGATCATACCCTGTTTCACAATAATCCAAGTGAGACAAAACCAGATATTTCATCAAACTCCGTCGTACGACTCACTCAGAAAGGGTCGAATGGTAGGTATACAGGGTTTTTAAATATTTAAATTAAATCCTATTTCGTTTTGTTTTTAAGACCTATATCTAAAGTAGCTTCAGCTTGCTCTCCATTCAATATTTAGAGCAATTAATAAGTCATTGTTGTAGAGTTAAACAAAAAGACGTTATTGGTGGCACAGTTTAAGCATTTCAATAATTATATTTCAACTCTTGTATTTATAATAGTTAAAAAAAAAAATACTACCACTGCTTCTTTGTTTACATAATTTCTAATGCTTGTTTACATAATTACTACCACTGCTTCTTTGTTTACATATTTTCTAATGCTAAAAAAAATGAAGTATGGTTATTAACATTTTTGAGTTATCGTTTCAAATTTATACATCTGTTAATAGGCCCTCTGAACAAACCATATACCTAACCTATTTTAAGACTATTTCTGTGTCTGGTTTAGATTTTATGACTCATTTCTTCTTTATATTTTTTTTTAATAACGAATGGGTTTGCTTTTGACCTCAATCTAGCCCAGGAGCGAAGATGTGGTCGAGGATGTAGCAAGCTCTCCCAAAAGATGCCTATTCACTCGAACTTTAAAGAGACAAAATCTTCATGGATCAAATGAGTTTAAAAATCTAAACTGGCCACAGAAATCATCTTAAAATAGGTATATGGTTTGTTCAGAGGGCCTATTAATAGATATATATAAATTTGAAACCGTAACTCAAAAGTGTAAAAAAAATCACTACATATGGTTACGGCGGGTTACGGTCACTTTTAGTATATAAAATGGCAAGATCTATAATACTTTCACAAAGAAAAACGGTAACCTTTTTTGTAATATAAATATCCCCAGGCTACAGATCTATAAGTGGTGTTTTGATTTTTTTGTGATAAAGCAGTTATTGCTTATAACTCTTAAATAGCTGAACCAATTTTGATCAAATGTGTATAGCCAAGAATCATTTTGATTACGTCAGTTATCAAACAAAGAAAAACGCATCGAAATCGGTTCATTCGGTTAGGAGCTACGATATCATAGAAAGACACATAGACATACAGATACACGCGTCAAAATTATAATACCCCTCTTTTTGTCGGGGTTTAAAACAGGAAATAAACACAAAGTTTTTAAAAGTGCGGCTTCGTTATTTAATATTAACTATCCCTTTCAGGCAACCTTCGGTTATAAAAAAAGAAAAAATAGTAGAGCGTCGATTATCAGAACTGATTTGTGGATTTGGGTGTTCGGAAAACCGATATTTCGGATAATCGAACTACCTATGTGTATATATTGATTCCGCCATACGTATTTACATCGCAGACATATTAACGTGTTTGAAACACTATTATATTATTATTTCAGGTAAGTACGTCGTGCGAGAAGGAAACATTACACCTGTCATGTATTTCATTCACGAAGGTGAAGTCGAAAAATGGTTTACGGACAGAGAGTAAGTATCAAATCACTCAAGCAGGCTTCGTCATATTAACTAAAAACTAAGACAAAAATTAATCAGCAACACGTTTCGTCAGTCCCAAATAAAGAACCTAAAAATATACAAAATTAAAACCTAGTCAAAAAAGCACCCACGAAGTTCGCCCCGCTCAAAGGTTCCCATGATAATCACCCAAATGGCTGTTAGGTACTTCCTACACAATTTAAATGAAAACATAGATCAATGAACTAGTGAACATTCATTCGTTCACTGAGACTTTTTGAAAAAACCGATATTTTCCGTATTACACTCTTTTTTTGTCATGGTTTTTTTATAAGGATAAGTTCGCTCTTGACCACAATCTAGCTCAGGGAAAACTTAGTTTCTATTTTCTGGCTTCAATGAATAGCTAGAACAAATCTGAAATTTTAATAAAGTAGGGAAATCGTTTGCACTAGGCGATCTTCTTCTTCTTATCGTGTAGGTACAGTCAAGTCTGTGGCGAACTTGGCTAAACCTGGTATCAGAATTTTCAAACCACACAGTGGCCTTTGACTTGGTTTAACGATTATTTTCCGCTAGTGCAAACGATTCTCCAACTTTTTGTTGTCATTTTTGTTATATAACTGTTTTTTCACAGACTTTCTATTTGTAATTATAAATATTAGGAAAATCTCGTTGCGCTACCTATCCTTGTTTAATTTAGTGGTTGGTAGTATTAATTGGAATAAGAAGCAGACCATTTACACCCTTCTTACTTACTCCCTCTTACACCCTCATAAAATGAAATGGGTGACTAAACGAGTTCTTTGTGCGAGCGAAGCCGCGGGAAAAAGCTAGTTATAGGTATATAAGATTTGAAGTGTTCATTTATCGATTAGCATTAAATTTAAATTCTCCCTGTTTTAGTCACTGCTATCTCTAATATCAATTAACGCATGAAACCATTATAAATCATTGCACAGACAGCTGCAGAGATACTGGATAAAAATGATTTTATCTATGAAAAAAATAATAATTTAAAATCCTGATTAAGTATGACAAAACAGTTCAGTTGACAAAACTATATTCATTGAAATAAGTACCTTAAACATTTGGTGAAATAACTTCATCCTTATTTCATAGAGGGGTGAGTTATTTACGCAGCTGGCTGTACATACCAGATGGAAAATAAACTAAATTATCATTATTATTTATTACCTTAAATTAGTCGGCGAAATTAAGGAGTTGAATCAGCTCACGAAGCTAAACAACTTTACTTATTAAACATAAATTTTAAAAAAAATGTAATTTTTATTTTATTTAAATCTATCTGACCGGGCGAACTTCGTAACGCCATTTTTTTCATATTTTTTCAATTTTGAAACCTTCCCAGCCCCCTGATCGCGTTAAGTTCGAACATGTTTACCAAAGCTAAACTGCTCACGTTTCCTTTGTATCCAGCCCAATAGAAACGTTGAATACAATAGAAACGTGAGCGATTTAGCTTTGGTAAACACGTTAAAAGTTAACGCGATCGGGGACCAGGAGACGTATTTTTAAACATTAGGATTCCATTTCGCATGCGAATCCGTTAAATCACTATTTTTCAAAATTCATTCCATGAATTCTGCGGCAAGTGGTCTGACCCACTCGTTTTGAATTTTCAGCTAGTAGAAAGCGCGCAAAGTGACATTGACTGCTTAGAATAATTATATGTCTAAAATAAAATGAGTGTCAGCTTACAAACTGCCAATGTAAAACGGGCCAAGATTCTTAGGAATGTGTGCGTGACAGATACGTCATACACACGCCATCTGATTCTGGCAAAATTTCTGTTACTTTGTGCGTAACTAATGTTGCCAGTTTTTGAACTATGTACATCAAAGTGGGAAGTTTTATATATCCTGATTAAAAATATATGAATTTTTATATGGAAAATTTTCACTTTAACACTTTGAACGACCTTTGAAATCTGACAGCAATTTCATAATAAATGCAGACTAAAATTGGTAGAAACAATACATTTGTTTTGTATAAATTCCTTACCTTTTATTCCTTACTAAAAGTTGTTCAATTCAGTTGATTTCTTTGAATATTGACTTTAGCTTATTAATTCACCAAAAATATATATATATATATATATATTTTTAAAAGTTCCTTTCTTCTAAAAAGGCGTTACCGATGCCTATAGTTGGTAACCCGTTTGTATTTTTTCTGCGTGGAACGAAATCTATTCAATTTTTCTAACTTTATGGCAACACCGAATTCGAATGTGTCAAAAATACATAAAAACAAAGGTAGTAGAATTTCATTTCCCACACGAATAACTTTCGCGTACGAATTCAAGATTCATTTCTACTGTTTTAAAAATACGTCTCCTGAACTTTCACCTTTATTTCAAGAAAAAAATTGCCAAATTGATCCAGCCATTCTCGGGTTTTGGCGAGTAGATACCTAGTAAAATGAGTTGTCAGATTAAATTTGAAGGTGACAAACATTGTTACAGCGGTGATCAAAGACTGGCAGCAGTGCTTACAATGAACAACTACTTCGGGATCATTCCGGGACTCTTTCCGAACACTCCCTGTCAGTATTCTTACTACACACGCACGGTATGTTGTATTGCAGCAGTCATGTTATTTTATGATAAATAATATATTCATTATCATCATATTCAGCCCATACCAACTCACTGGGTATAGGCCTCTTCTCTGTAGCGCCAATTCTCCTGGTCCTGTGCTAACCTCATCCATAGAAATCCTGTAAATTTTATGAAATCGTCTGACCATCGGGCTGGTGGTCTATTCACTGGCCTTGTCGCTCTCCTTGGCCACCATTCTGTGTCAATAATAATAACTACCTCCACGAATAGAAAATGTTTATGATGCCCTCCTTATGATCACATGCCCTCTTTATGATGACACTATTCTGCTAGGTGACTTCAACACTTATCTCCTGAAATCCGATAGTCGTGCTGACAAACTATGCGAAACTGTAAAAAAACCTTGGTGTTATCTTCGGTTGCTATCTCTCCTGGTCCAGTCATATAAAATTTAATGAGGTAAGTAAAAAGTTCATTAGGTACTCGTTTCAGTCCCTCAAACGTCTCCAACAGTTTTTGCCCTTTGAAGCTAAGGTTACCTTGGCCCAATCCTTACTCTCCTCGACTACGCAGATGTCTCCTACTTGGACGCCACAGAGTAATTGTTGAATAAGTTAGAGAGTCTTCAAAATCTGTGCATACGTTTTATTTTCGGGCTGTGCAAATATGACCACATCTTATGTTACAGGTCTCAATTAAAAAGGTTGCCAATCAGGCAACGACGTGATTTGCACGTCCTCTCTACCCTCTATTCAATTTTGAATAGTCCCGCTTCCCCACAGTACCTCCGTGAGCAGTTGGAGTACCAGATTCTAAGTGGCAAGCCCTGCCGGACCAGTCGATCCCTTCTCCTTCATTTCCCACCCACTCCTCATCCTGTTATTGCGGTTCCTTCACGATGCGCTCTGTGCGTTTGTGGAATTCACTTCCACATTCCATTCGAGCGAGTTGTTCATTGGATGTGTTCTGAAAGAGCATTATTTATCTATCAAAGTATTATCCATATATTATAGGTATGGATATATTATATTTTGTATTTTTTATATATGTAGGTATATATTATTTATGTAGCTAATTGTATGTGCTTATATATTTATTTATTTTTATGTTTGTAGGTTGTAGGTATACAATTCAAAATTTTGGCAACATCATCTGTAAAAAAAATTAAAATGAGGAATTCAAATGCCTGAATTTGTATGATTGTTTTTGTTGAAATAAAATTTCAGGTGGTTGACATAGTGTACTTAGTTTATTATGACTGGCAAGATATCTTGAGCTCGTATCCGGATCTAAAATTCAAACTCTATATGGACGCAATGAAAATGAAGAGAGCCAGAATAAAACACGTTGCTTCCGGAACTAGCGTAAGTAAGTATAAAACCTACGTCTTTTAAATATTTTAAAACTAGCGAAAATAGTAAAATGGGACAAAAGCGTGAGCTTATGTATGTATGTATAAAAATAAGGCTAAGACCCAATTTCACCATACTCTGTTGGTTATTTATCAGATGGTTAGCAGCAGCTCGAACATGATGTGCGACGAACTCGCGCGGCACGCCACTCGGCTGACGGTGAAACTTCACTTTGATTGCGCGAGGGCCCCGACCCGAGCAAGGTCTTGCTCGCCCTCTGCCGTTGTCAATGTTGTTTGACATAAGAACGGTCGCATTCCGCGCGCGGGTCCATCATGCTCGAGCTGCATCTAATCCGAGATTTGACAAACTCATTTTCATGAAAAAATTATGACGCTTTGCTTTGCTTCTTATTAACTTCTTAATCTTGTATTAATACAGAGTATTGTGAAATTGGGCCTAATAGTTAGGAAAATAAAGATCACTAAGCGCCTTTCTTCAAAGAAATATTTTGGAAGATTTTTAAAGTGCTTTTTTTGTGCTTCGAAAGAGGTGGTCTTGAGGTGATCCTATGTAAAGTTTATCGAAATTGATACTGCGCTTTTAAAAACAAAAACACATATACATTGTATTTAGATGACGTTTGGGTTTGTGGCTAGGCATTATTGGGATTGAAGTCGGTGGACTCTGACGTTTTAACGTGGTCATAATTACAAGGCGTGATTAAGTTGACAAGTCGAATTATACGAAGTCAGATGTCATTATATAATTACTCATTGGTAGACAGTTGTTCAAAAATTCACAAGTAGGGTGTGTGCGTTAAAAGTGGACCTGTCGACTTAGGCCAGTGTTCACCAAAAATTTAACCAACGATTAGCAGCTAACCAGAGATTTGACAATGTCATTTTCATACTTTTTTTTGACATTTTATCTGATTAGCTTCCAACCGCGGTTTAACCGTTAATTATATTTTTGGTGAACACGGGCCTTATTGATTTATTCACCATATTAAACAAGCGATCCAGATGCCAATCAAAATAAAAAAGATTCATACGAGTCATCAACCTATTCACGCCTTGTACGTCTACGGAATTAGTGTAGTTATATTAGAAAAAAATATAACTACACTATTATTAGTGTAGTTATATTAATGTAGTTATATCAGAAATTAGCAACTGTTTTACCATGTATAGACTGAAGAATAAGACACTAAGACAAACCACATGTGGTTTAATAGTGTCTTTATGAAGTTATTGTTACTTTTGATATACATATATGTCGAAATAAAAATTAAAAAAAATTAAAAAATTAAAAGTGACTCTTTGAAGATGTTGTTTTTGAGGAGGGGAATGTGAGATAACGATAGTAAATAGTTATGAATGATACAAGTTTACTAAGTAATGTATAACGTGAACCCACTTAACACACGAGCAAAGCGAGGTTTGGTTGGATATTAAAAAGTCAGTAGACAGTGCCTGTCTTTTTATATAAGTACTAGTTTTGCCCCGCGGCTATGCTCGCGCAAAGAACTATTTTAGTTACCCATTTAATTTTTACCTCTTAGGAGATGATTTAAAAAAAATCGCGAAACACGTTTCCGTTAATCTGCTTCAAGATATATCTTGACCAAGTTTCGAGTCAAAATGTCCAAAAAATTTTTTCTCTCCATACAAACTTTAAACCCCCATTTCACCCACTAAGGCCCGTGTTCACCAAAAATATAACCAACGGTTAAACCGCGGTTAGAAGCTAATCAGACAAAATGTCAAAAAAATGTATGAAAATGACATTGTCAAATCTCTGGTTAGCTGCTAATCGCTGGTTAAATATTTGGTGAACACTGGCCTTAGAGGTTGAATTTTGAAAAATCCTTCCCTAGAGTTTTCTTACGTCATAAAAGACACCTTTCCACCAAATTTCAGCTTTCTAGGTCTAAGGGTTTGGGCTGCGCGTTGATGAGTTAGTGAATTAGGACCTTCTAATTAATAGATAAGAAAATAAAAAAGAGAGCAAAAAATTCTAGAAGTTTTCGTCGTCCACCTCCTACCAAAGTTCGACGCCAAAATATAGCTTGCTGTGTTCCTTCGGCGCGTAGGAGTTCCAGTGCCTTATAGGCATTTTCTAGGTTAACTCACTCCATCGTCGACCTCATCTATGACCTTGGTCAAGATTGAGGTCAAGATTTAACTCATCTTTTAACAAAAAATATTTTTTATTTTGCAGTATCTGGTCGTTCGGATTTGTAACTCGTACAATTATATTCGAACTTACAAGAATGAATATTGGTATAGTTTTAATTTTTATTTTAAAGTTTAATAAATTATGATATCTTTCCATAACCGTGGTTTTATTTATTTATAGTAATTATGCTATCCATATATTGGTTGACTTAAAATTAGTTAGCAACAATTAAGGATGTGAATCAGCCCACGTAACTGAACAACTTTCCCCAAGGAATATAGGTCGAAATATGATGAAAAAAAATTGCACCTCTCCATACAAATTGTTCGATCAGCTGAATTGCCTTACAGTGCAACAAGGTTCTTTTAGGCGATAGGTGACATTGGCGGGGGGGCTTGGGTGTGCATTTAGGGTTGCCCATGCAAAAAATAATCTTTGTTTCAGGGATTTTAGGAAAGAAGCCGTTAAGCCGGTCTTTTGGGTTTTAAAAATCATTACCGTGGCCGTAAAAATCATTACCGTGGGGTAATCAAAGCCGTGTGGTGATCGGTTGAGAATAACACCACACCATCTCTTTCCGTGGGTGTCGTAAGAGGCGACTAAGGAAACACAAATGAGACCTGCCTCCTAGTAATCTATCGCAGGCAACGACACTTAATTTTTTTTCTGAATCTGAGGTGTCGTCCTATGGTCTCATACGGTGTGGTAGGGTCTGTAAAGGGCTGTCTGGTTCGCGACCACCCTCCTACCGAAGTCCGACGCCAAACAGCCTGCTGTGTTCCTTCGGTGCGTGGGAGTACCAGTGCCTTTATAGGCATTTTCTCGGTTAACTCGCTCCACCGTCGACCTCATCGTCGACCTAATAAACCTTTATGGTCAAGAGTAACCCATCTTATAATTTAAAAAAAAACCACATTTTTTTTAAATATAATGTAGAGCGAAAGCGATGACGGTAAGATTACGGAGTCAGTTTGTGTATTTGTAGTTTTGGAATTATTAGAACGGGACAGGTTTAATAATCTACATCGACATCAATAATTATTATAAAGAGCAAAGATTTGTATTTTTGTATGTAACGAATAAACTCAAAAACTACTGGACCAATTTCAACAATTCTTTCACCATCAGCATGCTACATTATTTCTGAGTTACATAGGCTACATAATTTTCCCGGATTCCCACGGGAAGGAAGTCCCGGACGGAAAGCTAGTCGTAAATATAAAAACTGTCTCAGGTCGGATAAATAAAATAGGTTTTGAGATAGCAGTGTTTTATTAATAAACGCTTACAGACCGCCGTACATCTTGGTTTTGTGACCATCGATCGACAAAAGAGAGATGAAAGCCAGAGAGCACAGATTACTTATTTTTAAAGTTGTGTTTCATTACACGCCAACACTCCCCCTTAATGAAACGTTTCTAAAACATTAACAAAGGAACCTTTCTTTAATTTTATACATACCAATACAAACTTCCTCTTAAATAAGAATAGAAATCCACTTAAATTAAAATTCCACCAACACAAACCTTGGTTCAATGGTTCCACTCTCTAAAATGGGGCCATTAGTATTTTAAAATCCCGGTAGACCCATTGATGAAACCACGCAGTGGGACTACCGGGCCGTAACGAATTTTTCGGCGTAAAACTCCAATGTCAAAATTATCCATTTCAATTTTGTCCTTTCTAGTCCTTATATTTTTCCCTGGCGACACTATTTTAGTAGATGATGCTGTCGCCAATCTTCCTTGATTTCCAATCCTTGCAAATAGTTCGTAAAGATAGTTCGTAAAAAGCAATGGAAAATGGGTTAAATCAATGAAATCAGCAGCTCTAGCACGATAACGACAAACTCGCGCGACAAAAAGTACTTGCTACGAGGTAGGTCGGGTATCACTAACCAGTCGCTGCTGCAACTCGCTCATTTACTGTTCAAATGGTATTAAATAGGAGCCAGATTGTTTTCCTTTCATAAAAAAACTCTTTTACCTTTAAAACCACTTCTCTAATACCACTTTTTATTACTCTTGGCATGTTTTTCGTATTTTTATTGAATGGCATTTTACTTTTGGCATGTTTTCATATTTTTATTAGTTCCGATTTTTGCCACGTGCCAAAAGATCCTTGTAGCGCTGTAGCTGCTCTGGTTATGATCACAGATGATTAATATATCTTTGACGGAACTTAACAGAGTAGGACTGACAGCCGCCGCCAAAATGGGAATGTCGACTGACTAGCTTAATTAACCATTCAGGACCTAGGGCTTCATCTTTCGTTGTATTAAAATAAGGATAAAAAAATAAGGTTAATTGTACTCCACATTTTATGCCAAGGGATTTTTTTTTATTCTGTATTTAAACATAACACAAATTCGTTAAACAATACGCGCGTGATTTTGTGCCGCTGCGCAGCGGAACATGCAAAGATATGTAGCATCAGTAGGCTATCTTATTATGAAATATCATATAATGAAATGATGAGATGTTTCACAGTTCATTCCCTGCAGAAGTCACGTTATTCTTGTCATATAATGAAATCTAGTAATGAGTGCGACCTTTAAAATGACGTATGTCACAACCTCATACACAACTGGGGACGGAACAAAATGTAAGATTCAAAATCGAATAAATATATCACAAAATGCTTCGTAGTTTACTCCCTGCAAAAGTTTCGTTGTTATGGCGCAACAATTAATGAAGGTATTGTTATATCCTTCAAAATGACATATGTCACATCTTTTATACATCCTGGAGACGGTGGTCATAAAATTTTGCCCATTCTCATTTGTGTCATGTATGTATATGTTACATAAAAACGAACGTTTATTATGAAATATCAAAATCCACTTGTCTAATAAAGATTGAAGGCAAGTAGAGGTCGTCTGTACGTCAAAAACTATTCGACTCATACAACTGAAATTTACAATACCTATTAACAGATAACCACAAACGAAAATGTCATTATTTATTTAGATAATGTTTTGGTTTATTTAAAACCTACCAACCCAGTATTTAGGCCAATAAAAAAGTAGACAACCCAACGTTTTTATATTCTATATGCTTCATTCTTTGGTAAAAAAGTCAGTTTTAAATTTTTAAATAATCATAGTCTGGCCAAGAATTTTTAGGCAAGCCACTGCCAATACATTTTTAACATACTAAATTTGATATAACTTACTTTTCATTCGATAAACAGATGGGTGAAGGTGAAGATCGCTTTTAATTCGGATCCTTAACTAATAAAAGAGTTTGCCGCGGGGTAGACGCGGAAGGCGGCGGGAGGCATCATTATATGTATAGACATAGCCTTTTCGCTGAAATTGTCTCAGTTAAGTGTAAGATTTACAAATTTTTGTCTTTTTATTTTACCTGCGACCCCCCGAGTAAGGCTTCACGACTCCCCTGGGGTCGCAACAAACAATTTGAAAAACACTGCACTAGGCCAAGCACGAGATTATGATACAAAGCGACTAATTATTTTAGTGACAGAGTCATATTTGTGAGCGTTCAAAACCACGAAAATGCCTGGATACTTCGGTAGGGTAACTAACTGTACTAACTAAAAAATATGAAATTAAAGTAAAAATGTATCTTCAATAAAACTGTAATAAGTAAATACAATAATTAATAGACTATTTTTTCTAAAATAATCTTAGTTCTTAGTCCAGCAGTGGTTTCACTGACATTTATCTCCAGCGACAAACTCCCTTTCTTCCTCGTGGTTAAACCATGGACCAATAAAATAATTTTACACGAAGAATGTCAAAATGTCAAACTTTGTCTACCAGGAATTTTGACATTCTTCGTGGTCAAACTATTAGCTACAATCTCTTTTGAAATACTGTATATAACGCTGCCATATTGTGTAGCCAAAAATAAAAATTAAAATACATTGTTGTTTTATGTCACTTGCATCATTTTCCTGTCTTATTTGAAAAAAAATATATTTACAAATTGCTTGTTTGCGTTAGTGTATTTCATGTTTCCGTATCATACTACAAGAGTTTTAGCATTTGTCTTCGAAAAAATTTCAATCAAGCTGAAAATTTGTGTACCTGTTAGCTCCTGAATAACCTAAAAAGTCCCACGAGTCCAGGGGTGGGCATAACTTTTGACAGCTAAAAACGGTTAGAATTGATACTTTTTCGGGTTTTTTCTAATATCTTCGTTCCTGTTTATCTTACTACTATGAGGTGTATTAATAAAGGAAAGAATGAAAAATTCTCTACAAAACATGTTAAGAAAGTTCATCGATAAAACAGTCATTTCCACGGAAAAAGGTGGGAAACATCGAATTGTTTTTGACCTTAATAACCATATAATTCTTTATTTATTAGGCTATTTGTGATAAATATTATAAATGCGAAAGTTTGTGAGGATGTATGGATGGATGTTTGTTACTCTTTCACGCTCAAACGGCTAGACCAATTTTGATAAAATTTGATATGGAGGTAGCTGACACCCTGGATTACCACATAGGCTACATATTTTTTCCCAAATTCCTACGGAAACAAAGTCCCGGGCGGAAAGCTACTTAGTGATAAATCTAGCAGTATTTGGATTTACTGCTTATCAATTCTATGAAAAGTTTTTAGTACAGTAGATTTGATATTTTGAAATAACCTTTTTACTGTTTTCTGCTGTTTTGTTGTTGGTTGGAGTGATCATGAAATGCACTAAAATATCCATAGAAAATGTTTACCGCAGATTCAGAGCCCGATTACGGAAAAACTATTAGTGTTATCAATGAACTTTAAGGACTATTTTTGTAGAAAATTTTCCATTCTTTATTTTATAAGATATTTCATAGCAGTAAGATCAACAAGAACGAAGATATAGGCAAAAAACCGAAAAAAAGGTAACTTTTTCACAGTTTTTTGGCTGTCAAGAGTTATGCCCACCCCTGGACTCGTGGGACTTTTCAGAGGCTATTTGGGAAGCTAAAAGGTACGTGTATACAAATTTTCAGCTTGGTTGGAGTTTTCCCGAAATATTGCACATTTTTCGTCTGAAGTTCCTGTAGTAATTAAGAGTGTTATTACAATATGTACATAAGCGCAAAACAGGAACCACGAGAAAGGAACGACTAACTCTATAACCTGTCAGACTTGGTTTAAGTTAATAATACTTTGAACTATTAGTACATTTAAAACGCTTACCCGCGTGAAGGATATTCTCAAATAATTCAAGGAAAGAAAAAGTGAACCTACAACCCCAGGGTTAATCTTATATATAAAATAAATCTAGAAAGCTGATATTTAGCAAAAAGGTGTCTTTTATGATGTAGGCAAGCACTGTGAAAGGATTTTTCGAAATTTAAATCCTAAGGGTTGACATGGGGTTTCAAAGTTTGTATGGAGAAAACAATTTTTTTAGACATTTTGACTTGAAAGTTTGTCGAGATATACCTTGAGCAAAAAAAAAAGGAAACATGTTTCGTGATTTTTAGAAAAATCCCCTAAGGGGTTATGAATGAAATGGGTGGCTAAAAAATTATTTGCGCGAGCGAAGCCGAGGGAAAAAGCTAGTAAGTTAATAATTTTCGCCCTTATCATTTACTTCGAATAAGTGGAATGAGTCTGTAGTTTTTCGTACGAGGCACAGATGGCGCTAACCTACAAACACGCACGACGTATAAGGGAATTATAAATTTCGCCACTTCAAGACACGATAGCTAAGTTGGTAAGGACACAAGAAGGTCTGGGGTCGTGGGTTCAACTCCCATTCATGCCGAACTTTTTCTTTCCCTTTTGGTATTTTAAACGTTCGCATTTTGAACACATCATTTAATACTAACACGGATCAAAATTCGCGTATACATTATTTTGACCCATGTTACTATTAGGGTATGGCGGTTTAAGTTAATAAATCTACATTATAAATTAGATCAATTAAGTTAAATTTTCAATATAAAATTCTAGTGTATAGATAAACAAAAAGCAGTACAAATCAATGATATATCATTAGGACATTTTTCAACTCGGCTATGCGAACATAATAATAAAAATATAAATTAGATAATTATATTGTTTTTCCCTGCCCATAAACATAAACAAAAATTAGACTGCCCATACAAAGGCCGAATTAATACTTATCAATACTCAATAATCAATATCGCACAAGTTATTTATTTTTTCATAATTCAACCGATGTACCCTGGGAAAATTTGCTAAGTTTCATGGGCTTATTCACATCTCATATTCTAGTGTATAAATAAAAGTAAAAGATAGAAACAGGGTATAAAGGACAGCTAAGCAAAAACAGAAAACCTGAATTCAGACCATCATTCTGAATGATTTTCCAGTGGAGTTTTGTTCTGGTTTTCAATATTTTTTATGTTTTTTAATATTACCACAAAATATCCTCACCTATTTCCCGTTACAGTTTCGCTAACTAATATAAAGTCTACTCATAAATGGGTTCATTAGTTTGCAAAATTTTTGAGAAGGAGCCCCCTAAAGTTAAATAAAATTAAGTATATTTAAAAAGGAGAATATTTAAACATATTGAAATGAAAGCCCATGTGTTTCGGTGAAGACGTTAATATGCTGATGACGGTGACAATGATTCCAAAGAATGTTGTTCATTCCTTAACCCTTTAAGGAAAGTTCAGTTTCAGCACATTGTTATTCATCGTTTCAGAATCAAAGAACAATGTGGCGAAAATTTATTTTGCCTACTTCAGCGATACGGTAATGTGTATTTTGATAAAATATATCTAGACTAGAATATTATCGCAGGAGCCAGGGATTGAGAACAATTATTGTTCTACAAGAGCACTTTTATTTTTGTTTTTGCTCGATGTTTTTCCTGTAACAGATTAAGTTGACTATTTATTATATATTCTTTATTGCACAAACACACTAGGAAAAAAAAATTACATAAAAAATAGTGTACAAAGGCGAGCTTATCTCTAGAAGAGATCTCTTCCAGCCAACCTAATCGGTGAGAAATAGTGTACGAGACGGGAAGAGAGAACACAAATTAGGATTAGGAGCGTAACACAAATTCTATAGGTAGACCTATATATCTGTTTCCATATATAAACGGCATTTACTTTTCTTTTATTTAACTACTTCTATCCCGCTGCTGGACAGAGGCCTCCCCTCACTTTGACCACCGATATGCGTCCAACGCATTTTCCCTGCAGACGACATCAAAAGCGAGTAAGTCGTCTTTCCACCGTTTTTTGGTCGACCCTCGCCTCGACAAGATGCCTTTTGGGTGTCCATTGTGTCATGACATATGCCCAACGGTCTGAGTACACTATGATTACGTAACTCCTCTATTCGCATTTAGGATTAGCAGCGCTTTACCCAACGTCCGCCATGCAAGTTTTAGAGCGCAGAGTGGTGTTAAAAATAAGCAAGACAAAATTATATTTTACTAAATACGTCACCATTATCTAATCCGGCCAGGTTCTCCCTGATAAAAGGTCCAAGGTTAGATAACAATCTTTCCACAGTAATGACAACTCCTTAATTGTGGTCAAGCGTACCCTGTATCTGAAGGTGGACAAGGCGCTAGGAAGAAGAAAACCTAAGGCGACTACTTACGCCTTCGTTCCACCACGTTTCTTGGGCGTCCGTCTTCTCAATTTCATAGCGCCTACGTAAAGCTCAAATTTTAATTCCGGATATCCATTTAGAATATCTAGCCATTCGTTGTAGTGCAGTGACACCACATCGACAACCTAAAACGACAAAATATGAAACAGCTATGACGTTAGCGCACCTTAAATCGCGATAAGAATTCTGACAGAAAGTTGTGAAGCAGCCGCGATTCAATAGTGTTTCTATCCACCAATCTTACTACCAGTAGTAATACCGTTACTTTTTTGTTACTCTTCCTACTACTCCAGTATCAAGTTGTTAGATGAGAAAAATTAAAAAGCCCGTATCACTACCGTTAGTACTTTAAAAAAAACACGATTGGCCTGCTAGCTTGGCTTAGTTTGGGGCTATGCAAATTGTCATATTAAAATTAACTAACTAGCTTTCCACCCGGGACTTCATCTCCGTGAGAATCGAGGAAAATTATGTAACCTATGTGTTAATACAGGGTGTCAGCTATTTCCATACCAAGCCGTTGAGCGTGAAGAAGTAACAAACATACAAACACTTACAAACTGTCGCCTTTATAATATTGATGTGATTCACATAATTTTGTTGTTTCTGTTATAATGTAAGAGTAAAGCCAAAAGGAAAAAATATCACCTACCGTACGTGTATAATAGGAGTACATATAAGGTGTATTTGGGAATAGACCCGGTATAAGTCCAAAATATCCATTCATTGTCAGTACAGCTCCCAGACGATTGTCTCCACTACAACATAATATAATATGCCCAGCCCATACATATGCATGACTGACTTTAAATTAGCTATAGGTAATTAGGGATGTGTATCAGCTCACGAACTTTTCCAAAAGAACAACTAAATACGAAAAAATAAACATCTTTAAACAACTTAGGCGCTTATGATTGCCTTAGTCCGAGAAAATATCTTTTTTTGAGAATTTCGTATAGGTTCTTTGGGGAAAGTTGTTAAGTTTCTTGAAAATTCATCCTCTAAAGCAGAGGTTCCCAAACTTTTTTTTCTCATAGACCACTTTCAAAATTTAGCTGGTTCCGGTAGACCCCTTGCAGATACATTTCTAACATATTCTCAAAACTCGACCAAAAATGTGAAGATTAGATCTAACTATGGAAATTTGCGTTGCGGCTGAGTTCCAACCACGAATAAACAACTGATTGATTAATTAATTAATTGACTCTGCTGTGAGTGGGATATCTAAAGCTAAAAAATAAAGTTGGCCAATCAAAAAAGTGATTCCATTTTTTGACATTTACTCACAGCACAAAGAACCAATCAATTTTCACTTATATTATTTAGAAGTTAAGCCAACATTTTAGTTCTTCACTATCGAAACCACATAAATTTTCATGGACCCTTACGAATTGTGAACCCTATTTTTTGTCACGTCAACGTAGACCCCCGTCGAGTCTCCTGTGGACCCCTGGGGGTCCACCTAGACCACTTTGGGAATCAATGCTCTAAAGTTTCTCCAACTAATTCAAAGTCATCTTATCTGCAAAATATAAAATGCAGCTTAGCAAATGTTTTATATTTACATAAGATCAGTTAAGATTTTTTTTTCTTCCACGCTGGACTGAAAAACTTAGAATGTGCCAGCTCTACTCTTCCGGAATACAGTAAAAGTTTGTAAGAGAGATGCGAGGGTTTTGCTGTATTGTATAATGCGCGAAAGGCTAACCACCTCTCACTATTATGCACTTAATCCATCTGATAACCCCCACAATTAGTGTCAAACGTGGTATCTAGTGGTACTAGAACCAGTGATGCTCTGCCTACCCCGTTAGGGATTATAGGCTTGTGTGTATGTGTGTAAAAAAAATAATTCCGAAACCGGAAAGTGAAGGCGTTATATTTTGCTTCTTCCCTTTCTTATCTTGTAGGTTTAGTCTTGTGTGTGGCAAATTTGACTAATCCACCAGGAATAAATCAAGCTTTCAAACCGCTAAATGGTTCCAGGCTTGGTTTAATGACTGTAGTTAATCGACAACAGCCCGGACCGCCGCCGGCTTAACATGACTTTTGCCATTTTGGTCTCACATCAGATTTCCTATATGTGAGTTGAGAATAACACCCCCATCGGTGGTGTTATTCTCAATTGATCACCACACGAAATAAATAAAAGCCTTTTTTGTTTGATTTAAACTTACTTTTGGTCTATATACCATTTTTCCACTTCTCCTTCGTGTACAAAATACATAACAGGACATATATTACCCTCCTTCACGATATATTTTCCTAAAATCAAAATAATGTAATAAGTACACTAGACTCAAAAAAAAATGTCTAAAAAGTTCCTTATTTTTTAATTTTTAGTGTAAATGATAGAAAATACAGAGGCCAGCACATCAGGTTACTCCATTTTCATTGCAAAACCGCTCTTATTACAACAGCACAGAGTGCACGCGTGTGGTAACGTGAGTTGCAGCCGTCCGTACATGAGAATCATTGTTATTTAATGCCCTTGATTTCCTTGGGATTCCATCCTCACCTGACTTGGTGACAATATTAGTTTACCGATTTCTCCGCTATTTGTAGACTGATTTTTTATTTATTTTTTCGAAAAAAATAAATCGGTAAACTAACATTTAAAAAAAAAAATATCTAGACACGCAGCAGCGTGTCAAAGTCAAGAAACTGCCGAGAAGCACCGAGTGTAATTTTAAACGAACCATTTGGAGCCACTTTTGACCCCCTCATAACTCAAAAACTATTTATTGCACATAAACATGTCAAATTTGGCTTATATATTGAAACCTGCAAGGTATATATGTGCTCAAAATTTCATAAACACACCTTAAATTTTATTAGGAACATTTACTTAACGTGCCTTTAATGTAAGAATCGGCAATCAAAATTGATGACAGCCGGTCATAATTTTATAATGAACTAGCATCCCGCTCGGGACATCGTTCCCGTGGGAATTTGGGAAAACTATGTAACATATGTTACTCAAGGATAATGTAGCATCTTAATGGTGAAACAATTTTTGAAATCGGTCCAGTAGTTTTGGAGCCTATTCAATGCAAACAAACAATCAAATCTTTCCTCTTTATAATATTATTATAAGTATTATATTAGTATAGGTGCCTACTAATAATTTCTGTACAAAAAGTAATGATATCCCACTTCTTTTTTCGTTGAAGTCAACAACCAAGGCTGTACAAACAATCAAATCTTTCTCTCATGTCACATTTATGTTTTTGCAGGATAGATTTTTTTTTTGCTGCTGCACTAAGGTTTTCCCTAGTGTCGTGAATCCCTTAGAACATACACAAAGATAGGACATCAACACTTATTACCCGAGTAGGTACAAACATTTGCAATAGCAAAAATATACACAAAGATTTTCCCTGACTGCGAATCGAACTCAGAACCCGTCTAAACTTAGAACATACGACAAAAAACGTTAAAAGGTGACCTGGGAAGAAAACTGTCCTCTTCATCCTCACTGAGATTTGTTTTAAAAAGTACATGGGCATCGTCTGGAAGAGCTGAGGAGTCAGCAGATGGTGTAAGTAGAGGGAACTCATAATGTCTTGGCGTAGACATAGTGGAGCTTGGTTAGTCAATTCCGGAAGCCAACAACCTGGAATTATTTTTACACTCTTAAAGGCCCACACCAAGGTTTTCCTTTGTGGCGTAGGTCCAATGGAACTTACAAAAAGATACACAATGACCCGAGAACAAACATTTGTTTTTTACACAAATCTTTGCCCCGACCGGGAATCGGACCCAGGACCCGTCAATCAACAAAACTGGCCGTCAAATTCTATTCATCCTTACACTCACGTCTATAATCTCTTTCGGGTTAGGCAGGGCATCATGTGGTTCTAGAATCATGAATGTTACTTACTGTTACTTAATAAGTAGCGTCATGTGGTTCTAGAACCTTCTAGGTTTTAGTTCTAGATCCACATTATGCTATGAATTTAGTACATTCCGAGAATTATTAGATAAACATTGGTGATATGTTGTCAGCCTTTCGCCCAACATACAGCAATACTTTAGCATCACTCAATAGTTTCTTAAATCTGGGAAAAATAGCACATGGCAGTTGGCATTCTTTTCTGTAATTATTGTTCTGTAATTATTGACCTCAACCCCATCGAACATTTGTGGGACCAACTGAAAAGAAGTCTCAAACAGAACTTCAGTGACATTAACAGTCAACAGGAGCTCGTAAACGCCTTAAAAATCTTATGGGAGCGAATACCACAGGAAAACGATACCCATTTGATTGAGAGCGTTCCGAACAGGCTCAGAGAGTGCGTATGTAGCAGAGGTGGACCCACCTGCTACTAAAGATACCCCCCACGTAACCACCCACAACCGTCAAGTGACAAAAACCAATATTTTTAGGTTTAAGGTTAAATTTTGATTTTTGTTGTTGTGTGTAAATTTTACAGGAAATAAAGATTTTTTTAACATTTGATATGTTTAAACAATTAATGAAACCTTGCTTAGACATATCTATCCATAAAAAAATCCATAAAGTTATCCATTATAATTTTAAAGAACAAAAACAAGGTGGGCCCTATTTAGTTTTGAGTAGTTTATTACAAAACAAAAAGGATGATGCGAATTTTTGTATCGGTATTAGTATGGCACTTGGTACCGACACCAATTGAAATAAGTGATACATCGATAAAAAGGTAATTTTCTGTAGAATAAGAGTAACCGAAGCGCTAGTCCTGTGATAAATTGTCCAATTAGAGTAATCTGCCGATCAATCGGCCCAATGGGATATCTCTTTCCCATTTAACCGACGCTCGCCTTTTACTTATCTAGTCATGTTGAGTAATTATTCACTCTAATAATTAATTAATAAATATACTAACTGTTTATGTTACTACGACCTCTTTTAAACTATTGATACTTGACTTTAGATAACGAAATTAAAAAAATTACATGAAAAACATCACATTAGAGAAAATCCAAGATGGCAGCTGACCACAGGCCGGCTCCCATACTAAAATCTGCGAACCCCTTTCTCTATGATCGAAATAAAAACAAAAATGTTCGTCTCTCCATTCAACTTGAGCGATCAGCCGATTACCTCTGTATGAGAAAGTGATTCTATTGAGAATTTCACGAGTTTCATGGGGAACGTTTTTCAGTTACATGAGAGAGGAGAATATTATAGAAAGATCCTCTTCTATAATATAGGAGAATATTATAGAAAGATCCCCTATATTTTATTTTTAGAAAGATCTTAATTTTATATGAGTTGACTAATTTAAGGTCAGTTCTTATAAAATTAAGATCTTTCTAAAAAATAAGTATTTATTTATCCTTCACAGATCTTTTTCAAAGTCGTCACTTTTTTCAAGTGGAACGAAGCCTGCCGGCTGGTTTTGTTACAATATCAGATTGTCCCTTCAAAAAATGCTTATAAAACTGTTGTGCAAATGACTGTACACATTTCAATTAGGATCGGAAGAATGGGAACACGATTTTCCATATGTTAGATTAGTATAGCGAATGAGAAAAAAAGTGTCACTGGATCGACTGACCTGTCGACCGATCGGACCAACGGGAAACAATCCTTTAAAATTCTTTTATTTACTGAGAGAATTAACAACCAATGATAATAATTCATGATGATTATTTATAATTAATGATGATTATTAATAAATAAAAATACGTTGCCAAAATGAGGGATAATGTTGCAGAAAAAATAAATAACTTTCAAGGCAGGATTACTCTAATTGGATAATGAATAAGAAATAGCGCTTGGGTTATTCTTATTCTACAGAAAATTACCTTTTTACTGATGTATCATTTATTTCAGTTGGTGCCGGTACTAAGTTCCATACTAATGTGCCCATCATCCTTTCCCTGAGGAAGATTCTACTGGAAAAGTATTTAAAATGATGCTTTGAATTCAGGGTTTCAGTCACTGCTGAGGTGGGTCTCTCCAAAAGTAGGAAAATCGCTCATAATCTCCGCACTGTACCTTCCAACTGATTAACATAATCATTTAAGCAACCGCGGCTCCAACAGAATACCAGCGCTCTTCCTGTTCTACGCACGATACTGAGTTAGAGCCATTTTTTGTCATTGCAGCACACATCTGCTATTGTTATTACTACGAAACTCATAATTGCCCTCCGTAAAGTGATGTATGTGAGTTAAAGAAACAAAAATAGATGATGTCTATGTCTACTATCCACTACAGACCAATCATTATTTGGATTTCCTGTTATAATAAATGTAGATATGATGATAAAGATGATCATCATCCATAGTCAAACAGGAAAGTACATTACCAAGTTCGGTAATGGTTCCAATATACATATATGAAATTTCGCTTAGGCTTAGATTTGAAAATACTATTTTGAAGTTTCAAATTACAACTATAACTCAATAATTCAAATTATACCTATTTAATTTAAAAAAGCTAAGAACTATCTCAGTCACGTCAGCTTTCATACAAAAAAAAATCGCATTAAAATCGATCCACTCATTTAGGAGGCACGATGTCACAGACAGACACACAGACAAACACATACATACGTCAAACCTATAACGCTTTTTTGCCGGGAATTAAAACAGACCTTTTCGTTCTACAACACACAGCGCAGCAGGCCTTGCCAATATCGAGATGAATTTAAGGCGACTACAGCACCCGATAAAGGCAGCACACATAGGAATAGTGCCATCTCCGTCTTTCAATAGGCCTGGGCCGGCAGTGCGTGCAGTGTCGATACACGAAGTTTACGGACTATGAAAGCGT
This sequence comes from Aproaerema taeniolella, assembly GCA_949987775.1. NCBI lineage: Eukaryota > Metazoa > Arthropoda > Insecta > Lepidoptera > Gelechiidae > Aproaerema > Aproaerema taeniolella. The sequence continues at coordinate 14,504,801 of OX465254.1, read as the reverse complement.
GCGTGCGTAAAAACATGTTCGAAAGTTAGAAAAATGAGATTTATGGAAAGATGACAGCTTAAATCGAAAAATGCGTTAACTACTATCAAGAGTGTTCAATCACGAACATTTTGATTGCAAATTCAAGTTCCTGTGTGTATTTTACTATCGTTTTTACAGCATAAAAGAAACACAATAATGGGTATTTAGAGGTGACTTTGTGAGCTTTTTCTATGAAACCAAAAGTGCTGAATCATGTTTTCAGCAAACTACCTAGTATATGTCCTGAATATTACCGTAGTATATTTTTTCTTCGATTTAATGCAGTGCGTCATGCTTATCTACGTCTAAAATCGTTATTTAGTGTGTATTTTACTATCGTACATCAATCAGCATTGTACCTACATAAATAAATAAATAAATCATTATCATAACGCTCTAGGAATAATTCAACCTTGTGATGGTAAAGCACTTTTCTGTTTGACTTTACTTATACGTATAAAGGATTTTATTTACCTTTTTGTTTTTCCCACAACAGTTTCGTGTAGATATGAATCACTTGAATTAAATATTTAGAGACACCGTGTTGTTTTAGGTACGATAGTAGTTGCCCAAAATTACTATCAAAATGGTACATTTCTCGGAATTTAATATACACAGTGCTCACAATTACACTTGTGATCCACAAATCAATGAAAAATAAAACAATTTGTGAGAATATTTTGTATACAAACTGATTAATATCCAATGCTGCGCACTGAAAATGAATTGACTAAATCAAATTTTTGTATGTTTACAACGCTGACCAGAGTAGAGGGATGTTTACAAAGAATTTTCAGGGCAAGAAAAATATTCGGCGCGAATTTTACTTGAACTCACGACAACAGGATTAGATCTCCTGGTGCTCTTACAAACTGAGATATCGTGCTTTCAAGCTAAGCGAAGAAATTTCTCATTCCCTTAAATTGTGCTTAATTTGGCGAGCATGTAAGTTAGCGCCATCTGTCATGAATGTAGAGCTACAGACTCATACCAATTAATTGAAAGGCCAATTAGAAGTCTTGAAAGTAATGAAAGTGGAAAATCTCAACGTGAAAAAAGAATTTATTTCATGGTCACTCTTTGTGACTTATTGTATCAAATTATAAGCAATAGACAGTCTGCATAAAAAACAAAGCCTCTTTGGCGTCCCACTGAATAAAGATTTCTCCTTTATTTTACACTAGCTTTCCGCTCGGGACTTCGTTCCCGTGGTACTTCAGGAAAATTATGTAGCCTATATTCATCAAGGATAATGTAGGATTCTAATCGTGAAATAATTTTTCAAATCTTTCATCTTTATAATATTAGTGTAGAAGAATTTGGAACACTATAAAAGTTCGGCCGGCCGTCATCGCCAGCGAGACCTACCGTGGCCTCTGTGACTATGCTAACTTAGCCCACATCTGCCACTGTGCTAACATAGCCCAGTACAACAGTTGCTCGCGGTGAAATGCGCGTACAGTCAATTTCAAAATGACAACGCCAGAGGGGCGAGCAAGCCATTTGAGGTGCCTTCGCGCTGTCAAAGTGATGTTTCAACGACATCGAGTAATGTGACGCACAAGTTTGTCATAGGTCGTACTAAGTGTAAGTACCCAACAAACAAATTGGTCATATAAAATCTGTTTTATGCGATAACTATATATTTTTTTAACTTTTTTAGTTTATATAACTGTTGAATGTTATTAGACAACAACAACGTTGTGTATCCGTTATTCTTACAACGATTTAGACCTGTGACTAAAAGGTTCTATTAAATTTGTTGAGTTATTGTTTTTACAACTACTTTATACATCGTCATTTAATAGTACGAAAATTTAGGTTAGGTAAACGTTTTTACGACTGTATTATGCAACGTCGTACAGTGGTGCCAGTGTATAGGTTAGGAAAACGTTTTTAGGACTAATTTACAACGTCGTATAGTGGTGTTAGTGTATAGGTAAGGTTAACATTTTTAAGACTGATTTATAGAACGTCGTATAGTGGTGTTAGTTTATAGATTAGGTAAATGTTTAATGACTGTTTTATACAACGTCGTATGATAAAGTCAGTTTGAAGGTTGGCTAAATGTTTACACATCTGATTATACGACGTTATACAACAGTTAGATAAAAGGGTTAGTTTAACCGTCGATGGTGGTCTATGTAACCTTAATACGACTTTTATGTAATCAAACATGTAATTTTTAAACCTGTACACAACAGACATAGTTAAATAGTTAACTACGAATCATTAAATGACGTAAGCGATATTTTGCAATAGGCACTTTTCTGAAGCGAATTTTGTACCTCACAAATGATGATTATAGAAAATGGTTCTGTATATCTTTTATTTTTAATGAAAAGTATTATATATTCTGGATTGTTTTATGCTTTGCTTGTTTTACACTTATGATTTTTTTTAAATATTCCAGACGTGCCTCCTAGTAATCCATCCCAAGCAACGACACTTTATTTATTTCTTGCTGGGCAAAGGCCTTCTTTTTCCTTTTTCACTAAGGCGCTTGCTACCTTTCGTGGGCGACCTCGTCTCCTTCTTACATGGTGTTATCATTATCACTTACAAAACAGTATTACTTACAGAAGGATTGTTCGCATTAGCCATCGTGCAAATCACACAAAACAATGAGACCACATAATCCATACGCCAATCAACTGGTACAAGAAGACTATGGACATATCCACCATGAGGTGACTCAAACGGGTAAGAGATTTTGTAGCAACCTGTTTTATAAATGTGGTTTTAAATTTAAAAATAAATTATGTCAAAATTGCGCTTGATGCAACTGTGGCAATGTGCTACTGATAGAATACCAGCCCATGCTGAGTCAGCGCCATTTTGATTGCTTCAATTGTATAAGTATGATCTATAATTTTTTATCTGCATAATTTCTGGTGATTCCTGTTGCAAAGGATTAGATAAGATAATTCTTTATTAAAGGCTATCCATCGCTATTCAGCGCAGAAATGCCGCGAGTGTGATGGGTACCTTTGCACTGGGGATGACTCGGTGTAATTTTTTGACTATTTTGTTACAAATTTAATATATTTTTGTTTAATTTATTTACTTTGACCGATCTCTAATATTAAAAATTCAATTCACTCATTTCATCACTTAGATTACAAGTATGCTGTACAGCGGGCCCTTTACTAAGCATAGTGCTTGTATCGTAGGGGCCAGATTTGGATTTCACAAAAAGCTATTAAAACAGCTTATTTCTAACAAATACTACGAGTATTTCGCATAAATAGTAGATTTCTGCATAAAAATTAACTCTGTGTGTTGATACGTCTTGATGGAACTCCATAGTATCTTATTAACTTAATTCTTTGTTATTTTATTTTTCATTATATAAAATTGCATGTTTTGCCTCACTGACTCATCAACGCCTCGTTTGGGCCTTGAAAAAAAATTGGCCCAAAAAATCTTTTACAACGTAGGCAAGGCATAATTTCGACAGGAAGAAGTCCCGGGCATTCTCTAGTTAAAATTGAAACTATAGCACCTAATCCTATTAGAACTAGTAGAGTAAGATTCCAGAGCGATAAGACATAACTTATTTTCACATGGATGAAACTTTAGGTTCTGAGTAGTCCCTCATATGCTTTGAATAGCTGCGTGCTCGTGGAGTTTGCCAAGTGATTCCTGGGCAGGTACCAGGTGAGAAAGGTAACCAAATATAAGGGTTACTTAACTTAAATTTGAATTACTGATTTTTATATATATTTTCTAGAATATAACACTGAAGTTTTTTCAAAAGAATCAGACACTTTCCATGGACCATAACTTTTATCAGACGTTTTAAAGTTCAATAGAAAATATAATTATGTAAATGAACACTGACTAGAGCGGATTTTTTGTGATCGCCATGGTAATAATTATGATTTTGAGATTGATAAGAGGTTTTGCAAGACCTATATTTTACTATTTCGTTTTTAAAATGTGATTTAAATAAAAAAATATACCTGAACCCCTTATATCCGGATATGTCCAAGCATTTGCGTCAAACGTCCATTGTTTCGGTAAACGATACAGGCGCACGGGTACTTCAGTGTCATTGCGACCTGCCAATATAATATTGCCCATTACTACATTACTAGCTCATTATAGTAGGAGAGTGTCGGTGGTCTAACAGCCTACGGGTGGGACTTATAAACGAGAGATACCGAGTTCGATCCCCAGTGCCACCATGTACCAATGATTCGTTTTTTAAACTATTTACATTATTACATACCAACCGATGTTCTTACAGAGAGGGAAAAATCGTAAGGAAACCTGCACATTCAGGAGACTGTATTTTAACCATGATCCAATCCAGTCATCTTCCCCTGTTAGCAGGAAGGTCACGGAGGTGACATGTAATGACTTGAAGAAGATCATACTACTAATTTTCAGACCCCGACGTCGTTCGCCTGGAAAAGTAGCATATTTATGTATGTCACTCTCTATCCTTGTTAAGAAAATAACGTCAGTCCGTTGCTCCGTCAATACGTGAATGAAGGACAAACAATCACATAAACTATCACATTTGAAATTTTGTTACCATAGGTGGGAATGAGCGAGATACTCCCAACAAATTAATAAATAAAAAGCTACACACTCAAAGACACACACTTAGGGTTTCCGTTGTGTCTTGGGTCCCTTGGAACATACATAAAGACAGATACAAACACCCATGACCCGAGAACAAACATCTGTTTTTTTACACAAATAATTATGGGATTCGAACCCAGGACCCGTCGACAAGCAAACCAATGTGTCACGGTTTGACGCAGTTGCCACAGCGATGAAAAATAACACATCTGTCTAAATTCTCCGTTTACTTATCTGAATCTGTAATAATACAATGCTTACTGGGGACTCAAGCGAGATTTTTTTTTATTTTTTATTTTTTTTAAATGTAATAGATAATCAACAAGTTACACACCAACTCTTAATAAAAATTGAACAAGCTTACAAAAAAATATGGCTTAATGGTAACCCAATTGCAATTGAAATTGAAAATTAATTTATTATACACCTACTAGGCTGAGCCTGTGCCTTAAATACTATTCTTCATTTTTTTTTGTATTAGAATCTTGTAAAATTTGAGTCTTTCATTTGTCACGTTAATGTGTGGCGAACGAAAAAAATATGAATGATTGCATATTGCATTTTTAATTATTTATTTTAGGTTCTGAATGACCAATAATGTGACAGTTTATTCATATGTTTAATAACATTACATTGTATTTTCAATTTATACAATGAAACTTAAATTAATACAAATTAACAGTTTATTTCGAAAAATTTGACCTATAAAAGACTTAAAGAAGCAGAAGTTGAAAACATAAAATGTCACAGCACAAGCTAAACGTCACTCATCTCTCACAAGAGTGCGAGTGCGAGAATTTTTTTCAGTTTGAGGATTTCCATTTCTTGTTATATTTTGTTTGTTCTTGTTGAATTTTGTTGCTAATTTTTAAATCAAATCAAATATTTTTATTGTAAAAGTAAACTGTTCAAAGTCCGCACGGTAAGGGGGCGCGGGGGAAGGAGATAAAGGAGGTGAGAATGTGCCCGCACAGGTATAGTTGTTGTTTTTGGTATATAGGTACTCTTAGAAATAAATAATTTTTTATTTCATTTTATAATTACGTTCAATAATGGACGAGTCTGAAACATGTCATAAAAGAGGAACAAAAAATGCTCCGTTTAGATACATCAATAGACAATACTATCCCATCAAAAACAATACTTGTCAAAAAAACAAAGTCTCGCAACTCAGTTGTTCTGCGGTAAAAAGTTGTGAGATCCATGTAATACCAAGTCGGTTATTAATTTATTCAGTCTCTACTTAAGCGACTTTCTGTCTTAATACGTCCAGTCTCTAAGACCACGATCGTGGTCCATAACAATTAAAAATCAATTGTGTCTGGAATCTCCGTACTCGAAGCATTAAGTTGTTACGTAATAATTAACAGCATCTTATAGTGACGCATATCAATATTAAAATTCTTTAATGTTTTATATAAATATATCGAGACTTGGCCATCGCACTAAATAATTGAATTTACATGTGTTTTCAGGCGATGGCCAAGTCTCAATATATTTATATATGTCGGAGACAGGTCGAATTCCAATAGCAATACGCTGCGTCATAGCAAGCGCACGAAGCCATGTGATTGGCTGAAAGTTATAAACTAGCCATTTCATAGTACTTAGGCTTGGTGTGCTAGGACGGAGCCTGGGAGCGAGGGTCCAGACACTTCTCGGACGACGACACAAGTGAACGGACGTTACTCCCAAGAACTGTCCCCGCTATAACTAGAGTCCCCAGTGCTTGTGTTGCGAATATCTTACTGTTACTATTAATAGACTATTGAACTGTGTGTGTTAAAATGAACTATTAAAATTGTAAATAATTCATCGGACTTACTTACTCGATTTACCTACTAATCGCCCACTCTCAAAGCCGTTTCTCCGAAATCAGAAGTGGGATACAATCGAGTATTAAGATGTCACGTAGTAAAAAAAACGGAAGTGACGCGCAGTGGCGGCAAATACTAGAGGCGCAAAATGAACAAATGCGCTTACTCATCGATGCTTTAAATAGGCCACCACCATCAGCCACCGCCAAGAAGAATGTGGTATTTCCAGAGTTCGACCCAGACAAGCGTGATACAAACGCGTTGTCATGGTGCACTACGGCCGACGTCTGCATGGCCGACGCCCCGCTTGAAGGTAGCCAGCTGGTTGTAGCTGTCAGCAAAGCGCTGAAAGGACAAGCTTCGACGTGGCTCTCACAAATAATTTATCAGGGCATAACGTGGCTAGAATTCAAAGAATTGTTCATCGCAAGATTCGCCTCGGAAGAAACCATGGCTGCCACGCTAATCAAACTTGCCTCCGATAAACCAAATGAGAAAGAAACCTACGGAGCTTACGCCAGCCGTATCATGTCATCACTTATGAATCGTTTCCAGAATGTGGACACTGAACGTATCATCGTATCAGTCGTGCTGGCACACATGGCACAGATGGACCAAAAACTCCAACATCTTGCCTTTACAACGGATATTACATCACGTTCCGAACTGCAGAAGGAAATGCAAACGTTTTCCTACCTGAATCGCAAGGCGCCTACCGCGAATGATAAAGATGATGCCAAGCGCCCCAGAATGACTACCGCCTCGATCAAATGCTTCATCTGCGGAAGACTCGGGCATAAACAAGCTGAATGCCGACAGAAGAGCAAGGAGATGAAGAAGACGCCTGCCGCTACCACCAGCGCGACCCTTGTACGCGCAAGTCCGCGCCCTTCCACCGGAGAGGTGGTTTGCTGTAAGTGCGGTGCCCAGGGTCATATCGCGAGCCGCTGCACTAGTCAAGCTGCCTCCACCAGCACAGCAGCCAAGACCGAGAGACGTGTCAACATATGCGAGGTCGAGCCCCCAGCTGGAACTGTAAAACACCTCGGTAAGCAATTTGAGTTTCACTTTGATTCGGGTGCCGAATGCTCTTTGGTTAAAGAAAGTGTGGCATGTAATTTGTCTGGCAAACGTTTTAACAACGTAGTATCCTTAATTGGCATAGGTAATAAGAAAGTAATAAGTACCGAACAAATTTTGTGTTCTGTTGAAATTTGCGACTATCCAATCCAACTGAAATCTTATTTCATGTTTTGCCTGACATATACCTTCGTAGTGCTATAATGATTGGTCGTGAAATCTTACATAAAGGGTTCATTGTTAACATTGGTTTGAATGAGTTCACGATAACTAAGTCATGTGCAATAAATTCCTGCTCAAACTCGAATCAAAACAAACGAAAACAAGTAGTTAATTTTGATAATATAAGCATGGACTGTTCACCCGACGCTAAGCGAACACTTCTTAATTTGTTAGAATTATATTCCGACAGCTTCACATATCACTTTCCAACTACGCGCGTGACGACAGGTAAATGTGATATTCGTTTGGTTGATCCAAGTCTCACCGTACAGAGACGTCCATACAAGTGTTCTCCTGCCGAAAGTGAAATAATGCGCGAACGAGTAAATGATCTGTTAGAAGCGGGCATAGTTAGCCCAAGCAAGTCCCCATTCGCAAGTCCCGCGCTATTAGTTGAAAAACAAGACGGCAGTAAGCGCATGTGTGTGGATTACAGAGAGCTTAATAAAAATACGGTCCCAGATAGGTACCCACTGCCTTTGATTTCAGATCTTATTTCTCGCTTACACGGTGCTAAATTCTTTTCAAGATTAGATTTTGCTATTGGGTTTCATTTGATCCCAATGAGTCATGAGTCGGTTGAGCGTACCGCATTCATTACACCTTTTGGGCAATACGAGTACTTAACGATGCCGTTTGGTCTACGTAACGCGATCTCGGTTTTTCAAAGAGCTATTGTTCAAGCTTTAGGCGAGCTAGCGTACACTTACGTTATTGTTTACGTTGACGATATTTTAATTATATCTGAGACAGAGGAAGAAGGGCTAGATAGGTTACGTACAGTTCTGGATATTTTAACAAAGGCGGGATTTTCCCTGAATTTAAAGAAATGTTCGTTTTTAAAGACGCGTGTTGAGTTCTTGGGCTACGAGGTTGAAACGGGAGAGATTAAACCTAACAAACGCAAGATTGAGGCATTGTCAGCGTTGCCACCGCCCGAATCAGTAACCCAGCTTAGACAGTTTATAGGTCTCGCTTCATATTTTCGCCAGTTTGTACCTAACTTTTCTCGTCTCATGACACCGTTACATAGGCTTACCACAGGCAAGTGCTCTTTCATTTGGAAAGACAATCACGAACAGATTCGTCAGCAGGTTATTTCTATTCTTACTAAGGAACCGGTATTAATGATTTTCGATCCCCGTTTCCCTATAGAGCTTCACACTGATGCTAGCGCAGACGGGTATGGTGCTATGTTATTGCAAGAAGTAGATGGCAAGCGCCGCGTAGTGGGTTATTTTAGTAAACGTACCTCCCCGGCAGAGTCTAAGTACCACTCGTATGAATTAGAAACACTAGCTGTAGTTAACGCAGTAAAGCATTTCCGATCATATTTGCACGGAAGGAAGTTTACGGTAGTGACCGATTGTAACTCGCTGAAGTCTTCTCGTGATAAAGTTGATCTTACCCCGCGAGTTCACCGTTGGTGGTGTTTTTTACAGTCGTTTGACTTCAATGTAATTTATAGGGCCGGAAAACAAATGGGACACGTAGATTTCCTATCCCGCAATCCCCTATCGCGCGACTTTATTCAACAATTGCCGAAGGTAGCTCAAAAGCAAGTTAATTTGACAGAGCTCTCTGAAAACTGGCTACTAGCAGAGCAGCAGAGAGACGACAATATTCAAAAACTTATCTCGGAGATTAACAAGGCTACAATATCAGATGACATAGCGAAGACATACGAACTACGTAAGGGGGTTCTTTATCGTAAAGTTCAGCGTAACGGTCGTACTAAATGCTTACCTATCGTACCTAGGGCACTGAGGTTATCTGTTGTTAACAATGTGCACGAATCCATTGTTCATTTAGGGTGGGAAAAAACATTAGAAAAGCTGTACGATCATTATTGGTTTGAGGGCATGGCTCGTTACGTACGTAAGCTTTTAAGTAACTGCGTAACTTGCAAAGTGGCAAAAGGTAAGTCGGGTAAAGTTCAAGCAGAGCTTCACCCAATACCCAAAGTCACTGTACCATGGCACACGGTACACATTGATGCAACAGGGAAACTCAGTGGAAAGAGTGATAAGAAGGAATACGTATTCGTTCTAATTGATGCTTTTACAAAGTTTGTTTTTCTCAACTATACTAAAAATATTGATGCGAAGAGTAGGTAGCATAAAGGCAATTAAAAACAGTGTTTCCCTTTTCGGTGCTCCCGTTCGAATTATTGCGGATCAAGATCGCTGTTTTGCTAGTCGCGAGTTTAAGGAATTCTGTGATAGTAAAAATATTAATTTGCATTTAATAGCTACGGGATCATCACGAGCTAATGGGCAGGTTGAGAGAGTCATGAGCAGTCTAAAATCAATGTTGACTGCGGTAGGGATGAGTGAAGATAGATCTTGGCAAGACGCGTTAGATGACGTACAACTATCAGTTAACTGTACGGTTAATAGAGTCACCCAGGCAAGTCCACTTGAACTTATGATAGGGAAAGTAGCGCGCCCTTTAGATTTAATGGCCAGTAATGATGTCACTAATGAAGCGGATATTACAGAAGTTAGAGAACACGCCGCACAACAAATTGAGAAGTCGGCTCAATACAATAAGTCTCGTTTTGATGCAACAAAAGCTCAGATTAAAAAGTTTTTAGTTGGAGAGTACGTTTTGATTGAAAATGAGGAACGCAATCAAACTAAGTTAGATGCTAAGTTTAAGGGCCCATTCAAAATAGTAGAGGTCTTAGACGGCGACAGGTACACTTTGAAAGCCTTAAATTCGAAGCGTACCTATAAGTACGCACATGATAGGCTGAGGAAAATGCCAGAGGGTCAAGTACCATTAGAATTAGATAACGAGGAGTCCGAAGTAGAGAGTGAGTGAGACGAAGCGTGAGGTTTTCAGTCTGGTTGGTTGACCGTACCAGAGGCTTCGCTGTAGCCGTAGTCCGTTAGAAGTCGGAATCTGCTTTGAGTAGACCGTGGATACGCGGTACGCAGGGAGCTCTGGCGAAGGTCGGGTCTCGAGGAGACCGTAGAGTCATAGGGTTGACTCGGCGATCCCAGGTGGGGAGTCGCGTATGTGGGAGGCTATGTGATAGCCCTAGGCCACGGATGAGATACCGATCTGATTTGGTTTCATGGTTTATTTGGTAATGTCTCATGATGGTTCTGTTTGATGCCATAAGGCAGTAAAGTGATGGTACTTGATTGCTCTGTTATTTTTGCTTAGGCTACATGAAAGTTTTGAATTCTGAATTTGAAACACAATATAAAATAAAATTGAGTTGAGAGGGAAGAAAAGTTTCAGTTGAGATAGGTCAGGATAGACCGAACCATATACTGTGCTGTTTTTCATTGTTCCAGGATAGACACACGAGGACGAGTGTCAGCGCAGAATGGCCGTGTCGGAGACAGGTCGAATTCCAATAGCAATACGCTGCGTCATAGCAAGCGCACGAAGCCCTGTGATTGGCTGAAAGTTATAAACTCGCCATTTCATAGTACTTAGACTTGGTGTGCTAGGACGGAGCCTGGGAGCGAGGGTCCAGACACTTCTCGGACGACGACACAAGTGAACGGACGTTACTCCCAAGAACTGTCCCCGCTATAACTAGAGTCCCCAGTGCTTGTGTTGCGAATATCTTACTGTTACTATAATAGACTATTGAACTGTGTGTGTTAAAATGAACTATTAAAATTGTAAATAATTCATCGGACTTACTTACTCGATTTACCTACTAATCGCCCACTCTCAAAGCCGTTTCTCCGAAATATAAAACATTAAAGAATTTTAATATTGATATGCGTCACTATAAGATGCTGTTAATTATTACGTAACAACTTAATGCTTCGAGTACGGAGATTCCAGACACAATTGATTTTCAATTGTTATGGACCACGATCGTGGTCTTAGAGACTGGACGTATTAAGACAGAAAGTCGCTTAAGTAGAGACTGAATAAATTAATAACCGACTTGGTATTACATGGATCTCACAACTTTTTACCGCAGAACAACTGAGTTGCGAGACTTGGTTTTTTTGACAAGTATTGTTTTTGATGGGATCTCTTTTATTTTTGTATTTGTATTTTTTTTTGTATTTGTATCTTTTTTGTATGTATTTTTTTTTGTATTTGTATCTCATTTCTTTTTGTATTTGTATCCGAACAGCATTGGATCGCTCGCGCGTATGAGCGCGGCTGCTGCTCGTTCGGCGACATTCACCTTTCCGCGCGCCCCGCCACTGTCCCCGCCCCGCGCCCTCGCGCTAGCACCGCGCAGCGCGTAGTAACGGCCCGCGCTCACTCGCTAGCATCGCAGCGCGTGGTACAATAATTAATTTACAACCTTACGCACTCGTAATAAGAACGAATACGCACGTAGGTACTTTTTTTGCATTAAATAATTTAATTTACACGTGTTTTCATGACGAGAATACCCATTTTTTGCTCGATTTGGCAGGGGCACTACTATGCGCCTATATTTATATGGGACTAGCTTAAACCCGCGGCTTCGCACGCAATAATAATAACTGCCGTAAAACATCGGAATACCCATTTTTTGCTCGATTTGGCAGGGGCACTACCATGCGCCTATATTTATACGGGACTAGCTTAAACCCGCGGCTTTGCACGCAATAATAATAACTGCCGTAAAACATCGTTACGAATAAAGCCAATATTGAAAAATTTAACTGAAGACTTGGCTGTATGGGCTTAATTTTCTTTGCGGTCTTTTTTAGATTTTTTAGTTTTTCCTTGATTCATACACCAAACACTACTTATATTCCAAATTTGAAGCTTCTAGGTTTGCTAAAAGTGCCTTAGAATTTCGATGATCGGTGAGTCAGTGAGTGACAAAATTAAGAAATTTGACCCGTTATAATTCTTAAAATACTGGTTCAAATTGAATGAAATTTGAAATATACCGTGTTTTTACAATGCCTGCATGGTTGCTGAAAATTTCAGTCTTCTAGTTTTATCCACAACGAAGTTACAGGGGGTCGAAAATGGTCTGAATTGCTTCGAGAAAAGGATGGTACGGCCGTGACGCTTTTTTGCTCGACTTGGTGGGGGCACTGCCGTGCCCCCAGATCGAAAAATTTGTTATAAATGTAGGTGATTCCTCTGATTCCTCGTATAATTCTGAAGATGAATAAATGAAAGAAAAATATATGTATTCACGTTACAAAACAGACGTCAAACAACATACAAATTAATAATGTGGTGAAAGTTTTATGTTTTCAACTATGTTATTTTAGTGTAATGAGTGTCGTAATTATTTATTGCCGGATAACCTATAGCTAGTGAATTCCAGCTTTCGGTAACTATTGTATACATCACAATCAATATCCATTCGAGAAAGAAGAACTTCAAATTGTGGGAAGTCACAGTTAATGCTCCTAATATTTTGCGTCATAATTTTAAATGATGTTAGAATTATGTTAGAATTGAATGTTGGCAATATAACTTTTACCCGCGGATATACGGTATCTAGGTTGTCGGAATTAATTTGATTACTTATAAAATTAGCCATTATTGCAGATATATTCCGGATGACATATATAGTGACAGCATGATTTAAGATTGACAGACATACCTACTCAACTTATCGTAATTACACGCAAAACACTCAATATAAAAACTTAAAATAGATATAAAAAACAGAGTCAATTTGGCGTAAACACACTACCAGAAAACAATAATCATAATGTGTAATAAAAACATTTGTACCATTAGCATAATCGCACGAGTAACTTAACGAAAGCTACAATCGCAGTCCGAGTTATTTCTGGTTTTTAATCTCGTCCAGCTGTGATTCACTCTTTATCTCGATATGGCACTATCCGAGTTACGTAGAAAAATCTTTCCGTTGTTAGTCCAGCAGAACTTGTACCCGCAGCTGTTGGCTATTCCTCGTGCTAGAGAGAAAAGACGTCTTCTTTTGCTAGTAAGGACCTCCGACACATATACCGGAGAAGCGGCTCCTTCCAGCCCAATGGCAGTGGAGTCAAGATGTTTTTTAGGGTTTGTTTTATTCATGTCCTTTACTGCCTTAATAACTTTGTCTTTTAGGGAAACTGTTGTAAACTCCGTCACAATTGTTGTTTTCCCGGTTGCAAGTTATGCTTTCGTTCCTCCTCCATCGACTTGATCCTGATTTTTATGTCTTCATACTCATCACACAGGAATGTTAAAGACTGTTTAATATCTTCATTAATTTTATGGAGCTGCGAGTTTTGAGTTTTTATATTTGCAACTTCAGATACAAGTTTACACAAAATTGCGGTTTGGTTGACATTCCATTGGTCAAGCATAGCCTTGATTTCTTCTGTAAAGGATCATCGTTGTCATTTCTGCGCCTTTTGTAACGATAACTGACGAATATGTTGTCTGGTTTCTCTTCAAGTTGTACTTTTGCAATATCGATGTCTGATTGCGCGTGTCGAATAGGTGTTTTAGACGGTGGCGTTCTCAAAATATTAGTAGCCATTGCGAAAAGAAAAAGTCAGTTGCGACCTTTTGCAGCTAAATCGTAGTAGTTTGTATAGCGGCGGTTGACTTTCGAGACGGAGTAGTTTTGAGTGATAGCTATCTCACTCGTGTAACAGGTTAAGCTGTATGTTACTACTCACGCAGCACTTTGTTGACTTTCTTGATGATTATGTTAGCCTGGTACAGTGCACTATATATTTTTGGAAATTATTTAATGTTTTTTGTCACAAATAAAGAAAATACTTTGAAGAAGTCCACACTGTAACACGATCCAAGCGGAAGGGGATTATAGGTGACAACCGCATTAAAAAAAATAAAGTAAATTATTTATTAACATATACATTAAAAACATACTGACAATCAAACAGACATAGAAAAATAATTTTACAAACTTAAAAGTTACGTTTAAATTATAAAAAACATAATACATAAACAACCTGTTCCTTTAGATATCTCATAACTCCAGGGTATCAATGAGATCACGTATATGAATCAAATAGCATATACTTTATTTTTCAGTTATTAATAATTTCAAATTTTTATCTTTTATACAAAATAATGCGGTTAAAATGTAAATTTCCCATAAAAACACCTTTATGTAAGGAATGACAACGTCGCATTATTGTATTCTAAAGAACATCATTCAAAACGTACCAAAAAAGTGGCGGTCAAAATGACTTACCTAAGTTATTATTTCAAAAGGACACATAATTCTTAACACTTTTTTTTTCTTTTATTCATCCAGTTTTTCATTATTTCAAATACTTTAAAAAAGAAGAATAAGGTCTGTACTGTTATTATTAAAGAATCTAGAATTGAAAACTTTTTTTTAATACGAAAAATGTTTATATCACAATTTTTATTGAAACACAAGTATTTTCTATGGCCGGAACATTTAAAATCCAGATTTACAAGTGCCAAAAAGAACTCTAGTAATGGTCGTGCAGCTTAGCTGTCATAGTAAAAAATGTTTAGGATAATATGTTCTTTCGAAATAACAACTTTATCTTTTTTGGCCGCCACCGTGAATGATCTCCTTTTGAATGATTGATAGACCAGCAGGCTTAGAATTTAAATCAGATTTAAAACAGTTTTCGATATTGTAAGTCATTTACGAGATATAACCAAAAAATCGCCAAAACAATACCCCTTTTGGGGTACAGTTTTCCCCCCCGCCCCTTAAGCACACCTCCGCCGAGGGAGAAAACCTAGGATAGTCATATTTAGCAACAAATGAAGCTGTTAAAACAATAAAATCTCTTGTAGGATTTAAATCCGATTTGAATTTTTTTGTTGGTTTTATTCTTTTGACCTATGAAACTAATTATCAATGAAAGTGAACCAACTTAGAACTCGTAATATGGGAAAAAGTTTTTTTTTTTTTAAATTTTGATTGATGATTTCTCTGAAAATACCCATTTAAGAACATAATATGTTCCTTGGACTTTTTAAATTACTTTTCACTTTATTTTTATTAACAGATGCAATGGTTCTTAACTATTAGTTCACTTAGTTCACTTAGGCCAGTGTTCAACAAATATTTAACCGACGATTAGCAGCTAACCAGAGATTTGACAGTGTCATTTTCATACATTTTTTTTGACATTTTGTCTGATTAGCTTCTAACCGCGGTTTAACCGTTGGTTATATTTTTGGTAAACACGGGCCTTAGTCTACAAATGGTTTTAAAAACGTTTAAATTTAAAGTTTTTTATAACAATACTCGTACCTGGTTTACAAGCGACTAGGACCCAACCACAAGTCAAGGCATGTACCAATAAAAATAGAATCACCACTTTCAGTAGAGTTGCTTTGGTTTTATCCTAGAAATAAATTCGATTGTTTTTTCAAGTGTTACTGTAAGGCTACTGTAATAACTGTAAAAAAAGATCACATTTGATAACTGTCAGGGGCCTTATTCCATAAGACATGGTCGGTCAGCTTTAGATATGTTTAAAACAGAGGAAGTCGGCATTCGGCTTCTGCCCTCACTTTTTTTATAATCCCTAAATCATGTGGATCTAAATTCACGTGATGCCACATTTTACATAGCTACATTAGAATATGAGAAATAAAAAAATAAGAAATATACTGAAGACAACGGCTGTATGGACGTATATTCCTTTGGCATTAACGAAAGGGAATTTATTATTATACATTAATAAAAAAAAACTTTTTCTTTTTTACTTAAATTTAAAATAACATTCGGAGATGTCTTACTTCGCATTGCACTTAGAATTAAAATTATTGTTTAAAATTAAAAGGTTTTCAATTAATTTCAATTTAGGCTAAAAATTACTTACTTTAAAACTTTTGCAGAAGAATTTGTAGTAGAAATAAAGTGAATGGCTTCTGAACAGCCGGGCTAGCTGCCAATTCCAGCCATTGGTATTTAATGTAACCATAGGCAGGAGTAATGACAAAAGATCTAAGTAGTACCACCACACGAAAAACTTCTTCACTCTTGTGTATCTGTGAATGCATCTATTTCTTACTACAAACAATTCCATCTGAAACGAAAAACAGATTTTCAGTATCGAATAAAAACTGATTGGGTAAAGTTCGGCAAAAAACGGGAATTTGTCTAATTTCGTAATAAATAATCGACATTATATTGAAAAGCGAAAATTTTATATTCCGACGTTTCCATATGTAAAGTTATTCAGTTAAGTGGGCTGATTCACATCCTTTCTTTTCATAATTTAATTTAAAGTCACCCAATATAAGATAAAATCGAAGATCCTACAAAATAGAAGATGATTTTGCCCTGTGCGAATTGTACACGTATCTATCAGTGAGTCTACGACACAGACTTATATCAAGACAGACGAAAAGAGCGCTTCAAACTGTCAGAGAACCTAGCGTGTCGAATTTTTCGTACCTAAAATGACGTCTCAAGCGAGATTTAGTCATGGGAAATCAAGACCGCGCGGAAACGATTCAAAGGCGCTTAATTAAGTAAAACAATAATGTAAATTCGATTAAAAACGATTATCATTTACGGCATAGGTCTTAAGCGGACTGACTTTTTTTTATTTTTTTTTATTAGCCTGTGCTGTCCCACTGCAAGGCAAAGGCCTCCCCTCGTTTCCTCCAGGCGTCACGGTGCTGTGTGGTGTTCGCCAACTCTTCTCAAAGGCGTCTAGCTCATCTCCCCAGCCCTTTCTCGGACGCCCATTCGGTATCCACTCGGTGGCGACCCTTGCCTCCCTCCCTATCGGGATGTAAGCGGCACACATGACCCGCCCAGTCCCATTTTAATTTTGCAGCCTTTCCTTCACTGGTTCTTGCGCGTAGCTCGGTATTAGGGACTCGGTCAATTCGCTTGACTCCCACCATGCTACGCTCCATGGCTCGTTGGCAAACTGCGAGTTTGTACTTTTGCGCTTCGGTCAATGACCACACTTGGGCACCGCAGGTTAGGACAGGCAAGATACACATGTCGACGAGTTTGCGCTTAAGCGACATTGGAAGGTCTCCCTTCATGTGTTCCTTCATGGACCAGTAGCTCCTCCATGCATTTTCGACGCGGCGTTTGACTTCTTTGTCTTGCCGGTTCTGGAAGGAAACTATCTGGCCTGTGTAAATATACTCGTCAACATATTGTATTTCTTGCCCGTCTACGTTTCGTGCTGTTGGTCATGATTTTGGTCTTGGATCGGTTCATTGTAAGTCCAACCTCGCTGTTTGCCATGCTCAGGTCTCTAATGAGCTGTTGGATATCGGAGGCTAAATGGGCGAAAAAGATAATGTCGTCAGCGAAACGAAGATTTGTCAATCTCTTCCCGCCAACGGCAATGCCCTTTCCTTCCCATGGTGTTGACAAACTCTTGAATACTATTTCTAGAGTACTAGTGAAGATTTTGGGTGATAGCGGGACTCCCTGTTTAACGCCTCGTTCTATTGGAAATTTAGGTCCGGACGAATGTAATTTTCGAATGAATGGAAGGTCTATGTAGGTGGGTTCTATATTTTGATTTTGCAGGGCTGTAAAAATCGCAGAATGATGGATGCTGTCAAATGCTTTGTTGTAATTTATAAAAGCTAGATATAGGGGCGCTTTAAATTCGGATTTTTTTTCTATTATTTGGTTGACTGTTTGGAGGTGGTCGGTAGTAGAAAAACTGGGTCGGAAACCAGCTTGCTCGGAGATTGGTGCCTATCGATTTGACCATCGATGCGATCCTGAATGATTTTGATGCATGTTTTGTATACGTGTGAAGTAAGACTGATTGGCCTATAATTGCCTATGTCACTTGTATCACCCTTTTTATGAAGAAGTACTATTTCGGAATGACAGAACTGACAGAACTGTTTTGGAAATTTCCCTTTTGCAAAATTGAATTGAAAAGTTTAGTGAGAAAAGGTAACAGATTTGGTTTTCCAATTTTCAAAGCCTCTGTAGCGATTTTTCATTTTTTTCAAATTAGTGGGACCACGAAAAAACATGGAAAATTACAACCAAAA
Organism: Aproaerema taeniolella; assembly: GCA_949987775.1. Taxonomy (NCBI): domain Eukaryota; kingdom Metazoa; phylum Arthropoda; class Insecta; order Lepidoptera; family Gelechiidae; genus Aproaerema; species Aproaerema taeniolella. The sequence goes on along the minus strand of OX465254.1, from coordinate 14,486,163 downwards.
AATGGGTATAGAGATTTCCAAAATATCTTCCCACAAGAGCCAGTCTTGCATAGCTGACATGGATGCGTGACATGATTCTGTCATGTAGATGTCGTTCTGCTTGTTCCGTACTGATGCTATGCGATAGAACGAGAGGGCAGTATGAGATACATTCGACATAAATCAAAAATTAAAAATTTTGTGAAGCCCCTGATAGTCATTTTTTATTAACTATTAAACGGCTGAACCAATTCTGATTAAATATAACTGAGAATCATCTCGATTAAATCAGCCTTCAAATAAAACAAAACGCATCGATATCAGTCCATTTCGTTAGGTGTTATTATGCCACAGACAAACACTACCGTACAAAGTACTTATTAGTTCCATGACAAACACAGATACACACGTCAAACTTATTACTTAACACCCCTCTTTTAGTCAGAGGTTAAAAATTATCTCGAGGTATCTATCTTAATAGTACTTATACTACAGTAATTAAACCAAATTTCTGACATCAGGTAAACCATTTTGCCACTTTTTCGGTACAGAGGCCAGCACATGAAGTTCCCCAATTCATTGAAAACCCGTTCTTACCGCAACAGCACAGAGTACACGCATAGGTGACTTGATGTACGGCCCTCTGTACTCCTTACTTATACGACAATGGATAAAATAGCAAAGATTCAAACAATAGCTCATATAAACTTACAGTATAATAAAAATCCGATGCCAAATGTATGAAATGAATAACGTCCATGAAAACGATTATCTGCCAAGCTGTATTAAATGTCCTGATTGGATTGGTCATGAGGTATAGTAATAGGGTGAATGTTGTAACGGGAAACATGAGCCAAGTTATCGTCAGCCAACGTTCATACCATTTATTTGTGTCTGACGCTGCAGGCTTCGACATATACTGTAATAGTAATATGTAGGAAATTTAATGCAACCCTTGTAACTCTAAAATAAAATATATAACCCCGACATTTATCAGATACAACTCCTAAACAGATGAACCAATTTTAATCAAATATAGCTAAAAACCTACTCGATTACGTCAACTTTCAAACAAAAAAACCGCTTCAAAATCAGTCCATTCATTTAGGAGCTCGATGCCACAGACAGACACAGATACAATCGTCATACTTATAGCACCCTTCTTTATATGTCGGGGGTTAAATATATACGTAATATACACAAATACTTGAAACAACGATTTTCAAATATTATTAACCCACTTTAGATCAGAAGGCAGGTTATAATAAAAAAATCGGGATTAAACACAAAATTTGATAAAACCAGTCATTAGACACAAAAAACCAACCAGTAACCAGCTGACTGAACCCAAACAAGCTGCTGTATATCTGTTGTAAGTTTCTCAGGAGTTGGGATTCTCGTGAACTACTTGATATTTTTATATTATCTTATTTAGCCTAATGGCAAAAGCCTCCCTTGCTTTCCTTCACAGATCCCTCTCCTGCGCCTTTTCCATCCATTTCTTGTCAAATTGGTCGAGCTGGCCACGCCTCTATGTCTCGATCTACCACACTGCCGCTTTTGTCGGGGTAGCCAGTTTGTAGTAATGTCCCAGTGGCCCATAGATCGTTTGGCATGCGGCAGACATGACTACCCCAATCCTGTTTCAATTTTGCAGCTGTTTAGGTTACGTCAATAATTTGGGTGCAGGAGCGTAGCTCTGTATTTCGGACTCGATCTGCTGCTGCTGCTGCATTTTATGACAGGGCAATATTTGATACTGCTATGTCATTATGATACTTGTAAATTGGTGAATTGCCTTTATCTCCTAGAAAATGTATTGTGATGAATTGAATAGATTTTGACAAGAACCATTTTCATCACGTCAGCTTTCAAACAAAAAACACAATTTTAAAATCAAAAAATATGTAGATACTTACTGGAAGCTTAATAATTTTTGCTCCTCTTAGTAAGTACTGTATACTGTTATAGGGATTTTCGGGAACAGGTTTTTTTAAAGCCATGAAGTCAAATTTGGATTGGTCATTATGTCTTATTCTGTGCCTCACCTACCAGAGCAAAAAGACTTAATTAGTACCTATGAGAAGTTGATCGATAGTTCTTTTACAAGAAAAATCTTCATAATTATGTCTGTAAAGTATTACATTATTAGCCCAAAATCATATATGATGTAACTTACTTTAAGAAATAAAAATAAATTTAAATTAATCAGCAAATGTTAGTTTAAATTTTAGGAAACAAAATTCTTCTATTATCTGTTTTAATAACTAAAAGCTTATTTTTAATTTTAAAGTGAAACGTCAATAGTAAGAAAAAGGTGTAAAAATATACTGACAAAAATGCATTAAAGTAATGGATTCCTTGGGATTGTTTGTTTTTACTAAAATTTTGAATATAAACATCTTTAAAAATAAGAAGTTTTTTAGGATACTTACATCTAAACTAGCTACCTGTCCAAGAATTTCGAGAATTAATTATACACATAAACCTTCCTCTTGAATCACTCTGTCCATTTGTGAGAACCCTATAAAAATCCGTTCAGTATTTTTTGAGTTTATCGCGTTTAGACAGACAGACTCGGCGGAGGACTTTGTTTTATAATAAAGTATGATGATGAAGTGGAGTAACTCGACAGCCTATTATTTCGATTGTTAATAGAAATTATGTATTTGTTTTGACCACCACAACGTTAACCAAACTTAATCGTCTCTCGCTGAAGCAAAAAAAGTATGTACTTACATCTTCATTGATGGTACTTTGAAATTTATTAACGGATATCATCAGAAGATCTGCAGCTTCCATTGTTCGAGCAGTTATTTGAAGAGGGCGGAGATTGACTCCTTCCAACTGACCAAAAATTGATCCCTAAAACATTCGGTATTCTTAAAACATTAGAGTTTTCAACCCATTTTTATTTTTTAGTCTGTTTTTTTATAAACCCTCTGGATCCCAATGCTGGACAAAAAACCCCTTATTCTTTTTCCATATAGCCGAGTCTTGCGCTACCACCTGCCAATCAAACGTGAAAGCGACGAGTTCGTCGCACCATCTCTTCCGTGGGCGACCCCACCTTCTTTTTACGCATGGCACCCAGTCTGAGATTTTCTTTGCTCACAACTCACACGGCTCCCACCATAGAAAAATATTTGCTTAAAGGGAGATTCTTACCACTAGTGTTTTAAGATTGTTTGATAAAGAAATGAATACTTTTTTTTTATAATACTCGTGTTTGGGATTAAAATCGGTACAAAATACTTGGAGAGAGAAAATATTACCTTAGAGAGCACAATAAGATCTTTTTTTCCTCGTCGAATCACAACTTGGCCACGGTGAACTATGTAGATATGAGGTGAGAGTTGATGTTCTCTCACAACATCTTCGTTAGCAAGAAAGAATACTTCTTCAATAGAACGAGCCATCATTCGGTCCAATACCTCACCCCCGCGCAAAAGTGTGTCTGTTATCTTGAGGGTTCTGAATAAAACATTTTTATTAATTCTACCTGGTACTTCCGCCTAGCTTTTTTCCGCGACTTCGTTTCCATGGGAATTACGACCATTTTTATAGCCTACACGATATTCTGACGTCTAAGCCATACTACCGCAAGGTTCCATTAAAATCCGTCCAGCAGTTTTTGCGCGAAGGATTAACAAAAAACCGTAGAGAAACCGAGATGAGTTGTCACAGAGGAGAGTTGTGACAGTCGATTTTTCGAAACCTCTAACTGCTAGCGAGCTCACGACAGCGCGCGTTTGTGAGTTCAAGTCTTGAATTAAGAAACGTGCACTGTTGTGAGTTCGCTAGCAGTTATAGGTTTCGAAAAAATCGACTATGACACAATTCTCCTCAGTCACAACTTTCCTAGGTCTCCCCTACATCCATCCATTCTTAGTTGTAGATCTGGGAAAACTGGATTATTTATTTATTAAAAAACCCGACTGCGTAATAAAAACTGAAAAGAAAAAACAAGTAAGCCCAGTAGTCGAGACTTATTATATAATTTTATTGAATAACATAACGATTTTAACAATCGGGACCCATTATTATGAAGCCGGATTTTTTATGGGTCCCGACTGTTAAAATCGTAATGTTATTCAATGATATTCAATAATAAAAATGTATGCGGATCATGTTTAATATACGTCATAGACAATCATGTAGACCGCTCTTCATTAAAGAGAAAATTCTAACTTTACCGTGTATCTACATATTAGAAACAGCAATGTTTGTTAAAAAGCACATACATCTTTTCAATTTTGTTAGAAGTGACCGCCGTAATAAAAAACTTATTCTTCCAGAACCCCGAATAGAAATGTTCAGAAATAGTCCTCGTTATAGAAGCATCCTTTTTTATAATAAACTTCCATACACTCTACAAAGAATAGAAAAAGAACAAATCTTTAAAAGCAAACTGAAACAAATATTAATTAATAAAGGCTATTCCAAAATACAAGAGTATATGAATGATAAAAATATAGATATAAGCTAATTGGTGCTGTGCTGTGATGTAGTACATACCTATAAAGTTCAATAAATAATGAATGACTAATAAATAAATAGATATTATTTAATACACATAAGTATTTTATTTTTTTATTTTTCTTTATTAAGGAAAACATACAGCTAATCAACACAAAATACTTATTCTAAAGTAAACTAATCCATAAGCCAGTCAAGTTTTCACAAAAAGATATAACATTATGCGTTGGATACATAAACTAAATAATTTAAATTTAAATAACATTTTTTTTTAAACTTAATATAGATAGGAACAAGTGTCAAAAATATAAAACCAAAGATAAAACCTAACAACAAAAATAAAAACAATAAGTTTAATTTAATTTGGTTTTATGATGTTTCTTGATGGCAGAAACAAATTGGGATAAACGTAAGTTAAAAATGTCCAAATCATTGTAAGTTCTATCATAAGTCTCACAAGCTCTCACAACGAAGCGATTCTTTGCATAATTGGTCCGACAAAGAGGAGGAGCAAATGTTGATCTAATAGCTCGTAAACCAACCTTCGTGCATTTAAAACCAATTTTACCCAGTAAATATGAGGAATCAATATAAGAATTTAAAATTTTGTAAAGAAGAATGACGTCACGCTGTTCACGTCGCGTTCTAAGATCCAAGATATCCGGAATCTTACCAAATCTGTAATTAAGTCTTCTAATAAATTTGTTCTGGATTCGTTCAACAGCATCGACATACACAGCGTATCGGGGGTTCCACACTGCGGAAGCGTACTCAAGTTGAGATCTAACAAAAGAATTAAATAATATCATCAGTGTTCCCACTTTTTTAAAATCTTTACTCTGTCTAAATAAAAATCCCAACATTTTGTAGGCTTTAGCCGTTATTTTTTCAATATGCGATTTGAATAACAATTGATCATCCAAGTACACACCTAGGTCTCGCACCTCAGACACCCTTTTCAATGGAGTATTATGAATGAAATACTGATGGTGTATATTTCTTTTTTTACGGCTATATGTAATTAAATAACATTTGTCTACATTTAAAAATAATTGATTTTCCAAACAGTATTGACCTAGTCTATTCAAATCGGATTGTAGATTAAGGCAATCTTGATTTGTTTTAGTTATATTGAAAATTTTCGTGTCATCAGCAAACAATAAACAACTTGAATGATGAAAGCAATCCAAAACATCATTTATAAATAAATTAAATAAAAGAGGTCCAAGATGCGACCCCTGGGGCACACCAGAAGTAATTGGTATGAAAGAGGATGTGAAGCCTTTAACAGAAACCGCCTGAGTACGATTCCAAAGATAGGACTCTAGCCATCTGAGGAGGTCGCCGTGTATTCCGATCAACTCAATTTTCTTAATTAACAGTGAATGGGATATTTTATCAAAAGCCTTTGAGTAGTCGGTATACACGGCGTCAACCTGATGACCGTTACTCATGGCTTCTAAGACAATGTCAAGGAACTCGCACAGGTTAGACTCAGTGGAACGTTTATTAATAAAGCCGTGCTGTTGAGTGATAATTAGGGGTCTGACCGCTGGAAACAAGGAATCGTAAACTACCTTCTCGAATAACTTAGGAATTACTGAAAGTTTTGAAATTCCTCGGTAGTTACGTACCATGTGTTTATTACCATTTTTGAAAATAGGTACCACAAATGATCTCTTCCAAATCACAGGCATATTGCCAGTAACCATTGACAAATTGAAAAGGATACAGAGCGGATAAGCCAACTCCTTGCAACACCTTTTCAGAAAAACTGGATGAATGCCGTCTGGTCCGCTACCCTTGTTCTCATCCAAGTGTTTTAAATATTTTTCAACTATAGTAGTTGTAATTTCAACAGACGACATCAAACAGTCACCATGAGTACCGCCCCGAAAAGATGACGATGTTGGTGTGAAAGTTTGGCCCTTCTCAAAAACCGACTGAAAAAAATCACTAAACGCATTAGCGATGGACTGGCCGTCAGATACACGCTTAGTATCAAAGTATAATGTGTATGGAATACTATTTGAAGATTTTTTAGATTTTATGTAAGTCCAAAATTGCTTAGGATGGCGACATATATTACTCTCAGACCTTGAAATGTATGAATTGTAACAAGTAGATTCTAACTTTTTTATTTGTTTCCTAATATCAGAGAATAATTCATAGTCGCATAACCTTTTATAGCATTTCCATTTTTTATGTATTTTAAGTTTTTTATTAATAAGTTTTTTTAGCCTTTGAGAGTACCAAACAGGATATCTATTATCATTAGTTATCATTCTTACCGGAACAAATTCTGAAATTATATTATTAATTATGCTATAAAATCTGTCAAGAGCAGTGTCCATGTCGCAACCATATAGACACTTCCAATCGACTTTCAAAAGGGCTCCCCTGATAACATCATAATCCGCAGCGAAAAAACGACGCGCAACCCGGGGCGCTGATCGTAACTCTAAGATGTCCCGTCTTCCCTTGTACTCGATACACAGCGACGGGTGATGAGCATCCTCAGGTGTAGATAGAGGGACAGCTCGAGTAACTTTACAACCCTCACTGCTTAAAACCAAGTCCAAACACCTATTATTAACATTTAAGATACCGTTACACTGCGTCCAGTTTGTGAAACATAAAAATCTATCAACTTGAGTAACTAACGTATTTTCAGACGAATTTTGTAGTGAGTATTCATTTAAATTGTCCTGGCTTACACTCCAGATAGCATCCGGTATGTTGAAATCGCCGATCAATAAAAACTCGCTATTGCACAGTTCAACGCTTAAATCGGAAATATAGTCAAAAAATAATAGTTGCGCCGACGCTTGTTCCTTGTTTTGAGGGAAATAGGAACAGAATATATACAAATAATTAACGGTATTATTGTGCAATTGATCGTCAAGTGCGACCCCGACGCAGGTAACATCGGGCGAGCCGTGCAGCCGCGGCAGCGGGCGCGGCGGGTCCACCTGCACCGCGAGCCCGCTGCGCACCGCTATCAACGTGCCGCCACCCATCCTCATACCGAGCCGCTCGTAGTCCCGGTCGGTGCGGTATACACTGTAACGCTGATCGAACAGTTCGCTATCGAATATCCCGGGCAACAACCAGGTCTCGGTCAAACATATTATGTCATAATCGGTATTAAGTAAATTCCTCAGGAACGTTTTGGTTTTGGTTCGTAAACCTCTGACGTTTTGGTAAAAAATGTTTAAAATCATTATTTACAAAGTAAAAACCAACAACTTTTATGTATATTAAGTGAAACAATATGAAATGAACTCTGTTCTGAATGTAAAAGGTCAAATAATAATATTATTAACAACTTGTTTACTGAGATACCGACATAAATAAAAATAATACTGGTCTTCCACAAAACATGAATCGCGTCAACTAAGTGTAACATTTTAATTTTAACATCACGCAAATTAAAATAGTAAGCATTTTTTTGAAAATAGTAAGCAATTGAACAATTAATGTCCAAATAACGGGACCGTGGTACAAAAATTAACGAAAGAATTAAAAGTGGGTAAAAGTATAAAAAACATACATTACGCACAGCATCATAGATAAAGTTTCTAGTTGCATTGAATATACTTGTATTAGAGCACTGGTCGACTAATAATAACGAGAACCAAACATTGGAACGCACGTAGCTTACGCGCTGAGTAAGAAATGATACATACACTCTCCATATTAAAGCCAACGTGAACTCGTGACTAATCGAAACAAACTCTTTTACTAGAATGTATAAAAAATAACTTGTTCCAGGGGTATTAATTTTATGGGCCAATATGTAACAACACTTGGACTCGATAAAAAGCCCGTGAGACCCAACAGTTCTGCCATCAAAACCACGTGCAGTTTTTCCTAAAAGCATGAGAGACGATAAATAAAAAGTAAACAAAGGATAGATATATGAACATGCAATCTTCATATTACTTATACAATCTTTTTTAAAGCCTCTTCAGATGTGATGTGTAGGATGGGGGAATTCTCCGTTCGACGCACCATAACTGTACAATTACGTACCCAGCAGTATTAGTAGTTCAGCTCTTTCGCCTTGTTACGGGCTTGTTTCAAAAGGAACTTATTACGGGCAGATAAATGATCGTTAATATAAATACGATTGTTCATACCCATAAATCCTAGATCACTAGCCTTTAGATTCCTGAGCTTCCTGAGAGACGCCAGAAAATCATCCTTCTTATACCTCGACTGCAACTTTAATATAATCGGTTTTGCCATTTTCGACTCAACATCATTCTTAACTGCAACTCTGGTGACAAAATCCACATCGGTATCTATGTTTAGACGAAACCCACTGAGGTTTGCCAAGGTCTTCACAATGTGCAATAGGTTTTCGCCACCCTTTTCCGGGACACCATTAATTTGGATGTTAGATCGTCGCACCCACTGCTCATTCCTGTGGCTATCTTCCAGTAGACCCCTCACCACGCTCCTTAACTCATCAAGTTCCAATTTAGTTGCCTCAAGAGTAGAGACCCTGGTCTCAATAGAAGTCACTCGTTCAGACATCTCGTCCATCCTGGTGTTAATTGTTGATTTCAAGTCAGCTATGTCAGTGGTTACTTGTTTTAAATCGCTCTGAATCAGTTGAATGACTGAAAATTGCGCTTGAAGACCAGCAATCTTTGAAGAGATCTCAACAAGTGTATTTTGAACCGACTGCTCAAATGGAGAATCCTTCACAGCTTTAGGTGTAGAAGCATGACCCAGGGGAAGTCCCGAGGAGAACCTTGAAGAAGCACCCTGCTTGTCAGACGTTCCTGGCATAGACTCTTCAATCCTGGACTGTGTAGTTGTTTCTTCGCGGCATGACAGACATGTCCACGTACTTCTTCCGGAGCCAAGTCTATTGAATCCCCGTTCTGTTATTCCTCCACAGTTAAAATGGAACTTCCTTTTGCACACAGAACATACTGGTCCGTTACCAACAGCTTCGTCACACGCGCAACAATCACTTGTTGAAAACATGTTGCCCCAAAAATGATAACCTCTGGTTATAGCAGCAAATGACAAAAGACGAGTGTACCCAACGCACGCAAGCGCACGAAGTATACTGCTATTCTGTATTCATACCAGGGCGTTGCTTTTTAATAAGTAATCTGTCTGTATTATTATTAAGTGTACAAGCAAAATAAAGAATTGAATTGAATTGAATAAAAGTCTCGACTACTGGGCTTACTTGTTTTTTTATTTTCAGTTTTTATTACGCAGTCGGGTTTTTTTTAAATTAATTTATTTAATTTTACACTTATTAGTTAAGTCAGATATTTATATTTGTTTATTGATCTCCTGTTAGCTGTATGCACTTGCATAAAAATTGAATAATTTCTGAATTAAAAGCCTACATTTAAATGAAAAATCGTTACTAACCAAATTCAAATCTTCATAGATCCTAATCGGTAATTTTGGTTGAAAAACGATATGAGAAACCTTACAATGATTTTTAAATATTTATTCATCGATACCCCACTTGACACAGTTCGTCGATTTTCATTTTTTCTTTTTCACTTTATGGCGTCCAAAATCAGCCATTTTGATTTTTAATTTTTTTTATACTTTCTATGACACTCGCGCCATCATGATAAATCTAACGACGTATCATTCATCAAAATCGGCCCACTCGTTTGGTCTAAATAGTGCCACAAAGGTACAAACATACATATATAAATACATAGGCTGATACCCTCCTTTGCGTCGCGCAGTCGGGTAAAAATAAGTGACCTTTAATGGAATGACTTACTTTTTAAAGAAATAGTAGTTCAAATCTTGTTTAAAAACGGATCCAAGACGCTCGTTCATCAGAATGCTCATGTCTACACCAGATGTTCTGCAACATGACCAAATATGGGCTAATGAGCATACGCAGAGCCACTGAACCTAATATAACATTTATATTAGGAATAAATATATTAACTTCAATAAGTTATGGAATAAAGGATCCCTAAATAGCAACCCATAAAATAAAAATTCAAATTATTTATTTACCCGTACGTCAGTACTATTATTCTTTTGTGTGCTAGTTTAACATTTCAACGTTTAATTTCATTTTTTTCCTGCCGAGCAAAGGTCCTCCGTTATTCTCCAACAGTTTCTAATTATTATGTTCTACTCGGGCACACGCACGCCAAGAAAATTAGGAGTTGAAGTGGTCGCTATAGCCGAGATCGGTCGGACCTCTCATCATCATCATAAGCTTTTTGGACCCAGTTGTTATAAATAGTGTCTTACTCGTCCCGCCAATGATTTTAGGACAACTTCGGCCCTGATGTCCACGGGTTGTTATTACTAGCACAGTCTTGGTTAAGGATCTGAATTAGAAGCTATCTTCACACATCTGTTTATCGGATGAAAAATAATTTATATCATTAGTATGTTAAAAAGTGTATTGGCAGTAGGTTGCCTAATAAATTCCTGGTCAGACTATGATTAATTAAAAAATTTAAACTGACTTTTTAGTGATTAATTGCACTCATTCGTTTATCTAATAAATTTAATACCAACCGAAAGAATGAAGCCTATAGAATTTAAAAACGTTGGGTTGTCTATTTTATTCCAGAACTAAATACTGTGTTGGCAGGTTTTAAATAGTTTCACACCAAAACATCATCTAAATAAATAATGACATTTTCGTTTGTGGTTATCTGATAATAGGTATTGTAAATTTCAGTTGTATGAGTCAAGTAGTTTTTTTTAGGCAACCCACTGCCAATACATGTTTTAACATATTATACTAAATTTGATAGAAATTACTTTTCATCCGATAAACACATGGGTGAAGATCGCTTCTAATTCGGATCTTAGACAATAAAATTTTACAGAATATGTCGCACGTTTGGAAAAAATTCAAACCCAATGTGAATTTTATCAGTCGAATATTAAAACAAAAGCGTTTCATATGCTAGAATTCATTGGTTTAGCAGCTGCAGCCAATCGAAAACAGGTTTAATAAGCATACAATACCTTTTCCACCAATAAGAAAAGTAATCCAAAGATCGAGAAATTGTTTCTTTGTCAACTCTCTCATCTTTGAGAAACATCTTCAGTTGGTTGACGTCTTGATGAAATACAGATTCACCTCGAAACAGCAATAGTAATAATGCAAGACAATTAGTTTTTTTAATCCTGAAATTAAACTGAAGTCATTGTACCAGTCTAATAATTTAAAAAAAATGTAACTGTTCTGTCTAAACAACAAGACAAGCTCCAGAAAGGGAAGAGCGTACAGCAGAGGGAATAAGAGAATAAAGAGGCTGATCAAAATTTATAGTAAGCTCAAGAAAGTGCGCGCGTGAGCAAGTAGCGCGTATTAGTCTCAGGATCATTCTGTGGAATGCTTTTTAAGGTTCTGTAGTAAACTACGAACCTTAACTGTTTCGCTGTGTCTGTCTGTCCATCCACGTTTTTTTTCAGTGACCCTTGGACTGCAAATCTTCCTTTTGACATCAAATCAATATTACTGCAAAGTTTTATCACAATCAGTTCAGTAGTTTTTGCGTGAAAGAGTACTAAAGTTCCATCCTCACAAACTTTCGCCAAGGAATATGGGTATACATCATTTTCCAAGGAACATAGGTCGAAATAAAAAAAATCGCCTATCAATACAACTTGTGCGATCAGTTGATTGCTCAAGAATCCTCAAAGAACTCCCAAAAAAATGACATATGTTTAGATTTTATTTTATTTTATTCAAGTTACTACTCTTACAGTCATGCCAAATTTAAGCGCGCAGCAGGCTAGTAAATTACAAAAATACACAAAAGAATATTAAAACACAATTAATCTTATAACTAGGTATAACAATGATAAAATGTAGCCTATGTCCTTTCCCAAGGTCTAACCTATCTCTCTACCAAATCTCATCAAAATCAGTTTAGTTGTTTAGGCGTGAAAGCGTAATAGACGGACAAATAGACAGACATACAGAGTTACTTTCAAATTTATAATATTAAGTACGGATTACATTTTCAACAATAATTGAAATGTAGAATTATAATTTTTTTGTTACTATGGTTTATTTTCGGAAATTTGAAGTTGGCATTTCCAGTAAAAAGTCTTACCAATATATGAATGTCAATATGAGTGCAATGCCAGCCAATTCTAGTACTGTACTTTTATTATAATCAATCCATCCGGTAACACCCGTAACTAGAGTCTGAATAGTGCTCAAGGAACACATTTGTATCTGGAACAAAATTAATGTATCAGAGGCGTTTAGACATAGTGAAATTTCAACTATTTAATAACAATGATTCCCAAAGCCAATTTTTGTAGTTAGTTTTGATTAAGCTATAGATTTAATGTAAGCCCATTTTTTGTCACTATATATACTCATAGCTAGCTTTATTTTTAACTTCAATTTTAGTTATTTTTACGTAATCAGAATGAGTTTGATACATCTTATTTATTTTGATATTTAGTTTTCAAATTTATCCCGCCTTATCGTCCTATTTATAAGGCCCACGCAATATTCGCAGAAACTTCGGGATATGACTTAGTCTACCAAAATATATGACTCAATCCAGTTACTTTTATCAAGCGCCAGGCACAGGCGGGTGATCAGTCACTTATTTGGGACCATTTCACCCAATGCCCCATGAGGTAAATCTCTGCTCTGACAGTTCCACCACTTTAAACCTCCCAGAAGCTTTTGCAATGCTAATCTCTTGTATTTGGTCTTCTTCTATTTCATCCGTGCCTATGGTCTCTCATCTTACCAGCGCGGTACTCAGTCAGGAAGTGTAGACTTGTTTCTTCCTTGTCGCATTCTGGGCAGGTGGGATCACTTTTTAAGTTAGGTGTCGGTTCAAAGGACAGTATCCTGTGAGTAGATCCACCACAATTCTATTGTCTTCTCTGATTAGCTTTAGGAGTTGTTTAGACTTTTTTGTTTTTCATATGTATTTAGGAAGATTTTATTATAATCCGTTACTACGGATATACAAACGTGTTTGTTTTTTTCAGATTGATACGATTTTTCATAGGGATAATTAGATGACTGAAGAGTGACAAGCTAGTACTTACTAAACGTAGATTTGATGAAGAAAGTTGTTGTTTTAAGGGATATATTTTAGGTATCCAGCAAAATTCAAGCAATTGCCCACTGTCACCAACACAAAGATATATCAAGTAAATAGCTGCATAGAGACAGCACAGAGCAAATATACTAAACCACTTAAATATCTGAAAAAAATAATTCAAAATAATTCACCTCGCAAGCGTTAAAATCCGGCACTGTGTTTTTTTTTTCAAATTAATATCTCGTTTTATATCCATAGTTAACTAAACTATCCCGGTGGACAGGACATGCACTGTCCTGTTCTGTGTTAATTGTCGAGCTGATTGTTATATCATACATACATTTGAACGAATTCTTCAGCTATATTTATGTAAATAGACTAATACGTAATTATTTTTAGGGAGTACCTGAAAGTATTCTATTCCGGGAAGTATTCCGCCCTTTAGTGCGCATTTTTATTTATTTATAAAGACGTATAATTTTGCAATTATATCCCAACCAAGAATTGAACGTAGGCATCGTCAATTCCAAAGCAGCATTACTATTACGGTATCAAATTTAATATTCCATGTTTCTTACAATTGAGGGAAATGCTTATAGCACGGGTAAAGTAAGACTAAAATGTCTGTTTAGCGGCGAAATATGTACATTTATAACTTTATCTTGGCACTAGAAATGAGGATCTGCCGATTCTTACCAAAATTTAGGGGTCCTACCTAAAATTTAAGTAAGTATGGTAAGTATGGGCAGGGGGAAATTTTAAAAGTGCACATTTTATAAACTAGGCGATTAAAATCAAAACTAATGAAGCTATAAGTTTAAAATTTTGCAAAGATGATCTTAAACTATTGTGGAAGCTTACCTAAAAGAGATTACATGGAGTTCCCATGGGAACTAATTTTAGGGTAGACGCTGGTTGATATTTAAGTTTGGTGTTTCAGTCGCAGCCCTCTATCTTTCAAACTATTAGAGACGGCGTATCCAAATTTTCAGAAAATACGTATTATGATGGTATCTATTGTAAAATATGATAATAAAAATTATAAAACTAAACCACAGTGGGGTCCCCATACGACAAACGTTCAAAATATCGCATTTTTTTAACAACTTTTGTTACTACTCTGTTTCAAAAACCGTTTGTCGTATGTTTTTTTTATTCTATTTTACGATAGTCACTTTCATAATACGTATCTCCTGAAAATTTGAAAATGCTTTCTATAATAGTTAAAAAGATAGAGGGGCTGCGACTGAAACACCAAACGTACATATCAACTAGCGGACGCCCTACAATTCGTTCCCATGGGAATTCCGTGTAAATCACTCCGTAAAGTTTCGGTAACTAATTTAATATCACCTCATTTACAAACCTCGATATATATAGTCGATATAGATGGTCTATTTGCCCAATAATTGAAGCACCCGGTCACCAAATAAACATGAAGTAGACAACCAAAATTTTCAGCTAATACAATAAATCTTTTTGATTTTATTAGAAAAACGTATTCTGTTATAAAACTCCACGAGAATAAGATTCCAACCACATCGACAATAAAACCTCTGGTCATGTAATGTAGTGCACATTTTCTTAGTTTTGTCACTACTAATCCATGTTTATCGTAGTAAGGGAGCTGAAAATGTAAAATATAATTTCCATCAAGATTTTGTTTTCGAATGAAAGATTTAATATCCACTTGTCATTGAAAAAATCCGATAAGCTTGACCTAGGGTGTACTTAAGTCTTAATCAATTTAAAATTTTAATAAAACAAATCCTACTAATATTATAAATAAATGCAAAATTTTGTGAGGATTAACGGATTTTTGTTACTCTTTCACGCAAAAACGACTGGACGGATTTTTATTTAGATATCAGAATAACACATAAGAGTTACATAACTTTCCCGAATTCCCACGGGAACCAAGTCCCTGGTGAAAAGCTAGTAGTTATATACTCTGAGTCAGACAGGAAGGTGGAAAGTGGCTTTTTTAATTATGTGGGATAACTGCAGCTTACATATAACTGCAGTAATATTCATTAACTTGAAACTGGTAACACTAGCATCCGTAAATTCATTAATTCTGTCTATTTTTCGTTCGTTTTCGTTCGTTCTCGATACTCAAAAAATCATCGCTCTCTTTTGTAGCAGCTTTCATGTGAGACACATCTTATCCAACTGAAGTTACAATTATTCTCCCTTTTTCGATAGTTTATACATATTTTCGCGTTGTAAAACGATCCTAAGTGCAATTGCTGACTGCAGCCGGAAGGCGCCGAAGTTTCGTCATACGGACAGGTCCACAAGTAACCCTGGAGCACATGGTAAGTCTGATCAGATTGTAGGTTCCCCTGGGCCCTGCCCTGTCCGTTGCTGGCGCAAGAAAGAAGCCACACAAGCTCCGGTGAGTCTTTTGGTTGTATTTAATGATTGCACTATTTTTTTATTTTAATCATACTCTCGTAATACTACAGTCCATTTGCTTTTCGTTTCGAATTTTTTCGCCCTTTTTGCAACACAAGTCAATATATTTATCTTAAATTCAAAACTTACACATTAATAGCCAATTATAGTTATGCACAAAATCTAAGTTTCAAAAAATAAACTATGATTAATATACCGATTTTAATAGCTACTTTAATATAGCATGATGTACCCAATCCGTGCCGCGTCCATTCTGCCAGCCACCCCTAGTTACCACACTCGTCACCTTAAACTATTAGGCTGCAAACTCGATGTGAGCGATTAGCGGAGCGGCAGCGGCGTCATCGACTATTTTACGTTTTCTTCGTTTGCCACGCGCTGTACAGAAACCTTTATATGCTTGGAACGAGCGATGTAAACATAAAACCACCGCCGCCGCACCGCTGATGGCTAACATCCAGTTTGCAGCCTAAGACCGAACGATCGTCACCGAGTTGTTAGCCGGACCGACGACCGTGATCACGTAAGTTTTGTAAGTTCGATGTCTAAATTATATTATACTTACACACATTTTTAAAAATATGTCTACAAAATAAAATATCCGGACAACTATCAAAATTTTATTTAAAAAATTTCTGAAGTCACCCATACTTCCGGCTGTAAAATAAAAGAATACTGTATAAGTATGCGACCTCAATACACGCCAGATGGCGCTGCACAGCATTTAAAATTCGCTCTGGAAGCCTACAACGGTTTTCATTTGTTTCCGTGCTTGGATACCTCGAGGTCCGATATCACTTCTCTTTCCACCATTTCGAATCACCGTGTTACATTGTAGCTCGCTTTTCTTCAGAATGAGTACAAAACTATAGTGTTTTGACTTCTCATAATAAGACAATCACGCAAGTAGTATGGAAAGACGAATATTTTTCTTCATATTATAATCTATGTTCCGTGAGAAAACTTTAATTTCGTTTCGTGGGCTGATTCGCATCTTTAACCCAATTGAGGTGATGCTGTTATACATATGGACTAGTACATCTCGTATGTTCCCACTAATCCCCGCTAGATATGTTCCCCCAGTGACAGCTGGGAATATTTGTCACAAATGTCAACCCAGATGACAAATCTTCACATCTGTCCCTTTGAAAATGCGCTGAGGAGACTAGTGGGAAATAAACGTCTCATTTGCCACCCAAGGGGGCGATTGTTACTATTTGGCCCTTTTGAAAACGCACCAGAGGGGACTAGTGAAAATATAGGGTATATATCTCATATATTACTATACCGTTTTGATAAAAGCCACTAGGTGGTTTAAAAACTCTGACACCAAGCTAAGTCAAGTTTTCAACACACTTGATAAATATATACTATAAAGAATTCGGACGTCTAAATTGTATAAATTATTAATAAATTTACAAAAAAAAGCTACTAGTACCTTTAATGAAAGTTATAAGAACTTTTATGAATACTAATGATGCTCTGAACAGCAACCAATGATTTATAAATCTGAAAAATGTAGGCAAAATTGGTAAAAATAGCTATTGTTTAATAGGTTACGCTATCAGCCCATATATGTTGCCACCGAAGCGCACGAACCTCCCTTCGAATTACGAAAGGATGGTTTAGAAAACAAATTTTCTTAGACGTGCGGGTTTCATCACGATCATTAAGAAAAATCCGTACATAAAATCGATAAGACGAACTTAGGCCCGCACCAGGATTGCAAAAAAAAACAACAATTTTGTTTAGGAGGGGCAGGGAAAGAAAAATTATAGGAAAGGTCTAATTTGAAAATGGATCCTTAGTCGGCAGTCCCTTTTTTCATTCGTTTGTTTTAATTTTTCATTCATACGTCACTCGGTTGGTTCAAAGTTGATTTTCCGTTTTCGTAAAGTTCGCAAAGAATCGAGGGTCGAAGAGTGACATTATGCCACTTTTCCACGTGAACGAAGTCGCTTACAGAGAGCTAGTTTTACAGAACGAAGCATATATTTTCTTAATGTCCCTAGACAGTAACTGACTAAAATTAAATCATAACAAATATTTAGACTTTACATAAACGCAAATAATCTTACTTAAAACTGTTAAAAAAAACTTACTTAGACTCAGGATCTAATCTAAAGTTTTTGAAGTACTTTGGTATAACTATTTCCTCTGGACGTTCTTCGTCATCAGCTTTTGTTGGCATTGTTTTTGCGTGAAATATCTCTTGTTGTAACTTTCTTTGATACTAAAATTAAAGAAAGTAATTTCTATACATTTGTAAAGTTTATGGTCGTTACCAAAAATTTTGTTAAATTTCATTTTTTTATTTTTGACTATAATAAAACTTTTTTGTATGGAAACGCTCTTTTTTTGATTCAGAAATCAACCTTGCAGCTTTTATATAGTTGAAAACGATACAAAACTTGCCCTAGTAGCTAGAAATTTGCAGTTATGACTAGTCTTAGTGTGCGCGGTGTATGAAAAGTTCATCCCCCCCCCACCCCCAAAATCGGGTGATAGAGGCAAACTCCCGAGCTTTTACCATACTAATCCACCTAAGAAACAAGTTTGCCAAGGCTCATCCTTCTATCCAAAAAATGTGGGTTCCCAATACGACTTCATACGAGAATGGATAGAAATTTTAGTAACTACGCTAATAAAATTTCTATTAATTTGGGAATTGCTCCTGCCTAAACTACTGAGCCGATTTTGATGATTAAGGTGTCATTGGAAGGCAGATGATGTGTAGATGTGTTTTCTTATGCAAATTGCTAATACCCCTCCAAAATGGATTCATTAAAAAGCATAAAACGGAGTAAAACGTCATCGAAATTACAATTTGACCTCTAAAATGCGATAGGGGTCAAATCCAGCTTGCCTCCACATCTTAAAATAATCGCTATGGTATCCTCTAAGCATGGTTAAAATTTCATGCTTTTATCAGAATGAGAACAATTTTTCAAATTTCTGCCCAACTATTATATAATATTAATGCAACATAACCTAACCGAACCAAAATAAGTCTAACCTACCCTAATATGACCTAACCTAGCCAAATTTTATGTAGGCGGCCCTTAAAGTTTCGTTTCGTTTTGTGCCGTATGGTGATCGGTTAAGAATAACACCATACCATCTCTTTCCGTGGGTGCCGTAAGAGGCGACTAGGGAAACACAAATGAGACCTGCCTCCTAGTAATCCATCCCCAGGCAACGACACTTCATTTTTTTCTGAATCTGAGGTGTCGTCCTATGGTCTCATGCGGTGTGGTAGGCTCTGTAAAGGGCCGTCTGGTTCGCGACCACCCTCCTACCGAAGTCCGACGCCAAACAGCTTGCTGTGTTCCGTCGGTGCGTGGTGGGAGTACCAGTGCCTTTATAGGCATTTTCTGGGTTAACTCGCTCCATCGTCGACCTCATCTTTGACCTTGATAGTCAAGATTGAGGTCAAGAGTTAACGCATCTTATAATAAAAATAAAAATAAAATTTAATGCCATCAAAAACATAACTTACAGAACACCCAAGTCTCGTAAGTCAGTTCTTTTACCGTAAAAAGTTGCGAGATCCATGAAATACCAAGTCGGTTAATTTATTCAGTCCCTACTTAAATGACCTTATGTCTTAAATTATTTCGTAATTAGCTAACCTAGCAAAATTTTATAGAGACCATATCAATATAAAACAATCTTTGATATTTTAAATAAATAGATTGACTCGGCCTTTGCATGAAAACACAATGTATCTCACAAGTAATACATACAGGATACTTAAATGGTTGAATCTACCCATTACTATCATCAGCTATAAGTAATTATTTTTTCCCGGAAACGTTACGTTAAGGAGTTTTCATTATTAACCTACTTTGGTGCTACGCAACGTATTGCGAAACCGCGCCCCGCGCGTGTTTCCCCGCGCCGCGCTGCTATCGGAGTGCGATGTACTTTGCTGGTTTTCGTGTTTTACGTTGTTATGATTGTTTTTTTATTGCAAAATGGAATGTGCCCTTTTTGAGCGAAGTACCTAAAATGCACGATGCCTATGAAGCAAAATGCCTAGAGTCAATGTCTAAAACACAGGATGCCTATAAAGTTTTAATGTCTATAAGGTTTTAGTGTCTACGAAGGAAAATGCCTAAATTGTTTGAACACTTAGTTATCAAGCTTCCACGGCTTGCGTACAATTCTAGTACTAAGAGAGAGACGGTACAAGCGTGTCAGTACAGGAGATAACTCGGGACCACAATACCTCAAGACTTCAGCAGGTATACCATCCGGACCACACGCTTTGTTCACGTCTAAACTCTGTAGTGCTCTGCGGACCTCTTTATTGTATGAAGTCACAACAAGGTATGGTTAACGGTTGCCAAGAGCCAGTGTCCAGACGAGAATTGCTCGCAGAAAGAGATACAAAGAGATCTGCTTTCACTTTTGCGGAGTGTGCTACCAATCCATCAGGTTTCTGCATAGGAGGTAGCACTGGACGGCAGAAATTGGATTCGACGGACTTCGATAAGGACCAGAATTGCTTACTACCCAGAGGGTATGATGCTAATCTGGTCCCTATTCGACTGATATGGTCAAATCGGATTACCTGTTTGCACGACTTGGCAGCATAGTTAAAAGCCCTCTTCGAACGAACCCTTGATTCTGCGGTCGCGAGCTTTAAATCAGGCTTGGTATGCTGCTTTATTACGTGCTTCAGCACATGCACCACATTATTACAATAATTCCCCTACAGTAGTGAAACGCCTTTGATGTCGCGCGATGCCGCCGCCGGTGTAAGTACCAAGCAGATATACCAGGGTTGTCACGAAACGGGAAATAAAATAAACATAAAATACTCGTATGTTGTACTGCAAGATATTTACGAGAAACTTTATTTTTAGGTGATTTTAGTTCTCTTTTTAAAAATTTAATTAAACAATGAATACGCATCCGAATAAACAATCTTATTATAAAAACATGAAGAAAACATGAGCATGGCCGCGATTTAAATTCTACTGAACTTAGAACATTAAATATTTTCTCTGAAATATTGTTTCCGACATAAGAACGAAAATTTTACATAAATGTGGCTTCTAAATCATTACAATGAATACTTAATATGTCCCATTATAAATATGTTTGAATAACGTTTTCTAAAGCGAAATTAATAGAAAACGCATAAGCGTTGTGGCGTTAACCCTGCTCGCGGAGGACTGCAAACTGCCCGCGCTTCCCGCTTTCCCGCGAGTTCCACTTCGTTGCTCTGCGCAAGTACATTCGTATCACTACTGTAGGGGAATTATTGTAATACTGTGACGTGCACAGTCTGCGTTGAACCAGGGCCGGGCTTTGTGACTGTGATGAAGGAGAATGTGATGAAGAATTCCATTCCCTGCCGTATCACGTCCGCAATCGCATCGGCCGAACGGGAAGGATCGTTCGAAGAGAAGCACATTTGCCGCCAAGGATAAGATGAAAAAAGTGCCGCATCTCATCCCAGTCTGCCAACTCGTATCGCCAAACTCTCCTAGTAGTACACTAATTCTATGTAATCAATGTATGGGAAAAACAAACAAATTAATAAGGTTTTGAAACTTGTGTGGCGTGATACCTTTGGATATGTTGTTCAATACGCACAACTCTCCCCCCCCTCTACCTGACGCTACAGCCTCCGACACCCCGAAATGTGTCTCTTTTATCGGTTTTTTCATATTTTCTCGAAAACTATTACACATACGGAAAAAGTGCTAAGGGCAAAAATAATTCTCATCAAATGGGCAACAAAAAAAGGTCAAGTATGTATTTTTATAGGCTTAATGGTATTTGAGCTATAGCTAGTTCAATTTTGGTAAAATAGACTAAAGCCAATAAGTTACACTGCCTGCTCAATTTCTTCATCAATCAGTCTATATAGCGAATTTTATATGTCCAAATTTTCAGAAAATACGTATTATGATGATAATGACCCCACTGTTGTTGTATGGGGACCCCACTGTCTTTTGAATTTTTAAGTTTATTTATGCTATTTTACGATAGTTACTATCATATAACGTATTTTCTGATAATTTTGACATGCTGTATATAATAGCTTAAAAGATAGAGGGGCTGCGTCTGAAACACCAAACGTACATATCAACTAGCGACGCACTAGAATTCGTTCCCATGGGAACTCCGTGTTATCTCTTTTAGGTAAGCTCCTGCAATATCTGAAGATCACCAAAGCAAAATTCCAAACTTAGAGCTTCAATAGCTTTTATTTTGCAAGGAAATCTTTGTAATAATTACTATACTGTCATTAATCTGAGGACAAATTTTATCATTATTTTTTAACTAGCTACAACTTGAAAACCGATAGGCCTATCATAATAACATGTAAAACTTATTTTGTAGACAATTTAATGAGGATCATTTTATCTATTGATACTTTTTTGTACCTCATTTATTATAGTTTTTCGCAAAAAAGATTTAAAAAAAACTGTTAACGGGGACAAACTTCACGGCGAGGGAGGGTGTAGCGCACGTGAAGCGTTAGGTGGAGGGGGGAGGGAAAGTTGTGGGTTTTAAACACCACACCCAAAGGTATCATGCCACATATGTTCCAAAACTTTATTAATTTGTTTGTTTGAAAAACACAGAATTACCGAGCTAAAGTCCGTGTCGGAAGTAGACCGACACGAATTTCACCAGACAGTGATCAGATGTTCCCAGCGGGGCTGAAACCGCTATAGAGTGCCTGTCTGGATCAGTTTACAGCAGAAGGTCGAGGCGATTGGGCGTATGTTCATCAACATCTGGTACTCGAGTAGCTTCATTCACCAGCTTTGTGAGATCTAGCGCTGGGGCAAACTTACGCGCTTCTTTCCCAGCATGGTCGGTTTTCTGGTACGGGAATAGCCAATTACGATGGCGAGCATTCAAGTCCCCCAGAAATACCTAGTTCAGCCGTTGGGTACCGCTGTTGAGCTGTATCAGCCGTCTCAAGTAGGTGGTCAAACGATTTCGTTGTCTCCTGGTCTCCGCTGTGTGACCGGTAGATACAGATGGTCTTATCAACTCCTGTATCCACCAAGAGCCAGAGATTAGAGAACCCAGAAGTCTCGTGGCAGTGGAGACGCCGACGACAAACGTCATCGGAAACGTACGCACAGACCTCAGCGTTCCTCCTGAACTTGTGTTCAATGGAGTACCCTGGGTAGTTGAGGTACGCCACATCCGACGGTGTTGCTATCAATGTCTCCGTCAGAAAAAAACAGATGCGGCTTGTTGGTCTCGAGGTAGTGGTGGACCAGTTGGAGATTTGATTGCAAGCCTCGAATGTTAGTGAGGTGTACTTTGCGAGAAAGGAAGTAGAGCCGTTTTTCTACCTTATTTTTCTTTCAGGAGTTTTTCATGGTTTTAGGAGTGTTTGTGGAGAAATAATAGGAAGTCGAGACGCAGTTCAGAGATCAAAAAATTCGACGGACAAGATTAACTGTCCAATGGAGAACTCATTTGGAGCGCGCGGGGACGCCTTAACCCCCCCAAATATGGCCACCGGGTCCTCCCTTCCAGTCGCCATATTACACGGTGGAGCATATCGAGATTTTTTGCTAGGTGTGTGGGGCAGTCTTTGCACGTGGCCAGCGCACTACTTGGGCCCCCTTCTACCTGCGGTCGGCCTACGGCGGGAAATCGTGCTTAGGATCCCGCTACCCTCCAAGATGAGTTACCCGGGACAGTATTGCCCATCAGTCGAGACCGGTCTTAAACTGCGCAACTGCTATAACTTCTTCCTTATTTCCCCAATGGAAATGGCACTTCCCCGTACCAGCGGAACGCAGACGTGGCAAGCAAGTCTGTTTGGCGCTGGACTCCGGTGGAAGGGTGGTCACAAGCCAGGCGGCGGCGTTGGGCCTACCATACCGCTTTGGGGGATTTTTGGCTGCCACCATCGAGAAAAAAGTAACGGTGACATTGCCCGGAGTGAACCGCTAGGAGCTAAATCCCCAACTACCCCAAGGAAACAACTGTAGATAGTCATCTTATGTTTCAATCAAAATTCACGAAATTACTGTTGGTAGACACCTAACCGCTCACCTTTTTTAAATTGTATAAGAACATTGTACAATGTTACAAATTGTTAAGAAGCAATAAAGTTTATCTATCTATCTATCTAGACACGAAACTTACGGTTCTGTGTTTCTTGACATATGCAACAAACATCTGGTCAAATAAAGGTCCAACTTCATCTTTGGTGCGTTCAATATAAGACCATTCAGTTGGAAAACTTCGAAGTATTTTAAAAAAATCACTTATTTGTATGCATAAAATCTGGAAATATAAAGAATGGCTATAAATAAGCACTTAAATAAATAACCTCTCACCCAAGAATAGAAACAATCAAAGTTGGTCCTAATTAATGCATCACTATTCTTTAACCCTAAAATTAGAAAAATCACCGACATTCAATGGGTTATATTAAAACTCTTAAAAGTCTGAATCGATTTTGATCAAAAATAGCTAAGAACCACACATCGACCCGGTCGAACAAAAAAAAACCACATCGAAATTGGTACATTCGTTTGGGAATTACGATGCCACAGACCTATACTATCGGTGTACATGTTAACGGAAACGTATGTAATCCGTCTTTGTATACAATGTCTAGGAAATGTATATAATTCCTAAAATCGCACGGAAATGTGTGAAAGTAATTATATTTGATACATTTCCTAGGAAATCTATACATTGCCGAAATAACAATCAGAAATCTATAAAATGTTTGATTTTGTATTTTATAGGTCATTCGCCTTTTTTGTTTGATTGCGACAGACAGAACTGCGACAAGTAGGTTTGTTAGTAGCAAGTTAGAACTGCGACCCCCAAAGCACAGGGTCGCAGTTCTGACCTAACCTAACTTACCTCTAAGTACATCAGTGAAATTCTAGATTTCATACATTTCACAATTTCTAGATTTCATACATTTCCGGTAAAATATATAAATATGTTACCGGAAATGTCTGAAATCTAGGAATAGTATGCGATTCCTAGGAAATGTATAAAATATTGTTTCAATGATTCTTTAATACACACATACATCAAATTCAAAGTAAAAAATACTTTATTTTCATAGAACATACAAAGTGCTGCTTGAAAACGTCATAAAAATACATTAGCAAAATCAATGTAAATCATTGAGCAAAACAGTGAATTACATTAGCATTTTTGACTTGGCGCTTATTCGCAAAGGTGCATATCATAATGTATCATATGCAATACAATATACATAAGTATGCATTTCCTAGGAATTGTATACAATTCCGAAATTGCTTTAGGAAATGTATAAAACTAATGCTTTCTGGGAATGAAATGAATAAAACAACCTAACGTAACCTGAATAAGCGACGTGGATTTGTCTTGGCCATGTCGTAAATTGCTCATTCCATGGAATGTTCGACAATTTCATGAAATGGTCACGTTTCATAAAATGTTTCACTGTATATTGACCAGCTGAGCGAAGCTGAGCGAAAATGCAACAACCGCTTTACTCAAACACAGTCGTTTCCTGGGGGTCGCAGTTCTATCCTAACCTAACACCACTAACTAGGCTACTAACAAACCTGATTATCGCAGTGCCGTCTGTTGCAATCGAACAAAGAAGTCCAATGACTTAAACAGACAAAATCAAACATTTTACACATTTCCTATTTTTATTTGGGAAATGTATAAATTTCCTAGGAAATGTATCAAATATAATTAATTTCACACATTTCCGAGAGATTTTAGGAATTATATACCTACATTTCCTATGAATTGTATACAATAACGGATTATATACACAAACACACATATACAAAGATACAAAAGTAAAACTTTTGACACCCCTCCTTTTTGTTGGGGGTTAAAATTGAATTCCGTTGCATTGAAATAAAACATAATTTACCAACTGCTGTTTAGAGTTTACCTTGCCCTCTTTTAACCGTGTTGTGATCGGTTGAGAATAACACCACCCCATCTCTTTCCGTGGGTGTCGTAAGAGGCGACTAAGGAAACACAAATGAGACCTGCCTCCTAGTAATCCATCCCAGGCAACGACACTTCATTTTTTTCTGAATCTGAGGCGTCGTCCTATGGTCTCATGCGGTGTGGTAGGCTCTGTAAAGGGCCGTCTGGTTCGCGACCACCCTCCTACCGAAGTCCGACGCCAAACAGCTTGCTGTGTTCTGTCGGTGCGTGGGAGTACCAGTGCCTTTATAGGCATTTTCTGGGTTAACTCGCTCCATCGTCGACCTCATCTTTGACCTTATGGTCAAGATTGAGGTCAAGAGTTAACCCATCTTATAATAATAATAAAAAAAAAGCTTAGGACAGGCAAAGTGTAAGAAGAGGTGGGAGATACAAATAAACAGAACAGAGTTCAATCAATTTATTACATCATTATATAGGCTCACGCCTATAATCCCATACGGGATAGTCAGAGTTTTAAGTGGATCAGAAACACTTGATGCTACGTTTGACATAAATTCTGAAGGTAAAGTATAATTATTAGATGAGACATGATGTATAGTGGTAAGAAGTTGTCAACCTTTCGCATACGACACAGCAAAACCCTCACGTCCCTATTTCTGACTTTTACAGTGCGTCTGGGAAAAGTTAGCAGCTCGTACATTCTAAGTTTATCTTTCACTTCCAGTCCAGCTCGAAAGAGTAGATTACTCCGAGCCATACAGAAAACAATGTCAATAGTTTTTATTATAAATATCCAGAATTTCATTGCCGAGGAGGACTGCACCTTTGCAAATAGGCATTTACAATAACAAATGTATTGACGATTTTAAGTGACTTTTGATTTCTTTAAAATAAAATATTATAATACAACTCTCCTTTTCGCTTCGCCGTAGTCGGGTGACAAAGTACTTACCTCTACATCAGTGGCAGCCGTATACGTTTTCAACGAAGCCCTGTTTAGAAGTACAGAAACAAGACTCAGTGTACTACCAGCTGGCACAATTGTGTTCAAAACATCACCTGTTTCAGTCTTGTACTCACAAGCTAAAGTTCCCTAAAACATAAATCGCAAAACAAGTCACTGTAAAAGTTAAAATTTGTAATAAAATACACTATGGTCTGTCCTTTCTGACTAGCTTTTTGCCCGGGACTTGGTTCACGTGGGAATTTGGGTAATTATGGAGCCTAATATATGTAAATCCAGGGTGTCAGCTACCTCCATACCAAATTGTATCAAAATTGGCCTAGCTGTTTGAACGTGAGAGAGTAACAAACATCCATACATCGATACATCCTCACAAACTTTCGCATTTATAACATTAGTAATCTTGACCATAAGGTCAAAGATGAGGTCGACGATGGAGCGAGTTAACCCAGAAAATGCCTATGACACATTGTTATTCACCATAGAGTTCAAAGTTGGTATCTCGAAGTTGTCTTGTAAATCCATGTTGCTGTTATAAAGGTTGTGAGGGTGAATAGTTAAGTCGATAAACTGTAACATACAACCTTGGTCAAAGGTAAAAATACTATGTGTTTCATGAGTTTCGACCTCATACGTATTTTTGAAATTTCGGCATTTTTGAATAGCCTTAACTCATAAACTGTTTGGCCTAGCAAAACCGAATTATTCTCATTTTATTGTAAATTTTGTCTACCAAAAATGTACACAGTAACTTTTGCCGTAACATAGATCCTTGGTGGTAAAAATTGACTAAAACTGAAAAAAGTCCAAAATTTTAATGAATTTTCAAATATTTGACTGTGATCCGGAACGCTTTCGAGGTCGAAAACTTGGATTTGTCATCACCCGTTTCATCACTACCAACTCATAAAAAAATCAGAACTACCTCATTTGATGTAAGGCAAAAAATGCCAATTCGATGGACTATATACAGGTCGAAAAAGAACCTCCTAGCTTTATTGAAAATCCTGAACCAGTATCACTTACTGAACACTTTTTTAATTTTTTTTTTTTTGGGGGGGGGATATTTTTTTTCCTTAACGTAGACACCACTCGGGCGCACCCCCTGAGCGCTACTCGCACCCCTCGCGTGCCTGGTGTAGGAGTATGTCTGCGTTTAGACAAAAAATGAAGTTTTCCCATTGAAAAACTATTGAAAAAAATAAATGTGTTCTTTGAGTGATACTGGTTCAGCATTTTGAATATAGCTAGGAGGTTCTTTTTCACCCAGTATACAAGGTGTTTGGAATAGGGTGTGCCAAACGAGTAGGTTGAGCAGCTAGGTTTATCGGCTATGTGCTCTGGCTAATCTAACCGTTTTTGCCCAAGAGTTTTTTTTTTAAATCCCCCCTGTTTGAAGGTCCAATTTTTTGGTTTTTCGCATATACCTCGGAAACTATGCGTCCTAGTGACATGAGACTTTAAATAAAATGAAAGCTGATTAAATTAGCTACAAGTTTTGTTCATTCAAGTTTTTGATATCTTATATAATTTTCGAGATATCCGAGGTTCAAAAGGGATTCGGTCTGTCACGTCACAAAATGTAAGGCAAAAATGTTTTTTTTTTCCTAAATTATAGACTATCAAGAGCGGATATCTTAGGTTCAAAAGGGATTTGGTCTGTCATCACGTCACAAAATGTTAGGCAAAATTTTTTTTCTCCTAAATTATAGACGTTCAAGAGCGGATATCTCGAAAATTATACAAGATGTCAAAATTTTAAATCTCATGGTAGATGAAGCACTCATGAGCCACTTTGGAGCTGTCATAATGGCGGCAGTAATCACGAAAGCAAGCGAGTTGTTTCTCATCGGTGACATAAACCAGCTACCATATATTTACCGCAACAATCTCTTTCCTCTGAAATACACCCGTCCTGACTTAATGAGTAACATCACGCAAGAGCTCCTGTGCACCCATAGAAACCCACTTGACGAGCATTTGCTCTTAGAGAAGTCTACAGCGGCATCTACTCATCAAAACTTAAGTGCACACTCCCTGAGACATAAAAGGTTCACGGGCGCGCAGATCAACGGAACCAAACCCGAGATGTTGTACCTTGTTCACACAGGCAGAAAAGGAAGCCCTGAAATGCCAAGGATACGGGTCAAAAACTGGATCACGCATCCTCACCATACATGAAGCACAGGGTTTAACGTACGAAAACGTGGTAATTGTTCGTACTATAACAACCAGGTGTAGCAGGAGCTACACAACAGCATCCTACACGCAGTGGTGGCCGTATCGCACCATAGCTGTGTATATTACGCGGATGATGGTAAGGATGCGATAGGCAGTTTTATCAAAGAAGCAGAGGTGGCGAGCCGAGGAAAAGTGATTGAATATAACCTAAAAATGGCCATCGAAAATCGGAATACGGTTGTTATCGATGCTTTAAGGACTGCAGACAATAGACAGAAACTACCGCTGGCTTAGGTAAATAAACATAGAATATTAAAATTGTATTTAAGTATATTTTAGTATATTTATATGTATTTATTGTATACTCAAATGGAGAGTATAAAATCTGTTGAAAATGTAAAATAAGTATCAAAAATATAAATTATAATAAGTAAGACAAGGGCACGGACTTCAAGTCAAAAATGAGCAAAACTTGTAGTTAATTTAATTAGCTTTCATTTTGTTTTAGTCTCATGTCACTAGGACGCATAGTTTCATAGTTTCGCATAGTTTCCGAGAAAAACCAAAAAATTGAACCTTCAAACAAAGGGGTTTAAAAAAATCTTCAAAAAAAACTATTGGGCAAAAACGGTTAGATTGGCCAGAGCACATAGCCGATGAACCTAGCTACTCAACCTACTCGTTTGGCACACGCTCTTCCAAACACCTTGTATACATGGCGACTTGAAATTAGAGGTATTTCTCTGAAAGGGCTGTAGAAGATGGTATTTGCAGTGTTTTCCTAAAGGAGTACCATATGCGAAAGTGAACCATTTCCGAAATATTTGGGAGAAACTTATCTGATTTGGGAGAAACTTATCAGTATCTGATTTAAATAAAAATTAATGAAAAAAACTTGGTGGTAACCTGATATTTTTTGATTAGTTTAGTGTAACTGTCATTTCATTTAATCTAATAAAGTAATTGAATATACTAGATTGACATAAACTTTAGCAGTATGTTGCAAAACGTTTGAAAATTCACAAAAAAAAATCGAGGGACATTACACAAAAAAGAGAATTTAAAACAAAAACTCACTAGACAATGTTCCATGCAGACAAACATAAAAACATCTACATTTTTTTTATGTTTGTATGCACGGTATGTTTGTATACCTTCAAACCCTAAGGTTTAACAGCTACGGGCGGGGACTTTTGATATGTTTACCTCCTAACTAGTTCAAACAAAGTTACAAAGTCAAAAATGGTGTTCCGAGCGTTTCCCGTCGTGATTCGTAATTTGCAAGACGTTTCTTTGATATATTTTTGTGAATTTGGCGGGAAAAACTCGAACAGTCACGTTGAGGTGCGTCATTTTGAAGTAGGGGAAAAATAAAGGGAGTGGGAGACATGGCCGCCGTCCGGAACCGAACGGCAGTTAGTCGCGAATCGTCGAGTTGAACAGTTGTTTTTAGTAAGATTATTCTATAGAGTTAAAGTAAAACTGTGCTGTAACTAGTGGACTGATTGAAGAAATAAACCAAGTTTGTAGTTATGATGGATTTTACTCACTTTGTCACATGGTTTAGTAGATCAGCACCCCAATCGTAGTCATTCTGAACGTATTTACAATAGCTAAATCACTCACGTTCACATCGTATGTTGGGCCGAAAACAAAGGAAACGTGAGCGGTTTAGATTTGGTAAATACGTTCAAACTTACCGCAATTGGAGGGTAGGTAATTACATCAGAGCAACTGCCAACAGACTTTTATTACCAGCTGACTGCGAAACTAATGGCATTGGATTAAGATTACACAAACAGTTTCCTGAGATACCCTTTAGTTTCCCAATACCACATAATATGTGACATATTAAACGGCGCAACTTACATCCGCCTATAAAAAAAAACTTTCTTCCTTACAGTTAACAATACAAATATTTGTGTTTTAGATAGATAGATAAAAGTTTTATTTATACACAGTTAAATGGACAAACGAATAACAACAAAACAAAATACAACTTATAACTAATAATTAAGACAAAACAAAGGAAACACTGTATTTAAAAAAGGGTGCTGACTCAGCGTGTGCTGCCACTGGACAGCGCTGTTCTTCCGTTAGCACACGTGAGTGACCGCGTCTAAGCGG
This sequence comes from Aproaerema taeniolella, assembly GCA_949987775.1. Classification (NCBI taxonomy): domain Eukaryota; kingdom Metazoa; phylum Arthropoda; class Insecta; order Lepidoptera; family Gelechiidae; genus Aproaerema; species Aproaerema taeniolella. Next base: position 14,455,047 of record OX465254.1, on the reverse strand, counting down.
TACCAGACGTTAGGGAAACAAATAATATGAAAAATAACAAATAATTGTGTGTATGTGTGTATGAGTATGGGTAAGTTTGTCTATGTGCATACTTTCTTAGGTGAAAATGAAGTAGTGTGTAATGTCTAAGTAGAAAATAAATGTAATTATTAAGTAGAAATTATTAATATAAAAATTGATTTGTTAATATACATAGTTTCAGATATCAGCCTATCTTGACTCTGGAATAAATATGAGCGTACTTAGCTATCTGTGCATCTATGAGATGTTTTTACCCGACTGCCAAAGAAGGAGGGTAATGTTTTATATATATATTTTTAAACTTAATTTGTGCTTAAGTTCCCTTAAGGGTGGTGGCAATTCATTCCAGATTTTAGAAGCCTGATTTCTGAAACCACTATGAAAGGCAACTGTTTTGTGACTGGGAATACACAATATGTTGGAGCATACTCTACGATTAAGTTTATTTCGTACCCCAATAGACCAAGTCAGCTTATCATTATAGGAATTTAGCTGTTTGAGATTTAATAATAACAAAAAGCATTAATGCTATAATAGTACATTATGATATAAATGTGGTATATTGAATATTACAGCCGAGGCGATATTGCTAGCCCGAGCCGTAGGCGAGAGCTACAAGAAATCAGAGGCTGTAATTATCAAAGCGCACGACTTTTTATAACATATTTGCGAGGAAATAAATAAAAGGCTGTGCCTCCGCTGCCGGTACCGGCTCCTAGAACAGCTGCCGGTACCGATAGACGATATAAATCATTATAAAACTTAAATGATGTAATAATAATAGTAGATAGGTACTCAATGATGTGCTGCTATGTTATATGTTACCGGAAATATATGAAACCTACAAAACAACCAAACCTAACCGAGCGGAACTGCGACAACCGCTTAACGCAACCACAGTCGTTTCTGGTACATCGCCGGCCGCTGCCGCGGCACGCCCGCTTCGCTCGCTCGGCTCGTGCGTTGGGGGTCGCAGTTCTAACCTAACCTAACCTAACCAACCCTTAACGGGTTGGTTAGGCTAGGCTACTAACAAACCTAACCTACAGTTTCTGCCCCGATATAATCTCCGCGGGGGAGGAGTTTTAACTATAGCTAGTTTTAACTATAGCTCGATGTGACAACTAGTTTTATCTGAAAATCAAAGTCGAATGTAAGTAATACATTTCCGATAGTGATTTAGGAATATTCGTAAATTCAATCTTAGATAATCACCAACGCATCAAAGCACAGACCCCGATAAGAACACAAAATCAACTCATGTCAGCTGTCAAAAACGTCAAAAATTGAAACTGACAGTAACTTCCGGCAACCGTTCCAATTTTTCGTCGTTGCCGGTACCGGCAGCGGAGTCAGTTCCTAAATAAAAACAATACAAAGAAAAGAAAAAGCGCGCGAATAATTTTATTCATAAAATGTTGACCACTATATTTGCGAGGAAATAAATAAAAACAATACAAAGAAAAGAAAAAGCGTGCGAAATAATTTTTACTTGTTCACAAATTAGCGATGCGCGCGCATCAGGGTTTTTTTTAGGCAAAGGCACAAAAAAACAGCCAGTATGACTAATAAAGTAAATTAGTATTTTTGTGTTTTTGTTATAGATAAATGGTTGTAATTTATTGTCAGAATTAATTTAATTAAAGAATTAATTAAATGTTTATTTATTATATTCTATCTCCCAAAGTTAATTTTATTCATAAAATGTTGACCACTTTTCCGACATAAAAACTCTTTGCTAAGATTTTAAAAAGTACCGTTAGTATTTAGACGGAGCATCTTGACAAACCGTCCATTTTACATTACATTATCGGTTAAGTACGAAATGAGATACAATACGATATTGAAATTGGTGAAATAAGAGACCCTTTACGAGCAAATGTGTAACATGGAATCACGGCAAAAATTATAAGTAATTTTTGCCGTAATTCCATGTTAGGCACTCTGAATATATTTAAATATGGAGTAATATAAGACCTGGGGACATCTGAAAACAGTAATGAATGCACGCGTTCTGAACACGTTGTATTAGTTGAGAGCTTCCTTTCAAACAAGGACTGTACACCGTATTACCATAATTTAGTCTGGACAATATTAATGACTCACAGAGCATAATTCTAAGGTCTTGAGAAACAACATTCCGGATATTGTGTAATACTTTTAAGCGTTAAAAACAAGAACGTGCAAGATCGAGAACATATTTTTCAAAACGCAAGTTACTGTCCATCTGCAGACCTAAATTTTTAGCCTCTATAACACGCTCAATGCCTGCGACGTCAACTTTAACGTCCAAAATCATTTTATCAATAGCTGCCACCTGACAGCGAGACCCTAATACCATATATTTAGACTTTGTAGGGTTAAGGACCAGAAATCCGAAGTAAGTTATCATGGAGTTTATTAATGGCTTGGATTATGTCTTTCGAATTTGCAGAAATATACAACTATAAGTCGTCTGCATACAAGTTGGTAGTTGCTGTGCATTATACAGTTTGATATGTCGGCAGAATATAATATAAAAAGTAATGGTCCAAGTATTGAGCCCTGAGGCACACCTCTGGAAAGGGGTTTTACCCGTGACTCCATAATTGAACCATCAAATTTTTGCAAAACCACCTTCTGCCGACGGCCGACAAGATAACTGTGAAACCACGCTACAGTAGGTGCGTCGAAATTGTAATACGTCATTTTGGACAGCAAAAGCTGCACATTTATACAGTCAAAAGCACGCGTAAAATTAAGCAAAGCCAAAATACTGCCCTCCCCACCATCCACAACCTACTAGTTTCGTTAAAGACGTATATGTTTTCTTTGAAACCTACTAAGTTTCGTTAATGACAGCGACGAATATTCAATAAAAGCTACATTAAAATAAATCAAGACAAAAGACATCTTCTGGGTGGCTTGCTGCATCCTTGACCACGTCTTCATTCCTCAGCTAGATGTGGTCAAAAGCGAACTCATCTACACTAACATTATAAAGAGGAAATATTTGTATTTTTGTATGTAGCGAATAAACTAAAAACTACTAAACTGATTTCAAAAATTATTTCACCATTAGGATGCTACATCATCCCTTAGCAACATAGGCTACATAATTTTCCTAGATTCCCGAACGAAGTCCCAAGCGGAACGCTAGTTATTTATATCTAGCAGTTGCCTTATATTTTTTTTAATGTAACACTCGGTGATAAGTCTTATGGAACTGAACAACTTTCCCTAAGAAAACAGTATGATATTCTCAGAAAAAAAAAACATAAGTTTTAAGGAGAGGCGAACATTTTTATGTTTTGTTTCTATCAATGTTTTTGGGGAAGATTAGTTGAGCCTTAAATTTCAAATTCTTAATTTTCGCTAAATAATTTAAATTACTTAGTTAAAATTAGTTTTCGAAAGGTGCGCGGTCCATCAACCCGCATTAGGGCAGTGTGTAGTAGGCTAATGGCTTAAGTCCCCTCAGTGTTTCGAAGGGATGCCCATGCCTCTCGGTGGGGACGTATATGGACTTGTACAATTTTTATTAAAGTCATTCAATATACTTAAATTTCCCGCCGTTTACTTAATTCACGTGGGTTAATGCACACAGGGTGCATTATTTAAACTAATAGTAAATTTTAAACACCTATCCTTGGTATTATAATACTAATTGAAAGGCTGCTTAGGTATAAAGTAAACTTATTCACCTTGAGATATTTTCTCTAACGGACGATTCTTAGTTTTAAATGATACAACTTCTGGACATCATCTAGAGAGGGGTTAGTGTGAACTAACGATGTGAAGAGATTTCTAAAAGTAACCCACTCGTTGTACTTGCCGGTAAATGAAGTAAGTACGATTTTCGGCAATTTAATTAGAAAAATTTTTGAAGTATCCTTTGGAGGATCTTTAAAATTACGTGTAGATTCTCTGTTTTTATATAATAGTTTAATGCCCGATTTCGGCCCCAGTGCAAAAGTCTCAAAACACTAGTACAATTTTCAAGAATTGTTCTTGAACTTACAATATTTTAGCAATTTTTAAAATTTCTCCTCCTCTGTGGCAATAAAACATGGATCCTAGGCTTGTTTGTGGAGCCCGTTTCGGGCCTCCCCACTGTCAGGGGTTCCCAGGTCAACTATTTCTCTAAAACAACAATTTCTTCAGTATTGTTGTATTTATAATCTCTGTTTCGCTAAAAACTGTTTTTAAATTAAACTTACTTGTCATGTAATCATCCATACCACTGTGTCATTTACCTTGTAGTATTGGTGCACAGCTGCCAAGGAAACAAGAGTACTAAATTTTTTTGTGGATTTTTGGGTGTATTCAAATAATAAGCAGAGTAAGAGATTCTTATTCTTTTTATTTACAAGCCTTTTACTAGTATAAATTATAATAACAGAACAGTAACACATACTGTAATAGAAAAAAGTGCTTAAAAAACTGTTTGAAGTGCCGGGCCTTAATTGTTCTATACAACAAACAGTGCCAAGTGGGGTCAATTCACATGTTTATTTTGGAGTGACTGAACTCTGTTGGTCTGTTATTTCATATAAATCAATAAGTTTGGTTTATTACCTATACATAAACAAACGACAAAAGTTGTTAGGTTCAATTTTTTTTTTATAATTTGAATAAAAATATGTCTATTTTTCCAACACAAATGACTACCTTTACAATTATTCTTCAAGCATAATTGTTACTATGTTTGGTAATGAAAAATATTATGATCCAATAATTTCAATATATTTATAACAAAATGAAACAATAACAACATATTGCACTCTAACAATGTCACTGAGATATTTTAAATGTACGAGTAAAATACACAAAAAAGACTACTTTAATACTAATGGTGGGGTAGGAAAATATGGATGCGACTTTTTTTTGCATTGTAATGAAGAAATTTAAAGTCGATTTCCTCGAAAACTATCAACTTTAGCAAAAAAGTCCAAAGGATAAAAAGTGTTTATTTAGGTTATAGGTAGCCAATTCAACCATAAAAACAGTTATTTTTATCCAGATGTCTAAAAAAATCGATCGATTTTTTTAAAATATTTTACCTTGCACACCCTTTTATATACTACAACCTAGAAGTAAGTATTATATTTAATATTACACCTACCATAAACAATTACAAAACTAATTTCAAGTAATAACTTATAAAATAGTTCTAAGCCGCTCTTGGCGTATCCATACTATGAAAACCGACATAGTCGGCCATTTTGAATCAACAAACACGTTATTATATAATTAGTTATGAAAGTTTACTTATATTTTCAGCAATATAAGGCTCCGGATGAATATTTGGCTTCTTTTTGTTCGCAAAACACACCAAACACATATAGACCAAGATCCCAGGGCCGCCAGACCTTACTTATTTTCTCATAAACCAAATGTGTGGGAAATAGTAGTGCTAGTACGTACTAGTAATGTATGAATACCAGCTAACCTGCGCCGACGACCAATTTTCAGCTACCAGGTTCTGAAGGTACTTCAAAAAATTGCTCACTTGTCTTAAGTCTGGGTGCTATAAAAAGTATTGTTATAGTTCCTTGAACATCATATACAAAAATCACGGTTCAGATTGTATGTATAATCGCATAATTTACTTGCGAAATGTAAAGCGTCTGGCAGAAATTACAGCCGACGGAGAGTGTCTGGCGGTGTTGAACATTAATTTTTATATTTAATTAATTATATTCTATAAGACATCAGCAGCCAGACTTCAAGACAAGTGAGTAATTTTTGGAAGTACCTTCAGAACCTGATAGCTGAAAATTGGCCGCCGGCCCAGGTTAGTTGGTACACATTTGGTTTATGATAAAAATGGTAAGGTCTGGCGGCCCTGGGATCTCCGTCTAATAAAACCGTGCCGTCTTTAAACAGACCAACGACGAATGCCAATTTCGCAGTTTTTATCTTGTTTCAACGGCGATACGTGCAAATAAGAATAAAAGAGACAGAGTGTATATTCAACTGCTTTTTTAAACAAAATATATAGAAGCCCAAAACGGGCCGCGCCACAAACAATTGATATTTGGCGGGAGATGAATATTTATCTCCCGCCAAATACATATTCATCCGAAACGGGCTTCGCCACAGACCAGGGGGTGAATTAAGTTCAAGAGATAGCTTCATTTGAACTTTGTATTTAAGTTAAGTTTTTTTGGTTGATTTTATTTAATTCATTTAACAATGGAGGCTAAATTTAATTTACAAATGGTAACTTATAATGCTATTTACAAGGCTAGGAAGAATTATAGAAAGTCTCTAAAGGAACGTATTACCAAATCTTTCGTTCAAGTTAGATTAGAAACTCTTGAAAAATTGTGGTCCGATTTTGTTTCAACTTATAGATATTTAATTGAAAATTTTACTCAACAAATACGGGAACATGAGTTTATACTACTAAGAATATATACCATTAAACGGACGAATTATACACAGAATATAAAACGGAGTTGAAAACAGTTTTAAACTATTATATAAATAACAAAGAATCTACACGTAATGTAAAGGATCCTCCAAAAAATACGTCAAAAAATATCAAATAAAATTGCCGAAAATCTTACTTACTTCCTACATTTTTCAGCAAGTACAACGAGTGGGTTACGTTTTGAGATCTCTTCACATCGATAGTTCACACTAACCCCCAAGGTGAATTATGCGAATAAAATTTACTAAAAGTATATTTAAAACATCCAGGTGAATTAAGATTACGAAAAATATACTTATTGCACGCACCCAGGTTAATCCAGGTAATTTTTTTATGGACTGATATTTTTTTTATTAAAGTCATTCTATATACTTACATTTACTATCCACGTTACGTTTTCAATTTGAGAGCCGAACATTATTAGAGTGGTACCCTTTGGAAGTATCAAATATTTTGCTTTCTCTGCTAAATCAATTATTAGTGCTGGATCTGCCAATCTGAATGGTTTTGATTCACTAATTATTCTCTCTGCTACCTCTCCGTGTAATTTATAGTAAATATCATAAGGCTCATCTTTCAGTAGTATCGGTTGCATAATATCCATTCCTTGATAATGACTCCAGTGACAATCCAAATATCTTTCAAGGCGTTTCAGTAGGTCTGGGTGTATTCCAAGTCTAATGTAGTGCTTTTTGAGATTAGTTACAAAAATTTGATAATTCACTACTTCTTGTTCTATTAAGTATATTGAAGATATATACTTATACCTGAGTAATAAGTGAATTGCACCAATGCATACAACATATATGCCACTCGTAACTTCATCTTCAAAACTTAATATATGTACTACCTCGTAAGCTGCATCTAACACACTGACTATCATCCAACTTCCGAATATAGAATTAGTTCCTATTGATTTCAGGTAAGATGTACAATTCACATCGTCTTGTCTGAAATCTAGACAAAGAGGCTCAAACCAAAATTCCTCAGTAAAAACACCGGTAATGTTGATAATTAAGTATACAAAATATGCTGATACATATTCAAAACAAAGAAAAATTAAAAAAATCTTCTTTCTAGTTTCCTTTAGTGGTTTGCATTTCCTATGCCAAATGCTTAGTCCATACTTATTAAAAAATATCATATATATTTTTAATAGGCGATTAAATCTGACTAAACTTAAATATTTCTTCAATCCCAAAAATTCAAACATGTATTCAACAAACACAGTTGCCAGACAGTCAAAGACGAAAAAACGATTTCTTAACTGCAAAAAAAATGCGTTGTTTTCATGTTCAATTGAACCTGTAAACACAAACACTAAAACATCGAGGAAGAATATCACGTCAACTAAATTGTTGAAATGTACAAACCACATATACTTGCTCTTACTTTCTCTCGCTAAGTTTGGAGGAAAAATAATAAATGTTAGGTACACATGAAGTATAACTATAAGGTTCCATATGCGAACAAAAGTTGAGGTCGGGGACAGTCTCCAAGGAAAACTTATTTTTGTAAACATTGTTTCTTTTTGCAATTTGATTTCTTCGCACAGTACTAACTGACCTATATATTTAGGACAGTGATAATTATGTTCTTCGGGATCAAGTTCTATCTTTCTTCTCGATTTGTTTGAACTATTTTTATGTTTTCTGAACTCTTTGAATATTTCCCACCATCGATGTTTTAGCCAAGAGAAGCCTTCGTCCTCCGTTCTGTCTTTTCCTTTTACATGCCTTTTGCAAGCATACAGGTCTTTTGCATGATTCAGTCTGTCTTTTATTGATTTCATTATGTTGCGACGGTCTTCGGGAAACTTGTGCAATGCTGATAAAATATCAACACGTTTAAACACTAAAACTTCACAATGTGTGAAACAATGGACAATCACTTTTCTTTTTGTTGGTGGTATTGAGAAACTTATGTCTCCAAAAATAGTTCCTGGTGCCATGGATAACAATGGAGCAGCACTGTCGTCAGGAGATAGCAGTTGTACGATGCCAGAATTCAAATAGTATAGGTTTGAAAAACAATGTTTCCCAACGAAGAACCTCTCACCCGGTTGTTTGTATTGAATTATCATCAAGGCAGACAGCCAACATTTAAACGGCATACTTGTTCTTCTGAAAGTGGGGCTATGATAGAAAATAGGCCAAGATAAATCTTGCATTACATCTGATTGCAATAAAATTGGCAGAATCGTCAATGAGGGAGGCATTGATATAATACCTTTTTTTTTCATCCAAAGCAAAGAAAAAAACTTTGCGATTTCCTTAGATGCTCTTTTTTCAGGATCTCTTCTTTGTGCCTCTTCGACTATTCTTTTTACCCGAGGGTGAAATTCATTGAAACTGCTCGATCGTAAAATGTATTCAGCAAAAAACTTAGGGTTAAGAGTAAAAATTGAAATAAGATACCCAAACAAGAGAAAAATCGTGTATACCACAAATTCTAAATAAGCTGCGGGTACTGAAATCTTTAGATCCGATCTGGATAAATATTTTAAAACTAGAGAATACCCGATCCAGTATAAATGCACATCCTTATCTGCGTCGTTATTTAACTAAAACAAAGTAAAAAAGTACAGTTGAAGAAAATTCTTATTACTATAGACCAACCGCCTAAATGAGTCCTCGCCCGCGGGGTACAGGGGCGCGGGGTAGGACGACAAAGGGGAACGAAAGAAGTGCGGGCGGCGGTCGCGCGTAGCATGTAATACAAGAGGCGAAATATGTACTGGACATTTCTTGAGATATGTGACGTCATAGTGGTTAGCGGTAAACAGGTGAAGACTTTTATTAGAAAAGTAATAATGGCTATACAAAATTTGAATGAAACAACCTGAAAACTATATAAATATAATTAAATTGTCACCATTTTTAGTTAAACATGACTACATATATAGGTAAAAAAAAGTAATAAAGTTATGTTCTATTTATTTATGCAAAATTTATCAAAATTATAACTCAATCACTTATGTCCATAATATCACTTGATTCTTCACTTTCGAAACAGCCATCATTAGAGTCATCAGAATCGTCTTGCACATTAATAATAAAATCAATAACTTCATCTAGAACTCCATCATGTTTGCAATATTCGTCTTCGATTTTAATCACGTGTTAACACAATTCTCCCATTTCTGTTTGGGATATACAGCAAATAATCCCTCTAATATTTCTTTTTTTTTGGTCCAAATTAGAGTCGATACTTTTTTGTGCTAATTGTCCTTTGTATCACCCCAGACCAACTCAATTGGGTTCAGATCTGGGTGGGATAGAGGCAAACGCAATACTTCGTGTCCGTTTCTTTTCAATACCTCTTCAATTTTGTAAATATCTTCTGTGAAATGGCTTTCAATTAATTTATATAAGTTATCCTTTCTAAGTTTTTCATCAAAAGGTACGTTATATCGTCGTAGCCATTCTTGCATAGTTGGCTTGGTAGAACTATGACAGAATTTGGCGGTATATTATGCATGAGCTTTTCATTTATCCATTTACTGAAATTTGCGAAATTCATAGAATCGTGATAATCACCTGTTTTACATTTTGATTTGAATATCACATGGGCTCCGTCTACAAATCCAGTTTGACCTCCACAATGTACGATGATCAAACTGTCCCCTTTACTAATATGAGATAGAACGCCAAGTTCATCCTTTGATTGCCAATATTTTGAAACGTTATGAGATGCGTTTACATAAGTTACGTCAAGGTATAAAATATGTCTTCCTTCTCTACGATATTTTTTAATAGTATTTAGGTATTTCCACCTCACGATGTAATATTTGGCTGCTCGATAAGAAGTTTCCTTTTAGATCCGCACTTCTTAAATTTAAAACCTAGTCATGTAAAAATAGCCTTAAATATGTGCCGCAGTGTGATATATTCTCTTCTCTAAGTACAGCATTCAATTTTTTTTTTAAATTGTGTAAGTGAAAATTGTGTAACTGAGTGTCTTCTTCTTTTGTGAAATCGTCTATTTTCACTCTTTTTCTACGAACCTGTTTTGGTTTCTTTCGTTGTCTTTTAACACTTTTCTTTGTTGTGCAATTCTAGATACAGTCTTTTCCGATAGTCCAGTAACTTCTGCTACGGTTTTATTTAAAGGTATATCTTGTTTATATTCAGCAAAATTTAGGTCGAGTATTTTTTTCTACAATATTCGTATACGTTAAAAGCCATTTTTTTGCACTGACTATTAACCCTCGGCATACCAGGTGAAAATTTGTAACATGCCATACAAGGTGGGGTCTGACATACCCTAACAAAATGGTCGCTGTAATCAGATAGGAATAGGAGTACTGAATTATTATTGCATATTTTTGAAATTGAATATAACCTGAGTAGCACTATATAAAAAAAAATTAAATATATTAAATGGTTTGTTGAAAAAGGGTAGCGAAAATGCCATCTTCTGACTACTAATTTAGACTTGAAATCACCCTAAGAATTGATAATTACCAATGTTTGTAATTAAACTGACTAAATTTAAAAAAATTGAACAACGATGATACATCTTTAAATTTTTACTTCAATCTCGAGGTAGGAGTTCTTTAGTTCGCCATAATTGCATTTTGTATATGCTCAAATAACAACAATTCTAAACAAAAACGCATCTAGAGCCCTAAAAAACGCACGCACCACTAAACTAATGGTACTTGCCAGTGTAAGAACGTCGCAACTCCAGCTACTGAGAGCTTCAGATTCCGCGCACGAAAATTTTTGAAAATATATCGATTTTTCACCGCCTGGGGTTTATTAGACCCCACATGGTATGCGGAGGGTTAATTCTATGTCCGAAGATATTTCGACTCATCTTGAGAATGTAATCTCATGTATAACTTTTACAAAGCGTTCGCAACTGTCAACACGTGTGCTCGCTAACCGCGTAGCGAGCGAACTGAGTTATGACTAGAATGCGCCCGCCGCCCGTACCTCTCTCGGTCCCCTTTATCGTCGTAACCCCGCGCCCCTGTACCCCGCAGGCGAGGGCTCATTTAAGCAGTTGGTCTATAACCATTTTTAGAAACGTACCTGATTCTTTTGTTTACAGATAGTAAGTATTAGTTTTTACAAAAAGAGTCATATGATAATTGTTAGTATAATTAAAACCCTCATAATCCATGACCGAGTACCAGTTACAGCAAACCAATTTCTCGGGTTTTCATAAAAACATTGAAACCCGTGATTTCGTTCAGTAAATAGGGTGTATAAAGGCCATTTCAGTGTCAAGCTGTTTGCGAATTCGTTCGCATGAGAAAGAGTTACATGTTTGAAAAGCTCAGAGATATTTGAGCTTTTCAAGTTCCTTTCCAGACCTGCCACCAGCTATATCATCCAAATTATCTAATATTCTAAGGATAATTTTCAAAAGTTTTATATTTTAGTTCACAAGATTTTTGCTGTTTCAAGCACAATGACCAAGGATATTTATGCAACACTGCCCAATACACGACACTCATTTAAAAAGAGTAAAACCGTATAAGTAAGGCGCTCAGTAACTGAATCGTTCATTAAAGTTTAAGCTTCCTCAAATATAATGCGGTTCTTTTTTATTATGAGATGGGTTAACTCTTGACCTCAATCGTGACCAAGGTCATACATGAGGTTGACCACGACGTCAACAAAGCGGAAAGTGACAGTATGATAGTTAAAGTAGCTTTAACTGTAATGTACGTTTCTGCAACTGGGTGTAATGTTGAATGGTAGATAAGAATTATGCTTACAAAATTTATATACTCGGTTCGCCAGTCGAATTCCATTGTCTTGTCACAGGCCTTACAATACCCAGTAAGTGTCATCATTAAGTGAAAACAATTAAGGTTATGTGCAATTATGGCAATCAACAAAGCGTAGCCAATTATTAGATGTAAAATATTATGGGTCATGTTCAATGAGAAAAAGTCTCCCACTCTATATAAACTGAAAAGAAAATCGTTTATTAATGAATAACATTTCGCCCAGGGCTTCCTTCCCGTAGGAATTCGGGAAAATTATGTAGCCTATGTTACTCAAGGATAATGGAGCATTCTAATGGTGAAAGAATTTTTCAAATCGGTCCAGTAGTTTCGGAGCCTGTTTAATGTAAACAAACAATCAATCAAATCTTTCCTTTTTTATAATATTACTAGCTTTCCACCCGGGACTTCGTTCCGTGGAAATTCAGGAAAATCATGTACCCTATGTTCGTCGCAGATAATGTAGGATTCTAATGGTGAAAGAATTTTTCAAATCGGTCCAATAGTTTCTGAGCCTATTGCCAATGCAAACAAACAAATAATCAAATCTTTCCTCTTTATAATATTAGTAGTATAGGATTAGTGTAGATATGTTAAAAAACTTCTACGTTGTTCTGGGAGTGAAAGAAAAGCTTAGAATATGCCAGCTACAAACTTTTACTATGCATACTGTAACAAGCCAGTAAGTGGGACTTGAGTGTTTTGCTGTATCGTGGGTGACAATCTGACAACCTATTACACTATACTTAAGTTCCATCTAAGAACCCTCAGATTGAATGTCAAATGTCAGGTAAGTAAATTGTTTTTGGAACTAAAGGACGTTCTGCCTACCCCAAAAGGAATCATAAACGTGAGTGGCTTTCAGATGATGGGAAAAGAGGTGCTCACAAGACCGAATATATCTTGACTCGTAAACATCAAAGAATGGACAGCTGAAGCCACCACGGAATAATTGTACACGTTAAAAACGTAAGAGTACTTCAATACCAACAATGCAATCCTCAATTTAATACTCACAATGTTTCTCATTTATTTTCTTTTATTTATACTAAAAATGGAAAAGTGAAAAATAAAGACAAAATCATGTAACGTGTTACGTTGTGCCTACCAGTAGGTAGTGCCAAGCCAAATAAGCTTGATATAGGTCGTCTTCACACCGACTACAAACAGATGAGTAGGTACTTTATTTTTCGCTTCTTTGAAGTTGGTTTAATTTTTTTAATAAAATAAAAACATACACTAGACATTCATTGAATTGAATGATGTTTGGCCATAGTTTGATAGGTCCGCAAAAATCATCTGTTAAAACGTTGTAAAGAGGCACAATAGACAGTATGTCAAATAATAAGTAGACGCCCGGCTTTGGGTGGTATTCTCTTTTCATAGCTTCATCTGTTATTTGTCTGCAATAAAAAAAAACAATCCTATAAATATCTGCATGAGCCTCGATAGATTACGATTGTCGGTTGTGTTTTTTAACCGACTACAAAAAAAGAGGGAGGTTTTCAATGAGATTAAACGTTTATTTGTATGTTTGTTACTTTATAACTCTGCCAAGTGTTCACCAATTTTCAAAACCATGTTTTGTTTTAAGGAATATACTCCTGCGGTGATTTCAATGTCACCCCAGGGCAGGCTCTGATGATGAGATCCCAGGGAATAAAAAAAATTAAGATACAAATATGCGTCTGGTAGTATCATTTCATATTGCTTAACTGACGATGGAAGGTACAATTTATGAACTTTTAGGAGTTGAGGTATAATTCTTAACTATTTTTAAACGACTTCAAAAAAAAGGAGGAGGTTCTCAATTCGGGTGATTTTTCTTTATGTTTGTTACCTCAAAACTCCGTCATTTATAGACCGATGTCAATTATTTTTTTTAGTTTTGAAGCATCTACTTCCAGATTGGTCCTATAAAATTTTTATTGAAATCGGTTCAGTAGTCTAGTAAAAAAGTAAAAAGAAAACTGAAATTTTCGGTCATGTAATAGGTCTATAGCCATGAAATTGCCGTTTTTCATACAATAATTTTGGAAAACTGAATTTTCCATACTAACGTTTTTGGATTTTTCTCGGGAATGCGAAATCCAAATTTAGCAAAATTTTGTGGGAAGGTTTCCAAACCTTGCCCACAATATTAAGTTAATTTTCATCATACTTACTTTATTGAAAGTTGTAACTGTAACAACGGTCCGGCAAAAATAAGCAATGAAACGGGCAACGGATGAAACGAGCTATATTTGAGCTTCTTTTTCAGCAAATAAATCTAAAGTAAATATGTATTAATTTGACTCAATATCTCCGTTATATGGCCAAGGTTTTAAACAAAAAACAATTTTAGTAATGGCTGTTCAAGTAAATAAATTATGAACAAAATAAAGCTTGAGAAAAATCGGCAATTTCATAGGTAAAGACCTATTTATATGTGGATGATAATAGGTCATCAATGTAAACGAAGCAAAAACGAAGTTATTCTCTGAGACTTTCAAGTTGTTTTTAGAGCTCTTTTGTATCCTGGGGCTCTACCGTTTAGTGACCGGTAGAGTACATTACCACCACACATCTTTCCCGCCGCCTGATGATCGGTGGATAATATCACCACCCCATATCTTTCATATCTTTCATAATATCACATCTGGCGATCGGTTTGGGAATTGTTCTATCCCGTATCTTTCTTACCATCTTGCGAATGGTTGTGAATATCACCACCTTATATCTTTCCGTAGGTATCAAGAGGAGTAAAAGTAATTGATTACTATATCGCTCTTTAATCTCGAGTAACTTAGTGCTGTATAATAAATCTACGAGGAAGGTTATGTGAATGATAAAAGACCTTTAAAAAGAATAAAATAAAATATTTTTAACAAAAAATTGTAAGTAGTGGTTACGGGTAAACCAGTAAAAGGTGAATTCATAGCGAAATATGGTAAACAGAGAGGAATTTTTTTTGACGTCGGCGCCGGTTCGAAAAGGACCTAATTTAATGAAATAAGTATTCGCACAAGCTTTTTTTAGCAGTATAACAACTGAGATAGTTTTAATAGCCAATAGTCTAATAGTAATTGTTCGACGCCGAAGTCACAAAAAAAAAATCCTCTCTATTTACCATATTCCGCTATATGAAATCACCATTTTCTGGTTTACCCGTAACCATTACTTGTGAATATAGGTTAAAAAAAATATTTTGCCCTTTTTGAAGGCAGGTCAATTTTTTGTTAAAAATATTTTATATCGTCTAGTCTACTGTCTGCTGAGAAAGCAGCATTTTTAATAACATTTAATGAACAGAAATGTACAAAAATTAATCTCTATTTCTCTTGGTCATCGCATCACGCGTGGACGGATGGAACAATTTCTCTAATTATTTTTTGTTGTGTTTATTATTATCAGGAGAAAGTTCATATAAAAGAAAAAAATAAGAAAATTGAGCGGAACATTAGAAAATTTAAGACAGGACAACGTGTGGCGGGTCAGCAAGTTTACAAAAAAAAACGTAAACAAATAAATTAAAAAAAAAATATTGACTTAAAAACAGCAGTAAGTCATCATTATCATCATCAGCTTGTTTCAGTCTACAGCTGGACATAGGCCGAGAACGAGCTCAGTAGCGTGCCATAGAAGAGGCCTATGTCTAGTAGTAACTGAAAAGTGATACTTAAAATTAAATATTGTTACAGGTGTATTTCGTGTTTAGTTAGGTAGTGTAGAGGTTCTATACCTCTTACGTTTATCATCTATTTTGAATGCCTTTTGCCGAAGGTTCTACCTTCATACTGATTCGGGTCATTTCGCGCCTTTTTGTATTGAATGACATATTACCTTCCGCGGCTTCGACCGTGCAAGTTAGGTTTCTCTTAATAAATGCCAAAAAAGTGATTAACTGCATGTTTCTGGTCTCAGCACCCGATCCAGGTCACCAGCTCCCTCAGAGCTGCGCTATAGCCCAGTTGGTAATCCGAAGGTCGCGGGTTCAAATCCTGGTGCGGGCCTGTACCACTAAATTCGTCTTTTCGGATTTATGTACGGATTTCTAATTATAACTTGCTTGACGGTGAAGGAAAACATCGTGATGAAACCCGCCCGTTCAAGAAAATTCATTTTTTAAAGACGAGCGTTCCACCAACCCGCATTAGGCCAGCGTGGTGGACTATGGCCTAAATCACCTTCATATGTTTCGAAGGGAGGTCCATGCCCTCAGTGGGGACGTATATGGGCTGCTAAGAGACAGATAGAATCTGTTTGTAGTATATACCATCTTGGCATTGCCAAGCCAAATAGGTCTGATAGGCTACGTATGTCCGCCCCCGCACCGACCTCAAACAGATCAGTAGGTACAGAGAGCGTCATAGAAACCAATACCACTGGCACTTGACTACGATTAAGGTGGTATACCTAGCACATATATTATTATAACAATATTTTAATTAATTTTTTGCTTTTAGTAGTGCATTTTTAAGGCGGCTTATTTTTTTGTAATTAATAAAAAAATAAAAATTTAAAAATAGTCATGGTATATCTGCTCTTGAGTGTAGGAACTAATATTGTTTTGTACCAGCTTTCTGCCAGGGACTTCATCCCCGAAAATTGGCAAAGTTATACTGCAAAATTTGATAAAAAATCCTTTCAGTAGTTTTTACGTAAAGAAGTTCCAAACATTTTCATCCATTCTTACAAAATTTTGCATTTAGAATATTATCAATAGGATATTATTTTAAGACCTTACCTGTGAGCAATACACAGAAACGTATCAATAGCGTATAATGGAGTGCTGATATAAGTGTTAAATAATTTTATACAAAACAATATATCGCTCTCCAGGTGAATAGATGTGCATTCAAATATTGGAAACACCATTAGCAAAGGACCCTGTAATCAGTAACAAAGATTAATGAAAAAAGGAAATTCTAACAAAAATTTAAAAATTTGTAAACATTAAAAGCGAAGAACGTTACATTGTTTTGGTTAATATAATGGTTTGAATAGTAAAGTTTACAAAAAAAATATATTGTTAGAGAAAAATAAATAAAATTACAATAGTATTGCTCACTTAAAAATGAAAACCACAAATTATAATGTGTTTAATCTCTAGTTTAATAAATAAAATAAAAAAGGGTGACAAAGGGAAGATGGCTCAGCTTGTGCTAGATGGAGTGACATGGGATACTTTTCCTCGCGAATAAAGTCACATCATAAATAAAGTCACAATCATCTGGGATGTAGGATTATTAACTAGGTATCTTATAAAATTTTCTGGAATGAAGGCTTACCAAAATACACTTTGTCATAGCAATGAACAACATTATTACTCGCCACCATGTCTGAAAAGGTAAAAAAATTATGTTCACCCAATCAATTTTTTCTTGCTCTTCCACATCTGATTTAGAATCAGTATCGCTATCAGAATGCTCTGCTAAGTATTGCGTATTCAAAACATATCTGTTTTGAACACTACTCATGATTTTTTTTTAAAGTTGGTTGTTAGAGAACTTCTATCAAAAACATGATCGTAGACTCGTAGAAAAATTGCGTTAAATGCGGTAAAACTTGTGAAAACCGAAGTGGAAAATGTTTCGCAATCACCATATAACACTGACATCTGCTGACATGCACCAATCAGAATGTAAATGTCGGAGCATAATGTATAAAACGCAAAATGAGCACAACACTCAAAATTTACAAATCGCACAATGACCAATACGCAGAATGTACAACACGCAAAATGAGCAAAACGCAAAATGTACAAACTGACTTAACTATTTTTTGTTATTTAGAGTGCAAAATAACAAAGTTGAACTAAGTTATTAAATAAGTTTCTTATAGCTAAAATTATAAAAATAATCGTGGTGCCCTGCAATTTAGCAAATTAATTCAAAGACTTCCCAACTAGCAAAGTGGTGATAAAAAATTTGCTTTTATCACTGAACAGTGTTATTAATGTCGCATATTAGTAACGCTTATGACAGCTTGAGATATATGAGTTATTTTTATCTCTATTTATCTGTAAAGGGATATACAATCAAATAGAGATATTAGGCTATGATATAAACGTTTACTGGGCTGTTTTTTACAACATATATATCACAGCTGTTAAATAAACTCACTAACATCGTTAAAGAACAGTTATGCTGCACAATAGGACCAGATGCAGCTAATATGACGCAAAATGACACTAATGTAGCTCCACAATCACAAATATACAGCCAGTGTTATATTCATAACTTTTGAAGCTAAACTGCGATATAGTAGTGTCACGGAATCTGCAATGTCTCAAATATGCTTTATAAGTGTGTTTATTATCATCAGTGTTAAATAAGTTACACTGTAACTTTATTAACACTAAATAAATGTTATGCAGTGTTAGCAGTGCTGATATATCACTATGATATTATAACATTTTCATCTCCAATATAACGCTAAACAGATGTAAATCTGTTCACAGTAACACTATTATTAAGCTTTTCTGCTCTAAATAAGAATTTGTAGCTTCAGATTATAACCTAATATTAATATGGCTGACGTTTAGCATTAAAAAAATATGTTATTTGTTACCTATTTTTTACTAAAAAATGGACAAAAAACCACCATAATTCTGAAAAATAAAACAGAATGGAAAGGTTTATATCACTACTCCTGAGGTACCCTAAATATCGTCATGGCCGCAAGATGCTGTATATCGTCTGTATAACAACAACCTTAACTCTAACTAGTTACATATGTATGTCTTCACAAAAACTTGGCAAATAAATTTATATTTGTTTGATTAAATATTGCTATTTAGAGGGGGGCATTAAAAAAACATTAATGTTGCACTACTAATTTATCAATAAAAATACAAGCGCATGTGAAATTGACACACTAATGACTTTTTACACCCACTTCTAAGATTCATAAATAAAATGGATGATGGAAACTTATTATTATAAAGATTACTCAACAAAAATAATATTTATTTCCTGGATCTCACATAGATTCTACGCACTCAAATTGTGAACACAAAACAAGTGTTAATGCAGAATCACAATCACTAATATACAACTAAATAGCTCGATATTAGTGTAGCTATGCCCTTTATGTTGCTTGATTGTGATATAGTAGAATTAATATCACTGATATGACGTCAAAATGTAAGACATAACACAGATATGTCACGAATATGTATCCAAGTAATTCTAAGCGAAGTTAAAATACAGCTACTATATCACTTAATAGCCATAAAAGTGGGGCCAAATCCCAATGATATAAGCTATTCTATCAAACATATGCGACTATTTATGTGACAGATATACAACTATTTTTAGCACATGACTGCTAGTTGGGTTTCATGGTCTAACATGTTAAAATGAAAATGCGAAGTATGCGGGCTTAGATACAGCCGTGGAAATGGTATAAAACGATGTTTTATGGCCAAATTTCCTTTAAATAAGGACCTGTTAGTTTAATTCTAATATTTTAGGACAAAATAAAGATTGTTTATCATTAACAAATTTCTTTTTCCAAAATAGTGTGGAAAAAACACAATCAAAAATTTATCGAGGTACAAAGAATAGGTCAAGATAAAGAAGATAGCTTATTGTACTATAGTGCTGTGCCCCAACAAGTTACAGCAATCATTTATGCAACATACGAAAGAGGAAAGCATGTATTTTAAATATGTACTATTTATAGCACTACAGAACTACGTACCATAGGTCAAATCATTTGTAAGCTGTTGTTATCCCAAATTAAAAAATAAATAAATCGTGACTTGATTCTGCATTTTGATCTCCGGTTAGTCACGAGCTCTGAAATAGCCCCGGGTTCCTTAAAGGGTTAATTCACCATTTCGAGGCGGAAGACCCCTCGGAGCGCGAGGCCGTCGGCAGACTCCTTCTAAACAGTTTAGTTAATTGGTCATGGTTTTGAGGAGCGGCAGATGTTTGCTCTTAAACTGTTCAGTGAATAAAGATTATTTGAGATTTATTTTTTGTCAATTAACTGAACACAAACGTTTCCATTTCGTTTAACTCCGTTCTCACCTATCACTACATAATGGAAACATGATCGAAGTTAGACAAAGGAAGCAGTTTAAAATTTTCATATATTTTTATGCCTAATAATAAAAAAACATTGAATGTCGATATCGATAAAAATGAACCACATCACTAAATCGTTTTTTTTAATGTTGGTATAGCAATGACATTTATTTGTATATGAGGTTAAATATTTGGAAGTGCCTCCGCTGCCGGTACCGGCAACGACGAAAAATTGGAACGGTTGCCGGAAGTTACTGTCAGTTTCAATTTTTGACGTTTTTGACAGCTGACATGAGTTGATTTTGTGTTCTTATCGGGGTCTGTGCTTTGATGCGTTGGTGATTATCTAAGATTGAATTTGCGAATATTCCTAAATCACTATCGGAAATGTATTACTTACATTCGACTTTGATTTTCAGATAAAACTAGTTGTCACATCGAGCTATAGTTTAAACTAGCTATAGTTAAAACTCCTCCCCCGCGGAGATTATATCGGGGCAGAAACTGTAGGTTAGGTTTGTTAGTAGCCTAGCCTAACCAACCCGTTAAGGGTTGGTTAGGTTAGGTTAGGTTAGAACTGCGATTGGGGTGCTAGGTCAGGTAACCTCCACGAGCGCCCAGCCCATTGTCAATCCTCTTGAATCCGTTCGGGGGAAGGGCAATGAGTCTGGGACGGTGCACCCTGGGCATCGGACAACAACTTTTCTTCGGAATTCTTGTTGTCCGATGGCGAATTACCTGACACTGGCGCGGAACGGGACCGTTTTGGTAAGACCGTCGGCTCGTGCCGCTCGCCTCCCCCTCGCTCGTCCACGACACTCTCTGCTCATCAGAGTGCTGCTCGATGAGGGTGGCGTGCGTGCCAAGCGTAATTGGCACGCGCGAGGGGGGAGATCTCTCGCTGTTGACCGGAGCTTACTCCATCGTTGGCAGCGAGACATCTCCGACAAGTGTCTCCCCCTGTGGAATGGTATACTCAGGGGGAGACGCAGGGAGAGGTGCAGGAGGGGGAAGCTTACAGCGGGCTTCCCCATCCTCCGCAGAGGAGCTGGATGCATGAGAGGGGCTATAATGCGGGCTCCTTTCATGCATCCTAAAAAGAGGCCTGGTGGCAGTCACAGGGGAGACTGTCATCGGAAAACAGGCCTCGCGATTGGAGGGCGTGCAATGTGTTCTGTGCACGCCTTCAAATGAGGCGGTAAATGCGGGGGTCAAATATTGGCCTCCCGCGAGATGGGGACCGCTTCCTTTTAGCGGTCCATCGCCCGGTGGGGTCACAGACGAATGCTAACGCGATACCTGTGGCCTCACCCAAGGCGGGAGAAGGAACACCTTGGGGTTTTAGTCGGTTCGAGTCCGATATAACCCTCCTGCTGCCCCTGCGGCGGGGGGGAATGCATGGGCATTTCCCCAAGTAAAAAAAAAAAAAAAGGTTAGAACTGCGACCCCCAACGCACGAGCCGAGCGAGCGAAGCGAGCGTGCCGCGGCAGCGGCCGGCGATGTGCCAGAAACGACTGTGGTTGCGTTAAGCGGTTGTCGCAGTTCCGCTCGGTTAGGGTAGGTTGTTTTGTAGGTTTCATATATTTCCGGTAACATATAACATAGCAGCACATCATTGAGTACCTATCTACTATTATCATTACCTATCATTTAAGTTTTATAATGATTTATATCGTCTATCGGTACCGGCAGCTGTTCTAGGAGCCGGTACCGGCAGCTGTTCTAGAAGCCGGTACCGGCAGCGGAAGCACAGCCTAAATATTTTGATACCTAAATTACGATTTTGATGCTCCATAAAATGTCTATGGAGTCCCGTCTCTTAAAACGTAGTGATTTAAATTATCTTTGACATGCACCAATTATTGTAATCTAAATCATAGACATAGAAAAAATAAGTTACTCCAGGTACAAAGAATAGGTCAAGATAATTCAGTCAAAGGTGACTGACTGACTGACATAATGATCTATCAACGCACAGCCCAAACCACTGGACGGATCGGGCTGAAATTTGGCATGCAGGTAGATGTTATGACGTAGGCATCCGCTAAGAAAGGATTTTGATCAATTCTACCCCCAAGGGGATAAAATAGGGGATGAAAGTTTGTGTAAAACTTTGTCAATTTTAAATCGTTCGGTCTGAGACTTTGCATGCATAAAGCTACTATGACGTAGACATCCTCTAAGAATGGATTTTTATAAATCCAGATGTAAGCCACAGTTACACATGCTCATTTCAAGCATGAAAGCATGCTTCGTTTGAGCAGTTGCTACTTAGTAGCATGTGTCGATACATTGCTCAAAATTAGTTCCGCCCCGATTCGCGGTACCGGTACGTACCCGGCCGCTTCTCTCCACAAACGTATGTCTGACGGTTCCCTCGCAGTAACGCCCTAAGCCGAGGTTCGAGCCCCACAGGGGGCACCCTTAGGCCTGTTACTTAAAATTTTGGGTTGAGAGCCATCTGCGCTCACCACTTGCTCGGTGAAGCTGTCAAGGCCATCAGCGGCCAACAGCGTAGTCATTCAAAAAAAAAATAAAAAAAAAATGCTCAAAATTAGCATGCTCGTTTCGAGTTTGCTCAAAAATCGACAGACTTTCGATTTTTGAGCATGCTACCTGCGGCGCGGCTAGAACGGGGCGTGCTTTTTGCGCTTTGAGCATATGTATGATGGCTTTGAGCATGCTTATTCAGGAGCATACTTAAAAATAAGTATGCTTATTGCTAGCAAATGTAAACAGTTCATAAGGATGCTCATATTAAGCGTACTAATAGCACGCTTTTTAGCATGCCATTCTAGAGCATGTGTAACTGTAGCTTATAGCTAGCACTAAGCATGCTTATTTTTAAGTATGCTCCTGAATAAGCATGCTCAAAGCCATCATACACATGCTCAAAGCGCTAAAAGCACGGCTTAAAGCACGCCCCCTTATAAGATGGGTTAACTCTTGACCTCAATCTTGACCATAAGGTCAAAGGTGAGGTCGACGATGGAGCGAGTTAACTCAGAAAATGACTATAAAGGCACTGGTACTCCCACGCACCGACGGAACACAGCAAGCTGTTTGGCATCGGACTTCGGTAGTAGGGTGGTCGCGA
The DNA here is from genome assembly GCA_949987775.1 of Aproaerema taeniolella. Taxonomy (NCBI): domain Eukaryota; kingdom Metazoa; phylum Arthropoda; class Insecta; order Lepidoptera; family Gelechiidae; genus Aproaerema; species Aproaerema taeniolella. Next base: position 14,431,752 of record OX465254.1, on the reverse strand, counting down.
ACCAGACGGCCCTTTACAGAGCCTACCACACCGCATGAGACCATAGGACGACACCTCAGATTCAGAAAAAAATTAAGTGTCGTTGCCTGGGATGGATTACTAGGAGGCAGGTCACATTTGTGTTTCCTTAGTAGCCTCATACGACACCCACGGAAAGAGATGGGGTGGTGTTATTCTCAACCGATCACCACACGGTTACAAACGGTTGGTTTTCCATTTTTACACTTTTGCAGAGAATGTCAACCAGCCCGTGCTTATTGAGAATGTATGTTAAATAGTTTGCTTTGAGCATGCTTATTTAAAAGCATGCCTATAAAAAGCATGCTAAACAAAAGCAAATGTATCAAGTTTGAAGAGCATGCTCGTTCTAAGCATGCTAATAAGCATGCCATTTTTGAGCATGTGTAGCTGTAGCTGTAACTTTAATCTTATTGTACATTCTGTTTCCTGTGTCTTGATAATTTAGGACGTTTTTTTTCCATATATATGGGTGATTAAGAGAAAGTACTAAGTCCATGGGGTGATTCCATGTCTATGGGTGATTGCTGGTATGTGTCGTAGATACTGACACATTCAAAGAGAATATAAACACTAGCGTTTGACACATTAGTATGTACTGCTGTCAAAAATCAAAAACAGCTTAATTTATACATAAATAATTTTTATCAAGAAAAGTTTTGTCTGACTTGAAATTGGCGGAAATGATTGTTTCATAGTAACAATCGATTGCCATTTATTAAGAGTGAATTGGAATTTGGCAAAAGCAAAATGTCCTCTACTGCAGTACCTAAAACCTACAAAAGGGACAGTGAAACTGACTCGGAAGAGATTGAGGAGGAGGAAAAAATCAAATGGATCAACATAATTTTCTTACCATTTCAGACATGGTGGCAGGTTATAATGTTACTCATTGCAACGACAAGGTGTATTCTGGTACGAATTAAAATAGTTTTTGTAGCATTTATTAAGTTTGCCACTTCAGCGGCGTTGGAACTCAAAGGCCCGTATTACAGAAGGAGACTCAAGTATTGTTCGCCTCTTTCTCTCACTATCAAAATAACAAAGACGACTGCTACTAAAGTATAGATCAGAGACAGAGTCACGTTCTGTTATACAGACCTAAAACATTCTACAGGTTATTTTTCCCTAAAATAATTAGTGCTGTCTCAAAATGTATTTCTGATAACGGGATTAAGTTATAGGTTTTAGTTTCGTTGTGTCTGCTAATATGTTAATCCTTATAAAGGGTTACCGGAAACTCGATACTTTCCCTTCGAGGGGTTAAAGTTGGTTCATTTGCGACATTTTTTTAATTCATTCCCTAGCCGATAGTTATTAGTTTTTGAGATAATCGCATTTTTGTGTTCTTTTTTGCTAAATGACAATTTTTGACAAAAATAGCTGTGTAACTTAAAGAATTTCCTATTGTATTCTTTTTATTATGTATAATCTGAAAGCTGATATCTCAACGGTTCCTATTAGAGATTATAATAAGCTGAAGTAACACGAAATATCTTCATGTAGTGGACTTGAAATTGCGAGAGATTTAAAGGAAAAATCCTTATAGCGCCACTTTGTCGTGAATTTGCGCAAAAAAAGTGTATGGAAAGTGTCGTGCAGATTACTTAAATAAATGTCTTATTTCACTAGCTTTCCGAAAGTGGTATCAATCACAAAAAAAACTTTAAAAAAAAGTTACAACTTGAAACGGAACTTTCAAAGCAACAGTGGTTTTTTGTACATGTTGACTTTTCTAATTGGAGAAAAATGAAAATGGGCTAAAACTACACACTACTATTAGCAATTATAAAATTTAAAATCCAGCTTAAAATGCGAGCTGATGTTCCTCATGCATGCACGTAATCTCTTCGCTATTTCGGTTTTAGTAACTCGACAGTTTAAAGTTTCTTTTATTTGTTGCGCTGCGTATAATATCCTCTGCCTGAGCATTCCAACGTTATTTTTTGTGTTGTTAGCTGAGTTACAAGCTGCTCCAGGTGACCCCAAAGGTAAAAGTCGCAAGGTTTCAAATTAAGACACATTGCTGGCCAAAGAATTGGCCCTTCTCAGTCAAACTAACGTTATGGGTAATTGTGGTTGAGCTACTAGCACTCCCTGGCGAAGGGATTTTAAATTTTTAAGCAGGATTTTAAATTTTATGTTTGCTAATAAGTAGTGAGTAGTTTTAGCCCATTTTCATTTCTCTCCAATTAGAAAAGTCAACATGTACAAAAAACCATTGCTGTTCTGAAAGTTCCTTTTCAATTTATAACTTTTTTTCTTATTAAGTTTTTTGTGAGTTATACCACTTTCGAAAGCTAGTAAGGGCGCAGAACCACCGCGGCGCAGGATGTGCACGGCCATGCGTCGCATTTTAGCTGCGTGGATTCATTTGTTTGTCAACGTGGATCTACGTTTCCACTGCAGTACACGCCTACGTGTACACGGGGTACGTATTAAAATACCGAAAATTCAAAATACCGATGGTTGAAAAACCTACGCTTAAAACATCGAAAGTTGAAATACCGAACGGTTAAAATGCCGATGTACGATATAACTAAATATATAATACCGATATTTAAATGACCGAATGTTCAAAATACCGAATTTAAATGACCGAATGTTCAAAATACCAATGTTTACATGACCGAACATTTAAATGACCGAATGTTCAAAATACCAATGTTTAAATAACCGAAAGTTCAAAATACCGATACACGAAATACCTATATTTAAAAACATCGATGTTCAAAATACTAAAAATTGAAATGCAACCACAGTCGTTTCTGGCACTTCGCCGGCCGCTGCCGCGGCACGCTCGCTTCGCTCGTTCGGCTCGTGCGTTGGGGTCGCAGTTATAACCAAACTTAACCCAACCTACCAAACCTACTCGTCGCAGTTCCGTTTGTCATATAAACAGACAAAATAAATCATTTTTACTATTGAAAACTTTATGGACAGGATGTCCATAAACCGAAAACTAAAATTCGGTATTTTAGTTTTCGGTATTTTAGCCTTCGGGATTTTAGCCTTCGGGATTTCAATCTTCGGTATTTTAGCCTTCGGGATATTAAGTCATAGGTATTTCAACCTTCGGGATTTCAAACTTTCGGTCAAACAAACATTCGGGATTTCAAATTTTCGGTCAAATAAACATTCGGCCATATAATTTTCGGTCTTTCGTCCATAGGTCTTATGAAATTCGGTTTTCTATACTTCGGTATTGTAATACGTACACCCTTACACGAATTGAAACCCATGATTTGGGCTACGTGGATTATACTAAAATCTAATTTGAGCCTTAATGTCAAACTCATTGAGTAGATATTCACCGCAGCTAAAATGTGCCGCGTGCCAACCGTGTGCCGCATGCACAGCGTGCATGGCGTTGAGCTAAGTGGGCAACATATTCGAGCACGCCACGCGTGTATCGATGACGTCATTTTATTCGTAGCGTGGTCGTGGGTCGCAGTGGACACAATCACATACATTTCATGCAAAGCGAGGTGTGCAAAGCGTGCGTAGTCTCTCCGTGCGTCGCGGTGGGTCCGCACCTTAAAATGAGGCATTTATTTAAGTAATCTGCATGACACATTCCGTACATTTTTTTTGCACAAATTAACGTCAAAGTGGCACTACAAGGATTTTTCCTTTAAATTTCTCGCGATTCCAAGTCCACAACATGAAGATTATTGGTATTACTTCAGCTTATTACTATCTCTAGGAACTGTTGGGATGTCAGTTTTAAGATTATGCATGAAAAAAAGATTACAATAGGAAATTCTTTAAGTTACACAGTAATTTTTGTCAAAAATTGGCATTTAGCAAAAAAAAAACACAAAAATACGATTATTTCTGGTCCATGTAGGCTATTAAAAATGGAGGCCATCAAGTACAAAATGTAGGCTATTAAAGGAGCCCGGTGGCACTCGTTTATTTGAATGCATTAGTGATATTAAGCAACGCACACAGGGACAGGGAAATTTACTGCGAGCGTTTCCGTGCTTCGGAGGGCACGTTAAGATGTCGGTCCCGGCTGTTGTCCTTTGACTACAATCATCAAACCCTTCACGCGGTGTAAACCTAGTTTGGCGATTTAAAAACTCTGTCACGAAGGTTAGTCAAGTTCGCCACATACGATAAGGAAGAGTATAGGTACAGGAGCCAGCGTATCAGGTTACCCCACTTCCATTGCACAATCGTTGTCATCGTAATAGCACTTGATGCACGCATTTGGTACCCTAATGTGCCCTCTGTACTTGTACGTACAGTAAATTCTTTCACATTTTAATTTAAAAAAGTTGTGATTTATTGAAAAGTTAGGTAATTGAACTATTCTACATTTTTGTTTCAGGGACCGTTATTAATGGTGTTTCCAATTTTCGAATGCACGTCCTTGCATTTGGAGAATGATTTTATATTTTATATAAGATATTTTTACTCAATCACTTCTCCGCTATATGCTATTGATACATTTTTGTTCCTAATTCACAGGTATTTTTTACATAAATGTATTTAGAATTTGATATTATGACACAATACTTCTTATTATTGCATATGTCACCGTAACATTGTCAAACTCGTTGTCAAATATAAAAAAAACAACTAAAAATTAACAAAAAAATACAAGAGGCTCCAGACGCCTACACCTCCTGCAAATCCCAGCTACCATGCAAAAAAAGTTCATATTTTTGCATAGTAGCTGAAGCAGGTTAGGAAGTGGCTGGAAATGGGGTATTTTTTCCAGTCACATGGGGTATTTACATAAGTATGTGGGCTAGGTTGTGGTTAAGAACAAACCCATTAAAAAATGTCGCTTATTTAAAAGAAACCACTACAAAATAGAAAACATTTTTGCAGGCAAGTAGCCGAAGAAGCTAAGAAAAAGGAATACAATCCGAAATCTGCGATGTACCTGTTCCTTGATATATTTTCTCTAATTCCAATGTATTTACTGTTTGCTAATGCTAATGATTACTGTGCACCTACAACATTTTGGCCTAATATCATGGGATTTAATGAATTTTTGCTGTAAGTTAAAATTATACAATTCATTCGATTTTTATAGGTACTCGTCGAAACTTGGTAAGAACAATAATCCCCTTGGTCTGTTGGTGGTTTTGTGTTAAGGTCATTACATTTCCTACGTGAATGGTTTTCATACAGTTTTCAGCAATCAACTCAGCGATTCAAGGTGAAGGTTTATGTGTATTTATTTATTACTATTTCGTGTTAAATTACTTGAAATATGATGATTGTTGAAGATGTCGGAAAAATCACACTACGATAAAAATAAAAATATGCTTTATGTTCTGCTATAAATCATGTTTTATTATATACTTTTGCGAATCCGGGGCGAGGCAATAATAAAAATAAACAATAAACATTACACCCTCAAAGACCCACGCTAAGGTTTTACCTTATGTTGTGGGTCCCTTGCAACATACACAAAGAAAGCTACAAACATCTGCTTTTTAAACAAATATTTGCCTCGACCGAGAATCGAACCAAGGACCCCTCGATTAAGAGGCAGCGTCACTACCACTCGACCACTTTGGCTGCTAAGGACATGTTTAATAAACGTTCTTTTTTTTTCAGAATTTATAGATTGGGCAATTTTTTCCAACTTAATTATTCCCATAATATTGCAGTTCTAATTCTGGGTTATTTTTTAATGGTACTAATTATAGTACACCTGATAACTTGTTTTCATTTATTGTTAACTTTTACTGGATACTGTAGTCAATGCCACACAAAATTTTATGACTGGCGAAAATTTTACTGGAAACACGTATGTATTTGTATATTATTATATGTAAGGCACCAATTGCGCTAACTTTTAATGTGTTTTCAATTGTGTTTGTGCCTGTTTATGTAAATTATCTGACGAAAAAGAACTAAATTGTATTCCAAAATTTTTAAACTGGTGTAAAAAATTTTGAAACGTTATTTGTAAGTAAGCGGTTTTGATTTGGTAAATACGTTCTAAGATAGCGTGATCGGTGGCCCAGGCGCACGATTTTTTAATCACTCGCCTCGTTTCGAACGGTATCTTTTACCGTTTGCGCGGATTCTATTGATTTCCGAACTTTTTGATCACTACACTTCAGCGAAAGGGTCTTAACACTAAAGGAATTTAGTAGTTGAAAAATTCAAAAAATCAATAGCATCTACGCAAATTAACGAGAGGTGTCGCTCAAAAACAGGCGAGTGATTCAAAAATTATGCGCCAGGTTGCAAATAAAATGAATCATATATCGTAATTTGTAAGTAGATCCAAAAATAGATGTGAATCAGCCCACGAAACTAAATAAGTTTCCTCCAGAACATCCCCCCGTGTGGTGATCGGTTGAGAATAACAAAATTAAACAATTTCGGCTTCCCATATAAATAAAAGGCAAATCAGCTGATCGCATAAGTCGTATGAAGAGGTGTAACATTTTTCTTTTTTTTCTCATATTTCGACATATGTTCCTAAGGGAAAATTGTTCAGATACGTGGTCTAAATCACATAATTTTGGCCTTGTTGTGATCGGTCAAGAATTACACCACCCCATCTCATTCCGTGGGTGTCGTAAGAGGCGATTAAGGAAACACAAATGAGACCTGCCTCCTAGTAATCCATCCCAGGCAACGACACTTCATTTTTTTCTGAATCTGAGGTGTCGTCCTATGGTCTCATGCGGTGTGGTAGGCTCTGTAAAGAGCCGTCTGGTTCGCGACCACCCTCCTACCGAAGTCCGACGCCAAACAGCTTGCTGTGTTCCGTCGGTGCGTGGGAGTACCAGTGCCTTTATAGGCATTTTCTGGATTAACTCGCTCCATCGTCGACCTCATCTTTGACCTTTATGGTCAAGATTGAGATCAAGAGTTAACCCATCTTATAATAAAAAAAAAAGAACATAGGACGAAATCTTAATATTATAATATAAAATACTAATGTTCGTTTGTAAAGACAGGGTTTTCTCTATCACCACCAACTCGAATTTCCCGTTGGGATGATAATTACCCCTTGGTCTCACGGTGAAAGTAAGGGAGTTTGGTCGCGATAGGTGGAAATGGGTGGTTGTGGGTGGCATGTGAATAAATATACAGGGTGGTCCAAAGGTGACGCCAAGAATTTTTTTTTTGATTCCTTACCTCTAGGTGAATCCGAAAATACCCCATGTATGATCCGCGATTTGTTGTAGATTAGAAGATAAGATTTTTGAAAGCGTTTTTCAAATTTTCTATCAGCGCTATTTAAAAAAATCACAACTTGTTTAATTTTAAGAATTTTCAATATTTTTTTTGTGCAGAATTATCACCTTAAATCACCCTTATGGCATAGTTAATTTATCACATGAAAGGGTGATTCAAGATGATAATGCTGCAAAAAAAAATTTTGAAAATTATTATTATTAAACAGTTATGATTTTTTAAATAGCGCTGGCAGAAAATTCGAAAAATGCTATCAAAAAATCATAACTTCTAAACTAAAAAAAATCGCGGAACATATATGAGCATATATATTTGGATTCACCCAGGGATGAACGATCAAAAAAAAATTCTTGACGTCACCTTTCGGACCACCCTGTACATCTGTCCTTTTCTAACTCATGAGAACTTTTGGAAAGTTCTAAAAATTTCTGGAATGACCTAGAAAACTCCAAAATGTGTGCAGCTGTTACAGTCAATCTAGAATGTTCTAAAATTTCCAAAAAGTTCTAGAAAGTTCCAAAACGTGTGCAACCGTTCAAATCTATTTAGAATAATCTAAAACTTCTTAAAATTTCTGGAATGATCTATAAAGTTCCAAAATGTCTGCAACTGTTAAAATCGATCCAGAATGTTCTAGAAAGTTCTAAAAATTTCTTGAATGCTCTAGAAAGATTCAAAATTTCTGCAATTTTTAAAATTGATATGGAATGTGCCAGAAAGTTCTAGAAATGTCTGGAATGATCTAAAAAGTTCTAAATTGTATGCAACTGTTAAAATCGATATGAAATGTTCTAGAAAGTTCAAGAATGATCTAGAAAGACTCAAAATGTATGAAACTGTTAAAATCGGTATGGAATGTTCTAGAGTACAAAAAATTTCTGGAATGATCTAGGAAGATTCAAAATGTCTGCAATTATTATAATCAACCTGAAATGTTTTAGAAGGTTCTAAAAATATATGAAATGAACAGCTAGCTTTCCACCCTCGGCTCCGCCCGCGTAGACTACAAATTATATCGTGCCCAATTGTGGGATAAAAGGTAGCCTATGTCCTTTCCCAGGCTCTAATCTATCTCTGTACCAAATTTCATTAAAATCTGTTCAGTGGTTTAGGCGTGAAAGTCGGACAGATAGCCAGACAGACAGACAGACAGAGTTACTTTCGTATTTATAATATTAAGGATTAATTGTCAAGGATTTCTAGAATTTTCTAGATTTTGCCGTAATATTCTAGAATATTCTTGAACTATCTGCTATTATCAAAACATTTTATAAAGGTACAGGGTGGTCTGTCATTATTTGGAATAATTTTGATCGTTCTAGAATGTTCCAGAACATAAAAAAAAAAATTAAAAAATTCTAAAAAAACTTAGGAATAGCTGTAATTATCAGGAATAATCTTGAAAGTTCTAGAATGTTCTTTAATTAAAAATTCAAAAAAAAAATTAGAATAAACTGTCATAGTTGGGAATAATCTTAAATGTTCTGGTATTAGAAATTTCGATGTATTATGGTTATGCGATGTATTTTAATCCGAGCAACGCCGGGTTTCGCTGCTTGTATGAAAATAAAATTCGTCTCTCTATAAAACTGGTGCGTTCAGCTGATTTACCTGATTTCAATATTTTTTTTGAGAATTTTCTGTAGTTTCATTTCATTAGGAGTATCACCCCCTAAAGTTTCGCCAACTATTCCGATCGCCACTTAACTTCACATGTAGTATTAACACGGGCAAGCAAGGATAAATATACTTCCAAGGCATTTTATACAAAATTGGCTTCAAAGTGTCTACTGCAAAAAAGTTAGCATTGACAGAAAGAGTGGAATAGTAATTTCAAAAGTTTTTAGATTGTAACTTTTGTTTTTCTGCAGCTCGAGTATGATGTGCTCGGGTGCGGAATGCGCCGCGGTTCTATGTCAAAATATCAACATTTACAACGATAGAGGGCGAGCAAGCCTTGGCCCTCGCGCAATCAAAGTGAAGTTTCAACGTCAGCCGAGTGGCGTGCCGCGCGAGTTTGTCGCGCATCATGCTCGAGCTGCTGACTTCCAACACTCCCTGAGAGGTATCGTTCAGGAATAACACCACCCCATCCATCAGCCAATGTCATAAGAGTCAACTAAGGTAACCCCAGAAGACTTCTGGCGGCGGATTTCTAAGTGTATTACATACACTTTGCAAAGGCTTTAGTCAGACTTTTCCTAGAAACGGGGTCTGAGCTACTTTTTTATAACATCGTTTTTGTTTCAGTGGGCCAATGACAAATATAGCAAAGATGTTCTTTTATACTGTTTTGCATACTACGAGGTGTTATCATATGTGTCTCATATGTTCTACCAGGAAATAAAACCCTTCACTTTCCTTGAATTTGTTATTTATACTATTTTTATTATGTTTGGTTATCTATCTAAATGTTTAATTTTAAAACCAAAAGTATTCTCTGAATATACGTTGCGGTCAAAGCGGTTTATCATATTTCATTCAAGAGCCAAGATAATAGTGGAAGAGGCACAAAGAAGAGATGCCGAAGGTATTGCTCATGATGAAATTTCAGATTTTTTTTCTTTGATATGGATGAGAAAACAAGGCATTATGTCCATGCCCCCTGTGATATTTAAACTGCCCTCATTTTTGAAGACAGATATCATGGATGATTTATCTTGGCCTATATTTTATCACAGTCCCACTTTCAGAAAAACAAGTATATCTTACAAGCGTTGGTTGTCTGATTGTTTGAAAATTATTTACAAGCAACCGGGTGAGAGGTTCTTTGTCGGACGTAACTGTTATTCAAATATGTATTACATCAAGACTGGTATTGTTCAAATAATTTCCCCTGATGACAGCACGGCTCCGTTACTCTCTATAACATCTGGAACCATTTTAGGTGATATCAGTTTCGTAGTACCTCCAGTAAAAAGAAAAGTCATAGTACGTTGCTTCTCGTACTGCGAAGTTTACGTGTTGGGTCGAGCTGATATTTTAGCGTCCTTACATAAATTTCCCGAAGATCGTCGTAATATCATGAGATTAGCTAGAGAAAGAGTTGCTCATGCGAAAGACTTGTTTAATTGTAAACAACGTATAAGAGGAAAAGACAGAACTGAAGACGAAGGTTTGGCTTGGCTTAAATTTCGTTGGTGGGAAATATTTAAAAAATTTAAGCAATTGACATTAACCTCAAAGAAAAGGAAAAGCCAATTAGAGATCCCGCCAGAAGAGCATGACTATCACTGCGCTAAATATATCGGTCAATTAGTACTTTGTGAAGAACTGAAGTTACAAAAAACTAAAATGTTCCTTAAAATATCCTTTCCGTGGGTATTATCTCCAAACTCTACTTTTGTTAGAATATGGTATAAAATTGTTCTACTAAATGTATACCTTGCGCTAGTCATTTTTCCTCCGAATCTGATTCGCGAAGGTGTAAAATTACCGATATGGTATGTATACTTCACATATTCCACTGATGTTATATACATTCTCGACATGTTAGTTACTCTGGTAACTGGAATTATAGAAGATGAAAATGAAACGAGTTTGATGAACTTATTACAAATTCGTTTAAAAACAGTGCCATTTATATTAGATGCACTGTCAACTCCTTTGCCCCAACACTTAATTACATTTATACTAGGTAGAAAGTATGTCAGTTTTATTAGATACAATCGGCTACTAAAGTGTTACATGATTTTTTCACATAAATTCGGAATAAAAGCTTGGAAAAGAAAGATAAATGTAATCATGGATACCAAAATGGAAATTTTTCTAATATATTTCTGTTCAATGTATGTTCCAGCTCATATACTCTTTATGTTTATTACATTAACAGAAAATAAAATTCTAACAGAAGAGATCTGGTATGGGACTTTGTGTTTACAATACAGAAATGATAGTATGAAGACATGTGAGTCAAGCATATCGAAAACATTTGGATTGATGAGCATAGCAATTAGTGGGTTTATTAGCAGGCTTTCTCCTTTCCCACCACCAGTTACCATAGCTGACTCTCTGTTCATCACTGTCATTTTAGTTTTTGACTTCATCATTCGTATTTTGATAAAGTTTAAGTATGTAGCCATGCTGTACTTAACGAATAAGGATGTAATTAACTACCAACGTTTCGTAAGCAACCTGAAAAAACACTACATTCGTCTTGGGATTCATCCAAACTTGCTGAAACGCCTTGAAACGTATTTGGAATGTCACTGGAATCATTACCAAGGGATGGAAATAGTTCGCCCTACAGAATTGCATAATGAGCCTTTTGACATTTACTGGAAAGTACACGGACAAGTAGCGGAGAGTATTATAGGCAATTGTAGGGCGTTTAAAGGAGCAAATTCAGGATTAATAAGAAACTTAGCAGAGACTGCAAGATACTTGATTCTTCCAAAGGGAACCACTGTACATATGTTTGGCTCCAAAGTTGAAAAAGTAACATGGATTGTTAACGTAAGTTTCTATTATTTAGCTACATCGATAACTAAATAAATTTATAATGCAGCCATCAATTTATTAGGACCTCCTTTATTGTTACTGACGCGGTCTCCCAACAGCGTGTTTCATAAATACAGTAGTAAAAAATTGATGAAAGCTTTAGTTCTGTGTAACTGATTACTAGAGTTGGGACTATTATACTTTTGAATATTTATTTTTTTAATGTTTTTATGAAATACGTTGTGTACCTACATATACGAGTATAATTTTCCACATGTGTGGGGAGTTATGCGTTCAGAAGTGGACAAGAGCATGATAAATAGGTTATTCAAGTTTTTTTTAACAGTCCTAATACGTCTTCACCAAGGGGAACACAAACACGAAAGGAACGCTGGCCCAATGCAGGCTGATGGACTAATTTTCTTAGATGTGCGGTTTTCAAAAACGAATTTTCTAAGACGTACGTGTTTTATCACAATGTTTTTCTTCACCGCTGAGCAAGTGATAATAAAGAATCCATTCATATACCAAAAAAACGAACCTAATTTTCAACCGCAAGGTTACAAATCTGGCTCATCACCAACCGCTTGTTCAAGTTGAAGTTAAATAAAATTAATTGATTTAATTTTGCAGGGAACCTTAGGTTGTGAGTATCAGACTGAAACTGGTAATGCTGTGAAGACGACCGTGCCTGCCGGCAACACGCTCAGTGCTCTCTCTGTCTTCCTAAACAGAGCTTCGCTTAAGACATATATAGCTGCTACTGATGTTGAGGTATATTTAACCAGTAAATGTACGGTCGTGGAATTTAAATGTTTAGCAGATGCAAGTCCCTTTAATTTTGTCGGGTTATGATTTTAAATTAGTTAGCGAAATTTAAGGGGGTGATTTTTCTCATAGAATTTGCCAACTTTCCCGAAGGAACCCATACGAAATTTTCAAAAAAAATGACGACTTTACGAATAGCTGATCGCTCAATTTGTATGGAGAGACGAATCTTTTTTTCTTATTTCGCCCTATGTTCCATAGGAAAAGTTGTTTAGTTTAATAGTAAATAACTCAGAAAACGAGTCATTGGTACATGGCACTCGTAGCCCAGTAGCTCTCGCTGACCTCAACCAATCAGTGAGGGAACCTGATGGGTGACCAAACTGGCAATTTTTCACGAACGTTTCCATGCTTCAGAGGGGACGTTAAGCTGCCGGTCCCGGCTGTTGTCGATTGACTACAGTCGTTAAAACCAAGTCAGAAGCCATTTCTGCGGTTTGAAAACTCTGACACCAGGTTTAGCCAAGTTCGCCACATACTTGACTATACCTACACGATAAGAAGAAGGTAAATGGCGGCACTGGGGATCTAGCTCGGTACCCACACTTACAAGTCCAACCCGCTAGCCGTTACACCACCGACGCTCCTCAGAAACACGATGTTTAAATAATAAAAAATATTTGTTTAAAAGCATAGAATTCTAAGATTACGACGCTCTTTTCTGACTCCTCCAAAACTAGTTTTGCATCTCGTTCGTTAATCTTCTATCACTCATTTACATGTGCAAACCAATATACCGCACCACAAATTACTAAGTAGAGTCTCTAAATGTTAACCCATGATGGAGTCTTCAGAGGCTATTTAACTCCGCTATACTCGAGGGTAAAACGCCGAAAGCATGGCATGGAGGCGCGGTGGCTCTGTTCTTTAAGAAAGGTAACAAGTTTTTAAAGACTTACAGGCCACGCTTTTTGAGCTTTTGAGCCATGTCTATAAGCAGTTTTCGAGAGTCATCACGAATCGTCTCGTGCATAGATTTGATGACTTTCAACCTCTCGAACAAGCCGGTTTTCGAAAAGGCTTTAGTACAGTGATATGTAGTCTTCACCGAGATGGGATTACGTTTCACAGATGGTGCTGGCTGGTCGGAGTGCTGTCAAGTTTTGGTTGAAAAAGTTAAAATTGAATTTAAAATATTCGCAAAGCGTCTAAAAAAGAAGGTGACAGCAATCCGGGGCCAGGGCCATTCGCTTTAGAGTCATCAAAAGGTGTTGATGGAGCGCACAAACGCTTCGTGATGTACTAATCTGTGTATTCGCTGAACTATGTCGCGTTAAAGTGATTATATTTTATGTTTACCTGTTGTACGGACTTTAATTGTTGTACGCCCCCAAATAAATCGTCTACAGTACCATATACCACATTCACACTCTGCGGCAGATTATACAGAAGACCGAAGAGTAGAATCGGCCCTTATGCTTAGCGTTTATGGACTATGAGAAAGCCTTTGATTCGATCGAAACGTGGGCTGTGCTACGGTCTTTACAAAGGTGCCGAATCGGCTATAGGTACATAGAAGGGCTGAAGTCATTGTACGAAAACGCCATCATGTCAGTTTGCCTCCAGGACCAGTTTTCAGAGCCTATTCAGTTACAGCGAGGTGTGAGGCAAGGGGATGTTATATCCCTAAAGCTATTCACTGCTGCGCTAGAAGATGCTTTTAAGCTTCTGGACTGTAGAGAACTTGGTATCAACATCAACTCACCTTCGTTTTGCCGATGATATTGTAGTCATGGCTGAGACCTTAGAGGACCTTGGCACGATACTCGATGACCTCAATAGAGTTTCACAACAAGTAGGTCTGAAGATGAATATGGACAGACGAAGATCATGTCGAATGCCCATATTGTACCCACTCCTTTTACAGTTGGAAACTCTTCTCTGGAAGCTTACGATGAATATGTCTACCTAGGACAAGTAGTTCAACTAGGTTTTTTTTTAAATTATGAGATGGGTTAACTCTTGACCTCAATCTTGACCAAGGTCATAGATGAAGTCGACGATGGAACGAGTTAACCCAGAAAATGCCTATTAATGGTACTCCTACGCACCGACGGAACACAGCAAGCTGTTTGGCGTCAGACTTCGGTAGGAGGGTGGTTGCGAACCAGACGGCCCTTTACGGAGCCTACCACACCGCATGAGACCAGACGGCACCCCGATTCAGAACAAATTGAGGTGTCGTTACCTGGGGTGGATTAATAGGAGGTAGGTCTCATTTGTGTTTCCTTAATCGCCTCTTACGACACTCACGGAAAGAAATGGTGCAGTGCTATTCTCAACCAAGCACCACACGGGTAATTCCAACTTCCAGAAGGAGGTCAATCGGCGAATCCAACTCGGTTGGGCAGCGTTCGAGAAGTTGCGAACCATCTTCTCCTCCCAAATACTGCAGTGTCTGAAGACGAAGGTCTTTGACCAGTGTGTGTTGCCAGTGATGACTTACGGCACTGAAATGTGGTCGTTTACATTGGGCCTCATAAGAAGGCTCAAGGTCACTCAATGGAAAGGGCTGTGCTCTGAGTTTCTTTGCGCGATCGAATCAGAAATTACGAAATCCGCAGGAGAACCAAGGTAACCTAACCTAACCACCGATTCCAAAATCATGGACTATAACCTGAAGATGGCAATAAAAAACAGAGACGAGCCGGTACGGGATGCAATCATTGCTACCCTAGAGCGAACACCCTCGTCACGATTTCCATCTGACCGGACGATCGACTAAACAAAAACGGTGCCGATATTCAAATAAAATTGTAACATAGTTAATTTTTGTATAAGCTAACAAAAAAACCGGCCAAGAGCGTGTCGGGCCACGCGCATTGTAGGGTTCCGTAGCAGCATGGTTCAAATATGCAGCTGGCTTCTTAATTCTACAAGCATAGTGTCATAGTTGATGTTAAATCCCCAATGTTGATGTTAAAATCTACTATACTTAGTATCATAAACAAATGTATTAAAAAGTTTGGCCTAAATATAACAGAATAACAGAATGCGCGAGCGAAGCGAGCGCGTTTTTTTTTTTTTGCGACAATTTTATTGTAAGGAATAATATAATAATATCAAGCTAAGCAGGTGTATATTTTTAATGTCGTTTTAGTAATTAGCACCCACAAAAACCTATTAAACGAAACCTGAAATGTCAATATGTTACAGCTTGGCTTTCGGCTCGCCTCACTTTTAGCGTGGAACCTTGTATGTCAACCATTTTGGATTAGGGTACACTTCGTCGTAAATGCTACCCTCGTGAATTATTTCACATTTTTTTTCGTTATAAAAATTAATGTTACCTAAACGGATTGCTGAATCGAAAAACGTTTGTAGTAAACCCCTTCTATCTTTTAAAAAGCTATCCTATGATAACGCACTCGATGATATCGGCTAGAAAAAAAAGCATCGCCCATTCACGTTAATGGGAAACACACGAAAAATATTTTTTTCCACCATTTTCTTTTTAGGATTTGTCACCACAATCAATAGGTATGTATGACCATGCCAAATTTTAGCTCTGTACTATTAAGGATCTAATATTAGTAAATATATTCTTATTAATCCCAACTAAGTTTGGCACTTGGTCGACTATTACTCGCAAACTTGAAGGGCCATCTTATATGTGATAGTTTTTCTTTTAATTTCTTTGTATATACTACCACCGTAAATTGTTTTACATTTTTAGAAACAACCGTTTAGCTGGTAGAGAGGTAGACACTTGTGTTTGACAAAAATTTTTACTTTAAAAATTTATGTTTCGCAAACGGAGTGCTGAAACGAAAAACGTAGTTAGAAAAAACTCCTTCTGTCTTTTAAAAAGCTGTCCTATGACACCCCATTTTATGATATTGGCGAGAAAAAAAAATCATCACCCTTTCACATCTATGGGAGACACCCGAAAAAAAAAATCTACAGTTCTGTCGGCGTAATTTATATGTATGACCATGCCAAATTTCAGCTCTGTGCTACCAAGGGTTTCTTAGGAAACCTGCGGACAGACGGACATGGCGAAACTATAAGGGTTCTTAGATTACTACGGAACCCTAAAAACAAATGTGTTATTAAAGAGTTTGTAATTTTGGAAATAATTTTTGTTTTGGTCTAAATACAACCGAATGTAAGTATAAAATTCGCGAGCGAAGCGAGCGCGAATTTTTTTTAGTTTTTTAAAGTTTTTTTTACGGCTATAATAATGTTAGAAATAATATCAACCTTCTGTTAAAATAATTTTGATGTCATCTTCGTAATAAACACCCCCAAAAAACTATTTAACGACACCTAAAATGTCAATATGTTACAGTTTGGCTTTCGACCTCCCCTCACTTTTAGCGTGGAACCTTGTAAACATATTCTTATTAATCCCAAAAACGTTTGGTCGACTATTACTCGCAAACTTGAAGGGCCAACTTATGTGTGATAGTTCGTTGATCTTTGATAGATCTTTTAATTTCGTTGTATATTCTATAACCGTGAATTTTTCCACATTTTTAGAAACAACTGTTTAGCTGGTAGTGTCCCCCCCGGAAACTTGTTTTTAACAAAAAATTTCACTTTAAAAATATTTTTTTCTCAAACGGAGTGCTGAATCGAAAAACGTTCTTAGTAAACCCCTTCTATATTTTAAAAATCTATCCTATGACATTCAATTCGATGGTATCGGCGAGAAAAAAAAATCCATTGCCCTTTCACGTGTATGGGAAACACCCGAAAAAATGTTTTTTCCAACATTTTATATTTTAGATCTGTCGGCGCAATCAATATCTATGACCATGCCAAATTTTAGCTCTGTAGTACCAAGGATCTTATATTAGTAAATATATTCTTATTAATCCCAACAGTGTTTGGCACTTGGTCGACTATTACTCGCAAACTTGAAGGACCAAGTTATGTGTGATAGTTTTCCTTTTAATTTCGTTATATATTCTACCAACGTGAATTTTTCCACATTTTTAGAAACAACCGTTTAGCAGGTAGAGGGGGGGGGACACTTGTGTTTGACAAAAATTTTCACTTTAAAAATTTATATTTCGCCAACGGAGTGCTGAATCGAAAAACGTTCTTAGTAAACCCCTTCTATCTTCTAATATGCTATCCTATGACACCCCACTCAAAAATATTGGCGAGAAAAAAAAAATTCATCGCCCTTTCACGTCTATGGGAGACACCCGAAAAAATTTTTTTTTCTAAGATTTTACTCTACAGTTCTGTCGGCGTGATTCATATGTATAATCATGCCAAGTTTCAGCTCTGTAGTACCAAGGGTTTCTTAGGAAACCCGCGGACAGACGGACAGACGGACAGACGGACATGGCGAAACTATAAGGGTTCGTAGATTACTACGGAACCCTAAAAAGGGTTAAAAAAAACACAATAGCTTTAAGTAGTTAAGTTTAGTTTATGATCAAAAAAAGGACGAGCTTCATAAATACCTGGAGCAATTTGTAAATATTACCATAGATAAACACACAAAATTTTAAACTAAAAAGAGTGCGGACCAGAGAATCCGCAGACGTTAATTCACTTATAAAAAAAACCTAACCTAACCTAACCTTATCCCTTTTTTAGGGTGGTACCACCTTTCACGGATTTCGTGAGACGGCACTAAAATTTCCATACAAAAAAAGACCACATCTATACCCGTCCTGTCTACTGACAACATACTGCGAGTACACATTGTAACGGCCTTAACCGTATCCCGGTGATCAGTGTGTGTCGCTCTTATCTTCTACTTTATGCCAACAGTATAACAGTATCGCGCTACGGTATATCCCGCGCTACGGCAAAATTGAAACGCTGAAAAAAAATGCACATTTGGATGTGTGGCCCATACTTTTTTGCCAATAATTCTTGAACTATTGCGTCACATTCAATTTCAATATGCAAATATGAAGTCTTTTATCCATCACTGAGCGAATCTCTCGGAGTTTTCATCCTAGGATTAAGGGCCACACATCCAAATGTACATGAAAAAAAACCTTAAAATAATGTTTTAAGCGCAATTCTTTTTTTTTACAGATATTATATATTAGGGTAAAAGACTTTTTTAGAACTATTAGACAATATCAGCAGGAATGGGATTGCATAGAATCCGCCAAAGATGAAGTTTTACCTCTTTTTGATCAAATGTATGTCTCTTACGTGAAAAAACATAGAAATGTAAGTAAAAACTTTTTCATGTTAAGCTGGCTCAGAAAAAAATATGATATGTGTTTAGAAAAATATTATGCATTTGGCCAGTGTTTGCCAAATATTTAACCAACCATTAGCAGCTAACCAGAGATTTGACAATATCATTTTCATACTTTTTTTTTGACATTTTGTCTGATTAGCTTCTAACCGCGGTTTAACCGATGGTTATATTTTTGGTGAACACGGGCCTTAATTACATATATTTCCAGTGTTGTGTCACATGTTGATTAGTATGTCAGATTTATTTCTTTAAATGGAGTTAAATTATCATTCAAAACATCAGAAATCTGTACTCCCCCATATAGTGAGGTGGTAGTGGGAGACAGAGATGACTGATTCTCAGCTGGCATAGTAAAGGCAAGTTTTAAACATATTGTTACCACGATTTTTGTTTTAAATTACTACTCGGTATTTCGGCGCTGTTGCAAGCACCATGATCATGGATATCGGATACTCAATTAAAACAAAAATTGTGGTAAGAACCCATTATAATATGCTTAAAACAAATTTTTCTATTAGGCTTTCCAATCCAGCTACTATTACTAAAAACAAATTACATCACAGCAGTTGTTCTAGTATCAAACACTGACATATCGTGGTAAATTCTGCAATATTGCGGTTCCTTAAACTCCTTTATTTCTGATCAGGAGTGGTTACAATGTCACTAGATTTACCTATTAGTAATTTTAATATTATTATTTTTATTTGGTTTTTAATGTTTTTATATATATTATCTCAGAATCGGAATTTTCATTATAACTATATTGACATGACGTATTAAGAAAAGGACGTGTTAGGAGTACCCTAACCCGACGTGCGTATATGAAGCGAATTATGAATGTAGACGAAGCGAAAGAAGTGTGTTTGGATCGTAGCAAGTGATAATTTGTGGTCTCTGCCTACCCCGATGGGACAAAGGCGTGAGCTTAGTATCTCTATATTCCCATAGTCAAGTATTCAGACTATTTTAAGATTTCTTGTGTACGGCTAAAGTCATTATTTTCTTTACATTGAAACTGCCTGTTATAATAACTCTCCATACGTATTTGACTATTGCTTGATTTTTGTATTTTTTACATAGTATCAAAGGAAGATAAGGCAGGATGTATTCAATGCTCAAGAATCGATAACTGAAAATAAGGAGACTACAGAGGACATGGTTGTACCAGAGTATATCAAAAACTTTAGAAAAGATCCTGAGTCAAAGTAAGTTTCTTATACTGCCAGCTTAATTTATTAAAATGTAACTTTGTTTAGGAAACAATAAATAAATATACATATTTTTCATTACTCATATTCGGAAGGTAGGACTGAAGTTGCCTACGGAGCGGCTTGAAAGTAATACTTTTCAAGCCTAGGGAGAATCGCTTTCAATTGACAGCTGTCAAATTAAGTATTAATTTATTGTGACTTTTCTAATTTTTGACATTTTAGTTTATTTTTATTTCTCTTTGACATCATTGATAAATTTTTGATATTTTCAAATTGTTTAGCTAATTAAATTTAAATTTGTGAGTGCATGAAAAATTGATTTATTATTTTAGTCATCAGTTTTTAGGGTTCCGTAGTAATCTACGAACCCTTATAGTTTCGCCATGTCCGTCTGTCCGTCTGTCCGTCTGTCCGTCTGTCCGCAGGTTTCCTAAGAAACCCTTGGTACTACAGAGCTGAAACTAAGCATGATTATACATATGAATCACGCCGAATGAACTGTAGAGTAAAATCTTGGAAAAAAAATTTTTTTGGGTGTCTCCCATAGACGTGAAAGGGCGATGATTTTTTTTTTCTCGCCAATATCATTGAGTGGGGTGTCATAGGATAGCATTTTAAAAGATAGAAGGGGTTTTAATAAGAACGATTTTCGATTCAGCACTCCGTTTGCGAAATATAAATTTTTAAAGTGAAAATTTTTGTCAAACACAAGTGTCCCCCCCCCCTATACCTGCTAAACGATTGTTTCTAAAAATGTGAAAAAATTCACGTTGGTAGAATATACAACGAAATTTAAAGGAAAACTATCACACATAATGTTGGGATTAATAAGAATGTATTTGAACCATGCTGCTACGGAACCCTACAATGCGCGTGGCTCGACACGCTCTTGGCCGGTTCTTTATAATTATTGTAAGTTTTGTATTGATTTTCTAGCTTTAATTTTAATTTTTATGTATCTAACTACATTCCAACACAATTGTAAAATATTGTTATAAGGAATTAATAAATAAATTAAATTATTAATTAAAAAACATGTTCCAACTTCCTATACAGCCACTCTATTACAGCGCGATGTAAAATTTAAATAACAATAGTTAAAATAATTTTTAATGACTTTATAATAATTTACTTTAGCTATTTCTTTAAAATAACATAGTAGATTTTGGCAAAATAAGTATTAACCATTTATTTCAATTATTATTATGAAAATGAAAAATAATGACTGAATAGCTGGCCAGCCACAGAAAAAAAACATAACAGGCGGGAAAGTGGCATTCCGATCTTCATTTGTTTTTTCGAGTTGTAGAGTTTTGTAACTTTCGCATAGCAGCAATGAGTTCAGCTTATTCATGTTTTTATTTTTACTTTCTTTGTATTCGTAATGAAAAGCACAGTGTTTACCTCGGGTAAAAGACTTATTTAGTCCCTCGAACTATTAACTATTAGCAAACCCCGTCTCGGGACTTAAATACGTTCCTTTCACCCCTATAGTAACAATGTAGTATAAAATTACTTTTTCATTGCAAAAAAAGAATTTTTGGGCTACTTTTCCACGTAAATAAAGTCGCGAGCGCAAAGCTTTTATGAATAAATAATAATTGACCACCCGACCACCTGTAGGGGTACTCTTACACCACCTGATTAATTAACTTTTGTATTCTTTTGATAGGGTTATGCCCCGAGGACTCCAATACCCGAGGGCCCCGTACCGGAGGTACCCAAATTCAATAAAATAGATAAAATGTTTTCCTTCCGGACCATAATGTTGAATTCCTAAAATGTTGAATTCTCAAAATGTTGAATTCCTTTAATGTTGAATCCCAAAATATTGAATTCCGGGCCGAACGGTAGCAGGTAGCCCGATGGTAATTAGTGATTTAGGGTCCCCATTTTGGTTCGTTTTAAAAGGTGACTATATTTTTTTTATTTCTCAAAAACAAGATGGCCGCCATACAAAATAGAAACTCTTATATCTCGGCAACGAATAGAGATGGGTTGGTAACCTCTATGATATTTCGACTAAATGTCATAGAGGTTACCAAGGGGCAATTGCCTGTTTTGTTTTTTTTTTCAAGATGGCGAATTCGAAATAGCGGCCGAAAGAAAAGTTGCTCCGATTTGGGTGAAATTTTGTTTTCGGGGGCCCCCGATCCCGAATATCGAATTTTTCAAGATGGCCGCCATACAAAAGGCCACAGGCCGAGGCAAGATGCGCTGTCAGCAAGACCAGAGGCCAAGCTCCGCGTTGGGCGAAGCCCGGAGCGTCCCCGAACCCAAATCCAAAATGGCCGCCACCTACCGAGATGGGTGTCCTTTTTAAGATTTTCGGGGCTAAAGATTTCGAAAATGAAGTAGGTTTTCTCGTGATAAGCAAGGTTAAGTTACCACGATGGGTGACCGCGATATTTTGTGGCAAGTTTATACATAGGTGATGGACATCAGTCAAGTTAAGCATCCTGTGGCCAAAACCATGATGGGTGACCGCGAAAAGTTAAAATCAGTAACCGCGACAGGTGTCAAACGTACAGCCGCACCGCGATCCGTTTCAGCGAGCCACGCACAATGAAAAATCTAGATATTTACTTATATGATTGCAGTCTGTAGCATACATGTAAATAATAAATATATAAACATACATACAATCACACACACACACACACACATACAAAGAGTCAGACATCTGTCGTCTCGGATCTACACTCCACGCTGGGTGCGGGGTCCCCACCTTACGGTGCGGTGCGGGCGGCAGTCTGGCACCGACCGCCACCGATTCAAGACGTGGACGAGTGAGAACACCGAGCCGATACACACACACTACATATACATACTTAGTACGTAATAAATCAGTTTCTACACAGTCTATTTTAAGTCACTACAATTTTGCTTTCAACTTGTTTAACATTATTTTGCGATTCCAACATTTCCTCATTTTAGGAATTCAACATTTTGGGAATTCAACATTTTGGGATTCAACATTATAGGAATTCAATATTTTAGGAATTATGGTCCGGAAGGATTAATGTTCTTTTGTTATATTTTCCATAGTTTTCAAGGTGTACTGTCGACATAAACAATTAAACATTGCTTCAAGGTACAGTATATATGTTCGCTTTGTTACTGTCGTCTATTGGGTTTAAAACATTAAGTACTTTTAGTTGTCGTTAATAAATAAGGTATTGGAATTCCAGTCTCACCAGTACGGGGCCCTCGGGGAATGGGGCCTTCGGGGCATAACCCTTTTAATATTCTATGTTAATGTAAATACCAGAGAATTTTTGATAATGCTTAACTTAATACTCTTTTTCAGATTCATAAGACATTGGTTGTTGTTCAGAGCGGTACAGGTGTTTCTGCAAGTATTTTTGGCTTTTTTAAGAGGTGAGTATGTTATTTTTTAAAGTTACAAGTTATGTAGGCTACAACCTTGATACCAAACGATGGACAATACAAAGCATATTGTAGCTTTGTTTGCACACATTGACACACAACACCAGGTACCGAATATAGTGTATAGCCAAGTGGCCTTATTGCTTGAAAGCATTTGTTTCCAGGCAACCTTAGGACAGGAATGTCACTACTGAAATTTATGAGCAGGTGCACTGCATTCACAAAATATACTACCTAAATTATAAACAATAGCAGTAGCACACAATAGCGGCTACATAAAAAAAAGGTTTACTCTGTCACTTCAGGAAAATTAGGCGGTCTTTGTAGGGAACTCGGCGCGAGTGTTGTTTAATGTCAATTTTGATGGTATATTGGTGCAGTAAAGTAATGTAAACCTACGTAGTAATTAAAAAAAATTAAGTAAAATAGTGTATCTTCTCCGTCTGATACCGACAAAGATCACCGCGGCAGTGCTTCTCGCCGCTATATTTCTTCGTAATAAAACAATACGTTTAAGGAGGATATTATGTAAGGAGCATACAAAGAAAAAACACGTTGAAGACAGCTAAATGGGCATAGATTCTTTACCTAAAAAAATATATTTGTCGTCTTTACAACAACTAATTATAATAATTAGAGTTTATCAAGATTAACTTCAATCCCTTCAACAGACTTTCATTCCTTTGATAAAGTTGACACCCGCTAAGAAAGAATTTCCCTAAATTCCTACGAGAAACAGAGAATTTGTGAGAATTAGGTGAATGCTGAAAGTTTGCCAATCTTCATTTTTTATTAACCTGTTTGAGTTCCTTTACTGAGCAGGGGTTTCTCCTTCTCCTAAAGATTTGCTCATGATAGCCACATTGAGCAGGCGAGTTGACGTTCGTAGAGTGTGCTACAGATCCACATAGTTTTCTTTTTGATACGGTTGCCGCTACTTTGCTACTTTCTTATTTATCCGTGAGCACCTATCATTAACTTTAATCTACGTAAGTTATTAGTTAAGTTGCTTACAAACTGTTGATCTTTCTAAAGTTACTTGCTGTATTACATATAGACGGAGACCTTACTTATTTTCTCATAAACCAAATGTGTGGGCAATAGTAGTGCTAGTACGTACTAGTAATGTATGAATACCAGCTAACCTGGGCCGGCGGCCAATTTTCAGCTATCAGGTTCTGAAGGTACTTCCAAAAATTATTCACTTGTTTTTAAGTGAAAGAAGACGAGGTTAACAACGCCTCATGCAATACAACCATATTTTTTTAACGGAAAGTCTCTAAAAACTTGATCTTTTTTTGTGCAGTTGGGTCTACGGAAAGTGCAAGGAAATATTTAGGACACATTTTAATGATTTTCCGATTCCTACCTTTAATAGATGTGATAATAAAAATGTTTGTGAGTATGCAGCATGTCAAATATATTACTAAGTAGATACAGAGTTTATATTTTCTTAATGTCTCTCGATATATTTCGTGTTACTTATTCGTAATACGATCATTGCCGAGAGACATTGATAAATTGAAGCACTGCATGTAAGTCATATCAAGTCAAGTCAAAACAGCTTTAATTCATGAAACTTATAGGACATTACTTAAATGGGTCAAAGTAGTGAATTACATTAGTTGTTCACAAAGGTGCAGCCTTCCTCCGAAAAGAAAAGGCAAGAAACTCCGAGGGGTGTTCTTTACTAATATCCTTAATATTTTCAAATTTTAACTGGCTTGAATCAGAATAAATCTAGAAATGGGCAGTTTATTCTCATGGTTGCTTGTCTGATAGATAATCAGAAAATCTGTAATAGCCCCTTTTGAAAAAAATGTACTTTCAAAATTTCCTCTTCTTTGATAGATTGCATCGTAAACTCTATTAAACACAACTTTTAAGTAAGATCTGTTATTAAAAGGAAACAGAATGGATATTTTATTAGTTTTTTAGAAATTGTTGTATCTAGTCACTTTTACAATCATTTTTGATAATGTCTTCTCTTTAGTAAACTATTTTCTGATTAAATACTTTATACTAATACGACTTTAAAAAAATCCCTATATTAGATGTCTTTAAATTATTTAGCGAAATTAAGGATGTAATAAACCATAAAGGTCAAAGATGAGGTCGACGATGGAGCGAGTTACCCCAGAAAATGCCTATAAAGGCACCAACAGAACACAACAAGCTGTTTGACGTCGGACTTCGGTAGGAGGGTGGTCGCGAACCAGACGGCCCTTTACAGAGCCTACCACACCGCATGAGACCATAGGACGACACCTCAGATTCAGAAAAAAATTAAGTGTCGTTGCCTGGGATGGATTACTAGTAGGCAGGTCTCATTTGTGTTTCCTTAGTCGCCTCTTACGACACCCACGGAAAGAGATGGAGTGGTGTTATTCTCAGCCGATCACCACACGGCAAAAATTTATTTAATATTTAATTTATTATTTATTTAAAATTTATTTAAATTTGTTTAACATTATTTTATTTATTTAATATTTAAAATCAGCTTTACAAACTGAACTACTTGCTATCCCCAAGGGTCACAGGTAGTAATGTGACAAAAAATATTTGTTCGCTTTTAAGTTCTTGGGAAATGTTGTTTAGTTCAGTTCACATTAAAAATTACGCTAACTAATTTAAGTCACCCAGCGCATCAAGTTACTCTATTTCCATTGCAAAATCGTTTTTATCATAACAGCACAGAGTACACGCATGTGGTAACCTTTTGTGTGGCCCTCTGTACACACGGCAGCACATCAGATTATACATGTTGGCCTTGACGTCGTCCTTAACTTCCTCGTAATAACTTCGGCTGTCGTAGTGCAAATAGGTAACCTGACGAGCTGCTGTCTGTTCATTTGGTTCTTTAAATTTTTCAGCTCCCATACTATGATAAATATGGATTAGTCGTAACTAAATCCCGACGATGTGCACTTCATTACATGACGAGAGGATTCGTTGTCGATGTCCTCGGTTTCCTTTTCTCATGGAAACAGTTCACACAGAGGTTATTTCAAATCCAAAGTGAGAAAGTGATTCTGATTGCAGAAAATCTATCCTCTTTATTTCATATGTATCTGTTGGTTGGCTACTTCAACTATCATGCAAACAAACCATCATTCAAGACGATATACATTGAGGTTTGTTTTTTTTTTACTGACTTCAGAAAATTTTAAATCCTTAATAGTATTATTATTGGGTTACTTTAAGTTATTCAGCGAAAATTGACTAGCCTAGCCTACTAAACTGAATAACTTTCTCCAAGAAACATGGTTCGAATATTTTTTAAATTGCTTCTCTGATTGTTAATGCCCCGTTCCCACTACGCCGGCCCAGCAGATTTGCCGGAGTTAGTAGCTAAAGAATTTACATGAAGCTGTTCGCATTATGCTGGATTCGGCATAAACATCGGGCCCGGCAAAAACACCGAGCGTTTTTTTTTATTGTAAGATGGGTTAACTCTTGACCTCAATCTGGACCAAGGTCATAGATGAGGTCGACGATGGAGCGAGTTAATCCAGAAAATGCCTATTAAGGCACTGATACTCCCACGCACCGACGGAACACAGCAAGCTGTTTGGCGTGGGACTTTGGTGGGAAGGTGGTCGCGAACCAGACGTGAGACCGTAGGACGACACCTCAGATTCAAAACAAATTGAGGTGTCGTTGCCTGGGGTGGATTAATAGGAGGCAGATCTCATTTGTGTTTCCTCAGTCGCCTCTTACGACACCCACGGAAAGAAATGGGGTGGTGTTAATCTCAACCGATCACCACACGGCGTTTTGTCACTGCGAAGCACCGGTAAAACACCCGGACCGGAGTAATGTGAACGAGTTTGCGCCGGTATCTAGTCCCCCTTCACCCCGCCCGTACTCCCCTTGCGTCATTTTGGCATCGCATTTTCTTGTCGGATCCGGTGTAAAGTGAACACTATTATCCGGAAGCCGGTATTGGGGATATCTGCTGGTCGTATTGGGAACGGGGCTTTACATTCAGTAGAAGAATTGTCTGTTCTTTAAATGTAACGACGTCCTGGTTAATGTTAACTAGACGGAAATTGACAGACATTTAAAATTACTTAAACTTTGACGGACTATTCTGCAACTATGGGAATGGGAATTGAGGAAAGACATTCAGTTTCATGAGGAGAACCACCATGTAGAGCTAAGCTTACTAATTTAAAGTCACCAAATATTTAAACAGGTTTATTGATAAGGTTTATTGAGCGGTGATAGCCCAGTTGGTAATGAATGAGCCAGACTTGTAATTGGAAGATTGCGGGTTCAAATTTTGGTGCGGGCCTGTACCACTAAATTCGTCTTTTCAAGTTTATGTGCGTATTTATAATTATCACTTACTCAACGGTGAAGGAAAACATCGTGATGAAACCCGCCCGTCCAAGAAAATTCATTTTTGAAAGACGAGCGGTCCACCAACCCGCATTGGGCCAGCGCGGTGAACTATGGCTAATCTCCTAAATCCCCTTCGTGTTTCGAAGGGAGGCCCATGCCCCTCGGTGGGTACAAATATGGGTTAGTACAAAATTAATCAAATGATAACTAGCTTTCCGCCCGAGACTTTGTTCCCGTGGTAGGCTGTGTTAATCCAGGGTGTCAGCACCTCCATACCAAATTTTATCAAAAGTGGTACAGCCTTTTGAGCGTGAAAGAGGAACAAACATCCATACATCCATACTTACGCGTTTATAATATTAGTAAGGAAAGGATGTGTCGGTATCACTTAAAGTAAATAGGTAGAATATGTGTCACTATCCCTTTTATGTAAAAAGGTATTATTATCTATGTAATAACATATCTTCTTCTTCCTAGCGCCTAATCCCGTTTTTCATATAAGGTACGCTTGACCATGATCCAGGATTTGGCAGGTCAAGTCATTATTAGTAAAACAAATACCATCTGACCTCCGTGACCCTGCCAACAGGAAGCTGACCGGATTGGATTATGGTTACACATTTAGTCGTCTGAATGTGTAAGTTTCATTACGTTGTTTTCCCTCACCGTAAGGCATTGGTTAGTGTGGAACCTAACTCAGAAAATGAGTTTTTGGTACATGGCGGCGTTGGGCATCAAACTTGGTACCTCTCGCTTACTAGTACGACCCGCTAGCCGTTATAATATTCTGGCAAATAAACATAATGATAGATTGAAGTAAAACTCATGTTTATTTGTTTTAGATGGCAAAATGGATGGTTATATTTATTATATCTTGTTTTTATATGTCTTTAATTAGTATGTATTTTTGTGTTGACTATTCCGGAAAATATTTAGAGCATTGCTGGATGCCTTCGTATTATTTTTTGACGAGCAACCTTACCAATTATCAAATGCGATTAGTAAGTACATATTTTATTTTTATTTATCGAGAGATTTAGTGTTTATCACATACTGAAAAATCCCTGTAATACTTTCTTCTAATCTTTTTTACGTTATCACTTTTTTATTATTATGAGATGAGTTCACTCTTGACCTCCGTCTTGACCAAGGTCATATATGAGGTCGACAATGGAGCGAGCTAACCCAGAAAATGCCTATTCAGCAAGCTGTTTGGCATCTGACTTAGGCAGGAGGGTGGTCGCGAAACAGACGGGCTTTCAGAGCCTACCAGACCGCATGGGACCATAGGATGCCACCTCAGAATCAGAAAAAATTGAGGTGTCGTTGCCTGGGATAGATGATAAAAGGCAGGTCGCATTGTGTTTCCTTAGTCGCTTCTTACGACACACACGGATCGAAAACACAGTGGAGAAAAACACAATTATTCTCCACCGATCACTACACTGCACCACATGGCACGATTTGGCATAGATAGTCAACAAATAAAAAAAATAAAAAACACGTGTAAACAACATGTAAGCAACATGTAAAAAATAATAAAACGAAAACCTTCCCGTTACGGAGACCCATGTTTTTTTTACAGATTCAATTAAATGCTTTACAATTTGTTCAATCATCTGCGATTGGTATATCGCCAGGCAATCTGTATTTGGAGGAACTATTTTATGAAATGTTTATAGTTCAAATAATAATGCAACTAACCTATTGGTAAGATTCACAAAAGTGTATTTAGCAAAACTTTTGAGTAGATCAAATGATAAAAATAACACTCTCTTGTGTAACTTTGTACCTATAGGTACAAGATGTTTCAAAAAACACGAAAAAAAAAGATAATTCAAAATTTATTAAAATTTAGCTTATTGCAAAGTATGTCATATTAATTATTATTATTTTTTATCTAGCCAACAAGATCCCACTGCTGGGCAAAGGCCTCCCCCGCATCCTTCCATTTCTTGCGATCTTGTGCAAGTTCCGGCCATCTGGAATAGTATGCATCCAAATCGTCACGCCATCTCTTTTTGGGTCTGCCCCGGCGTCTATGGCCATCCTGTGGCACCCAGTGTGTAACGATCCGTGCCCACCGCTCCTCGTGCATGCGACTCACGTGCCCAGCCCAGCCCCACTTTAATCTAGATGATTTGTCTCCTACGTCCGTTATTGCGGTTTTGGCTCGTAGGTCGGTGTTTCTGACTTTATCTATCAATCGGACACCCAAGATGCTACGTGCCATTGCGCGTTGGCAAACCTTGAGTTTGGACTTCTGACATTCTGTTAATGACCATGTTTGGGCACCATAAGTTAGGATGGGAAGGATGCACATATCGATGAGTTTTGCGTTTTAGACAGCCTGATATTAATTATATGAAACTTTAATTTTGAAAGATGTCAAACTGCGCAACTGATTACTATAAGTTTGTAAGTTTAGGTAGTTATCTTTTTGTAAACAAACCGGAATCAGGTGTTTAATTGTTCAAGTTTCTGCGCACTGTCGAGTTTTATTTAATTTCAACGAAACAGACTAATTTTTAATCAACAAAACAGAAATCGCAGTTGTTTAATACAAATATTACGATCAAAAGCAAGGAAATAAAATAAATTCAGTAGAATAAATATTATTTTTAAAAGAAATTGCAAATAACACGTAATAAGTGTATTAAAAAACACCTGTTTGTGCAGGGATTACCAACAAAAGACCCAATATTACGCGGCTAAACTTGCAAGGCCAGTACTTTCTTTGTGCCACCTTTACTTACTATACATTGCATTTGTATATGGTCGTATAACAGACGCCATTACTTTTGTATGCTTTGGCTCTCATCAGTGATTCTTGCGATTTTTCTCTAATTTCATAGGGTTTTCTCGATTATTTTGTGATTGAAGTGTTCTATTATTGTTATTTGTTGTTTTCTTTGTGCGACTGTGGGCGTTTCCCCACTGGACGGCACGGCGGCCGGCGCCGGCAACGGCGAGAGTGACAGAGCCATACTAGGAAGCAAGAAATCGGTAGTCTGTCTCTTTTCCTAGTATAGCTCTGTCACTCTCACCGTTGCCGGCGCCGGCCGCCGCAGTGGGGAAACGCCCAATGGATAACCCACAACCGAGTACAAGTGGAGGAAGTTCATGGCTTACATTTTCATCTCCTAAGAAGAAGCGCCGCCAAACTAGGCCTCTGTCTTCGTCGGAAAAACAAGTAATAATAAACATATTCAAATATGTGTCTTTTAAACTAAAAGACTTAAAAAACTTATTGCCTGAAGCACTTAATAAAATCACAGCAGAAAACTGGCGGAATTGTGAGAACCACACAATTAAAGAGGAAAATAAAATGAGAGAGCTGGACCAAATAATTGATCATGTGACCGACCAATTAATTATACATGTTGGAGAAGATTCATCTTCTTCTGAATCCTCAGAGGAATCTGATTCATAAATAATCGGTCGAAGTCTTTCATTTCATTATTATTATTTTAAGATTCCATCTCATATCCAAATACAAGATATTCACTAGATATATATCCTTTTGTTTTCTTCTAGCAGACATAATTTACTAACCTAAACTTAAATTTAAATAAAATAATGCTCAAAAAAACAAAACTGATTGACCAGGCCTGGATCTGTCAAATTTGACAGCTAAAGTTTGTTTACAAAAAGATAACTACCTAAACTTACAAACTAAGTTGCGACTATTTCACTTTTTAATTAAAATTTTGGAATTTCTTTTTTTGGGTTTTTTTCGAAACACCTTGTATTTAGGATCGTATAATCCTAAACTATTAAATTATAGTTTTCTCTCAAATACTCTTAAATGACTTTAATGAAATTCACAGGTAAGTGGTTAGGGTAAATAATCGATTTTTTTTCTCTTACGTCCATCAAATCGCAAAATGAATTTTTAGGAAAATAAATTTATTCTGAAAAAATACATACAGTCGTACATAGAACCTCCTCCTTTTTTGAAGTGGGTTAAAAATCTATAAAAGACATGGCCTTTTGCGTTTTTGTCTAGAACGAAACTGAGTTACAAAACAACCGAAGTAAACATAAGAATCCACCAAATTCAGTCCCAACAATGCCTACTACTACAGTAACTTTAGCATTTGACTTCGGCAAAATTCCAACCAAGCTGAAAAGACATACATTTACCTTTCAGCTTCCAGCTAGGCTATGATGATCGCCTCGACATACTATCTCACGCGCTATCTCATGGTCACGTGACGCTTTCTCGTAATCTCATTGGTCGAAACAGTCACGTGACCATGAGATAGCGCGTGAGATAATATGTCACGGCGATCATCATAGCCCAGCTGAATAACCTCTGAAAAGTCCCACGAGTCCAGGGATGGGCATAACTTTTTACAGCTAAAAAACGGTACATACATTTTTTGCTTGGTTGGTCTTGTTCTAAAGTTCCTGGTGTATATCAGCAAATAACCAAAACATCATCTAAACATAATGTGTATGCGTTTTTTGCTGTTTTTTTTAAAGCGTTGAATTTATTTCGATAAAATATATATGAGACCAACTCTAAAGCGTACTTCTTTCGAGTTATCGCGTAACAATCATTAATAAAATTTTAGAATGCTGTCGAATTGAAGATGTTGTTTAAAAAATAATGAGAGTGTTATCTTTTAACCATAAAATAAATAAATTTTGGTTTTTCAGGGTCGCTCATATTCATGTATTTTCACTACTTCTTCTACTGTTTAGAAGTGAATCCGTCTTTTATCATAAAGTTGATCAACTAATTTCATTCCTTAAAAATGAGAGAGTTGACAAGGAGACAGCTGAACGATCCATGACTTACTTCTCCTATTGGTGGAAAAGGTACGTGCACAAATAATTATAGGGTAAGAAAAATGTTCGGCGTTAATGGTACCTACTTGAACCCACGACCCCAGAATTAGATCTCCTGATGTTCTAACCGACTGAGCTATCGTGCCTTCAAGTTGAGTGGCGGAATTTCTCATTCCCTTACTAAGCACAATTTTTCGTGCGTGTAGGTTAACGCCATCTGTATCTTCAAGTCAACTTTTTTTATTATTATTATAAGATGGGTTAACTCTTGACCTCAATTTTGACCATAAGGTCAAAGATGAGGTCGACGATGGAGCGAGTTAACCCAGAAAATCCCTATAAAGGCACTGGTACTCCCACGCACCGATGGAACACAGCAAGCTATTTGGCGTCGGACTTCGGTAGGAGGGTGGTCGCGAACCAAACGGCCCTTTACAAACCCTACCACACCGCACGAGAACATAGGACAGATTCAGAAAAAAATGGAGTTTCGTAGCCTGGGATGGATTACTAGGAGGCAAGTCTCATTTGTGTTTCCTTAGTCGCCTCTTACGACACCCACGGAAAGAGATGGGGTGGTGTTATTCTCAACCGATCACCACACGGTTGAAATTTCTCATTCCCTTACTAAACACATTACGTCGTTTTTTTTCTATCTCTAAAATTATTTGTGAATATCCCATCACTCGGGTAAGCATTATAAATGAACGGGTAAGTTTTTAGAAAAGGTATAAACGAATAGCTCTTACTTAAGGCGGTTGCTGTGAAACCAAAATTGAAAAAGTCCCACTAGATGGCGCTGTTTTTAAAATTGGTAATTTCGTCATGATTTTGTCGATTTTTTCATAATTAAGACAAGTTTTGCATAATGTTTTGAAATTGCCGAAAGCCTGTATCTATCTTTGACTGTTATAGTAAGGATTCAGTTTATTTTAATGTTTTATTTTCCCATGTATTGCGAAAACGTGCAATAAAAGTTTATTACGCACACATAGACGTTCGAATTGAGAGTTTCATTCATAAATTCTCGCGTATTTATCTGTCAATTTACTGGTAGGAGGTGTTTTATCTGTCAGATTATCAGGAATCTAAATACAAATCAAAATTTTGAGTTCGTAACTTCTCTAACATATTGGTCACTTATCACTATCATTTTCAGCGTGTTTTTACGCTCAGTTCTCAAAAGCCGCTTTTCGATTCTTGAGCACACAAAATTCAGTTCATTGACAATCTGAATGCGGTCAATGAGGTTAGGCAACCTTCTGAAGAATTAAAGCGTGATGGGTGACCGTTTTTGTGCTTCAGAACACTCAAAAATAAATGCAATCATATTTGAAAACAGTATTTAAGGTTAGGTACCCCATTCTAAAAGTTGACTATGATAGGTGACTGTTTTTGTGCTTCACTCAGTAATACCTTTTCGAAGCCGAAGCGGATTGTTAGTAGGCACCTAAGTATATATATCTAGGTAGGAAATCAGGATTGCGTCATGGTGTTGAAAATTTAAAAAGTCCAAGCTCATATTGTACATTTCGCAAAATGTTATATTCGTAAAATGTCTTATTCGTAAAATGTCTTTTTGTTAAAAATGACTCACATATTATTTTGAATTGAATTACGTCTAGGCGGGGTCTCACGGGAATTACGTCTCACGGGGAGGTGAGGCCACAGGCTAAGTCAAGCTGCCTATAAAGCGAGGACAAAGGTCGAGCTTTACATAGGGCCCCAAAAATGCAAGTTAGCCGAATTTTTTCAAGTTTTTTTTTTTAAATATTGATATGGGACATCCACTTGGAAACCCAACATGTCGGACATATGTTTTTACATAAATGTTGC
This sequence comes from Aproaerema taeniolella, assembly GCA_949987775.1. Lineage (NCBI taxonomy): Eukaryota > Metazoa > Arthropoda > Insecta > Lepidoptera > Gelechiidae > Aproaerema > Aproaerema taeniolella. The sequence continues at coordinate 14,397,522 of OX465254.1, read as the reverse complement.
TATAGGTAAATTACAATTCAAAATGACGGACACAATTTTTGTAAAAGAAAATACTGTCAAGTTTATGCCTCCCTGAAAGCATACCAACAGCGACCAGCTTAAGCATAAAATATTTCTTTCAAAACGTTTCGTGTTAAGGGATGGCTTTGCAAAAATTGAAACCCTGATTCAGACTATCATTCTGAATTTTTCAGTGGAATTTTCCACTCATTTCACGTTATATTAATTGTTACACTAGATTTCACTCGTTTTTTTGTTATCCTGGCTGTTACATGAGTGTAACCACGTCGAAGACCCTTTCCCCGTTAGTACCAACGCAGAAGAGATCGAGTAGGTATCGAGATCGAGTATCGATGTAACACATTTGAATGTGGTTTCGTATTAATAAGTAAAATATTCAAAGTTGTGCTTTTCTGACTATGCTTTTTCATAGCGGTATTATCTGAACTGGTAGCGAATTAGAGTATCTATTTTTCGGTTTGAATGAATCAGGGTATTTTAACAATTGTCGACCAATAACCCTCTTAAATTTGAAGTCTATAAGTTCGTTAGAGTCCCATAAAATCCACTTGATGAAATTAAAGGCAGAAATTTTACAGCCAATGGATATACATCGTGTTATATCGTCTCTACAATAAACATCATAACAGTTACAAATGATTCTTAATTTGTGGTTTTACTTTATTAGTCAGGTCAAAAAAAAATGGCAAAGAATGTAGTTACTTTTTTCAGAATAAATGAGAGATAATATTTTTTATCAGAATAAAAAGACAACATACAGCCTGTCCACCATATTTGGTGGAACACCAATCAAAACGATATACTACGTTACGTCGGCAAGTGTTTCAAAATAACCCAATAAAAAGAAATTAAATTCAAAAGTAAGATAAGATCGCAAATCTAGGAATCAGTTGCGCGGTTAGTCATCCATTAATGTCATAGATTCATATACTTGACATTAGTAAACATGACAGCCTTGTGCTTAAATTTAAAGTATTAAAATTAATTAAGTACATTGCTTTTAAATAAAATTTAGCCCAGGAACTTAAAAATTGTGTCAGTTGACTTATCTTAGGACATTCTTCAGAACCTTTTTTTCTGATTGGGTATTTTTAATAGGTACACATTGTTACGTATAGACACCGTTTTGATGGAAGGAAGGATTACACTATTTCTCTGTTATTTCGTTTTATAGAACAACAAGCTCCTTAAATTAATTTTCTTCACAGAAATAATTTGAAAATTTGTTTTTTTAAATCACAATGAAGTTTGTTTTCTTTAATAATTAATGTTACAACAGATTATATTTTTTGCAAAGGTTTATTATTCCAAAAAAAAATTAGCAAATATCAGCACCAGCCAAATATCAGAACGGAATAACTTAACAACATGGATCTTAATGTCGTAATCCTCTTGGAATTTTTTGCTAGTAGTTCACTACTAGAAACGGAGTTACATAATAGTTTGACTTTGAATATTTAGCTTATCAATACGAAAAAAAATGAGTAAAAAAATTTGTTAAGTTAAACGATTTTGATGAAAATAAATATTAAAATGGTGTAGACAATGTAGGTATTCAAAGTTAAAAAATAATTCGGTATGTGCTAGGTACCTGTCATTACACCACTCTCCTCATCAATCTATGAAATTAATAAAATAAAATAAAAATTTTGGCAGCCATATTGGTTTACAATTGTAAGGTTTTGTTACATATTTTAGCAATTTTTGCACTTTTTTAAAATATTTTTAAATGTTTAACTTAAATTAAATAGTTCGATGAATGACTTTTTCCGGTACAACTACTGACAGACAAAACAGTAGCAAAGTCTAGTGGCTAACTTCATGTGAAATTGAAAAAGGGAAGGGGAGTTTGGCTGACAGGGACATTCGTTGCCTGGCAGTTGAGGAGAGTAGTCGTGTCCTTAGAAAGTGTAGTTTACGGAAATGTCCGTTAGAATAGTGAGATTTAAAATAAAATTAAATTGTACATTAACAAGGCAAGCTAAATAAAATCGTTTAAAAAACATTCTGATGTGTTTTATCGATAATCGATGCGATGTCTAGTGTGGTGTTACCTATTGGAAAAGTTATCTTTGTGTAAAAACCTTTGTGTAAAAAGGAAATCTGGTGTCATAATCAGTGTAACCACGAGAAACGCGTGGGAAATTCCGCTATAAAATTGTTCAGAATGACAGCTTGAATCAGGGTTTCAGTTTGTGCGATGCCGTCCCATACATTTTCATGAATCGTTTTGGAAGACATATTTAATGCTAAAGCAGGTCTCAGTCAGTGTGATTTCAGGAAGGCATAAAACTTGCCAGCGTTTCACATAAAAAATACCCACGACCCAAGTCAATGACCCAAGTTTTTGCCTCGTTCCGTTCCTTTTGAATTGCTTATTTTAAAGGTTTCCTGCTTTAAAATTAAATTATTTGTTGAATTATGGTCTATTTTATATTAAAAAATTATAATAATAGCGTAAATCATAAACATCCAAAAACCACATTAAAAAAAAGCATTCTGTACATTGCGTAGCGCTAAAGTAGATAATAATACGTTCTTTAAGTTTCCGGGAAAAATGGTTATTTGGAGCCGATCATGATCGATGGTTTAAGAAATTTATTTCTCAAAAGAAATTGCATAGTTCACTTACTGAGAAATACAATTGCGGATACTTGCTTACAAAACAGCTATGTACACATATTAGTTAATATACCCATATCTGTGATCATATATTACACTTATACTTTGTAAAAGCTCTACAGTGTGTGTCTATAAAAAACATATTAATAAAAATAGCATGGATTCCAAATTGAAAAAATTATCAAAAATTAAAATAACCTAGTAAGCCAAAGCTTGTACATAAGTAAGTTTTTTTCGAAAAGGACATTACGCGAAAAGAACATTTTGAGAAAGGACATTTTAAGAAAAATGTCATAATGAGCCTGAACACTTGAGGATATATCGTATTTAATTATAATAACTAGCTTTCCGCCCACGGCTCCGCGCGCATGGTCTACAGGTTGCCCAGCTATGGTATAAATCGTAGCTTATGTCCTTTCCCAAGGTCTAATCTATCTCTGTAATCGGTTTAGTAGTTTAGGCGTGAAAGCATAACTGAGAGACAGACAGACACACAGAGTTGCTTTCGCCTTTGTAATATTAGTCGGGAATTAGGGATTTGAATTCTTTTTCTTATCGTGTAGGTAAAGTCAAGTGTGTGGCAAACTTGGCTGGTGTTTCTAAGGATTTGAATTAATAACTAATCATACCAGGTTGTACAAAAAAAAATGAGAGAAGTTATTTAAATCAACATTTTATTTTCCAAAACTATGATGGGCTGATATTATTTTTTTCTCGTTTTGTACTTGTTGGGCCCTTTATAAGACGGTGGATTTCTGCATTACAGATTGGAAGGCATTCTTTTGGCAGCATGCATGTTTTTTAAAAATTAGTCTTGTCCCAATGCCCCCTTCCCGATGTTCTGAGTTGACCCTGTATCTGTAATGAAATTATTTCTTACTTAGGTACTTACTCTAGAAAAAGACAATGAATGAGCCTGTCCAATGCTCATTGATTGCAAAAATGAAGTTTTTAAAATAATGAGCATGTTAAAAACACTCAAAAGCGGGGGGCTTGTTTCTCTTTATAAGGCGTTTCTTTTTATAAGGCGACTTTGATAAGTAAACGAACCTTTAGAGTTTAGAGGCTAATTTTCTTTAAAACTGAAAACTTTCCTCAAAGAACCTATTTGAAATTCTCAAAATAAATTCGACTTCTTAAATTTTCATACCTACTAAGTAGGTAAATCAGCTGATAACTCGAGTTGAATGGAGAGGCAAACTATTGTTTTCACATTTTGACCTGATCCCTGGGGAAAGCTTTTCAGTTTAGTGGGAAAACAGAACGGGACCCTTTCTACGGCTACAATAAAACAAAATGAAAACTTGTTGTAGATTATTGTTACTAGAATTTTCATTTATTATACCTCTACCTACGGCTTACAAATACTTACGACGCATTTTTTGGTTCATGTTTTAGGAAAAATATAGTTCGAGACAGCTTGGGATTCCGCCTCGGTCACGCGTAAGCTGTTAGGTGATTTGCTTATTTCAATTTAATGGCAATTGGACGTTCTTATGAACAACCATTTGTACCATTATCAAATTAGAGGAAATACAAAATCTACAAAAATTATAATCATAACAAACAAATCAATGACAACTTGACACATTTCATAATCTGTGACACTAATCAAAATGCGTTTGAAAACTATACATTTCGGATAAGGCCTTGTAAAAAAATGAAAATATATAAGTATAAGCGTTTCTAAGTAGTTTTTGTTATAAATATGTTACCTTAAATTTAAATTTAATTAAAATAACGCGATATTTAACTCATTTTACATTAATTTTTATGAAACTAAGTTAAACAGTATCACGTCTCAGAACGGCCAGTTTATGTATGGCGGGAAACATTTCCTATCTATTTATCTGTCAATTTGTGTAAATGTAACGCACACAAACATAAGCTAGGCAAAAATTTTAATAATTTCGAAGACTTATAATTTAAAAATGGTTTGATTTATTAATAATTTTATTCGGTTGCCGAAAACTAGATTTTTTAAACAATTTTTCAAAGTAGTTTGGAGAATCTGATATACTTTCAGTCCGGCGTGTATTGGTGAAACGTGTTGTATGAAAATGACACCTCAGCAACCGCCTTAAGCTACCTATCTTATTTTAATTGATTTAATTGATCCCACTGTTTTTTTACATCTTTCCTCTGTTTTTAATTTTATTCGAACTCAAAAAGTTAATACTACTTTAAATACGGCCGGACGGCCGGTTTGGTCGAATGGTAGTGACGCTGCCTCTTGATCGGCGGGTCCTGGGTTCGATCCCCAGTCGGGGCAAACATTGGTGTGAAAAGCAGATGTTTGTTCTCGGGTCATGGGTGTTTGTGTTTGTCTTTATGTGTGTTCCGAGGGACCCACGACACAAGGGAAAACCTTAGTGTGGGCCTTTGAGTGTGTAGCGTTTTTTTTTTTTATTATCAAATTGTCACTTTCCATCTTTTTGGCATAAAGAAGTATTTTTACTTCCTTATATTATAAACGCGAAAGTTTGTACGTTTGGATGTATGGATGTTTGTTATTCTTTCACGCTCAAACTGCTTGACCAATTTTGAAAAAATGTTGTGTGGAGGTAGCTGACACCCTGAATTAACACATGAGCCACATATATTCCCAAATTCCCATGGGAACAACGTCCTGCGGAAAGCTAGTCAGTTATATATCTAGTACTTATACTAGCCTTTTTAGTTTAGGGTTAGATGGCGCTGTGTGAATTATCCACGAATATTTATTTATTTATTTAATTGCAGAACTTCCGGGATCGACATGAAAGTGCTAATTAACGAGCGTATTGGTGCGGTATTTAGACAAGATTTGAACTATTACTTCTTTAAAAAGTGAGTTTACGAATGCATGGCCGACTTTTAAGGGTCAGTTCATACCGTGACGAATTTTATTTATTACATTTGAGAATTTAGAATACGTTGCACCACGCAGCGTTGCGCCTCGAGATGCCTCGCGGAGCGCCGCGGCGTTCTCACAATGAAATGTTTATCTTTTCATGTAATAAATAAAATTCCATTTTGAGATGCTCTATTAAAATATCTGACCCTAATAAGTTTGCGAAACTTTTGGGGCTGATTTTCCCCATGATTCTAAAAATTTTCCCAAAGGAAAATCTTAATAAAAATGTCGCCTTCTTATACTTATTTTATCAACCCATGTTACATCTCCACCGAGGGGCACGGACTTCCCTTCGAAACACGAAGAGGATTTAGGGCATGGCCCAATGCCGGTTGGTGGACCGCTTCTTATACTAAGGCCATCAATTGATCGTTCTACTTGTATAGATAAACCACTAGAACATCACATTTATTTTATCTAGGAGATAAATTTTCAGTTTAGTGGGTTGATTTAAATTCTCATTTTTTCGCTAAATACACACATCAACACGCTCTAGGGATATTGCACGATTTTTTATACAAAAGAGGTATGTTTGTTAAGCTATTATAGCATACTCGAGATACATGGAGGACTATAATTTTCGGACGAGCAAGTGCTAAACCTGAATTTTCAATTAGATCGTGTTGATGTGTATAATTTATTTTTGCCCAATATTGGGCTATGATGTGTACTAAAATACTTCATAAGTTCCTTGTCATAAGAAATGTTTTACATTGAATGTGACGAATCTCAAAATATTTAGTAGGTAAGATAGTTTCTAACTACGAGTACCAACCCTACATCACTCGTTAAACATAAAAGATTGAAATCGAAATATTTACATACTTCAATAGAGTTGACACAGGTCAATAAAATATGTTTGATCCCAAAATAGATATTTTACCCGAAGATTACATGTACTGTTAATTAAGTATTATAATTAAGTTCTTATGCTTTTGGGTTATAACTAAAGGTGACTACGTTATAACAAACAACTCTAACCCCACCCCCCGTCCTGCTTCAGGGGTGAAGCAGGATGCAGGATTTTCTGCTTACGTCTGTATATCTGGGCTCATTTAACCCGAATATCTTTATAGTTCGATTTACCATATTCCGCTACGAATTCACATATTTACTGTTTTACCCGTAACCACTACTTACTCATGAACATAGCTTAAAAAAATATTTCACCCTTTTTGAAGGCGGGTCAATTTTTTGTTTAAAATATTTTATTAGTAATTGTTGTTATAGCAGCAACCGAAATACATCATCTGTGAAAATTTCAACTGTCTAACTATCACGGTTCTTGAGATACAGCCTCGGACAGACTTATCTATAAAAACGAGCAACAAAATCACGTTTTTCGTATGGGAGCCCCCTTAAATATTTATTTTATTCTAGTTTTTAGTATTTGCTGTTATAGGGCACACAGAAATACATCATCTGCGAAAATTTCAACTGTCTTACTATCACGGTTCATGAGATACAGACTGGTGACAGACGGACGGATGGACGGCGGAGCCTTAGTAATAGGGTCCCGTTTTTTTCCTTATGGTACCTAACCCTAAAAAAGACTGAACCACGAGAAAATAAGGACAATAACAGCTGATGACGACGCAGATATGTTCATGCTGCAATAGAAGAAGCCGAAAGAAACAAAAGCTGCGGAAAAAAATAAGATGTATCAAAGCTGGACTGCATTGAACCACCATGTGCACACATTGTCAGGGTCTTAGTTGTTTTAAAATAATCTAAAAGATAATAATGACGAGGCTGATTTGATTTGAAAAATAATCACAACACAAACACATTTTTTGGGAAACAATCTTCTTCTTATCGTGTAGGTATAGTAAAGTGTGTGGCGAACTTGGCTAACCCTGGTGTAAGAGTTTTCAAACCGATCAATGGCCTCTGGCTTGGTTTTCACGACTGTAGTCAATCGACAACAGCCGGGCCCGCAGCTTAACGTAACGATTTTTAGTAATCTTTGCGTAAGAAATTAGTTAACGCTGTATCGTCTGCGTAAACTAATTTCTTACGCAGACGATACAGCTCTGTTGTTCTCTGCGAACTCGGAAAAACAGGCGTATGAATGTGCACAAAGGGGCTTCAATGTTGTAAATAACTGGCTTCAGGAGCATTTACTAACCCTTAATGCAGATAAAACCAAATTCATAAAGTTTTCAATGCGTGCTTCTAATGTCACTTCAACTCACCCCATACTTCATGCTCACCGCAGTAAAGACCCTAAAGAGATACTATGCGACTGTCCAACAATTGGAACTACTAGTATAATTAAATATCTAGGTGTTCTCGTTGACCATACACTCTCATTTAAACCCCACATCAAAGCATTAAGTGGTAGAATACGCAAGTTGATATTTGTTTTTAAAAAACTGCGCTCTATTGCCGACCCACAGATTATCAGGCAAGTTTACTTTGCTTTGTGCCAGTCACTATTGACGTACTGCATTATCTCATGGGGAGGCTCTGGTAAGTCCTCAATTTTAACCGTCGAGCGAGCTCAAAGAGCTATTCTAAAAGAGTCCACTTTTCTGCCCTTTCTCTTCCCTACTAAACTTCTCTATAAATCATGCCAGGTACTTACAGTCAGGCAATTGTTTAAATTGCAATCAGTCCTCAAACAGCACGCTTCACTTCCATTTAGCACTGAAATTACTAACAAAAGACGGAAAGATATTGCTTGTCCACAAAACTCGACTACAAAACGTGCCTTCTCCTCTAGATTTCATATGTTCTTAGGGCCCCTACTGTACAATAGATTAAACGCCAATCTGGTCATATATTCTCTTACGTACAGTAGCACTAAGAAAATAATTCCAGACGAACTTAAAAAACTATGCTACGAAGCTACCGAGAAATTATTAACTGTTTTAAAATAGGTTAATGAATAAGTTAGTATTAATTAAGTCTAAAATATCCCTACTAGTAATATTATAAATGCGAAAGTAACTCTGTCTGTCTGTCTGTCTGTCTGTTACCTTTTCACGCCTAAACCGCTGAACCGATTTTGATGAATTTTGGTACAGAGATAGATTAGAGCCTGGGAAAGGACATAGGCTACATTTTATCCCACAGTTGGGCACGATATAACCTGTAGTCCACGCGGGCGGAGCCGCGGGCGGAAAGCTAGTCTAATTATATGTTATTGTCAAATTTTTGTAGGTTTAGTGTAATAACAAATAAGAATAATGTTTTGCTTGTGATTTTAATAACTTTGTATTAAGCCCTCCTTCGCCTGAGACACAGGTACTCGTATATCCTAGTTCAGGCACGTTTGTAATTATATTGACCTTTATTTTGTATGTGTTTAGTTTTAAAATAATTTGTTTTACAGTTTTATTACTAAAGATTTTATTTATTTATTTTATTTATTTATTTGACACATCATATCTTGGAAACTATAAGTTGTATCAAAATGAATGTTAGAACTTATGTATAGGTAATTTATCCATAAATAATTTAGTCCTTGGCCATTTTGTCCTAGCTTATTTCGTTTTCATGAAATTGTGAAGCAGGCTGCGGGGGGGGAGAGTTATAACGTACTAATCTATAGGTATAACCCAAAAGCAACAAAAACTTAATTATACATTTTGCCGCTTTGCCCCCATACATTTAAATCTAGAATGATTAGAACTAAATAGGAGACGCCAAATGTGAAATAATTATATCACACAAATCTTTTTTTTCATTTATTCAATTCACGCAAAAAAATAAAATATGTATAGATCCGGTCATGTAAAAAGGCCGCTGAGCTATCGTAAAGGGGATACGTTTGCGCATGGGTACAGTCGCGCCCGAAAGTACTAGGACTAGGCCATTGTTTTGTACCAATAGCGCGCGCGCACAGGTATAGTGGCGGGGCGTTCCCCCGTCTCGTCCCCTTCATGCCACCAATTTCGCCGATAAACGCGCACTGAGCAGGTGCATCGCCAGCGGCCTTTTTACGTGACGGGATCTATACATACTCGTATCATGTGCTTCAAGGACCCTTAAAGTAGCAGACACATTACTTCGTGGAGGCGAGATGCTAGAAAGAATGATAGCTAGAAGCGTGACGGAAATGTATTTCTTAGCTGATGAAGATGTAGTCAGAGAAAAGCAGCTGTCACCCAGCATCTACATTATACATCGTGGATCAGTATCTATTCGACGAGGAGCGCAAGAAATATTGAAACTTTCCAAGGTAACTGTGCTTAAAAAAATCAAATAAGCTTGACCCAAATTTTGCCATACTCTGGTAATTATTTAACAGATGATTCGCATATAACCCGAGATTTGACAATGTCATTTAAAAAAATGATGTTTTGGTTAACTTCTTAGTCGTGGATTAACTAACTAACAGAGTATGGTGAAATTGGGCCTTAAGTATGTCAAGGGGTGTGTGGGGTCATAATATCTTAGTGCCCGAAAATGGTCATCCTCACCTACTAGCGGTGTACCCCGCTGATCAACGGACGAAGCTCTGAGGTATTATAAACTTTGAAGGGTTTTTTTACTAGATATTTGCAATTTCACCAATCTCTATTTTAATATTCATAAACTATCGGAAAACGGAGAACAGGGATCTTGTATTGAAGAAATACACTGACGACATGACTGTATAGACTTAGATTCCTTTGCCTTTCACGAAAGAGATAAATTTAAAAAAAATCAAAGAAACCCATAATGACGATGACGATGACGATTTTAGAGCACTAAGATGTTACCCTATACATAATTACATATACCCCTTGACATTACTTAAAATTTTATGCATAGTTTTGGAGTGTGTTATGACCTCGCCTATTCCTAACACTAGCTTACCTCTCTATGATTTTTAATGATGCTATAATGATTTCGTTATCATGATAGATCTGAGCCATTTTAACTTTGGGAAAGTTTTTTGTTATGAAAATAACAAAATTGATCCAAAAGTTTTGACAAATGTGATAACGAGAATAGTATTTTTTTTTCTTTTGAAGAATCGTAAGAAGTTAATTGAAAGTTACCAAGATAGCGCTTTACCAACGTTTCTTCTATTCTAAGAAACGATTTTCTGACAACTGGAAGGAAAAAACTTGAATTTTGTGTTTTGGTATTGATTGATATAATATTATTTCAGGGTTCTATTTTTGGACAATTAGAGGGAACAAATCTTCGTCCTCTACGCATTACGGCTCGAACCAGAGAAGCGACCGATCTCTTGATGATCAACGTAGTTGCATTTCAAACTATCATCAACGAGGATGTAAGTATAAATTTTTTAAACTCAAAGGAGAAACCTTCTAGCATTTTAAAAGGAAAATGGGCACAATTGTATAAAATTTTGTCCAATAGGCTACACTTATGAAACTTGCAGTAAAATACTTCGCATCCCGATTATATGATTGACAAAAGCCTGTGTCCTGGTGGTCTTTTCTTTTAATCTTGTGGACCAAGGCTAAATCTTGCTGGACTAGTGCTATTAATATATATTTAAAGTAACGCGAGAAATTATAAATTAGCTGCTATTGTTTTTACAGAGAAAGCTTTTTCACAGTGTCACGAGGGAGAAAGTTTAAAAATAACTGTAGCAAGCTCACTATGAAAATGCCTATTCACTCGAACTTTAAAGAGACTCGGGTTAAATGAGCCCGGAAATACAGACGCAGGCAGTGAATTCTGGAAATTTTGCTCTATTTCTGACTGACTAAATATATATGGGCTTGAATAAAACACGCTATGAGGTGCTACGTTCTCCATCTCTTTCTTTAGGTTGCCAATGATTGTGAACGAAGAAGACTAAAAATATAATTGGGTCAAAGAAGGACCTAATCTTCAAAGTTCACCCCTACGGCAGGCTCCGGAAAAGTTTATATGCTACTAGGCAAAAAAAACGATACGATAAAGCAAACGAGAAACGAACACTACATGCTTAATTATTACTTAAGGTAATAAAGTCTTAAACATTTTAGTTTAAATCGAATCAGCATTAATCACTAAGGGACAGAGTGTGGCAGCGACCATGTTTTAAAAAGATCCTTGCATCGGATTTTTGTAACTGAACTACGTTTTATTTTTTAATTTATTATTATTTGCCTCCTAAGGTCAGACATAGAATACAGAATAACAGACAATCTAAATTTGACTTCATGGCTTTGAAGAAACCAGTCAGTGAAAACGCATACAACAGCATCAAGTTTATACTCAGAGGAGGAAAAGTTATTCAACTACCAGTAAGAACGAATCTAAATTTTACTATTCGTTAATATAAGCAACAATATTAGAGATTATAGTTTAATATTATGCAATATTATCAGATGACAGATAAACCATCTACGCACGCATTGATTTTTAAATTTACTTTTAGATTTTCTGTTTATTACGTATTTATGAAACACACAAACTAGATTAATTATAATGCTGATTGTAAGCTGGGTTTTCCGCAACTCGATGTCAACATGTGCCTATTTTGCGTGATTGGTTGCTTAGGATGTCTGTCAGTCCAGCCATCCCAGAAGTCCCTTAGGGTCTTTCACCACCTCCGGGAAGAACCCGAATGTACCCAGGTATATTCCCGGTAGCTAGCCACCTCCTTGTAGTCTAGAACGACGTGGACGGCTGTCTCTTCTTTCTCCATGCATGCTAATAATTTCCGAGGGCTTTTGACACTGCAGATAAGACCTCTCTCTCTTCATAAGTTTGTCGCAATGACAAGACCTATACAAAAAACACGACAACTATTTTAAAACTCTCTTTAAACGGTCATTGAATATAGTTTTTCCTAATCTCAGTATTATTTGCTTTGTAACAAAAAGTCTTGGTTACAGTTAATGCACAGGCCTGTATCTGCGGAAACCAACAAATGGTACGAGCGCTGGCTGCTTTTAGCTTGGGTGGTATTTCCCGTCACTTCCTTTGCGCTTATATTATTCCTTATGACAGTGTCTGAAAACAAATTTGGACCTGTTTGGTGGACAGTTGCTGTATTGGACATTTTCCACTTATGTTATTTGGCAACAGATTTTTACTACACGGTAAGCTAAAGTTATAAGCGGTCATATACATAAATATTAAAGTAATCACTGCAAATGACATGTCTGCATGCTGCATCTGAAAATGGCTATAAATAGAAATATTTAGGGGAGATCTAGTGAGTTGTGACAGAGGAGAATTGTGTCATAGTCGGTTTTTCGAAACCCATAACTTTTAGCGAGCTCACAATAGCGCGCGTTTCTTATTTCGAGATTCTGTCAACTGTAAGAACCACACTGACACCGGTATACAGTGCGACAAGGCTCTTTTGGCTGGTGGTGCCAACTGGAACTAATGCCGTAAACGCCATTTGTTGACAGATCATTGATTGTGTAGTTTGTTGTGGATATTTAGCGCTTTTATTTCAATAAAAACATGCCAAAAGGGATCATAAGTGGTGTGAGAGGCGTGGCTTTAAAAGTGAAAGAGTACAAATGGAAGAAAAATAATGTATCTCTCCTATAAAACCATTTGAAAACGTAAATAAGCGAATTGCAGCAGTGATAGGTAAGTAATACTAGAGCTACCTCCTCAGTTTCCCTTACCCAAACTTATTAATTTATATTTAATAGATAGGTATAAGTCGCGCCACGTAAAAAGAACGCTGGAGAATAAACACCCCTTATACCACCAAATAAACCAGTAAATCGCCTAATGCGCAGCTTGACCGCCAGCGTTCTTTTTAAGTGGCGCGACCATTATAGTAGAGTCAGTAAGCGGGAAAAAATGAGTTGGGTTTCGGAAATTGGATTAAAACAAGCCGCTTCATAACAATTGTTCCTTAGGTTAAAATAAGCCGAAAAAGATCGGTAGCCCTCGACTATGTCCCCACTGAACCAGGAGGGGAAGGGTCAAAATATTACCTCTCATTTGCAGCTACCAGGTTAAGTTTGGTATGGTGTTCGTATAATTCAACGACGAGAAATTCATTTCTGGTATTTATTTTTCACATATGCTTAAAGGTTTTTTTATATAATCGCAAAAATATAAATACGCAAATGTGGCCTATTTAAAGTAAATTTATGAAAATATAACTTTATTAGGAGGTTTCATATAGAAGTATGACACAAAAAAATACAGAATCCGACGCGGCGTTCGGATTATTTAAGAGAAGTAACCTTTTTTTTATTTGAATCAGATAATAATTTTATGATCTGGCCCTTTTTATGATACCGAAGCGTTTATTTGCTTTTTAATATTTTTTTTAATTTTGATATTTTGTGTTTTTTTTTTAATTCAGTGGGTAAAAAAAACAGATTTTCAAAGATTTCCACGCAAAATCAAAACTATTAAAGCTTTAAGTTTAAAATAATACATAGATTATCTTGAGATATTGTGAAAACTTACCTAATTGAGATGACACGGAGTTCCCATGGGAAAGAATTATAGGGCGTCCATTTAATTGAGATAGTCAAATGACCTAAAGAAGATAGCAGGTAGTGGCTGGATTAAAACAGCGGAGGATCGTGCAAAGTGGCGCACCTTGGGGGAGGCCTACGTTCAGCAGTGGACTGCAATAGGCTGATGTGATGATGTACATTTCGAGTTTCAGTCGCAGCCGTCTATCTTTCAAACTATTATAGACAACGTATCCAAATTTTCAGGAAATACGTATTTTGATAGTAACTATCGTAAAATATAATAAATAAAATTAAAAACCTAAACAACAGTGGGGTTCCCATACGACAAACGTCCAAAATATTTTTTTAAATTAATTCAAACTTACAGCTTCAATAGTTTTGATTTTGTATAGAAATCTTTGAAAATCGGATTTTTTTACCCACTCAAAAAATCTTCTTTTGTATGGGAATTCCTCAATACCAGATATAAATCAGATCCGCAAAATTTGAGGGTTAAACTTTTTTTATTTATACCTCCAACAATGGAATAAAAAATGTTTCACGAAAACCCTTTCAGTGGAACCGGGTTCCGAGGTTTGACGTTTTTTGGTCTTACGGCACTCCACTACTGGTCTTTGACATTGAAAAAACCCAAAAAATACAATTAATAAATAGATTACAAAGCAAGTAAACGCTTCGCGATATCATAAAAAGGACCAGATTATAAAATTATTTTCTGATTCAAATCAAAAAAGCTACTTCTCTCAAATAGTCCGTCCGCCGCGTCGGATTCTATATTTTTTTGTGTCATAATTCTATATGAAAACTCCTACTTAAGTTATATTTTTATAAAGGGCTTTGCTGGAAATGTATGGGCCACTAGTGCCTTTTTTTATTGCACACTAACGCCACCTTATTAGACGTGTAGAGTAGTTCCATACAAACAATAGTTACTATTGCAGCTCAGCTCTGAAGTACATCCGTCTCGAGTTATACGCCATTATCTATAACGCGTATTTAATAGGTAAACTGAGAGTATGAGCAACTTTTAACGGTCCTCTACTATTTATTTCATAGTACAAACTCTATTAGACTCATGTTACGTCATATTGGCGTTAGAGGCATGGTGCGACATGAAGTTACACTACACCATGGCAATGATACGAGTATTTTATTAAAAAAACTGAAGATATTGGTGCTTCTTACGCCTTAATCCTGTTTATTTTATAGTTTACACACTATCCGGACTCAAATTACGTCAAGTTGGCGTAACTGGAATAGTGCGACATGAAGTCTCACTTCACCATAGCATTGTTACGAGTATTTTATTAAGAAAACTGTAGATATTAGTGCTTCTTACGCCTTACGATGGTGTGTTAACTATAAAATAGACAGGATTGCTACTAATGTCAATGTTAAGTAACTTGAGTCCAGAAAACTATAAAAAGACAGGATCAGGGCGTAAGAAGCACTAATATCTTCAGTTTTGTTAATAAAATACTCGTAACATTGGTATGGTGAGGTGAGACTTCATGTCGCACTAAAGACGTAAGAAGCACTAATATCCTCAGTTTTGTTAATATAATACTTGTAACAATGCTATGGCGAAGTGAGACTTCATGTCGCACTATGCTACTAATGTCAACGTGACGTAAACTGAGTCCAGACAGTGTTTCAAGTATGAAATAGACAGGATTAAGGCGTAAGAAGCACTAATATCTTCAGTTTTGTTAATAAAATACTCGTAACATTGCCACGTTGAAGTGAGTCTTCATGCCGCACTATGCTACTAACGCTAACGTGACGTAACTTGAGTCCGGATAGTGTGTTAACTATAAAATAGACAGGATTAAGGCGTAAGAAGCACTATATCTTCAATTTTGTTAATAAAATACTTGTAAAATTGCCACGGTGAAGTAAGACTTCATGTCGCACTATGCCACTAACGCTAACGTGACGTAACTTGAGTCCGGATAGTGTGTAAACTATAAAGTAGACAGGATTAAGGCGTAAGAAGCACTAATACCTTCAGTTTTGTTAATAAAATACTCGTAACATTGCCACGGTGAAGTGAAATTTCATATCGCACTATGCCACTAACGCCAACGTAAAGTAACTTGAGTCCGGATAGTGTAATAACTGTAAAATAGACAGGATTAGGGCGTTAGAAGCACTAATATCTTCAGTTTTGTTAATAAAATACTCGTATCATTGCCATGGTGTTGTGTAACTTCATGTCGCACTATGCCACTAACGCCAACGTGACGTAACATGAGTCTAACAGAGTTTGTACTATGAAATAAATAGTATAGGATCGTTAAAAGTAGCTCATACTCTCAGTTTTCCTTTTAAATACGCGTTATACTTAATGGCGTATAAGTAACTCGAGACGGATGTGCAGAGGCCAGCGCAACAGGTTACTCCATTTTCATTGCAAAATCACTTTTATCACAACAGCACAGTGCTACACGCGTGTGGTAACCTGAGTTGGGGCCGTCCGTACTTTAGAGCTGAGCTGCAATCTTCGATCAACTATATAAAACTAGATACACAGTCCCATACAAAATGAAATTTAAAAGTGTCCTAACTACAATACGTACTTAGATAGTTGTATACCACTTCATGTATTATGAAAGAGTTCTAAAGTGTCAAACATTTTAATCTAATTTAAACCTTAATGTAATATTATAAGGTCGAAAATAAAATCTGTTTAATTTGTAAAATACCACTTTTGGTTTTGAACAAAGGATAACGTAAGACAATTTGATGACACTGGCTGTCACGTCGAACATGGGAGGAGTGGAGTTGCCTTTGTTAATTTTAAAAATATATTAGTTGGGTCGATTTCACATAAAAAAATCTTCGTCTAAACTTTATAACAAATTCAAAATGCTACGAAATGGTGTGGTTTTCTTTTTAACCCCTGATTGTGTTGTGTATCTATAGGAGCATCATAGCTCTTAAACGGA
The DNA here is from genome assembly GCA_949987775.1 of Aproaerema taeniolella. NCBI lineage: Eukaryota > Metazoa > Arthropoda > Insecta > Lepidoptera > Gelechiidae > Aproaerema > Aproaerema taeniolella. The sequence continues at coordinate 14,380,678 of OX465254.1, read as the reverse complement.
TGATGTTAATGGTGCAGTTTATTTTATTCGAAAGCTTCTTCTTGCGCTGGATTTCAGATATGATTTATCAAAATTGGTTCAGCCGCTTACTTTTATGTTAGTTTTTATGGTTTTTTATTATTAAAAAAATCACATTCATTTCAAATTAACTGACGATTAATATACATTACAATTGATAATCACAGCCGCCGCCATTCTTCTTAATTATTGCTTATAAACCTAATATTCTATGCTTATTTTTTTATGAAATATGAAATAACTTATAAAAAAAGAAAAGAACTGTGTCTTTCCCGATTACACATATATTATGTTTTGCTTATTTAAAACTTAGTATAATTTTTTGAACAGAAATGACCTATTGAGATTTAAGAGAGGAAATTAGCTATGAAACTAAATAGATATTTAAGTACAAGTAATAATTTATTTAAAAAAAAAGGAACTAACTCAAAAAAAAAATTTGTCTTCTTCGCTGTCATCATCTTTGTCCTGAAGATGAAACATATTTTTTTTATTTTATTCAATGCAAGAAACTCCAAATCAAAAGTGATAAAAAGGTATATACTATTTGAGGTGCAGCTGTTTTGTGTAACCTTTTGACTCCTTTTGTAATGACATACGAGTCACTTTCTATTTTTTAGAAGCAAAAGACACTACTTTGCGACGGCTAGAAAAAATCTTCACATCTTTGACGTGCGACCACGTATGTCCACTATCCACATCGCACAGGATCTCTAGGAAAACTAAAAATCCAATAAAACTTTATGTTTGTAAACGTCACGCACGTTAAATTTTTTATAAATTCAATTTTATATGATTAATGGTTTTGCCATAATACCTTTAATGTAAGTTTAGAAAACAAAATTAATATATATACTCTTTACACTTAAATTTTATAACACAGATGAAAATGAAAAAAAAAACAATGAAAAAAAAGCGTCTCTATTTGTTTTAGAACAGAGTCACTGCATAACCCGAACAAATGATGTTGAAATACAACGGTATGGATTTGTAAGTTCCGCTAGTGTCTATTCAATTTAAAGGGTTATACTCTCGCCGAATGTTATTAAATTAAACTAAAAAAATGTTTTATAACCTTTTCTTGGCCAAATACCAAGATAATTTCAATTCACATATAATAATTACAAAACTACTTATTTAAAAAATGTCATTCCATATTCCTTTAATGTTCTGGAGGTGTGATTTTTACAATTTTTCACTGCGCACTGAGGCATGGTTACTTTCGGAACGAACGAATGCTACTAAACGAAAAGACAACCCAAAACGTCAAGTGGGTGATCATTTAGTGAGGGAACTTTTTTGTTGTGGATTGTGTATCTAGTTCTTTATAGTTGATCGAAGGCTGCAATAGTAACTATTGTTTATATGAAAGTACTCTACACGTCTAATAAAGTGGCGTTAGTGTGCAATTTAAAAAGAGGCACCAAAACTAGGCATTGCCCTTTATATTAAATAGGCTACATTAAGGTATTCTCTTAAATAAAAAAATATAGTCTGCGAAAAGTTTTTTTTGTGATTACAATTTTATATTTTTGCGATTATTAAAAAAAAATTACACATATGGGTAAAATAAATCCCAGAAATGAATTCCTCGTTGTTGAATTATACGAAAATCATACCAAACTCAACCTGCTAGCTACAAAAGCGTGGTAATATTTTTGGAAGTAACGCCGGGCGGAGCACCTCTTTGACCCTCCCCCTCCCGGTTCAGAGGGGTTATTTTCGAGGGCTACCGATCTATATAGGCTTATTTTAACCTAAGGAACAATCATACCAAGTGGCTTGCTTTAATCCAATAGAAAAATGTAAATCTGCTTAATGGCTCTGAAATATGATTTCAGGAGTATCTTGACGAAAGATGAAAAGGATTGGAAAAGAAATAAGATTGGCGACAGCGTCATCTACTAGACGAACAGCAAAATTATGAAGTAATTTAGACATGAAAAAAGAAATACAAAAGAAATAGGTAGTAAAGAGGAAAAAAACTAATACATAATATTGTCTTTGTCTTTGTAACTTATGTTCTTGTGTGCAAAGAAAGTATTATTGTTTTGTATTGTAAATTAGATTACTATACAAAGTTTTGGCAGAGCATAATTTAAATAAAAATATTTGAAAAGAATTTGTGATGTTTTCTTATTTACAATTATTTTACCTATCCTATTCTAATAACGCTAAATCTATAAAAATGAACTGCGCAATCATAACTTCATCGCCCTCGCACTACGCTATTAAAAAAATGGTAATGATTTTCAAAACACCAGACTGGCTTTACTACCATTGTTCCTAAATTCCCTGAAACAAAGGTTATTTTTTTGCATGGGCAACCCTAATTGCACATGCACACCCACGCCCCCTGCTAATGTCACCCACCGGCCAAAAGAGCCTTGTCGCACTGTAATTTGATTTCTAACATCTCGAAAATATGACGCTTCAGCAAGTCCTACCATGTTTTGTTTGTGATGGTTTTAGGCAGTATAAATCGATAGTATAATTTTTCCACAAAAAAACCCTTCGTTGTTCAGTTTCTTAACGATAATCACCCCGTTAAGTTTTGCTAACTACTTTAAAGCCACCGTCGACCTGATAAATAAAAATAAATAGACAGACAAAGAATTTATTCATTGCTTTAAAACACACACACAACATTCAAAACAGTCAGAAGTACAAAGACACATTAAAGGTTACAGAGTTATTCTACTTATAGTGTTAATAGTTAAATAGTTTTGTTATTGTTAACAAGCGAAATATTTTTTGTTTTAGATGGAATTATTTGTGATTAGAAACAGATGCGTTTATAGATATACTAGAATAAGGAAGCTTTTTATATGGTATTATTATGTAGACGTTGTATCACTGCTTCTGCCTCTATTAACAATAAGGACTGGTAATTGGACGTGGCAGATCACACGATTGTTTAGGAGTCACTCGCTATATTTTTACTATAAATACTTCTGCAGAAGTTTTAAGGTACAAACATACACGCATTATTTATGTTCCTTAGACGGAAAAGACCAGAGACCGATAGGCACAGGTCGTCACACTTGGGTGCCTCAGGATGGGCAAAGACTTTGAAGCAGACCCTGAAAATGATGGCGTGACGATCTGGATGCCTATATTAAGAAATGGTCGGATTTGGCACAGGACCGTGCTAAATGGAGTAAAGCAGGGGAGGCCTTTCGATAAAAAAATCCGGTTAACCTGCCTACCCTCTCACTCGTTACCACGTTCTTTTTGATTCACAGCCAAAGTCACAAGCATTAATATATGTATATATGCTTACGTTGTTACATTTCCTAAAATATCTTAACCCAATATGTTATCAATATTTTATTGTAAATTACCTAAATTGCCTTACCTAATCATAAGACAGAACTTGCATATTTATTAATGCGATCTAATGTTGCTATGTCAATTTGAATTTTAAGGGTGTTTCTATGTTATTGTTCGTCACTGTATGTATATTATTATAAAACACAAGCTTGGCGGATTGCCGACGTGGTAGAGGTAGATAAAGTGGGAGAGGTTGTAGACTCTGCGCACCTAGAAACACCACTTGAGCTTGCCTCGCTCCTCCGCTTTTCAGCACTGAAACACCCGCCCCACCTACCTCTAGCCATGTGGTCGTTCCAACAATTGTATGATTTATTTACAACCTTTATATTAAAACTTTTCAGGATAGAAGCAAATCAAATGCTTTAAAAATAACTATTTTGTTTCTATTGCTACATGCCTTAACGTGTGGTTGGATATTAATAAGTTGTCAGCCAGGTAAGTTAATTGTTTCGGTTAGCACTTTAGGTGCTCTACTACCATCATATCCTGTCCCAGTGTGCGACGATGCGGCTATCAAAGCAACACAAAATTAATCAATAGCAGCAGCTATAGAACAAATGTTTTTTTTTGTCCCTCGCTGCGTCAACAGGTGACGGAGCGACGAAAAAAATCCTTGTTCCGTAGCTTCATTTTACGCTGCTTTAAGGCGCAGATCCACCGCGGCGCCCGGAGAGTCTACGCACGTGGCTTAAGCTTCGCTTTGCAAGAAAATGTATGTGATTGTGTCCACTGCGACCCACGACCACGCTACGCATGAAATGACGTCATCGATACACGCGTGGCTTGCTCGAATAAGCGCTGACATAGCTCAACGACATGCACGCTGTGCATGCGGCACACGGTTGGCACGCGGCGCATTTTAGCTGCGGTGAATATGTAGAATGACATCAGTGAGTTTGACATTAAGGCTCAAATTAGATTTTGATCTAATCCACGTAGCTAAAATCGTGGGTTTCAATTCGTGTATAGCGTGTACTGCAGTGGAAACGTAGACCCACGTTGTCAAAAACAAATGAATCCACGCAGCTAAAATGCGCCGCAGCATCACCGCGTCCTGTTGCTTGTGTATAAACAGCGCCTTAGGCGTGTAAAAGTAAGGGCTTGTTCAAAGAGACGCAGCGATGTATAACATAAAGGCGGGTGGGTCTCTTTCCCGGTAAATTTTCCCATTGATGGTAATACTGATAGTACTTGTATCACTATTCCCTTTGCATTTTCACATTACAATCATTCCCGATTTTGTTTCAACAAGATTGCACTTGGTTCAAAGGCTACAAACGTTTTCCTTACAAAGGGTCTACAGTTCCAAGATTTTTTCCTGTTGATAAAAATGTATGTTTTTCTATATATGCACTTTATGGAGACTCACACTGTATTTTGTAGAAACATTATGTAATCATAGATTTCTTAAAAAACGCCTGAGGTCTGTTGGTACCCTTTGAGTTCGCGGCTCTAATAAAAATAAACAAAGAACATTATAAAACTAGTAGTAAAATCTTAGGGATTTTTTTTATTGACATGAATTAAACACTTGAGCGGTGATAGCCCAGTTGGTAATGAGCCAGACATGTCCAAAGGTCGCGGGTTCAAATCCTGGTGCGGGCATGTACCACTAAATTCATCTTTTCGGATTTATGTACGGATTTCTAATTATCACTTGCTCAACGGTGAAGGAAAACATCGTGATTAAACCCGCCCGTCCAAGAAAATTCATTTTCGAAAGACGAGCGGTCCACCAACCCGCATTGTGCCAGCGTGGTGGACTATGGCCTAATCCCCTTCGTGTTTCGAAGGCAGGCCCGTGCCCCTTGGTGGGGACGTATATGGGCTGGTAGAGAAACACTTTGTCAGTCCAATTTAATAAGTGGGTCCTGGTTCATAGGGTGCAAAATCGTCCCCTTGGCATGGGGACTGTCAAAGTGTTAAATAGAATTAACATACTTTCAGGACGGTTCCCCGTACATATACATCGATATGCCAAAGATGATCCGAAATACCAAAATTTGGATTTTAACACATGGGTATACCCGGATCAAAGGAAAGGTACGTTTTAATTTCAATTTACAGTCTGTGTTTTAGACGCTACCGACGCTACACACTCAAAGGCCCACACTAAGGTTTTTCCTTGATACGAAGACCTATGAACAAATATGCCCCGACTGGGAATCAAAACCAGGACCCATCGATCAAGAGGCAATGCGTCTACCACTTAACAAAACTTGCCTTCAATTTTGGTCTCATTTTAGTGTGTGAATTTCTCTGCTTATTTATTTTATTTGTTTAATCATTTAATGTAAACTAATTAATACAAATTTTTACTTTTAATGCGAATTTTTACTGGGTGTAAAGGACATTGTGTCACCCTCGAAATACATTGCTTATAAAACGGCTAAACAAATTTTAATTGAATATAGTTACAAATCATCTCAATCACGTTAGCTTTCAAACAAAACAACTCATCAAAATCTGTTTATCCGTTCAGGAGACTGCACCTTTGCTCAAAGTTAGAAATGTTATTTTTTATTTTTTATTTAATTCATGAAAGCATTTTAACAATATTATAAAAACTATATACTCGTAATATGACACCGAAACCCTATCGGGTTTAATATGTGTCGCGTCTGACATTGTTACATGATTATACAGGGTGGCCGGGAAGTTGACGTTTAAAAAAAAATTTGATCCCTCGTGTCGTGGGGTATCCGAAACACCCCTATGTATGTTCCGCGATTTTTTGTAGTTTTCGAGTTACGATTTTTTTTCTGAATTTTCGAGAAATTTCGACCTGACCCGTTTAAATATATTTTTTTTAAGTTGAAGATTTTTTCTTGATTTTTTTTTTGCAACTAAATCTTTATGAATTGTTCTTTTATGAATAAAATAATCAGCTTCGTAGTTTTGATAAAAGTTATGAAAATGTTGGTGAAAAGTGAAAAAATTACGTTCGGTGAATTGTGATTTAAATTTTCAACTTTAAATAAAAAATCTAAACAGGTAACTCCATGGCTTCTAAGTGGGCCTAAAGAATGCGCCATGCTCTCAGTTTTAATAATAATAGTTAAAAAAGTGGTACTTAAGGGGCTACTTTTCCTAATATCGGTCTTCAAAGACAGCAAGGTGGAAAATTCTTGAAAGTAGCCAACTGAATTTAAAAAATGTTTTTTGGTGATTTTATCATTCCTTTAGTTAGGTGCATGTTAAATTACATCACACTTAATTAATAGCATGTTAAATTACAATCGTGTAACAGCTATTGCTCAGAGTGTAACAGGCAAGCGGGGTCACAGCGGGGCGACGTATGAGCGCGGGCAGCAGAGAACGACTGGAGAACCAATTGCATTAATTAAGAAACATGAATGTGTTTTATTTATTTATTTATTTATTTTGTTTTTTTTTAAACACATTTTTTATTTATTTATTTTATGTGTTTTAAAAAAAAAGCAGATGTTTGTTCTCGGGTCATGGGTGTTTGTGTCTGTCTTTGTGTGTTCCAAGGGACCCACGACACAAGGGAAAACCTTAATGTGGGCCTTTGAGTGTGAAGCGTTTTTTTTTTATTCACCAAAAACATTTTTTAAATTCAGTTGGCTACTTTCAAGAATTTTCCACCTTGCTGTCTTTGAAGACCGATATTAGCAAAAGTAGCCCCTTAAGTACCACTTTTTTACTATTATTATTAAAACTGAGAGCATGGCGCATTTTTAGGCCCACTTAGAAGCCATGGAGTCACCTGTTTCGATTTTTTATTTAAAGTTGAAAATTTAAGTCACAATTCACCGAACGTAATTTTTTCACTTTTCACCAACATTTTCATAACTTTTATCAAAGTTACGAAGCTGATTATTATATTCATAAAAGAACAACTCTTAAAGATTCAGTTGCAAAAAAAACACGAAAAAGTCTTCAACTTAAAAAAAAATATATATTTTAACTGGTCAGGTCGAAATTTCTCGAAAATTCAGAAAAAAAACTCGTAACTCGAAAACTACAAAAAATCGCGGAACATACATAGGGGTGTTTCGGATACCCCACGACACGAGGGATCTAATTTTTTTTTTTTAAACGTCAACTTCCCGGCCACTCTGTATATCTACATTATTCTAGGTACATACATATTTTCAATTTTTATAAAACATAAGTAAAGTACACCCAAGGGCAGATCGATGGTTGGAATAAGACTTTACTTCTTATGAGCACGAAATAAGAACGTGACGTCGCTCGATCAGCTCTCGAATGCACAATTACATCTACCTACATAAATTGTTTTTACTAATAATGAAAATGCAATACAATATTCCATATTAGCATTCGGCATACGCAAGAGCGAGAAGAATATATTTCGCACAAGTACTACGCACTGCGCAAACAATGAGCTCGCTTAGACCTTTAACATATCTTTGAGTTTATACAGGATGTCAGGAGGTTGATTGTTTATTTTTCTTAAAAAAGTATTTTATTTTTCTATCAAACTTTATGCTGTCAAAAAGTGCTCTCAAATCTTTAGGTAAGATAATTAGTAGTTAGTTAAAGTCAGTACTTTGACTTATTTAACTAACATAATGAATGTTCTATGAAATCAAGCTATTTTTCCTCTTTAACGTTGATGCCACAGACATAATATACGGATACACTCTTCAATCTTCAAACACTTTAATTTTTGCCGGGGGTTTATAAAATGGCAGATATTGTATCAACACGATTACTCACGATATTGTATTGTACTCACGATTTTTGTATCAACAGGTGGTTGCACTCGAATAAGCCCTTTACATAACGTAGAATCTTACAAAAAACCTCAGACTATGTTTTTCAAGCCCACGGACTGGCGACTGGACTATGTCATGTCGATGTTTTGTATAACTATTGCAATGACTTCCATGAGAAAGTATATGGTTAGTGAGCACCAAAACTTATTTTATTTTATTTTTATTATAAGATGGGTTAACTCTTGACCTCAATCTTGACCATAAACCGACCATGGATTATACGGATTATACGGTGTTAATGTTAATGTACACACGGCAGTATAACAGACTATGCATATTCACCTTGACGTCCCCCTTAACTCCCTAGTAATTGCATCAGTAGTGCAAATGGGTAACCTGACGTGCTGCTGTCTGTACGCACGAATATTTATTTATTTTTTTGTTATAAGATGGGTTAACTCTTGACCTCAATCGTGACCATAAAGGTCAAAGATGAGGTCGACGATGGAGCAAGTTAACCCAGAAAATGCCTATAAAGGCACTGGTACTCCCACGCACCGACGGAACACAGCAAGCTGTTTGGCGTCGGACTTCGGTAGGAGGGTGGTCGCTAACCAGACGGCCCTTTACAGAGCCTACCACACCGCATGAGACCATAGGACGACACCTGAGATTCAGAAAAAAATGAAGTGTCGTTGCCTGGGGACAGTAATGCTAAATAAAGGGGCGCAGTAAGACACTACATGAACTTTATTTTTTTGTAGAATGCTTGTTTTCCTACGTCTGTCTGGAGACTCACGGTGCCTAATGTTCCAGAATCGAATTAAATTATACCTGTTTTCGACGATAATATTCTAAGAATATTAAAAACTAGCATTCCGCCCGGGACTTCGTTTTCCCGTGGGAATTCGGGAAACTTATGTAGCCTATGTCCATCGCGGCTTTCTAATGGTCAAAGAATTTTTCAAATCGGCCCAGTAGTTTCGGAGCCTATTCAATGCAAACAAACAAACAATCAAATCATTCCTCTATAAAATATGTATAGATAGTCTGTTATTAAAAATATGGGAGGGGCTTGTTATTCGGTACTTAATGTTATTTGGGTACATAATGTAGTCGGTTTAGAGGAAATACGTAGTTTCGAATTACCTTGCTAAATTTTTTAAATCAAGCTACAGTAGATACACAAGACTAGGCAAACAGGAAGTCAGTGTTTGTGAAATTGTTTGTTTGTTCCACTCTGACATCTTACTGCCTGAACAGATTTGAATGAAAGTTTGGTAAACCGATTAATGAACCCTTCTCTCCACGTTCTATGAAAAAAACGGGCAAGTGCGAGTCAGACTTGCGTACGAAGGGTTCCGTTCCTTACCATTACCTATAAAACTGGCCAAGTGCGAGTCGGACTCTATAAAAACCATTACCTCTATAAAAGTGGCAAAAAAATCAAGTTTGTTGTATGGGAACCCCCTTAAATATTTAATTTATTCTACTTTTTAGTGTTTGTTGTTATAGGGCACAAAGAAATACCTCATCTGCGAAAATTTCAACTGTCTAACTATCACGGTTCATGAGATACAGCCTGGTGACAGACGGACGGTCGGACAGCGGAGCCTTAGTAATAGGGTCCCGTTTTTTCCCTTTGGGAACGGAACCCTAAAAATAGTATTTAAGTTATTAATTTAGTATTTTTTTAAAAGCTTACCCGCCGCGTGAGGGATATTCACAAAGAATTTTTAGGGAAAGAAAAATGAATGGGTTCAACCCACGACTCCAGGATTAGATGGTCCTCATGGTCCTGGTGCTCAGTTGGTTAGAGCACCAGGAGATCTAATCCTGGTTCGTGGGTTCAAGTCCCATTCGCGCCAAACATTTTTGTTTCCCAAAAAAATAATTTATTAAGTTATTAATTACAGTGCGCAGCTCTAACAGTCAGTGACCTGGTTTACAAGATTTTCTCTAACTTCGTCGTTGTTGTAATTGAATTATGGGTCATTGCTGTGATTATGAGTTCAGTATACCTCAAGTTCAGAGAAATGTATCAATTCCACTACTCATTTGGATCACTGCTGCAGTATTTAAAACATCATGGGGTATCAAAGTATTTGATAAAGGCAATTGACACGTACACGCAATTATTATGGCGAAGACAGAAAGGTAAGTAAATACTTTTACTGAATTTAGAGACTAAGAGCAGTATTTAGACTAGGATAAGAAGAAAAAAACTGAAACACTATTGGGTAATTTTCACTTAAACTCATTTGTAGGGTACATAAAAAAAAAAAATAATATTATATAAAATAATATTCCCGAAAAATCAGAAATGGTAGCTGTTATCACTCACATTCATAGTAACACCCAAATATGCAGCCTTAGATTTATTGGTTTGTGCATTATTTAAACTTGATTTACCGTCGTAGAAAGTGTAATTTTACTGGTAATTTTTGAAAAGTGTTCCTTAAAATAGTGAAATCTAAAGTATATCTATATATATAAAAGAAAGTCGTGTTTGTTACAACACTTATAACTCGAGAACGGCTGGACCGATTTCCATGGTTTTTGATTTGTTGTATTTCTCTCCGTCCCGAATAGCAAAATAACTATTAAAAACATTGGAAAATTGACGGGGAAATTCCCACGGGAACGAAGTCCCGGGCGAAAAGCTAGTATTAAATAATTGTACATTACCGCGAAGTTTAAACATACTTTTAAAGGTAGATTGGTATTTCTTTTGGATTGATCTATGCTTACAGAAGCCATATGTTTGACAAATTCCACGCTTCCACGCTGGACTGGGAGTGAAATAAAAAATTGGAATATACCAGCTGCCAATTCTTCCTGGGTATTAAGTGGGACGCGAGGGTTTTGCTGCATCGTGAGTGAAAGGCTAACAACCTATCACCACAATTCTCATGTTATATAACCCTCCAAATGGATGTCAAATGTGGCGTCAAGTGATTTTAGAACTATATGACGTTCTGCTTACCCCGAATGAGATTAAAAGTGCGAGTGTGTGGATGTGTGGGAGCTGGTAAGGTGTAAGGAGACTGACTTCATCGATGCATCAGTCCCACATTGGTGACCCCTTCATTCTGTATGAGGGTAGTGTGAGCCGTGGCCACTATAAATACGACCCGAGTTAAGGCGACTACAGCACCCGATAAAGGCAGCACACATAGGAATAGTGCCATCTCCGTCTCTCAACAGGCCTGCAGTGCGAACAGTGTCGATACACGAAGTTTACGGACTATGAAAGCGTGCGTGCGTAAAAACATGTTCGAAAGTTAGAAAAATGAGATTTATGGAAAGGCAACAGCTTAAATCGAAAAATGCGTTAACTACTTATCGAAAGTGTTCAATCACGAACATTTTCATAGCAAATTCAAGTTCCTGTGTACATTTTACTATCGATTTTACAGCTTAAAAGATACATAATATTGGGTATTTAGAGGTGACTTTGTGAGCTTTTTATATCGAACCAAAAGTGCTGAATCATGTTTTCAGCAATCTACTTATCTAGTTTATGTCCTGAATATTACCGTAGTATTTTTAATGCAGTGCGTCATGCTTATCTACGCATCATAAAATCGTAATTTAGGTGCTGTAGTCGCCTTAACAACAAAGATTCTTTCCACTGCGCTTGTGAGTTTAACTTCTACGCGACTCTACAACTGTCGAACGCTGGGACTGGTGTATCGATGGATTCAGCGCTCATACACGCACTAGCCCCCACCAGATGGATGTTTGGCTAATTTGATATAGGTTTTAATTATTCGTTATCGATGGCGCCATCCATGCTAGCCTTTCCATTTTTTACCAGGTTGTTGGCTGCCCGAACTTACGGAGCAGGCGCCGTTGTGTCTCCGTGAGGATATAATGAGCTCTCTGTACATGCACCACCTGCTGACTCCCCCAATATTCAGAGGAATGCCCATGTATTTTTTGAAGCAAATTGCAGTCAGGCTGAAAAGAGTGGTGTACTTTCCTGGCAAGTGTATTGTATTTTTTTAAGCACAAACCACACAAATATCTTCATCTAATAGTTTAAAGGTCTAAGGATTAACCAACAGCAGTCCATTTTTTTGTTTTTTTCTCTTTCCTAAGGCCCTCCGCTGTTCTCCCCGATTTAAAGAGACGGAGTCCAAGTCGTCGCGCCATCTCTTTCGTGGGCGACCGCGTATCCTCATATTTGCGAGGCGCATTTTGTGATCTTTTTAACCCATAGAGGTTGGCATTCTAGCTAGGTTTCCTTGCAGTCAGGCTGAAAAGAGTCTAAGATCTTAGACTCTCAAATCTATCAACTTACAGTGGGACTGGAAAGGAAACCTAGCTAGTATGCCAACCTCTATGGGTTAAAAAGATCACAAAATGGGCCTCGCAAATATGAGGATACGAGGTCGCCCACGAAAGAAATGGCGCGACGACTTGGACTCTTTTGAGAGTCGTGCTCATTTTGTGTTTGTACATTATGCCCCAAAGGGGAATGAGGGTGGTTCTATTTCACTCTGCCGAAAACCACAAGGCTAAAACTATAAGTGGAAATTTGGGAAAATCGATGACTGTCGATAAATTAATTAGTATAGTCGACAATCGAGTCGAGCACTACTACGGTGGAACCAACAGGAATAGGGTCTTCCTCGTGGCTACACTGGTGTGACTGCCAGTGTGGCCACGAGGAACGAGTGGATTATTTTAACGTAAAGTCTTAAAATAATTAATAAATAATTTAATCCACATATTCAAGAATTTTAGTTTTAGATTACATAATCAACCTATTTTCCAGGAAAACACATAGTTCAAGAAGGGAATATAAGCCCTATCATGTATTTTATACATGAAGGTGAAATTGAAAAATGGTATACGGACAGACTGTAAGTATCCTGGATTCATAAATAGAGATCCTCCCCCAACACACAAATTGGTGGTATAAAACCTGCTTTTTGGGACTTTAGTTTTTTTTTAGTAAAAAGTTCATACATATAAAAATAATGCTGATTATATCAGTGTCGAATAACTGCAACGTTGTGTAACTTATTGCTACAACGATTTAGTCCTGTGACTAAAAAGTCCTATTAAATTAGTTAAGTAAACGTTTTTACGACTACACAACGTCAAATAAAATTACGAAAAAGTAAGTTAGGTAAACGTTTTTACGACTGCTTTATACAACGTCGTATAATGAAGCCAGTTTGTAGGTTGGGTAAACGTTTACACGACTTATTAATACGACATTATACAACAGTTAGAAAAAAGGCTTTGTTTAACCGTCGTCGTGTTTTACGTAACCTTAACACAACTTTGTATAATCAAACCGTCGCTAAAATGTTATTTTTAAACCTGTTTACAACAAAAACATTTAAATAGTTAACTAAAAATCTTTATACGACGCAAACGATGTTTTGCAACCATTACAAAACTTTAAGCACACCTAAAAATTATATAAAGCTCCAACAGGCACTTTTAAAAAAGTATCTTCCGTTTTGTTAACATCTGGGAATTCTGTACCTCAACTAAGTGGGGAACAAGAGAAAATTATGGTTACAGAAAATGGTTCCGTATACATTCATTGGGCCGACAGTTTCGATTCCTTACGAAGACCTTCATTATGGAGTGAGGCAGGTTATGCGTCAGTGTTCACCGACAACATTTTCAAATATTGAAGGTGAAAATGTCGAGTGTGCTGTGCACGGAGCGCCTGCAATAAAAGCATAGTTACAATAAATTTAATTAGGTACTTACCTACTAACATAGTTAGTTATGTTCCTACTTAATATATGATCTAATTTGTATTAATAAACCTAAATTGTATAAAATACCGTGATTGCCAGTTCTCTGTTCGTAATTTTTATTATCTCACGGAAATCTAAAATAATTTACCATGGCAGACCACCTTGGTTGCGCTTATGCGACCTTTTCATTCTATAATTGATGTATAAAAGTCGTTTCTTAACATAGACAAGATAGCTGGTATTTTAGTACAAAAACAAGTATGAAATTATAATCTACAATAATTGAATTTAAAGGAATTCGAGTGGGGCGCAAAAGATTTCATAATAACACACCTATATTTCATCATAAACCTAAAGGTCTCATGAGAAATAGCTGCACTGTACACATTTATTTGACTTCGGGTATAAATATTGTAAATATAAATTTAGTTATGAAATGTAATTTTCCGCTTACCGCTTTTATGTTTGATAACACGATGCGCACTTTTCCAACATAATGTCACAGGAACGAATGAATGGAATGGACTGAATGTGTACAATAAAAGTTAACGTTAAACACTTGTGCGACATATCAGTCATCTCATGATGTTATGGGACTTCAGTGGTTCCATAACCGTCACGATATAACCATTATGTAAGTTGAAGTCTATTGAAAACTTTTATTGAACATTTAAGCAATTTTGAAATAGTTGTTGACTGACTTTTATTTAACTTCTATATAACAATAATGTCGTATAATTTGGGCCTTTTTCGCGTTGTATAGACGTTAACAACTACGTTTATACGACCCACCTCGTAGGACCAACAGAAAATAAAAAACGTTTTTTCAACTATTATACGCATATGTTTTTAGTACCTAATAATACTAAAAACATATGCGGCTTCTTTTGCTTACTCAGGGTCCTGCAATGGATTCTGGCCTCCTACATCCTATAAAATAGGTTATGTATAATGTACATACCTTAACCTTATATATATGAAATTGGAGGTCCTGATTCACTGATTCATCAACACCCAGCCCAAATCTTTATATCTAGAAAACTGTTTGGCAAAAAAGTGTCTTTTATGACGTAGGCAGGCACTAAGAAACGATTTTTCGAAATTCGACTCCTAAGTGAGAGAAATGGGGGTTCAAGGTTTGTATGGAGAAAACCAATTTTTTTTTGACATTTTGACTTGAAACTTTGTCAAGATATACCTTAAAGCAAATAAATAGACACAAATGTTTCGGATTTTTCGAAAATTATCCCCTAAGGGGTCAAGAATGAAACGGGTGACTAAAAGAGTTCTTTGCGCGAGTGAAGCCGCGGGAAAAAGCTAGTATAATATATTTTCTTTCAGTGGAGACAATCGCTTAGCAGCAGTGTTGACAATGAACGATTATTTTGGGATCATTCCGGGGCTTTTCCCGAATACTCCCTACCAGCACTCTTTCTATACACGCACGGTACTTTTTTTCTCATCTTAGTAATATAATTATAAAATTGCATGTCCTAACTCACTGAATCATCAACGCCCAGCCCAAATCCTTGGACCTAGAAAGTTAAAATTTGGCCCAAAGGTTCCTTTTCTAAGTTAGCCAAGGAAAAAGGAAAATGATTTTACGAAATTTCCACATAGTATAAAATGAAGTCGCTTCCGTTGTCTGTTCGCTTAGATCTCTTAAACTACTCAACGGATTTTAATGCAATTTTCAGCAGTAAATAGAATGATTACCAGCACTCTTTCTATACACGCACGGTACTTTTTTTCTCATCTTAGTAATATAATTATAAAATTGCATGTCCTAACTCACTGAATCATCAACGCCCAGCCCAAATCCTTGGACCTAGAAAGTTAAAATTTGGCCCAAAGGTTCCTTTTCTAAGTTAACCAAGGAAAAAGGAAAATGATTTTACGAAATTTCCACATAGTATAAAATGAAGTCGCTTCCGTTGTCTGTTCACTTAGATCTCTTAAACTACTCAACGGATTTTAATGCAATTTTCAGCAGTAAATAGAATGATTAAAGAGAAAGGTTCAAATGAATGATTCATTCTCGAAATTCTCAAGGGAACGAAGTCCCGGGCGGGAAGCTAGTATATTCTAAAACAAATGTTTTCCATATGTCGTGGGTCCCTCGGAACATAATTATATAAATACAGACACAAATGTCCATGATTCTAGAATAAACATCTGTGTTTTACATCAATATTTACCCCGACTGGGAATCAAACCCCCGTTGAATAAGTGGCAGCGCCACTACCACTCGACCAACCCGGCCCTTTGCTAGAGACACAACATACGGTTTAAACAGTTTGCGTTTTAGGCGAGTTGCTACTATAGACCATTTACGTTTGCGACCGTATGATACTAACAGCTTGAACAGGATTTACGAACAATAAAATACTCGTTTAACAAGTTTGCTGCGAGGCCATTTTCAGAAGACTTACAGCCAGTGCAAATTGGCTTGAGGCCTATTTCCACTCGTAACCATGCTTAACCCTAGTAGCTCATGAGACCCAATTCCATCTCCTAAAACAAAGTTTTTTTTTTAATGCATAACTCGTTCAAAAAATAAGAAATGACCTTAACTTTCTGTGAATTACAGATCATCTCTTACTCTATCTTTATGTTGCTTCACCCGCAGTTATAACATATGGATTAAGAGAAAATACGGAAAAAAAAATAGGTATCTATTGTATCGCGCATCGCAACTAATGATAGTGCTGTTTGAGTGATGACTAGTGAGGGGAAATTGAGACTTAAATCGCAGTTATCGATAATTAAACTTTTATTGAAGTAATAGCTTTTATTGAAGTAATAAGAGTATCAATTTAGGAAATTTTAGTGAAACGACTGTAAATTCGTCAGCAAAACTACAGGGGGTTGTTCTTGTATATGAAATTCTTGAAAAATAATTTTTGACTTTCTACAATAATCTATCAGCAGATCGCTCAAGTTTTAAGAAAAGGCGATTTTTTTTTCTTATCTCGCCCCATGTTCCTGGTAAAAACCCGTTGTGATATGCTTAAAAATAAAATACTCCCAACTAACAATTAATCCTCCGTGTGTTTCAGGTTGCAGATTTGGTGTACTTAGTTTATTCAGACTGGCAAGACATCTTGAACGGATATCCTGATTTGAAATATGAACTATACATCAACGCTATGACATATAGAAGAGATAAAAGAGAAAAGAAATCGACAGCATCCGGACGTAGTAGCATGAGTACGTGTAATTACTTAGTCCAAGCATATAATACTATAACCTTCCACGCTGGACTGGGAGTAAAAGAAAAATGTGCCGCTGCCAAACTCTTCCCAGGCACACTGTAAAAGTCAGTGAATGGGAAACGAGGGTTTTCCTGTTTGATGGGTGAAAGATATCCCACAATGTGATGGGTTATAGGCTCATATTCCATCTAGTAACCCTCAGAAAGAATTTCAAATGTAGTGTCAAGTGATTTCAGAATCACATTACGTTCTGCCATCCCCATAAAGGGCTATAAGCGTGAGTGTACATAAGTAATTTATAAAAGCGAAAATATGCTAGTGAAGCCTCAAGTACTGAATGGATATGGATGACATTTTACGGGTAGATAGATAAGGCCATGATAAGGCACTGCAGTTCTAACATACAAAACTTTTATTTTTGCAACATATGCAAATATCTAGTTTACAATAATAATAGATTCAAATTTAACAGACTTTAAACCTAATAAATTTATTTTTGTCAAAACAACAGGTATAGTAATAAATTGTATAATTTTTTTTACAGAGAGCGGCTCCGTTATTTAATGATTACATCGTTAGAGGTCGAACCATTAGATTTTATATTTTATTATTAGATTAGATTTTAACATTATTAGATTATTGATTACATTTTATCAGAATTAATATTACTATTATCGCTATTATATCTATATTCTTTTATAAGTATGCAACACCGTGATGTGACGATTCTTTCTATATTTCTAATGTTATCTTAAATTTAAATAAATATTTTAATGTAGTGTAATCTGTGTTTTTTTTAAACATACGCCTTGATGTTACTATTGTGGTTCGATCTATATACTTTCATAGCAAGAGGATGGAACACTGGTGCTTATTCGTATGTATTGTGTGAAGACAGAAAGCCTAGGACTTGAATTCACTTGGCACAAAATAAATAGAGTTTGAAAATTTCAAGGCGTGGTCAAACAATTATCATTGTGTCCCAGCTGTGCTGATGGACTCGTATGAACTTCATGGAAATAAAAGTAAGTCAGTTATGTATTGACTTATTGTAGATTCTTTTATTGATTTTAGTTTAATTTTGTAATAGGGCAACTACCTGCTCCAAAAGAGATATAACAAAAAAAACTTGACATTGGCAGAATAATGGCAGAAACCATGAACGCACTGACAAAGTGTATACACTTGTCTCTAGGATTCATTGAAAGTGATTAATTCGCCGGTATTTGACAAATTGAACTGAACTTGACGCAGTGAAATGTAAACAATTTGAAAAATTTGAAAGTTTTAAATACAAATTTTGTTAAAATTTTAAATACAAAATGTATTTTTGTATAAAGTTTTATTAGTATTCTATTTTGTAGTACAACTTAAGCTGATTGCCAAGGCAAAGTACAACTTAAGCTGATTGCCTGCCTACCCCGCTGGGGAATACATATAGTTCGTCGACTAATCGACTTTTGGTCCTCACTACGTCGAGTTCGGTTTTCTGCACATTTAACTTATTTTTTCTACGTCTACGGTTTTCTGCCGCACTACCATAGACAGAAAATACACGATCAATACGGTCGATCCATGGTCGATCACAGACATAGAAAAAATAAGTTACGGTCGATGTAGCGAAAGCATAGACATAGAAAAAAGCATAGAAATAGAAAAAAAGCATAGACAGAAAAAATAGGATAACGAAAGGTTGGTGGCTTATTTGGCACTTGTAAACAAATTACATACTCAAAGCGCTGCCCAGGTGTCAGATCTTGATTTTAACTATACAGAAAATCAGTCGTCAATTGGTCGAAATTAGTCAGGAACCACCCGTTAAGGCATAGATTGGAACCGATGTTACCTTTGGAAGCTTTCCAACTATAGACATAGAAAAAATAATTTAAATTCAACCACAGACTTGGTAGAAAATTCAATACAACTCCAACAGAGAAAGACTGTCTTTATTAATTTGTGGTTGACACTATTATTAATTTGTGAGAGAGACTTTATATTAATATATTTTAAATTACTGCAAGATTTACCTACCTTCTGTATTTTTTGGCTTTTTGAATTTTTTGTGTTACCGTACATGAAATCCCCGTCGTGTATTTTCTGCGCTACGTGATATTGGCGGAATTGTGGCAACACATATGGGGCCATATTTAAGAATCTATCTATCTATCTTATAAAATTTATAAGAATGTGACGATAATTATAAATTAATTCAGTACAATTTATTGTGAAAGTAAAATGACCTCCACTATTGAGAAAACAGTAACTCATTTGAAAGGGGCAACCCATAACCAAGATAAAGATATCGATGATGCGGCGGCGGAAGATTCTCTGGAGGAAGAAAAAATCAGATGGATAAACATAATATTTTTACCATTCCAAACATGGTGGCAAATTATAATGTTATTTATTGCATTGACAAAGTGTATTCTGGTACGAATCAAATCTTTTCATGCTTTTATTACTAGTCATTGTGTCGATACTACTATTTTTAATTTCTATTTCTATATATATACATATAAAATTGGAGGTCCTGATTCACTGACAGCCCAAATCATTAGACCTAGAAAGCTAAAATTTGGCAAAAAGGTGTCATTTTTAAGGTAAGCAAGCACTGAGAAAGGATATTTCGAAATTCAACCACTAAGTGGGTGAAACGGGGGCTCAAAGTTTGTGTGGAGAAAACAATTTTTTTGGACATTTTGACTCGAAACATAGTTAAAAGAAAAATACTAAATTGCTTGAGTACTTAAAACAAGGCAAGAAAATACAAACTTACAAACTGACATTTTTCATAAAGGTTTCTTTTTTAATTTAAGCAAGGAACAAAAAGTATCACCATAAGACATATAAAATTCATTGCTTCGTGATTTATCAAAAATCAACGATTTAGATAATGAAATGAATTTAAAAAGTTCTTTGCGTGAGCGAATCCGCTGGAAAAAGCTAGTTTAAGATAAAATACGTGAACCAGTATTGTTGCTCTTCTAAAGGTACACAATCATGCTTTAATCATGTCATCTCGGTTATTTTAAACGTGATGTGAGATATAGATGATAGTTAGAATTACTATTTCATAGGAGGAGAACATAGAAGAAACACGAGAGTTCCTCTTTTTTATATAACATAAGAAAAAATTCAAGTAAAATACTATCTTTCCATATAATTTCGATACATAAATATTCATTATCTATTTAATTCCGGTAACAATGCTGGACCATGGAGCTGGTTTGATGATGAAGTCAAAATTTGAGTATGAGAACTCCGCCACGAAACACATTTCAAATTGCTAGAAAATTCTTCTGGCTGAGCTTGCTACATCCTCGACCGCATCTTTGCCCTTGGGCTAGATTGTGGTCAAGAGCGAACCCTTCATTAATAAAAAAATAAAAATAAAGATATTTATTTCCGAAAGATATTTGTGTCTGTCTAAATATCGTAAAATATAAAATTAATAATAATTATAAGTAACTAGCTAACCCGACAGACGTTGTCCTGTCTTAAATTTTCTTATATTCCGCTCAACTTTTTTAATTTTTTATTTCTTAAGAACCTTCTCCTGACAATAATAAACACATCAATAGGGAATATGCATGATTTTTTTAGTCAAAAAATTAATCTTCATTCATTTAATAAACAGTTTAGTAAAACTATTTTTCGAATAACTATGAAATTAAAAAATATATAAGCCATCAAAGATTTATTTCTATCTCTTTCTAGCAAAACAAAATTTTACACGGAGTTTATATGGACGTAGTGACATGTAACGTCACAGTCCATGTCGGATCTCTCTGTCTAATCAGTGCATAATTAATAGCACATAATAAATAATAGTACAAATTAATAGTTTTAAATGCGTATATCAGCCGCATTTCTTGGCCGATTTTAATTTTAATTTCACTTTTTGTCATCTCAATTACGGTATTTTCATATTCATATTTCTTTATTTGCCTTCAAATGGTACAATAAGTTCTTATGCTAATTTTCAAGTTCATCATTTGAAACCTTGTACAAGGTACAGCAAACTTATAGTCATTTAAAACGTAGAGTCTGTTCAGTAAGAAAACCGTCGTGAGAATTGAGGGCGCCACACACGTTACCCTCGTTCCGTAACGATTCACCCATCCTCCACTAAAACCAAAATAACAAGATTAATATAATAAGGAACAAAAGCTATGCATCCCTAATAAAATGCATTACAATAGTTAAGCTAACCATGAAGATGACATGTTTACGTGCACAAAATAAATTATAGATTTAAAAACAGTGTTAATATTAAGTAAACATTATAATACTTACAGTAAAACCAGTCTCATTAGCAACTTGGGATATATTATATCCTATATTGTGCAGCGCAACAATCCTCTCCTGCAAACTTATTATGTATTTGTATGCATGTCAAAAAAAGAAATCACAGTAAACTGCCGATACGGTAAGAACACACGAGCACCTTCGCTAATGATCTAACAATGACAAACAGGTTGCTCATGAACACCGAACCGAATGAATCTAAACTAACTTCATTGCATTCAATTTTTGTGTGGTATGGTCTATGACTAAAAAAAGATTTGAAAACCAAAACATATCTAACAAAACTTCGTAGCTATTAGGCGACAGTTGGGCTCAAACCCGCGCCTCGCTACAGCAGGCAGACGGTGTTACCGCTGCGCCACCAAGGCTTATGCTTTGGCTCGTGAAATTATGCTTGTTACCAGAGCAACAAGCGTAGTGGGGTATGCGGTATACGTAATTTGTGTCCATGTGTGAGTACACGAGCAGCCGCAAGCGACTTGTTTTCTGCGTTTTGTATTGACTATGCCTCCATATATGAACGTGATAGTACATGGGCTGATGAAAAAAAAGTATAAAAAGCTAAATTAAAAAGATCTGTCTTAACGACTTCACTTGTAACGCATGACTGTAAATTTTTTTTCAGGGACCGTTACTGATGGTGTTTCCAATTTTCGAATGCACGTCTTTGCATTTGGAATACGATTTCTTATTTTATGTAAAATATTTTTACTCACTCAGTGGTCCGTTGTATGCTGCCGACACATTTCTGTACCTCATACACAGGTATACAGGTTATATTACTAACACCAAGTTAAGAAACTTCTTTAATCTGTAAAGGGCCGTCTGGTTCGCTACCGGGTGGTAACTGTTTGGCGTTGGACTTCGGTAGGAGGGTTCCTACCGAAGTCCAACGCCAAACAGTTTGCAGTGTTCCGTCGGTGCGTAGGAATACCAGTGCCTTTATAGGTATTTTCTAGGTTAACTCGCTCCATCGTCGACCTCATCTTTGACCTTGGGAGGTCAAGAGTTAACCCATCTTATAATATTTTTTTTAAAATATCATAGTGGCGCTCGCTGAACTGAACCGATCAGTAAGGTTAAGCAACATACACAGAGGCAGGGATCCTGATAGTAGCCAAAGTGGAAATTTATCGTGAGTGTTTCTGAGCTTCGGAGGGCACGTTAAGCCATCGGTCCGGGCTGTTGTCGATTAGTCTACAGTCGTTAAACCCAGTCGCGGTCCATTTGGCGGTTCGAAAACTCTTGACACCGGGGTTAGTCAAGTTCGTCACATACTTGATTATACCTCGATAAGGAAGGAATAAAGTTCACTTTATGTTGTAACTAAAAGTTCACTTTATGTTGTAACTTTCCTTCCTTTGATAAGGAAGGAAGAAAGTTCACTTTATGTTTAACTAACTTTACTTTATGTTAACATAGACATTAAATATCCAGAAACCTGAGTCAATGGCCATCAAATTTATATATTTCGAGAAATTTTTTACAGGCAAGTAGCCGAAGAAGCTAAGAAAAAAGAATACAGTGCAAAATCTGCTATGTGCTTATTTCTTGATGTATTGGCTTTAGTTCCAACGTATTTACTATTTGCTAATATTAATGAATACTGTACACCTTCAAAACTTTGGCCTAATATCATGGGATTTAATGAGTTTTTGCTGTAAGTTGAAATGTTACACTTTTACACTACCCCATATCTTTGCACAGACACTACCCATCAATTTAAAAATTCACTATAGTAGAGTATCATTCTGTCTCTCGTAATATTGAGATTGATCTTCAAAAATAGTACATTATTCAACAAGGGGTAAAAGTGGCCGATTGCGACGAGGGTGTAATGTTAAAGTGCACCCGAGTCGAAATTATGAATGAAACGAATAAAATTGACAAACACACATGAGGCTTCAGACGCCCCATCTCCAGCTTTCTATGCCCTATTCACAGCCAACTCCTGCCCTATCTCCAGAAACTATACAAAAACAATTCTGCTGGGATAAAAAGTAAGTTTATCAGATCAGTTGCGATACACAGACAGCAGCACGTCAGGTTATACACTTGCACTACGAAAGTCGGCGAGATAAGGGCGATGTCAATGTCAACATGTATAACCTGATGTGCTACCGTGTGTACATTTAAATGTGTCACACTCGTAGCATCATCAAGCTCCATAAGTTCAAAGAGTGAAAATACATATAAATATTCCATTCCTAGATGGCCAGTCAGACTGCCTTAAGGCGACTTCAGCACCTAAATTACGATTTTATGATGCGTAGATAAGCATGACGCACTGCTTTAAATTGAAGAAAAAAAATACTGCTGTAATAGTCAGGACATAAACTAGATAAGATGTTTGCTGAAACATGATTCAGCACTTTTGGTTCGATAGAAAGAGCTCACAAAGTCACCTCTAAATACCCAATATTGTGCATCTTTTAAGCTGTAAAAACGATAGTAAAATGCACACAGGAACTGAAATTTGCTATCAAATTCGCGATTGAACACTCTCGATAAGTAGCTAACGAATTTTTCGATTTAAGCTGTCACCTTTCCATAAATCTCATTTTTCTAACTTTTGAACATGTTTTTACGCACGCACGCTTTCATAGTCCGTAAACTTCGTGTATGGACACTGTTCGCACTGCCGGCCCAAGCCTGTTGAGAGACGGAGATGGCACTATTCCTATGTGTGCTGCATTTATCGGGTGCTATAGTCGCTTTAAAGTTATTTATACCTGTTAATGTAGATACCTGATAGACTTATGTTTTATTGCCAACCCTTGGCTTCTTATGTTTTCTTTCTGAAAGACTACCTCCTGCTACGAATTGTATAATGGTGCCTTTTAATTTTCACTGGAATTAAAATACCTTTTCATACTTCCGACCAATTTGGAGGGCAAAATCCAATTGATTTTAGGTTTTGACGTAGAAAAATTTAGCGCAGGCTTAAGGACTATTACTGAAACAAAGTGTAACCGTTAATAAAATACTGCTTTTTTTTTCAGAGTTTACAGATTGGGCAACTTTTTTCAACTAAATTGTACACACAATATTGCAGTTTTAGTCATAGGGTACTTTTTGTTGATACTAATTACAATACACCTTATTACTTGTTTTCATTTATTAATAACATTTACTGGTTACTGCGCTGATTGCCAAAAAAAAATGTATGACTGGCGAAAATATTATTTGAAACATGTAAGTATAATTTATTTGTATATTTAATAGACCATCCATCCCCCGGCTATCGCACAATTTATTTTTTGACGACTTAATAAGGAAAACTAAGACCTCTAGCACACGGCGTATTTTAAACGCGCTAACGACGCACCTTGTAACCTCAGCACACGGAGCGATCGTGAAACGCGCGTTTACAGCGCGTTTACGTCGCGATCACAGCGCGTATACGCGCAGATACAGCGATACAAACGAGTTTCGAACGCGTGTTCTACGCGCGTAAAAACGCGCATTTAAATCTATGAAAATGCAAAAATCGGCATCTATGGCGCTGACAGCGCGTTTTCAGCGCCGTTGAAATACGCCGTCTGCTAGGGGCCTAAGATAAAATTGTAACTGCAAAGGCGAAGAATTTTATTTTCAGTTTTACGAGGGCGGTTTGATAAGTCCATGACTTTGGAAAGAAGAAACACTCTTTTTACATACATATATTTTTATTTTTATACATAATCTCCTTTCAACTCTACGCACTTAGTCCAGCGATGTTCCAACCTTTTTAACCCATCAATTTTTTTTTTGTCAAACCCTGAAAAATAAGCCTCAGTTTCGGCTACCACCTCTTCGTTTGACGAAAATCTTTGCCCGCCAAGCCATTTCTTCATGTTTGGGAAGAGGAAATAGCCACAGGGGGCTAAATCTGGCGAATACGGAGAGTGTGGCAATAATTCGTATCCTAATTCCACAATTTTTGATGTCGTCATTGCAGACGAGTGGGCCGGTGTATTATCCTGACGAAATAGAATTTTTTTCTTTGCTAGATGCGGTCGTTTCTTGGTCAACTTTTTATTGAATCTATCTAACAATGCAGCATAGTAAGCTCCGGTTATTGTCTTGCCTTTATCCAAAAAATCAATGTAAATAAACCCTTGGCTGTCCCAAAAGACTGTGGCCATCACTTTACCAGCCGAGCAAACAGTTTTTGTCTTCTTTGGGGCACGTTCCCTGGTAGAAGTCCATTTGCTTCGACTGTTGCTTAGTCTCTGGTGTATAATGATGGACCCGCGTTTCGTCAACTGTTATGTGCCGACGCATTAACTCGCTCGGATTGCGATTATACATGGCTAGGCATTCCTCAGAAGCTGTTACACGATTTCGTTTCTGGTCGACTGATAGTAAACGCGGCACCCATCTTGCAGAAAGCTTTTTCATGTCCAGAATATCATGCAAAATATAAAAAACTCGTTCAATCGAGATGTGCACAGCATCACTTATTTTGCGTATCTTCACTCGACGGTCTGCCAAAACAATATCATGTATTTTATTAACCATGCCCTCCGTAGTGACCTCAATCGGCCTACATTAGTGGTAGTACGTCCACAACGAAATTCAGTGAACCACTTATGTACCATCCCATGAGAAGGCGCAGAATCACCATAATACTTTTTCAATTTGTCTTTGGTCTGCTTTATCGTTTTACCACGTAAAAAATAGTGTTTAATAAGCACTCGAAACTCGCTTTTCTCAATTTTCAAAGAATACTTAGAAGTCGCCTAACTTTTTTGTTTCTAAAAAACTTGTTTTCGCGACAAATTTGAAAAAATAACGGCATGCGCTTCGTAGTGCGTTTCCAAATATGAGACAAAAAAATATTTAATTTTTTTTATTCAACCTTAAATTCATTGAGTTGCCAAACTGCCCTCGCCTCGTAGTATAACTTTCTTCATACTTTCTTGTTTTTGATTAAAATACTTGGTTAAATACCATAGAAATTTTGAGAACTTTATACATCTTTGCTCTGGGATTTTAACTGATGACTATGCTCAAATACAGTTAGTTTGATTGGACATCTGTTTCAATGCTTATTTTCGCTCTAACTTCTTTACATATTGGCACTTTAGCTTTACACGTATTGGAGAGAATACGCTCGCTTTATCACAGCTTTTCAACTACCCATTGTCAATATAATCATAACCCAAGTACTTGGCTTATTTCAAACTACTTTTTTATGATTAATCTTTTGTTATTGAGTTTTCTATCAGCTGTTGATGAGATAGGAAAGCGTGTACCTGTATGTAAACATCGTTCAGAGAATTTGGAAACAACATAATCACATGGTCAGCATCTTAGGTATCTTGAATTTTGGGGGGTTTGTTTAATTAGAATTGTCCTTGTGGATGTTAAAACGATGAAGCTTTGAGTTATGATTTTAAGTCGTCACAATTTACGTAAAGCATATTACCAATTACTTTTCGTCATTTTGTTAGGTAATTATAACTAACGACCCGCTATATTTGAGAATTTTTTTTTTTTTAATTGATAATTGTTTTGAATTTCAGTGGAGGACTATAAACAAAAAAGATAAAGATCTTCTTTTATACAGTTTTGCATACTTCGAAGTGTTAACATATGTGTCTAATTTATTCTACCTGGATTTCAAGCCCTACCTTTTTTCTGAGTTTATCGTATTTGGCCTATTTATTATATTTGGATATCTATCTAAATGTTTTATTTTAAAACCGAAGATTTTTTCTGAATTTATGTTGCGCTCAAAGCGTTTTAATATTTTTCACATAAGAGTTAAAGTGATAGTAGAAGAGGCGCAAAGAAGAGATCCCGATAGTTCTGCATTTGACGAAATCTCCAACTTTTTTTCATTAATTTGGATGAAAAATCAAGGCATTATGTCCATGCCTGCTGTAATACATAAACTGCCATCATTTTTGAAGCTAGATATCATGGTTGATTTGTCTTGGCCTATTTTCTATCATAGTCCCACATTCAGAAAAACAAGTATATCTTACAGGCGTTGGTTGTCTAATGGCATGAAAATTGTTTACAAGCAACCGGGTGAGAGGTTCTTTGTCGGACGTAACTGTTATTCAAATATGTATTACATCAAGACTGGTATTGTTCAAATAATTTCCCCTGATGACAGCACGGCTCCGTTACTCTCTATAACATCTGGAACTATTTTAGGCGATATCAGTTTCGTAGTACCTCCAGTAAAAAGAAAAGTTATAGCACGTTGCTTCACGTACTGCGAAGTTTACGTGTTTGGTCGAGCTGATATTTTAGCGTCCTTACATAAATTTCCTGAAGATCGTCGTAACATCATGAGATTAGCTAGAGAAAGAATTGCTCATGCGAAAGACTTGTTTAATTGTAAACAACGTATAAGAGGAAAAGACAGAGCTGAAGACGAAGGTTTGGCTTGGCTTAAATTTCGTTGGTGGGAAATATTTAAAGAATTTAAGCAATTTAAAATAATCTCAAAGAAAAAGAAAAAACAATTAGAGATCCCCCCAGAAGAGCATGACTATCACTGCGCTAAATATATCGGCCAATTAGTGCTTTGTGAAGAATTGAAGTTACAAAAAACGAAAATGTTCCTTAAAATATCCTTTCCTTGGGTATTATCTCCAAATTCATCTTTTGTTAAAATTTGGGGTAAAATTGTTTTATGGAATGTTTATCTAGTTTTGGTAATTTTTCCTCCAAATCTTGTTCGGGAAAATGTAAGATCACCGCTGTGGTATACATACTTCAGTTATTGTACTGATATTATATACACGCTCGATGTGTTAGTTTCTTTGGTGACAGGAAATATAAAAGATGAAAATGAAACAAGTTTGTTAAATTTGCTACAAATACATTTAAGAAGAGTGCCATTTATTCTAGATGCATTGGCAACCCCTTTACCTCAGCACCTTATTACATTCGTATTAGGTAGAAGGTATGTGAGTGTCATTAGATACAATCGGCTACTGAAATGTTATTTGATTTTTTTTAATAAGTACGGAAGAAAATCTTGGAAAAAAAAGATGAATTTAATGATGAACACCAAAGTAGAGATTTTTATATTGTACTTCTGTTCTATGTACATTCCAGCTTACTTGGTGTTTATGTTTATTACATTGACGAATGAGTCAATTATAACTGAAAAAGTATGGTTTGGTACCTTGTGTCTACAACACAGAAATGACAGTATGAAAAACTGCACATCATTGTTATCGGATTCACTTGGACTGATGAACATAGGATTCAGTTGGTTTATTAACAGGATTATTCCTTTAAAGACGCCTAATTCCATAGGGGACTCCCTAGTCATCGGTGTATTTTTAATTTTGGATTTTGTGGTTCGAATTTTGCTGAGAAATAAGTATGTGGCCATGTTGTACTTGGTCAATAAAGACACAATCAACTACAAACTATTTGTATCGAATCTAAAAAAACACTACATTCGTCTTGGAATTCATCCGAACTTACTGAAACGCCTTGAAACGTATTTGGGATGTCACTGGAATCATTACGAAGGGTTGGAAATAGTTCGCCCAACACAATTACGGGACGAGCCTTACGACATTTACTGGAAAGTGCACGGACAAGTAGCAGAGCGTATCATAGGCAGTGGTCCGGTATTCAAAGAAGCAGATACAGGATTAATTAGACTTTTAGCAGAGAAAGCAAAATACTTGATACTTCCAAAGGGAACCACTGTAATTGTGTTTGGTTCCAACATTGAAAAAGTAACATGGATAGTCAATGTAAGTTAATCCGATTACTTCATAAAAAATCTCAGTAGGTCAAGAAAAGTAGAGTAGTTCCCATTTGTTCTATAGAACTGACGTCACTGGGACAAAATTGGACAATTTTGACTTATTTTTTTCCATAGAACTACATACAAGCGTTTTCATCCTGATTCATTCAATAGTATAAATTGGGAATTAAATTTTCCAAAAATGTTCTATGTAATGTTTTTTACCAATTTCTGTCATTCTTTTAAACGTCATTTCTGTGTAGAAAGCTGAAACAGCTTTTTATTTAAAAACGCAAAAATGGACTATAATTGCAAATCGAAACTGCTAAAAAGACAGTATTTAAGTGATGTTATCGAAGACTCTCAGGATTTTGAGGAATCACAGAGTATCTTACCATCGATTTATAAAAAAAGCAAGCAAGAAATTAATGACAAATTTGGTTCACCAACTTATGAACAATTAGAAAGTGTACCTCAAAAGCAGGAAGCATAGTGCCCTGGACAAGTTGACAATGAACCACCTAAAATTATAACAGAGGATTGTCCAGATTGCATCCCTGATAACGACAAAAGAAATAAATATTTTGGATGTCTGACTACCGAAGACTTAAAGAGTGTGACGCCTTGTATGAGAACTACCGTATATCGTCACATCTTAAAAATAGTTGAAGCATTTAAAAAGAAACATGTAAGCCAATATGATGTTAAAATTACATTTCCAGCTCCTGTTAAAGGTTTGGAATGAAAATACAAATGACGATTACATACGTTTAATGTTTTTTTAAGTAGATTATTTTATTTAAAAACTGTTCCAGCTCCTGTTAAAGATTAGGAATGAAAATACATATGACAATTACATACGTTTAATGTTTTTTTAAGTAAATTATTTTATTTAAAAACTGTTCCACGCTGATATCATTTACCATCGATTGTAATTGATTTACTTCAATGTATTGATCTCGGGCAATGGTTTTTTTCAGGCGTTTAATGTTTTTCTTATTTTTGTTTTTTATTTTAATCTTTTGGATCAGAAGACGTATAAGTAATAGGTAAATCATTTCAAGTGGCCAGTTGAAAATCAAATCAGCAAAGAGTCTTGTTATCTAGTTCTATAGAACAATTTGGGAAAGAGAGGTATTAATAGTTCTATGGAACAGTTGGGAATCAATTTTTCCTATTTGTTCCAATGACGTCAGTTCTATAGAACAGATGGGAACTACTCGAAAAGTACAGAGTAGCGGAAAAGTAAAAAAAATGTTGGTCTACATACAATAATCAGAAAAAATAATTCACATTTCAGGGAACATTAGGTTGTGAGTACCAGACTGAAACGGGTGACGTTGTGAAGACAACAACGCCCGCCGGCAACACGCTCAGTGTGCTCTCTGTGTTCTTAAAAAGAGCTTCGCTTAAGACATACACGGCTGTTACTGAAGTAGAGGTATTTAAATTTTTCACTACATTTTGAGAACACTAAAAACACTACTTAAAATACAATTTCTTACGCAGTGTCAGAGATGCAGGTGATGATGAAGCAAAATTAATTTAAAAAGCTTGTTGTGGCACCTACTAGGTACTGCATTTAGTTTAAGTACTTATATCATAATTTTCAAATGTAAAAAAAGATCTTAAATACCACTAGTGCCATCGCTCGTCACGTGCGAAAAAATTATCTGTAGCGTGAGCGGCCCACTCTTATAACATAAACTAGGTACTGTTGCCGCCTTGGGGATTTGGGTTAGATTTATGAACGCAAAAATACAAAAACGGCCAGAGAATTTCATTTCTAAGAACGTTTATTGTACACACAGGACATAAATTACAGACATAAGACAGTACATACAAAAAGGTTCCGCTTATTTCTAAAAAGAAATTTCTACCAGCAGACCTGTTGATAGGATAGAGCAAGAAGAAAGGAAGACAGACGTGTACTATAGGAGAAAAATAGATGTACTGAACAAATACACAATACACACATATTTCTCAGCAATACACACTAAAATTAAGTGTAATAAACTAATATGTGAACTGCATTTAGAACATTTTATCTATTTAATCGAATTCGGGTACCACCGGGGCCCCTCGGGGCATAACCCTTATAAACAACTTTATTGTTTTCCAGGTGCTATACATCAACATTAAAGATTTTTTCAGAACTATAAGACTGTTCCAGCACGAATGGAATTATATAGAGACCGCCAAAGATGAAGTTGAACCTCTTTTTGATCAAATGTATGTGTCATACGTGAAAAAACATAGAAATGTAAGTTGAAAATATTATTTTCTTTGTGAAGATTTTATTGTAAACAAATCTTACCAACTAAAATATGACAAAATGAGTAGGTATTGAATTTTTGTATGGAACAGCAGATGTTTATTTTTTAGGAGGAAAGTTGGTCTCATAGAAAATGTTGTTCGTAATCATGGTTAGATTCATCCCTCAAAGTTTGTCGAATGTTTTCAATTTCACCCTGTAGTTAGTTCATTTTTATTAAGAACTAGCTGTACCCGCGACTTTGTACACGTGCGCAAAGCTGATTTAATTTAATAACAAACACCGTGGGCGAAAAACTAACAACCGACACTTAATTGTTAACCAAATCTGTATGAACTTATTATAACTACTAAATACACGATAGGTAGGTTTGGAAAAAAAAACATCTGGTTAATTATGAAATGATATATTCAAATAATTAAGAAAAATAAGCGTTTCTTTTAAACTTTTTTTCATTCACACGCGTTTAGTTATAATTTATTTACATTAACTAATGTAATGACTCTTCCAAATGATATTACAAATATACAGAAAACTATATAATAAAAAACATATTTAAATAATTGACTAAACATATGTAGAGTTTTATATTTGTTTTATTATAACATGTTTAACATATTTTAATATAACATTGTAATTATTTACTGTCATTCTATACTGCCAGTACGATGGCGATATAAACTTTTCTCGAAATCCTCTTTGTTTCTTTTCTGATTTGACACGTATATTATGTTGACAGAAATGTTTCCTTTGAGTACTATCTTCAATAAGCTGCAAGGGCGAAGTGCGAGTCGCGCTAGCATACTGGGAGTTCAATACTCTCATAAACATATTAGTAAAGTAATTACTTTATTTTACAACAAAATCAGATTTGTTCCTTGACTTTTGACTTTCAATTTATCGTTAGCGTCATGCCCATATAGTTTTGTACAAAGGTTTGATTTACTGGTTCAAAAGAAAATACGAGTAAGTACTGTTTTTTATTTTAACGGTACGGCACCCTAAAAGAAATGTTAGCAAATGTTATTTGCATTTCGTCTGTGTGTAACTTCTTAGGTGCACACTGTAAAATGGTGTACGTTAACCGGTTTGATGAAAAGTTTAGTTTTATAATTTTGCAGTACGGAACCCTAAAAATTACCAAAAAAATATGAATACGGATTTCATCTCTGCGCACTTCCTAAATGAATATAGCGTGAAATGATTTATGTTTGTTAGCTCCCTAGCGCTTAAACTAAAATCACACGCAATTTGAGACTGCTATTCCGGTTAGTTTTGTCAGTAGGTGGATATGAAGAATTTTATGTTACTGCCCCATTCCTAGGGCCTATAGCGTGAAGAACTGTATTCTAGACAGCTTCTCGGATCTTTAGCTCAAATAACACATAATTATGACCTTTTTTAAAGAACATAAGTTTGAATTTCCTTTGCCGGCATTGATTGAAGATGACTTTTATGGGCCAAAGTTGCGAAAAGGACACATGTCAAAATTTAAGCGTAATGGAAGTGAAAACTTCTTGTTATACAAATAGGTAGACCCTATTTTATACAAATAGGGTCTACTTTCCTTTATTTATAGGAAATAAATTCATCCCCAAACATACTTTTTAACCCTTATTAACCCAGTTAGGGGATGAATTTCAGTTAAATAAGTTGGGTTTCCATCAATTCCTTTAAAGAGTATCCATGCAAAATTTTAAAAAGATTGGACCAAGGAATCACATAGTTCCATACAAACTTTGACCCCCTTTTTGACCCCCTTAGGGGTAGAATTTTGAAAAATATTTTATGTTTGATGTTATTCCGGACCTTAGACTACATAATTCAGGAGGATTCATTCAAATATGTCCTGCAGTTTTTGCGTGATGTGCGTTCGGAAAGACAGACAGACAGACAAAAATAAAAATAAATGTTGATTTGGTGTCTGTTTCGATAGTAAAGCCCCCTGGAAAAAGAATTTCCAAAAAATAATCAATTTACAGACTCGAGTTGGTTACAGATTTATTATATGTATAGATGTGGTCGCTCTTGACCACAATGAACTATATTTAATTTTTATTTAAGAAGTTCTTTCCATATTAATATTTTTTAATATTAATCTTACTATATAAAAATAAGTCGGGTTTTCCTTCCCGACGCTATAACTCCAGAACGCACGAACCGATTTCCACGGTTTTGCATTCATTGGAAAGGTCTCGGGCTCCGTGAGGTTTATAGGATACTTTTTTTTTTTTTCTTAAATTAGGACGCGGGCAGAGCCGCGGGCGGAAAGCTAGTAAACAATAAATAAATAAACGCTACACACTCAAAGTCTCAGGGAACAACTTCGTTCTTGCTTCGTTTACATTGGTGACTTATTACAAGTATCATCCACATATATGACAGTAAATTTCCCTTCTTTTATTTTTTAACTAAACTATTGAACAGATTTCGATAAAATTTTAATGGGACCAATCTGAAAGTAGATGCTCCGTAACTAAAAAAAATATTTTGAAATCGGTCTAAAAATGACGGAGTTTTGAGGTTACAAACATAAAAAACAAAATATTAAAAAAAACACTCGAATTGAGAACCTCCTCCTTTTTTTGAAGTCTGTTAAAAAATATGAAGCAATAAATTATATATAGGTATTTCTTTTTATTTTAGTATCAGAGAAAGCTACGGCAGGATATATTCAATGTTCAAAGACTACAGACTGATAGCGGCGAGGAGACTACTGAGGATATAGTAGTACCTGAGTATCTCAAAAAATTTCGAAAAGATCCCGAATCAAAGTAAGGAATCAAAGTAATACACAAATAATTTTACGGAAAGAA
This sequence comes from Aproaerema taeniolella, assembly GCA_949987775.1. Taxonomy (NCBI): domain Eukaryota; kingdom Metazoa; phylum Arthropoda; class Insecta; order Lepidoptera; family Gelechiidae; genus Aproaerema; species Aproaerema taeniolella. Next base: position 14,346,564 of record OX465254.1, on the reverse strand, counting down.
AAATATTAGGAGCGAATGAACCCACGATCTCAGGAATAAGTAGATATCCTGGTACTAATCAACTGTGCACCGTGCCTTCAGTCAAGCGACAAAACTTCTCATTTTCTTACTAAGCACATTACGTCGTGCGTGTAGGTTAGCGACATCTGCGTCTCTTACGGAGAACTATAGACTAACAACACTTATTCGAAACTAAATTTAAAAAAATCAAACCATTAATCAAACCTTCCCTGTTCCGAGCTTAAAAAAACAGTAGAAGTTTTGTATACAGGGTGTAAAAGATAGCTTAGCAAAAACTGAAACCCGAGACTCAGACAATCATTCTGAATGATTTTCCAGTAAAATTTTTCTCCGGTAAATTTTTAATTTTTTATGTTTTAAAATATTTTATTTTTATTTTTTTTATTATTTAATCGAATACACTCCATTTTGCAATAAAAAACAATCATATCAAAGTAAAACACGAAAACCAGCTATGTACTGTACATCGCACTCCGATAGCAGCGCGGTGCGGGGGATCGCGCGTGGGACGCGGTATCACGTAGGTAAATAGTGAAAACTCTTTAACATGACGTTTCCGGGAAAAAATAAATACTTATAACTTATAACTGATGATAGCTATGGGTAGATTCCACCATTTAAATATTTGCTAATCTGTCCTTTACACCTTGTATATACAACGTGGAAATCTGCAAGCTTGCCATTTTCACAGAGGTCATTGTACTGCTTGTAAAGAACTTAAATACTTAACTTATAAAATAAAATTTAAAAAAAAAACTTTTTTTTTCTTTTTTTTTCATAAACAATCAATGCACAGTACTAATCCATCGATACATTATCGAAACTCATGCACATCCCTATTACATAGCGTGTACGGTTTGTCAACTGATCAATATCACTTACTCAAATTATTTGCTGTCAAATAAGAAAAAGTAAAAAACTTGAGATTGGCACAAGTTTTGGCAGAAATGGTTGTTTGTTTTTTGCGAAATTTTTCATAAATTTATTGCCATTTATAGTAAATTAATTGAGTTGAACGCGGATTTTCACTGGTCACGCTCACGCCACGGGGCGATACGTAAAATTAAAATTACCGAGAATAACAATGGATTTGACGTGATGGCCCAGTTGCCTGGCTAGCGATCGCCGGACTTATCAGTTATTTGTGGGGAAATGTGAACACTGGAACAGATTGGTGTACACAGAGGAAATTGAATGTATTGATGTGATAAGAAATAGCATTTTTAGTGAACCGCAAATGAATCGTAAGGAAAGTCATAAAAACTGAGGACATATCATATTCACCAACTTAGACCAGCTTGATGAAGATTTACTTTAAGGCATTGACTCCTTAACTCTGTCTGCGTTCCAAACAGTGCCAGAACACGTATTCGTTTTGGGTTGTTAAACGAAGAATTTGTGTCTCTGCTAGATTATGTTTAGTGCGAAATGATGGGCACTCTAAGATGACTATGACCTTAACTGCTAACTAGAACTTAGAATACTGTAAGTACTATGTAAATAAATAAAAAAATCCGTGTAAATAATGTGATTCAGGCTTTTTACTTCGCCAAAAATTCCTTATTTCTTAGTAGGTAATATTTTTTCTTGTTTGTGAAAAAAGATAATTTCAAAATTAACTACATACTCTCACTGCTAAAGCATTCATACAGGGTGTAAAAGACAGCTTAGCAAAATCTGAAACCCTGGACTAGATTTTGAATGATTTTCCAGTGGAATTTTTCTCCGGAAAATTTCTTTTTTTTTTCTTTTTTTTTTAAATGTTTCCTGTTTACATTTTTTATTATTTAATCGAATGCACTTCATTTTGCAATAAAAAACAATCATTACGACGTAAAACACGAAAACCAGCAATGTACGTCGCACTCCGATACCAGGGCGGCGCGGGGAGATCGTGCGCGAGGCGCGGTTTCACGATACGTTGCGTAGCGCCAAAGTAGGTAAATAATGAAAACTCCTTAATATGACGTTTCCGGGAAAAATAATTACTTATAACTGATGATAGTTATGGGTAGATTCGACCATTTAAGTATTTGCTAAACTGTCCTTTACACCCTGTATATTTTTGACGGTCCCAATAACTCTAAAATTAAAAGTGTTGTATAACCCTCAACATTTATTGCGTATAGCTTTTAAATGGCTAAACCGATCAAAAAACCCGCATCGAAATCAATTGATTCGTTTAGGAGCTACGATGCCACAAACAGACACACAGACATACAGATACATAGAAACTTATAGCACACCTTTTTTTTGTTGATGTTAAAAAGTAAAAAGGAAAGTGTGAAATCATTTGTTTTGTTTATCATTTGATTTGAGATAAACGAACATTAGGTAAATTTCTATGCTCCTAAAATTAATATGGATAGGAAAAACATTTATGTAATTTATTCCGGGCCACACTTTAAAAAAAGTTTGTTTAATTTTTGTCGTTCATTCAGTATTCCGTTTTGAAAGTTAACGAATAAAGTAGGTAACATGACTTGTTATCACATTGGTGAATATGGCAAGCTTGCAAATTTCTACGGTGTATAATATATTTTGGGAAAGTAGTAATTTGGTATTATGTACCTAAACGTAGATTGGCCTGCTATACAAGGTCTTCCGCTTTTACAATTGGCATAATATGCAACATATTTTGCTTGTGTACAAAAATATCGTAAATACTTATTTAATTTAAATAATTATTATCATTGCAGTAAATATGTCATAAAGTTTTTTTTTACTGATAAAATTTATTTAAAAACCTCTTGTGTTTTCAGATTAATAAGAGATTGGTTGTTGTTTAGAGCGGTATCAGTATTTGCGGAAGTATTTATTACATTTTTAAAGGGTATGCATTTTCTTAACTTCATTTTTTTTTATAAGATGGGTTAACTCTTGGCCTCAATCTTGACCAAGGTCATAGATGAGGTCGACGATGGAGCGAGTTAACCCAGAAAATGGCTATAAGACACAGGTACACTACGCCCCAGAGATATCTGACCAGGCCACTTACTGAGTAATCTGTGGGATTATAAAATTGAAACAGACTCCGAAATTCGGCTCCTCAATCATCGATACTTTAATTTTGTAATACAAGTTTTTATTATAATTATTATTATAAGGTGGGTTAACTCTTGACCTCAATCTTGATCATAAGGTCAAAGATGAGGTCGACGATGGAGCGAGTTAACCCAGAAAATGCCTATAAAGGCACTGGTACTTCCACGCACCGACGGAACACAGCAAAGCTGTTTGGCGTCGTTTTGGTTGGTTGCCTCTGAAGCAGACGGGCCCGGTTCGAAACTCAGCAAAATACATTCTTTTTTTTTTTCGTTAATGATTTTTAATAATAGTATTTGTAACACAAGGAATAATATGAGCTATAAAACAAAATTTAAGTTATATTATGGGTTTTACAGAAAAATAAAAAATAATGGAAACAATTTTTATAGACCAGTAGGAGGAATGAGTCTGTAGCTTAGCTATTAGGCGAGATAATAAAAGTAGCTCACAGAAGAAGTTTAATGTCCGAAATAAAAGTTATACATTTCAGGTGACAGTATAATCTTAGTAGGTGAGAAACTCTCGCTCGCCGTAGAGCAGCACCACATTGTTACCTACATTTCATTTTAGATACAATACATATAAGTATTAATGCGCATTGGCACAGACCAGCGCTTTGTCTGGACAACTGGTATTTTTTAGACATTTTATAGCCTTTTTGTTTAAACATTTTAGCTTCATAGAATGCGAAAATAAAATAAAAATATTTCTTAAATTTCTTTATATTAGAGCAGGATGGCGCAACCCTCGCCCTTATATCGTAAGTCAAGCGCCATAGCCATTGCACCAACTTATAACTTATACGCAGTGACAAAATTTTGAATCATGCAAGAGTTAGATTTGCCATGAAATATCTAAACTTTTAGCACGGGAAAAATAGCATATTTTGGAGGCAAAATATGTACATCAATGAAACTTTGTTTACATCTTTATCTTGGCACTAGAAATGAGGATCAGCTGAGTCCTACCAAAATTTTGGGGTCCAACTGGGTTTTAAGAAATTCCCATACAAAAGAAGAATCGGTATTTTTTACCCACTAACAAAGATTTCCACCCAAAATCAAAACTATTGAAGCTGTAAGTTTGAAATTTTGCGTAGATGATCTTCAGATATTATGGAAGCTTACCTAAAAGAGATTACACGGAATTCCCACGGGAACGAATTGTCTGCTAGTTGATATGTACTTACGTTTGGTGTTTCAGTCGCAGCCCTTCTATCTTTTAAACTATTATAGATAGCATTTTCAAATTTTCAGGAGATTACGTATTATGAAAGTGACTATCGTAAAATAGAATAAAAAAATAAAAACTTAAACCACAGTTGGGTCTTGACTATTTTTCATATATTTTTTAATAATGTAAAGTGTGTTTTGAATGTGTACTAAGTTAAGAATATATGCAGTTTATAGTTTTTGAAATAGAGCAGTAACAAAAGTTGTTTAAAAAATGCGATATTTTGAACGTTTGTCGTATGGGGACCCCACTGTGGTTTAGGTTTATAATTTTATTTATTATATCTTACGATAGATACTATCATAATACGTATTTTCTGAATATTTGGATATGCCCAATTATATTTGGATAGTTTGAAAGATAGAGGGCTGCGACTGAAACACCAAACTTAAATATCAACCAGCGTCTGCCCTAAAATTCGTTCCCATGGGAACTCCGTGTAATTTCTTTTAGGTAAGCTTCCACAATATTTTTAGATCATCTTCGCAAAATTTCAAACTTATAGCTTCATTAGTTTTGATTTTAATCGCCTAGTTTGTAAAATGTGCACTTTTAAAAATTTCCCCCTGCCCATACTTACCCCCTGGGAGGGGGTAGGACCCCTAAATTTTAGTAGGACTCGGCAGATCCTCATTACTAGTGCCAAGATAAAGTTATAAACAAAGTTTCAATGATGGACATATTTTGCCGCTAAACAGACATTTTTAGTCTTACTTTACCCATGATGCTATTTGGAGAGCTTGTCCAATATGGGTCCAGGACAGATAGGTGGTCGCTTAAACAGTCAAATATATCTGAAGATTTTGCAAGAAGTTACGGTGCCATCAGTTCGAATAGCATATTCTGAGGGTCCAATTAATTTTATTCAGGATAATTGTTCTGTTCATCGCTCACATCTCGTCACTCAATGGTTACATTCACAGTCTGACATAACCGTAATAGAATAGCGAAGGTCACCTTCTCTGCTATTAACCCTTTATGTGTTATCAGGCATAGTACGTTTCATCGACTACCTAAATAATTCGAGTTTGCTTGTGACCTTCACCGTTTTTAAAAATTAGCAAAACCTTTCTTTATTAATAATATGTTTAGTTATTGTAATATTTTATAACTTTAAAAAAATCGTACTTTGGCCAAAATCGTCACTCCAACTAAGAAAAAAAATACAGTTATGGAAAAAAAATAGGTATACATTGTACAGGTTGTTCAACTCTGCAGCCAAGTTTTGCAAACGGGTAATCCGCAAGGCTCGTTTCGAACACATTAGCAGAATAGGGACCAGATTAGCATCTTACCCTCCTGGTAGTAAGCAGTTCTGGTCCCTATCAAAGTCTGTCGAAACCAATTTCTGCCGTCCAATGCTGCCTCCTATGCAGAAACCTGATGGATCGCTAGCTCACTCTGCGAAAGAGAAAGCAGATCTCTTTGCATCTCTTTTTGCAAACAATTCTCGTCTGGACACTGGCTCTCATCAACCACCATCAATACCTCACTCTGACTTCTCAATGCCGGAAGTCACCATACACAACAAAGAGGTTCGCAGAGCTTTTCAGAGTCTGGACGTGAATAAAGCGAGCGGTCCTGATGGGATACCTGCTAAAGTCCTGAGGTACTGTGGTCCTGAGTTGTCTCCTGTACTGACACGCCTGTACCGTCTCTCCCTTAAGACTAAAACCGTACCTAAGTCCTGGAAGCTTGCTAACGTGCAACCAGTACCCAAACCTGTAACTATCGGCCTATCGCCATCACCTCCATACTTTGCAAAGTTATGGAAAGGGTACTAAACAGCAAGCTGCTGACATACCTGGAAGACAACGACTTGCTCAATGACCGTCAATATGGGTTTCGCCGGGGACGGTCAACTGGGGATCTTCTAGTGTATGTCACGCACTGCTGGGGCGAAGCCATCGAGAAACACGGCGAAGCTCTTGCCGTGTCACTGGATATCTCGAAAGCATTTGACAGGGTTTGGCATGCAAGTCTGTTAAGCAAGCTTCCTGCGTACGGCATCCCTGCCGACTTCTGTACCTGGATAGCTGACTTTCTGAGTGAACGATCGATCCGGGAAGTCATCGATGGCTGCTCCTCTGATCTTAAGGCTATCGACGCCAGAGTTCCTCAGGGGTCCAGGGGGGATGATATTCTATCTGAGAGGAGAGCTTTGGTTGAGCGGGTAAACTCGACCTTAAGTCTTGTCTCCCATTGGGGTGACAAAAATCTGGTTAGTTTCAACGCCACCAAAACTCAGGCGTGTCTGTTTTCCGCGAAACGGAGTCCCTTTAATCTGACTCCTACTTTCCGGGGTGCATCTGTACCTATCACCAATGAGCTTGAGCTCCTTGACATGAAGTTATCTGCCAACCTTAACTTCGGCATCTCTATCGAGTCCAAAGCACAAACAGCGGCCAAAAAGCTGGGCATCCTCAACAGAGTTAAGCGCTACTTTACGCCCGATCAACTCCTTTCCCTTTATAAGGCACAGGTTCGATCGTGCATGGAGTATTGCAGCCACCTCTGGGATGGTTCGGCCAAGTACCAACTAGCCACACTGGACTCGGTGGACCGCAGAGCCAGGAGACTCATCGGTGACAGGTAGCTAGTAAAAGATAAGCTCCAAACCCTAGCTCATAGACGCAAAGTAGCTTGCCTATGTATTTTTTATAAGATGTACTTCGGGGAGTGTGCTCAGGAGCTGCATGAGCTCATTCCGCCTGCCCCATTCTTCTATCGGACGTCCAGACGCACCGCGGGGTACCATCCCTATCTTGTTGATATCCCACGGATTCGCACTGAGCGCTTTTCATCATCTTTCGTATTGCGCACTGCTAGGGAATGGAATTCCTGCCTGCGTTTGTATATCCGAGTTCATATAACCCGAATCTCTTTAAAGTTCGAGTGAATAGGCTCCTTCTGGGTGAGCTTGCTACATCCTCGACCGCATCTTTGCCCTTGGGCTAGATTGTGGTTAAGAGCGAACCCTTCATTAATAAAAAAAAAAATAAAAAAGGTAAAAATTAGGAGCACACTATATTTAAAAATAATTTTTAATGCCTGTCCAAATGGAGCCTGATAAAGGGTTAATCTTTTTAAATTTTGTCCTTAAAATTTTTTAGAGATGTAAATTGTTACCTATTTTGGGATAACATGATGGTTCTCTCTCCAATTTTTTTTTGTTGGTTCGGAAGTCATTATTAGGTAATGTCCTTCAAACATTGTTATTGATCCGATAACATTGATCAATAATGTGCATTTTTAAGTTTTATGAAAAGCGGCACATAAAGTGACCTTTGTCTATTTACTATTTATTGTTATTTAGATTTTAATTTGCAAGACATATATTTCAAGCTATAAGACAACCTAATTACCAAAATATTATTAGATTAAGTTGATAAAGTTTGTATGAAATAAAGGATAATATTGCATTGTTTATTTTTGTCTATTAATAAAACCAATATAAATATACCCTACATATTTTTTTCATATTATTCCTGTCATAGCAAATATTAATCATCATTAAGCGAAAATAAAATACGAAAAGTTCTCCTCTGCTGAGTTTCGAACTAGGTCCCCTCTGTTCAAGAACCGGCCACTTTATATGACTTAGCTAAGGAACCGATAATTGCAATACCGAATTAAAGAATCTCTTTCAATTTGAACTCCCTCAGATTACTTCTAGTAAAGTGATGATCAGATATCTCTGGAGCGAACAGCAGGTCGAGTACCGCGGTCCTATGTCAAAATGTCAACATTGACAACGCCATATGGCGAGAAAGCCTTTGCGCGGGACCCTCGCGCTATTAAAGTGAAGTTTCAGCGTGAGCCGAGCGCGAGTTTGTCGTTGTCGTGCTAGAGCTGCTGTACTCCTACACACCGATGGAACACAGCAAGCTGCTTAACGTCGGACGTTGGTAAGAGGGTGGTCGCGAACCAGACGGCCCTTCACAAATCCTACCACACCACATGAGACCATAGGATGCCACCTCAGATTCAGAACAAATTTAGGAATCGTTGCCTGGGGTGGATTAATAGGAGGCAGGTCTCGCTTGTGTTTTCTTAGTCGCCTCTTACGACACCCACGGAAAAGAAAATATCGGGTGGTGTTATTCTCAATCGATCACCACACGGCGAAAAATATATCATACTCATAATATATTACAAAACAAAGTCCCACGTTGAGTCTGCCTGTCTGTCTACCTAAACGCGATAAACTCGAAAACTACTGGACGGATTTTCATACGGTTGTCACAAATAGACGGAGTGATTCAAGATGAAGCATTATGTGTACCATTGATTCCCGAAATTCCCTCGGAAAAAAGTCCCGGGCGGGAAGATAGTATAAGATATGTCGCAAATACTAATGGGTCTATTATTTGGTATGGCATATTTTATCGACTTAGAAAGCGAAGGGGGTACTGTCAGTCGAAAAAGAAATGGAGACTGTGTTACGGATCTACTCAAATAACGATTCTATGAAGTAAAGCAGGATACATGCTTAAAAGTTAAGTCTGTTTGCCCGTGTATCTAGAGGAATTTCAGCTCGTATTTATAACTAGCTTTCCGCTCGGGACTTCACTTCCGTAGGAATTCGGGAAAATTTTGTAGCCTATATCACTCGAGGAAGTAACATTCTAATAGTAAAAGAATTTTTGAAATCGGTCTAGCAGTTTTTGAGTTTATTTGTTACATACAAATCTTTCCTCTTGATAACATTTGTGTAGATAAGGGTCGATTGTATTATGACTAATTAAATTACATGTTAAAACCTTCCTTATGTATATTTTACACCGTTAAGAGGACCTTTGTGTAAAATTTCAGCTGGCTGGGTCCAAAGGTTGGTCGTTGATGAGTCAGTAAGTCAGGACCTTCAATGTTCTGTTTCAAACCAAATGACCAAAAACGTAAACAAACAACCCACCGCCAAAAAAAACAAATTGCGCTGCATGTCGTTTTTTTTTTACCAGCCCTTAAGCGTCCCCACCGAGGGGCACGGGCCTCCCTTCGAAACTCGAAGGGGATTTAGGCTATAGTCCACCACGCTGGCCCAATGCGGGTTGGTGGACCGCTCGTTTTTCGAGAATGAATTTTCTTGGACGGGCGGGTTTCATCACTATGTTTTCCCTCACCGTTGAACAAGTGATGATTAAAAATCCGTACATAAATCCGAAAAGACGAATTTAAGTGGTACAGGCCCGCACCAGGATTTGAACCTGGAACCTTCCTATTACAAGTCTGGCTCATTACCAACTGGGCTATCACGGCTCACATATTACACAAATTTTGACTTAAATATTGTATTACACTTTTTACGTCATATACGTGTACTTACTACTTGTCCAAAAATTTATCTTTATAATAACGTAATAAAAGAAGGATTTTTTTCGCAGTTGGAGCTATGGGTGATTTAAAAAAATATTTAGGACATTTATTATTCCTTTTCCGATTTATTTGTGTGGTTGATATTATGATGAAAATGTTTGTGAGTACATATTATATTCATTCCTTAATTGTGTATTTTACTAGCTGATGCTCGTAACTTCGTTTGTGTATTGTATTTTTTTTAGTACAGAATACACTACAGACTGCACCTTTGCGAATAGGCGTAGAGTCAGTAGAGTCAAAACAACAAATGTGTATGTATGTATTTAAATCCGTTAATGTATGTTAGTGTGTATTTAATATAATTTTACTTTTTTTAAGTAACATTCTGAATGTTGTATGAAATAAAGATATTTCCGTTTTTTCTTCAAGCACTATTTTGATTATATTTCCATTGATTAACAGCTAATAGAACAGTGTCGTTAATTTTTGAAACCAAAAAAAAATGTAGTAGAATGAAATTCATTGAAAAAGGAAGAGAACATAACAAAAATTAAAGGAAAAATAAATTACGGGCGATCTGAGGTCGGGAAGTAGAAGGGATCGCCCCCTTAAGGAAAAAATCGGTTTATCTCGATTTCCGGCAAAACTACAAGTCTTATGAAAAATAGTTGAATAGCAAAGTTGTAGGTAATAAAAATATCTATAACTTTTGGATTTACACTTTTTCGCATAACCTCAAAATTTATGTGAAAAATTCAAATAACTAAGTTTTTGGTTTTTTATTTTTATCTTTTACAAAAATGTTTTTTTTTTCACGAAATTTGATGAAAACTTACTTTTTTATGTCTTAAACATACTGTATTTTTTTAAATTTAAAATATTTATTTTTTCACCTCATTTTGACTTAATATCAAGAAAGGACCCTAATTTTCAATCGAAAATCCTCGCGTCAAAATTCTGTGTTGTCGGTGGGGTTTTCGTTCGTTGAAATTTATACTTTCTGATTGTGTGAACATTGCTATGGTAAAGGTTCTCAAAAAATGCAAAGAAACGAAAAAAAATCGAATCCGAATTTTTTTCTAATCATATACAATTTTGAGTTATTTATTAAAATTTACACTTTAATTACTCGAAAAACATAAGATTCCATATTACATTGATACACAGAAAATTGCACATCGAAATATACTTCTTTATTTAACAACCAAATACGTTAATAAAGTTAATATTTAATAAGACACTTACAATATTTTGAGAAAGTTGTAGAATCTTCTTTAAACTGTATTCGTTGATGCCTATTTATTGTTATTTTAAGATAACTTATATACCTGAGTGACCTACGGAAAATTTTAGCCCATCAAAAGGTATTTCATAGAGAAGCGGGGAAGAGGCTAGGAGGGTCTGGGCCTTAGTACCTGTTATTTTGTAGCAGCTGTAAAAACCGTTAACCAGTATTCGAGATGCAGAGCAGTGAACAACATCGTTCATGAAAATACACGTACAGGCTCACGTTACTTTAAGAGAATTGAGGGCCTTACTACTTTGCTATTTTACTATTTTTCATAAGACTTGTAGTTTTGCCGGAAATCGAGATAAACCGTTTTATTTCCTTAAGGGGGTGATCCCTTCTACTTCCCGACCTCAGATCGCCCGTAATTTATTTTTCCTTTAATATTTGTTATGTTTTCTTCCTTTTTCAATGGGTTTCATCCTACTTTAAATTTTGTTCACTTTTTACAATTTTCAAAGGCTTCAGCCCTAGTCTATAAGGTACAAACAGTTATTATTAAAATATGTTTTTAATTTGAAAACTTTGTTTTATTACATTAGAAAAAAAAAACATTTTACTTTAAAAAAAAGCAGGAAATAAAAATTAAAAAATTTATTTTACTTTTGATCTGAAAACAAAGCTCAAACTTAGTTGTTTGAGCTTTTTTCAGATCTCAAATATAAATAAAACCGGCCAAGAGCGTGTCGGGACACGCGCATTGTAGGGTTCCGTAGCAGCATGGTTCAAATATGCAGCTGGCTTCTTAAATTTTACGAGCATATGGACGGTTAAATCGCTAACAATGTCTCATAAAAACATATTCTTATTAATTCCAAAAACCTTTGGCACTTGGTCGACTATCACTCGCAAACTTGAAGGGCCAACTTATATGTGTGATAGTTTTCCTTTTAATTTCGTTTTATATTCTATAACCGTGATTTTTTTCACATTTTTAGAAACAACCGTTTAGCTGGTTTGGTTTTAACAAAAAAAAATTCACTTTAAAAATTAATTTTTCGTAAACGGAGAGTTATATCGAAAAACGTTCTTAGTAAATCCCTTCTATCTTTTAAAAACTTATCCTATAACATTCCACTCGATGATATCGTCGAGAAAAAAAAATCGACCGCGTATTTCACGTGTATGGGAAACACCCACGTGTATGGAAAGTTTTTTTTCCAAAATTTTATGTTTCAACTCTGTTGACACTATCAATATGTATGACCATGCCAAATTTCAGCTCTGTAGTACCAAGGATATAAAATAAGCAAATACAGGAAGATTTTTTTATCACCATCCAAATTTTTTGTACGTAAATTTTATGAAAATTTAACAGACCCGTATTTTTTTGTTTCTATATTTCATATAAATATTTCAAGCTAGATCGTCTGAAGCATAAAAATTAATCAAAATTTTTATATGGAAAAAAAAGTAACATCGTCCAATTGACTTGAAACTTGGTAACAGTACTCTACAGAACAATTGTGACACCCGTGTTTCTGCGTTTTAGAAAATTTATCCTCTAAGACGTTAAAAAGGGGTAACAAAATCTGAAAATTTTGGAAAAAAAAAATATTTTCCTCGTTATTTACGTTCTATCAACGTTACTGACACCGTAAAAAAAATTTGGCTGGTGATTAAAAAATCACCCTGTATATTCTTATTAATCCCAACAGTGTTTGGCACTTGGTCGACTATTACTCGCAAACTTGAAGGTCCAACTTATGTGTGATAGTTTTCCTTTTAATTTCGTTATATATTCTATCAACGTAAATTTTTCTAAATTTTAAGAAACAACCGTTTAGCTGGTAGAGGGGTGGGACACTTGTGTTAGACAAAAATTTTCACTTTAAAAATTTCTATTTCGCAAACGGAGTGCTGAATCGAAAAGCGTTTCTAGTAAACCTCTTCTATCTTTTAAAAAGCTATCCTATGACACCCCACTCAATGATATTGGTGAGAAAAAAAAAATCATCGCCCTTTCACGTCTATGGGTGACACCAGAAAAAAAAATATTTCTAAGATTTTACCCTACAGTTCTGTCGGCGTGATTTATATGTATCATCATGCCAAATTTCAGCTCTGTAGTACCAAGGGTTTCTTTGAAAACCCGCGGACAGACGGACAGACGGACATGGCGAAACTATAAGGGTTCGTAGACTACTACGGAACCCTAAAAAGCATCTGTCCCTTATATGTACTTGTTCTACCCTTGTCACACTTGCTGCTTTCAACAGATTAAGTATTAGTTTAATGTTGTCTTAACCATCTCACAAAATGTTGATTGTAGGTATTGTAGTTCGTGTTCCTTAGAAAATATAGATTTTGTATGGAAAAAATCAGTTTTCCTAAATAAATACAAGGCGTTAAAAAGTTTTTTTTTAGTAAAAAAATTACGACAATTTTATATGGAAAGACCTAATACATGGCTAATATGTAGCATTAAGCCTGCTCTTAAACACAGACTACCACTATACCAAGTTTTATCAAAATCCATTGAGTAGTTTTCACGTGATGCTCTTTCAAACAATCAGTCTCTAAAAAAACATTCTAACCCACTCAGTTACTCATTCTGTGTAGCCCTGCATAAATTTTTTGGGGATATCTTCAACGTACGGTTTTTTTTAAATAATGATTCTATTATAGTCTATGTTCATTTTAATTCCTTAAACTATAGCGTCATGAATAACTTGAAATTAGCTACCTATCGAAAATTAAAGATAGGTAAGGATAGGTACATATATAGGTATATACATAGGTATATACATAGGTATATACTTAGGTTATACATTTTGAAATCTGATGTTTCAGTTTGATTTTTCAAGGTAATTTATTTTGTACAAAATTTTGTACGCGGAGTTTTAGGAGGTTTTGGTTTCCTTGTGGAAAGTTGTTAAGTTTTCGTGGGGGGAATCACACTTAAAGTCTTATATTAAACATTTTCAGCTCCCATACTATAATAAATATGGATTGATAGTCACTAAAATCAGAAGATGTGCACTTCATTACATGACGAGAGGATTTGTTCTCGACGTCCTCGGTTTCCTTTTCTCATGGAAACAGTTCACACAGAGGGTATTTCAAATTCAGAGCGAGAAAACTATGTTGGTGACAGAAAATCTATGCTCTTTATTTCACTTGTATCTCTTGATTGGCTTTTTCAATTATCACGCAAATAAACCCGCATTTAACACTCTTTACATCGAGGTTTGTACCTTTTCACTTTTTACTTTTATTGAGGCAGCTGAGGTCATACTTAAATTTTTGATAAAATAGCGTCCACGATTTTTGTGGTTTTCTGGTGCTGTCTGTAAATTAAAAAACAGGTTTCAGATTGATGGCTGAATTCAGGGTTTCAGTTTTAGGTAACCTGTTCCTTGCACCCAGTATATTGCGCAATCATTTGGTCATTTTAATATTCAGGGTTACAGGAAAAGTCGACCTAGATCCGTTAAGGGCGTGTAGTTTGCATCGTTTTTGACTGATTCGACTATAAAACACTCTACCCCAAACTTAACCGTTCTCAAGTTATTGGACTTTGAAGTTTTTTTACAAAAAATGCCGATTTTGTGTCTATTGTCCTCTTTTCTTGTGTTGTGTGCCTCTAATTTGTTTGTTTTTGCTATTTTTGTATTGAAGATTGGTTGCTTTATTATTATAAAATTTATAATACTAAAATTGCAAGTAATTGCACCGACTGAGTCGTAGAAGACGATTAATAGTTAAAAATATTTATAAATCGTCAAAATGTTTTTTTTTTCTTTCTTAGATATTAAAGAAAAATTCTGTGACAGATGTGCTGCAAATGTATTTAAAAATATCTACGGTTTTTTAGCTTTCCGAAAAGGTATAACAAGCTAGGGTAATATTACAAATAGGTAACAAATAATGTTTATTAATCTTTTTACATAAAATCTACAATACATGTTCCACATGTTCGCCTCTGTTTCGCAGACATACCTACTCGAATTCTGTGTCTTATGCCACTTTCACTACACCAGTAGTTAAGTTTCTTCTTATTTCGTTTGCAACATCAATTAGTTTCGGAACGGGTCATAACTCTTATCTCTAAGACGCCGACCTACCTCGCCAATGAAACCTCTGACCTTACTACTCCACCGTCGAGCCGCAGATGCATTGATGAGTCTCACAAACATCGCAGACCATTTTATTCCCTTCGCTGTGGAAACTGCAGGGAGTTGGGGTGGTGAGGCCAGGGGTTTCATCGGCGAGGTAGGTTGGCGTCTTAAGGATAATAGTTATGACCCCCGCTGAAACTAATTGATGTCACAAATGAAATAAGAAGAAACTTAACTACTGGTGTAGTGAAAAGTGGCTTAAGACACAGAATACGAGTATGTCTGCGAAACAGAGGCGAACATGTGGAACATGTATTGTAGATTTTATGTAAAAAGATTAATAAACATTATTTGTTACCTATTTGGATTGTTTTACTTAGTTTTCTGACCGAACTTGTAAATTTAACGCTTAAGTACCGTAAATTTTACAGCTACCTGGTAGTCTTTCATTTAAGTTTTTGTCTAGGAATTGTAATATTACCCTAGCTTGTTATACCTTTTCGGAAAGCAAAACAACCGTAGATATTTTTAAACACATCTGCAGCACATCTGTCACAGAATTTTTCTTTAATATCTAAGAAAGAAAAAAAAACATTTTGACGATTTATATATTGTTTTTAACTATTAATCGTCTTTTACGACTCAGTCGGTGCAATCACTTGCAATTTTAGTATTATACATTTTATAATAATAAAGCAACTAATCTTCAATACAAAAATAGCAAAAACAAATAAATTAGAGGCACACAACACAAGAAATAGGGTACAATAGACATAAAATCGGCATTTTTAGTCCAATAACTTGAGAACGGTTAAGTTTAGGGTAGAGTGTTACATAGTCGAATCAGTCAGAAACGATGCAAACTGCACGCCCTTATCGGATCTAGATTGACTTTTCCTGTAACCCTATACAGGGCTTTAGGTAAATCTCTTTCAACCCCTCGGGTGGTTAATCAGTCCATGAAACTAAACAACTTTCCCAAGGAACATAGGTTAAAATACGAAAAAAAAATTTTAAATTCCCATAAAAACTTCATCAGCATATAGGTAGCTCATTTTAAATGGGAGATAAAAAAAATTTTTTCGTATTTTGACCTATGTTCCTTGGGGAAGTTGTTCAGTTTCATGGACTGATTAACCACCCGAGAGGTTAAAAGAAGTTTACCTAAAGCCATGTATGTACTTATTAATATTTCAGGGACTCTGAAAATAAATGTCTGCACTAGACGTAATTTTTAAAGTAAAAAAACATTAGACTATAAATATATATAGCCTAATAAAGTTTTTTTGTTAAAGCAGAGGTTGCAGTAAAAAGAAATAAAAAGAAAAATATTCATAAATCTATTAATAATTCTTTCGAAAATAGCACATTTATACACAACAAAAATTTGCTATTTCTGTCATAGTACTAATGCATATTAAATATTATTCATCATCATCATAAACAGTTGTTTCTCGTGGTCTACTAGTAACTAATAGTAGTACTAAATAGAATGACCCCGAGAAAATGTAAGTTTTTAATATCTAAACTAATAATTTCGATTATTGTTTTAGATGGCGAAATGGATAGTAATATTTATAATATTTTTTTTATATATGTCTATAATTAGTATGTATTTGTGCCTGGATAATTTTGGACAACAAACAGATGAATGCTGGGTGCCTACGTTTTATTTTTTACCGAAGAATCTTACCGCACATCAATTACATATAGTAAGTTTCTGATCTCACCAACTCAATCCATTATTCAACAATACCTGGGTGACCGAGCTAAAGCTCAAGTTCATGTGGCGCCATCTATTAGTTTCTTTTTGGAACTAAAATTTTCTTAATTTTCCAAAAAAAATATGAATTCGATATTTTTCGGAAAGATTAGTCAAACGTGTCATGTTAACTGTATAAACTTTTTGGCATTTCAAAAGATGCCAAATGGCGCAAATTTCACTTTTTAATTCTTCTTCTTATCGTGTAGGTATGTCAAGCGTATGGCGAACTTAGCTAACCCTGGTGTCAGAGTTTTTAAACCGCACAATGGCCTCTGACTTGGTTTTAACGACTGTAGTCAATCGACAACAGCAGGGACCGACAGCTTAACGTGCCCTCCTAAGCACGGAAACGCTCGTAATAAATTGCCACTTTGTTCACCCATCAGGTTCCCTGCCTCTGTGTACGTTGCTTTATCTCACTGATTGGTGATCACTTTTGAATTTTCTTTTTATTGATTACGTCTTTACATCGCTTTATTTTTAAACGCATTTTACCTTAGTACATTTATTTTGTTTTGTCTGCGGCTATTATACATGTGAAAGTAAATGTTGTTTATTTTCAAAACTATGTCAAATTGTGCTTATTGGTTTGTTTTCCTTCTTTCAATTTAATCATTTAAAAATAGAGTCCACAATCGTTATTTTTCCAATGTCTGAGTATTTTAATCCAAATTAAAACATGTAATGGCAAAGTCGCCAACATCAAGAAGATAAACCTTTTACGGGTTGTAATACGTCAGAGTCTCGTCCGTTGATGAGCTCGGTGCACTGCTAGCAGGATGACGATTTTGGAGCACTATGACATGTTTTGACCCCACACACCCCTTTTTTCGGAATCATCGCACCTGAGCTAGATTGTGGTCAAAAGTAAATCAATAATTTGTTTTAAAAAAACTATATTTATAGGGCTGAAGAGTGACGTAGGATACTTTTCCACGTAAACGAAGTCGCGGGGGAAAGCTAGTAAGAAAAATAACGTGAAATCCAAGCAACAAATTGCACGTAATTTTCAATTATTACAAGAGTAGAATATGAATAAGTCAGTGCGAATTTGAACCTTTTTAAATGGTAAAAATAAAATATTTTAAAAAATTCACCAAAAAATCTCCTTTAGTATTTCACAAATTTAATGAAAGTTGACGTGAATTAAAAGGTAATGTTATATTCAGGAGAAAAAGAAGCAAAAGCAAGTATATTTAATTATTTTTTCAGGTTCAAGCAAATTCCCTTAATTTCGTTCTATCTTCAGCGATGGGTCTTTCTCCGGGAAACATAAATGGGGCTGACTTATTTATTCAATTGTTTTTAATTCAAGTAGTAATACAATTAGCGTTTTGGTAAGGTTATGACTGCGTTTATTATCCTCGCTTAGTCTGAATTCAGGGTTTCAGGGTTTGCTAAACTGTACCTCACACGCTGTATTATATTAGTCCATAGAATTGGCATTTTTTGCCTTACATCAAATGAGGTAGTTCTGATTTTTTTATGTGTTGGTAGTGATGAAACGGGTGATGACAAATCCAAGTTTTCGACCTCGAAAGCCTTCGGGATCACACTCAAATATTTGAAAATTCATTAAAATTTTGTTAGTTTTAGTCAATTTTTACCACCAAGGACCTATGTTACGGCAAAAATTACTATGTACATTTTTTAGTAGACAAAATTTACAATAAAATGAGAATAATTTGGTTTTGGTACGCCAAATAGTTTATGAGTTACGCCTGTTCAAAAGTTGCCAAAATTTCAAAAATACGTATGAGGTCGAAATGACGTCACATAGTATTTTTACCTTTGACCAAGTTTGTATGCTACAGTTTACCGACTTAACTATTCACCCTCACAACCTTTATAACAGCAACATGGATTTACAAGACAACTTCGAGATACCAACTTTGAACTCTATGGTGAATAACATTGTGAATCAGGCATTTTCGACCTCATCTTTGACCTTATGGTCAAAAGTTAACCCATCTCATAATCAACATAACTAATTTGTTCTCTGGAACCACAGACACTTGCAAGATTAGTACACTACTAGTTTCCTCAGAAAGAGAACGAAGTTCTGCCTTTCACTATTTCATCAAACGATGTTCATCAATACACTGTAAGCTACTTTGCTTTAGCAGCAATCATTATTACACTCGTGATGTGGTCTTTGAAGAAGCGCAGAACATACTGGTGTAACAAAAAGCAGAAAAGGAGAACCGCCTGCGAAGAAATTGAACTTCAGACTGTTCAAAACCCTGTTCAGCATCCACCGATAGCACTGAACAACCTCATCATCAGAAACCGGATTCAACAGAAAGCATTACTTTTAACTTTGATACCTAACTTCTTTTACTTGCTTTGTAATTGGCATCTCTCTTTCTCTCTCATATCCTACCCCTGTCTGGGGTTGCCAGTATGTACGGTTCGCTCATCGTACATGCATTTTTGTTTACGTAGCACCGCGCGTAATTACTTACTTAAGATAAAACTTATTGTATATTTTAATAAATTGTAATGCATATTTCACTAATAGTTGATTTTTCGTACTTGATTTTGCAAACCCTTCTATTATACACATTGTTTACTTACCTCAATAACTTTGAACAGCTGTATCTCAGGAACTATCAGGTGTAAGTTAAGATAATTGGTCTCGTTTTGTTGGGAATTTAGTAGACTTTGATAACTATACAAGAAACTTTTCCCATAAACGAAGCGGGTTTAGGGGTAAAAATTATCGAAAACTAAAAAAAACTGTAATAAGTCCTTACGTTTATTTTTGAATTTTCAAATATTTAACTGTGATCCCGAAGGCTTTCGAGGTCGAAAACTTGGATTTGTCATCACCCGTTTCATCACTACCAATTCATAAAAAAATCAGAACTAACTCATTTGATTTAGGCAACAATTCTTTTCTAACACGATTTCAATGAGCTATAAGCAATTATACCCAAAAACAGCTTTAGTTGCCTAAAAGAGATTGCGCCAATGAAATAATTTTTATGATTTTTTATTTTATTATCACAGCGACAAATTTTAGCCTTAGAAGTTCTTCTCTCTCAAATAAAACCACGTGCTCAACCTGGGTCCATGAGTTTACATTAAATGTTATTGTATGTCACCTTTATAAATACCATGAAATGCAAATAAATGATTGAGTATTGAGTATAATAAAATAAATAAACATTGGAATTGAGAACCTCCTCCTTTTTTGGTTGAAATTATCTTTATTTTTAACAGACTTCAAAAATTCGGTTAAAAATGCTATTCTATGTGTTTTATTTTAACCTAACAACAGATGGTTACAAAAAAAAGCACTTAAACATTAGAATATTTTGTTAAGTGTAAATTATGGTACGATTGACATATTACCAGATTACAATACTATTTTACGAGTATGTATAAATGTAACATGAACTATTTGAATTATTATTTGATGCTTGCAACAACGCCGAAATATCTGATACACATTAAAACAAAAATCGTGATAAGAACCTGATAATAACATGTTTAAAAATAGTTCGTTAAATTGACACCATTTTTATGTAAGAGGGAGACGGATTCCAAAATGGCGTTCCCTGTGCTATGGTTTCCTGGCCCCCTCTCTCGAATTGAAGGAAATACTGGATGCTGGAAATACTACTCTTAACATTGTGTGTGTGTGTCTATGTGTGTTTGCCGAAGTGAAAACTGTTATCTATTAGGTTGAATTTTTTGCAGGGTTTCCCATATCAATATCTATTCACTACTTCTTCTAATGTTTAGAAGTGAATCCGTCTTTTATCATAAAGTTGATCAACTCATGTCATTCCTTAAAAATGAGAGAGTTGACAAGGAGACAACTGAACGATCCATGACTTACTTCTCTTATTGGTGGAAAAGGTGCTTAAGTATATTTTGGTATTTATTCCTACTTCCCTAACCGTGTAGGCAAAATCGGTTTTCAAACCGCAAAATAGCCCTGAAGTTTGCGGGTTCGATTCCCGACCAACTTAAATATTTGAAAATCGTAGTTCTCCGTACGAGACACAGATGGCGCTAACCTACACGCATGACGTAATGTGCTTAGTAAAGGAATGTGAAAATTTCGCCTTGAATTAAAGGCACGATAGCTCAGTTGGTTACAGCACCAGAATATCTAATCCTGGAGTAGTAGGTTCAAGTCCCATTCTCGCCAAACATTTTTCTTTTCCTAAAAATTGTTTGTAAATATGTATTTTGTAATATTTTCAAAACGCTTTCCCTCATATATCAGTTATCTGGCAATCTCAGTACAAGCCTTGCTTAGTTTAGGCAAGTTTATTTGATGGCGCTGTATTTATTTATTTATTTATTTAATTGCAGAACTTCCGGGATCGACATGAAAGTGCTAATGAACGAGCGTATTGGTGCAGTATTTAGACAAGATTTGAACTATTACTTCTTTAAAAAGTAAGTACCTTCACATTTTATTTGCATACATTTTGGACCCTTTGCAGTTTCCAAAAAAAGCAATAATCACCAAGTGCATTTGTCGAAGCCATCTGTTTTTTAAGGGGCTGAGTCCCTGAGGTACTGTGACGTAGCTCCGAAGGAAAAACCAGAAATCCAGCTAGTGGAGTCTTAAAAAAGTCTCCCAACCACTTTGAAATAGTCATTTATTTGAGAAGTATCTAAATAGCCCGGCGAAAGCCACGGGAGAAGTGTATCAGAAACACAAATACCGCTATAAACCAGTAGGAGCTTTATACAGTAGAGGCATATAACCTCAGTGCCTTTTTGAAATTCTCAAAAAACAATTCGACGTTGTTGCAATACAAAGGAAAAAAATCTGATCCCACAATTTGTATTTCTTCCCATGTTCCTAGGAAAAAGGTTGTTCAGTTTCGTGGGCAGATTCACATCCTCAATTTTCGCTAACTTATTTGAAGCCATCCAATATACTATGATGATGAATGATAAAGCCCGACAGATTTCGGGCATGGCGGCCACTTCGACTCCTATTTTGATTGGCGCTCGTGACATTAAAAGATGACTTAGGTCTTGCGGTGAAACTACGTCCGCAATGAGGGCACGTGAGTTCATCACCTATGTAGTTATAATTAATAGCAGCGGGAGGATGGGGCTTTATATCGTCGCGTTTCGCGTCAAGGTCGACTTTCCGTTGTTCTTCAAACTCGCTGACTCGCCGTTTTACAATTTCTCGCCATTCTGGCCGCTGCGCTGCCAAACCTTCCCACTGAGAGGGCTCTATATTAAATCTTTTCATATGTCGCTTCTGAACATCTTTGTAGCGAACAAGCTGACCGCCATGTCTTCGTTTACCTTCTGCTAGTTCAGAGTAAAAATACGCTTTGCCACTCTCTACTCCGCCATACGTGAAACGTGTCCACACCACCGAAGCTGTCGACGCATTAAATAGGCCTCTATGCCACCGACATTGGCTCGTCGCAAAACTTCGGTATTACATACTCGGTCGGACCATCTGATATTCATGATGGCTTGGAGACATTTAAGGTGGAAACGATCCAACGTGCATATGTGGTGTCGATACACTCACCATGTCTCAGAAGAATATAAGAGATTTGGCAGCACAATAGCGATATATACTGAGACCTTGGTGGCTAGATTCAGGTATTGAGAGCAGAAGACCTTGGAATGTAGCTTTCCAAATGCCTCGGATGCAGCACCAATTCTACAGTTAATTTCGGCATCAAGGTCACACTTGGATGTAAAAGTGCTCCCCAGATAACGAAATTTATTAACCTGCTTCAGCATATCCTCACCAAGCTTTATGACTAGTGTCTCGTGACCATGGTTGTATAAGGATATCACTTCCGTCTTTTTGACACTTTTAGGCCAAACTTACTGCAAGCTTGGTGAAAAACGGACATTAGCTGTTGCAAGCCTTCTGGGGATTCTGCTAAGAACCACAAGTCGTCAGCATACATGATCTCCGTAACATCTGCATAGGAGACTTATACCCAATATACTACTAATATTATAGAGAGGTAAAATTTGTAAGTTTGTTTGATGGAATAATTACTGAACCGATTTTAAAAATTATTTCACCAATAGAAAGCTTTATATCAGCGGTGTTATAGGCTATATATTTTGCCCAAATTCCCACAGGAACGATGTCCCGGACGGGAAGATAGTTGTATAATCTACAATTTACATTTCAGGACCTTAAAAGTAGCAGACACATTACTTCGTGGAGGCGAGATGCTGGAAAGAATGATAGCTAGAAACGTGACGGAAATGTATTTCATGGCTGATGAAGATGTAGTCAGAGAAAAGCAGCTGTCACCAAGCATCTACATTATACATCGTGGATCAGTATCTATTCGACGAGGAGATCACGAAATACTTAAGCTTTCCAAGGTACAATACAATACAGTATAGGTCACACCAACATTAAAATTTTAAATCGCCTACCGCCCGTCTCATTTGATCATGTGGACGTGACTCGTCTATTAAAAGACATTGTCTTTCTCAAAACTGAGTTGCAATTTTAATAAAAAAATACGTGCGGACATTAGTAACCTACGTGTATCTTTAGACAAACAACCACAAAATAGTTTGCAACAAAAGAAGCCCTCGGCCCAAGATAATAAGATCGTTAGCCCGAGAATAAACACAACTCCGAAGCAGGAGAAGGACGGCCCAGCAGAGCACGTCTACGAGGCAGCAATGTACGGTCCCTCCGGTTTATAATCACACATCAACATACCGTGATATAAGTGTACCACAATCGGGGTCACAAACTAAAGGAAGTGCAAGTAACAATATAAAAAATGATGACCATGGCTTTACTGTTGTTACAACTAGGAAAAAGAGTTTCCGCGAAATTGAGAATTTATGTGGAATAGCGACTGGTCCGAGTAGTTTGCAAGCAGCTGATTTGCCGAACGCTGTTTACTTATCACGGCTTAAAAAATCGACGACTTATGACGACATAAAGGAACACATTCGATCTAAGAGTGAAGTATGCATTGATGTCCAATTACTTTTTACCGCAGAACAACTGAGTTGCGAGACTTGGTTTTTTTGACAAAAATTGTTTTTGATGGGATCTCATTTCTTTTTGTATTTTGTAGACAGTTCTACTTTTTTCCTTTTCGGTACCTTCTACTTATTGTATATATGTATATCTACCAGCAACGAATTTTCTTAAAGCCCTCTCTCTGACTTATGAACTTTTCTTATTTTTGTAGGTAGCCTTCCGTTTTCTCTTTTCCGGTACTACTTCTTGAGCTTCTTGATCATTATTTATAAATTATTTATCCGAACAACGTCCAAATTGTAAGCAAATAATATCAGTAAACCAATGAGAGTAGCCTTTAGTCGTCAAAATAATATAGCAATCGAAATTATCAATGAAAATCGCAAACTTATAGGTAAGAATTCTGGGCACATCCGAACAGCATTGGGTGGCGCGTATGAGCGCGGCTGCTGCTCGCTCGTATGAGCGCGGCTGCTGCTCGCTCGGCGACATTCACCTTTCCGCGCGCCCCACCACTGTCCCCGCCCCGCGCCCTCGCGCTAGCACCGCGCAGCGCGTAGTAATGGCCCGCGCTCACTCGCTAGCATCGCAGCGCGTGGTATAATAATTAATTTACAACCTTACGCACTCGTAATAAGTACGAATACGCACGTAGGTACGTTTTTTCATTAAATAATTTAATTTACACGTGTTTTCATGACGGGAATACCCATTTTTTGCTCGATTTGGCAGGGGCACTAACATGCGCCTATATTTATATGGGACTAGCTTAAACCCGCGGCTTCGCACGCAATAATAATAACTGCCGTAAAACATCGTTACGAATAAAGCCAATATTGAAAAATTTAACTGAAGACTTGGCTGTATGGGCTTAATTTTCTTTGCGGTCTTTTCTAGATTTTTTAGTTTTTCCTTGATTCATACACCAAACACTACTTATATTCCAAATTTGAAGCTTCTAGGTCTGCTAGAAGTGCCTTAGAATTTTGATGATCGGTGAGTCAGTGAGTGACAAAATTAAGAAATTTGACCCGTTATAATTCTTAAAATACTGTTTCAAATTGAATGAAATTTGAAATATACCGTGTCTTCACAATGCCTGCATGGTTACTGAAAATTTCAGTCTTCTAGTTTTATCCACAACGAAGTTACAGGGGGTCGAAAATGGTCTGATCTGAATTGCTTCGAGAAAAGGATGGTACGGCCGTGACGCTTTTTGCTCGACTTGGTGGGGGCACTGCCGTGCCCCCAGATACGGACTTGACACCACCCGACATTTTAAATACGGCGAAAACCGCGCAAGACTGTCTTCGCAAAATCCCGTGAAAAATATATGGTTGCTTACATTTGTTTTTTTATATAAGAAAGACTTTTCTCACAAATGTATTGAAAAACGTCGTGTGACACACGGGTGTAAAGGTCATTGTAAACTCCTTCACACCCTCGTATCACAATGTACTATTAAACGAATAGTAGAGTGCCGTTAGGTTTAAACCTGGATCAACAGAATGGATTTTCGTGAAATATTTTTTATTTCGTTGTTGAAGGTGTAAATAATAAAGTTTACCCCTTAAAATTTGCCGATCTCAATTATATCTGGTATTTAGAAATTCCCATACAAAAGACAAATCAGATTTGTTTACCCACTAACAAAGATTTCCATGCAAAATCAAAGTTATTGAAAGTTTGAAATTTTGCATAGATGATCTTCAGATATGGTGAAAGCTTACCTAAAAGAGATTATACGGAGTTCCCATGGGAACGAAGTGTAGGGCGTCCGCGAGTTGATATGTACGTTTGGTGTTTCAGTCGCAGCCCCTCTATCTTTCAAACAATTATAGATAGCATGTCAAAATTTTCAAAAAATACGTATTATGATAGAACTATTGTAAAAAAATAAAAAAAGTTAAAAACTCAAACCACAGTGGGGTTCCCATACGAATAACGTCCAAAATGTCGCATTTTTACATCCCTCAAACTTAGTGAAAATTTAAAACATACTTACTTTAAATTAATAAATAAAAATATAAAAAACAGTCAAGAGTGAGTCGAACTCAAACTAAAGATATTTAAATATAAACTCTCACTCGAACTGTTTTTGTGATATTTATCTGGATATTTGTCATAGAATTACTGTTATATATAATACAACGAAGACAAATACATTTAACATAAATACATAAAATTCATTCAGTGGAACTGGGTTCCGAGGTTTTATTCTAACGGCCCTCCACTAGAAGTAACACTTCAAATCCGGCTCGAAGAACCATCAAAAATTTGTAGATAGGTCCAAAAAAAATTCAAATTAGATATTTGGATGATGTACCTTTCTACATCCAAATATCTAATGTACCTGGAGCCCTACTATCCACATCCGAAACGTAACGTGACATTCGATCTGCAGGCCGAGTACGATAGTGACAGCGCCGCGACAACACCGAGGTCCTATGTCAAAATGTTAACATTGACAACGCCATAAGGCGGGCAAGCCTTTGCCCGGGACCCTAGCGCAATCAAACTGAAGTTTCAGCGTGAGCCGAGCGCGAGTTTGTCGTTATCGTGCTAGAGCTGCAGGGCCCCGATTCTGTAACTAAAGTTGTGTGTCGATGGAATGGTTGCCATTTTATCTGTTAAGGTCATGGACCATGGTTCAGGTGGTGAAATTGAGAACTATCCAAATTTCATACATTTTAATAACGGCTGCTTTGACTGGTGGCACCATCGCCAACTGAATTTTCAGTTGCAGGTAGTTTGCAACTGTACGTTGGGTTGGCGTTGGTGCTGCTGGTCGGGGTGGTTGTCAGCAATTACATGAAAATTAAATAGTTCTCAATTTCGCCACCTGAACAAATGAAATGGCCTCCATTTCGTGGACACACAACTTTAATTACAGAATCGGGGCCCAGTTCATCTCTGTCGTGCGCTATACATATTCCAGTGACAGATAATAACTATTGGCCGATTGTAGAGTTCGCGTTATTTTAATATTGTTTTCTGGTATTGACTGGTATTGACTTATTTCAGGGTGCTATTTTTGGACAATTAGAGGGAGTACACCTCCGCCCTCTACGCATTACGGCTCGAACCAGAGAAGCGACTGATCTTTTGATGATCAACGTACATAAATTTCAATCTATCATCAACGAGGATGTAAGTATCTATTTGAATATATATATATATTTTTTTTAATTTATACAAAATAAAAAACAAAAAGACGCCTATAATCCCTTTCGGGGTAGGCAGAACGTTATGTAGTTCTAAAACCACTTGACTTCATATTTGACATTCTCTGAGGAACATGAGTATAGTGGTGATAGGTTGTCAGTCTTTTGCCCATGTTAAAGCAAAACCGTCCCACTACTGGCTTCTACAGAATGCCTGAGAAGAGTTGGCAGCTGGCATATTATAAGTTTTTATTTTACACCCAGTCCAGCCTGGAACTCGTAATAGTCATAAGCTTAAAATTTTATTTCGTTTTACTAATTGTTTACATTTCGATCCTAAGGTCCGACACAGAATACAAAATAACAAGCAATCTAAATTTGACTTCATGGCCTTGAAGAAACCTGTAGGGGAAAATTCATACAACAGCATTATGTATCTCCTCAGAGGAGGAAAAGTTATTCAACTGCCGGTAAGTATAACTCCAGGGAACCTATTTTGGAAATCACTCGCCTAGTGTCAAATGATAGTTTCTTGTTCAAGCAACATTTTATAATTATGTTTAATTATATAAACACTTCTGGTTTTTAACCCCCGACAAAAAAGAGGGGAGTTGTAAGTTTGACGTGTGTATCTGTAAGAATATCTGTGTCTGTCTATGGCATTGTAGCTCCTAGAGTCTAGGACCTAGACGAATGAATCGATTTCGATGCGTTTTTTATTGTTTTAAAGCTAGCGTAATCAAGATGGTTTTATCTATATTTTATCAAAATTGCTTCAGCGACTAGCATAACTGACACAGACACGTGACATAATTTTGCCGTATGTACGGCTGCAACTGAGGTTACCACACGCGTGCACTCTGTGCTGTTGTGATAAGAGTGGTTTTTGCAATGAAAATGGAGGAACCTGATGCGCTTGCCTCTGTACCTCGTTCCGACCTCTTGCTCTATCGAATACAATCAGTACGGGACAGGCAAAACGACATCGACATGACATAATTGTCACAAGTCTATTTTAGCCCGGCTTGCATCGAATTGCTTTTCGGAATGGATCAGTGAGGTTGAGCAACGTACAAAAGAGCAGGGAATTTAGTGTTAATTTAACGTGAGCGTTGCTTTGCTTCGGTGGGAACGTTAAGCCGTTGATCCCGACTGTTAATTGATTTAATAAATAAATAAACGCTACACACTCAAAGGCCCACACTAAGGTTTTCCCTTGTGTCGTGGGTCCCTCGTAACACACATAAAGACAAACACAAACACCCATGACCCGAGAACAAACATCTGCTTTTCACACAAATGTTTGCCCCGACTGGGGATCGAACCCAGGATCCGCCGATCAAGAGGCAGCGTCACTACCACTCGACCAAACCGGCCGTCACTTTACTACAGTTCTTAATCCAATTCTATATTATTTGGCCGTTAGAAAACTGTGACACCAGGTTTGTCAAGTTTTCAAGTTCTACCAACACGTACGAAAGTAAGGAGATAAAAAACTGCAGGTCCTGACTCACGAATTCATCAACGCCCAGCCCAAAACCCTTGGACCTAAAAAGGTGAAATTTGGCACAAAGGTTTGTTTTATAACGTAAGCAAGGAATAACGAAATTCCCAGGTATCATCTAGTCTATACTAATATTATAAAGAGGAAAGATTTGATTGTTTTTTGGTTTGCATTGAATAGGCTCCGAAACTACTGGACCGATTTGAAAAATTATTTCACCATTAGACAGCTACATTATCCCTGATGGACATAGGCTACATAATTTTCCCGAAGTCCCGGGCGGAATTCTAGATACATTATAAAAACGCCTATTAAACCATCGCGCGATTGTGCAATGTATCCCACACGCCGCCGTGAACAAGCGCGCGACGGGTTATATATTTATTAGTCCTAATTTCACTACTCTTTATGTAATAAACGATCTTTATTACAGTTTATGCATAAGCCTGTATCTGCGGAAACCAATGTATGGTACGAGCGCTGGTTGCTTTTAGTTTGGGTGCTGTTTCCTGTCACTTCCTTTGCCATAATACTGTACCTTATGACAGTATCTTACTATACATTTGGACCAATTTGGTGGATAGTCGTTATATTTGACATTTTTCACTTTTTGAACTTAGCAACAGATTTTTACTATACGGTAAGAATAAGCTTATTATGTCTATTATGTATACAACATCATCTAGACAAGAATGTACTGAATTATTTTGTAATTTACCTAAATCCTCTACTCTTTTACAAAATTTACTTGCTGATAACAGAGCTTTTGTTATCAGCCCATATACGTCCCCAACAAGGGGCACAGGCCTCCCTTCGAAACAAGAAGAGGATTCCACCATGCCCACAATTTTCTTAAACCTGTGGGTTTCATCAAGATGTTTTCCTTCACCACTGAACAAGTGATAATTAATGAGAATAATTAAGCCGTACATAAATCCGAAAAGATGAATTTAGTGGTACAAGCTCGCACTAGGATTTGAACCCGTAACCTTCCGGTTACAAGTCTGGCTCATTACCAACTAGGCCAGCGATACTCTAAGTGTGTTCTGCGATCCCCTGTAAGGGTTCCGAAAGAATTTAGGAAAAAAAATCAAAACACCTCTCTCTGGTCGATCGTTCCGACCCGCCCAACTAACATTCTGCCGTCAGTTAAAGGTTTCATTATAACTTTAACCTGTTTAATTTAATAAACGACGTTAAGCAGCATAAAAAGTTAGAAGGGTGCTAATTACAGCAAGTGTGGTTAAGGTGTTATAGGTTTAACCTGTTTCTAGCACCTTAAGCTGCACAACAGTGCTCACTGACACTCTTGTTGTTAGCATTTATTGTTGTTTGGTCGTCGCTATGAAGAGACTTATGCATCATTAGGTGTTATATTGACTTTAGGTTGCAGGCATTGGTTGTTAAAGAGAGTTTGTGGAGGGTGTTGTAACACAAGACACTAAAAGTGTTGAAAAACTCTTTTATATAGTTTTAGCCTGTAATATTAACTTTACTAAAGCTTATTGTTTTTGGCCGGCACTCTTTAAAGTCATTATGAAAGTTATGGTGTTAGATAAGAATGTGTGAATAATTATGGATTTTTTGAAAAAATAAAAGTATTTTATTCTTTATTGTTGTGTGGATACCAATAAAAACAACAAAAAATATTGAAAATCATTTATTAATTAAACAAATTATAACAGATGTTCAAAATTGCAACTCTTGGCAAAAGTGATTGTAATAATTTAAGACTATTCTTACACCTTTATGTGTCTTGAGGACTGCATAATACTCTTGCCTAGGAATGTTATAACTCAAAAAGTGTCATAGATCACCGTCGATACCTACTTGTGAGCGCGCAGTTCCTTTGATAAAAGCCACCTCTGAGATTAGACGCTATAATTGTGAACAAGCTACTTTTGGCTCTAATTTCAAAACGTAAAGTCGAGATTGTTTACACCACATTTTTTTAATTTAAATTTTATTTCGGCTTTTATTTATCAAAGGCGCCGACTCGAGTATTTCAACGATCGCGCCTTGACGCTAGTCAGTCAACGATTAGCGTTCGAAGCGATAAGTAATCTTCTACGCAGTAACGATCGTGCATTATTTAACCTTACCATCCTGACAGAATGGAACGTTGGCTTAACGGCGTTTAACGTGTTGCAACAACATCTTACAACGAAGCTGAATGTTCAAAAGCAGTACGCGTGGAGTGTACAGCAGTTACCGGTCCAGACGATGATGCAACGACGTCAAGTTCCACGGTTTCAAAGGCGAAAAAAAGGAAGTATGATGAATCATATATCAGTTTCGGATTTGTTGATTCCAACGGCTCCCCTCTCTGCTTCTTATGTAGTAAAGTGCTTCCTAATAGTTCCATGACACCTGCCAAGTTGCACCGACATTTAGAAACTGTACACCCCGAGTCTAAAGACAAGAATAAAGAATTTTTTATATGTAATAAAGAACAGTTGGAAAGTCAAAAAACTATGTTGCATGTAACCCAAACTATCAATGAAAAGGCGACGGAGGCATCATATTTAGTTAGCTATCGCATTGCACAAGCAGGTGAAGCGCACACTATAGCTGAGAATTAATAAAACCACGTGTATTAGACATAACAAAATGTATGCTCGATGTAAAATCTGCAGAGCATCTTTCTACAGTGCCGCTATCAAATGATACTGTTTCACCGCGAATTCATGATCTGACAAGCTATGTCAAACAAGAACTACATGTCTACAAAAAATACAATTCGTCTAGCAAATAGATTAGTCGACTGATGTCGCTGGTCTGGCTATCTTGCTGGTTATCGTGAGATATGAAAGTTCTTTTGAAGAAGACATGCTTATGTGTTCACCTCTACCTAAAAACACTACCGGAGAAGAAATTTTTAATAAAATAAATATATATTTTGAGGAAAATAATCTCAGTTGGAACGATTGTATTGACATTTGTACAGATGGGGCCAAGGCGATGAGGGGTAAAACAGCAGGGGTAGTGTCCCGAATATAAAATAAAACGCCTAATTGTAGTTCCAGCTATTGTATCTTGCATAGACAAGCACTTGCAATGAAGCAAATGCCGTCAAATCTAAAATTATTTATGGATGAAGCGGTAAAAATATTTAATTTTATTAAATCACGTCCACTACAATCCCGATTGTTCTCATTACTGTGTGAAGATTATGGCAGCAAACATAAACCACTGCTGCTCCATACAGAAGTGCGATGGCTGTCTCGGGGTAAAACTTTAACAAGGCTATTTGAGCTTAGAGCCGAGTTACAAACGTTTCTTTCAGATACTTCTTTAAATTTGAAAGACCGTTTTTATAATAAAAATTGGTTGTTCCGACTGTCTTTTATGGCAGATATCTTTCAAAAACTGAACGAATTAAATTTATCATTGCAAGGTTAACAGACAACAGTGATCTCCATTCCTGTAAGAAAATAACTGCCTTCAAAAGAAAACGAGATTTTTGGATTATTTGCGTTGGAAAGAGAGAAATAGAAAGCTTTCATCACTCAGTGAGCTTGTTAACGATAACGACTCAGAAATGTTTCAAGATGATGTATTCGAAGAATTGGTCCAATATCTCACTTCGTTACGCGCATCTTTTAGAAGTATTTTCCCGAAGAACAGAAAACAAAAATGAAACTAAATTC
Source organism: Aproaerema taeniolella (assembly GCA_949987775.1). Taxonomy (NCBI): domain Eukaryota; kingdom Metazoa; phylum Arthropoda; class Insecta; order Lepidoptera; family Gelechiidae; genus Aproaerema; species Aproaerema taeniolella. Next base: position 14,314,541 of record OX465254.1, on the reverse strand, counting down.
ATGGATTCATAATCCTTTTTTGCCCAACTTACAAAAGCCCGAAAGTATGTCAAACGAGATCTAGGAATCTCTTTTAGAAATGTCATCAGACGGAGTCACTGTTCAAAACGACGCCTCTCAACGATTTTTGGTACAGAATCCGTGGTGAATATCCAATGCTTGCCAAAATGGCTCTGAATATTCTTCTCCCATATTTGTGCGAAACAGGATTCTCAACCTATGCAGCCACGAAAACAAAATACCGCAATAGACGGACTATCTAACCTGATATCAACCGATTGATGAAAAATAAAAAACAGTTTCATACCTAGACATCAGTCGCCGAAATCCTCCCATTAGTTAATTTTTATTTTCTTTTTCAATATCTTCTATTAATAGACTTGTTATGTTAGTAAAGTCGTGTTAGTTACACCACTTATAACTCAAGATCAGCTGGACCGATTTCAATGGTTTTTTATTTGTTGTATTTCTCTCCGTCCCGAATAGCAGAAAAACTATTAAAAACATTGGAAAATTGACGGAAAAATTCCCACGGGAACGAAGTCCCGGGCGAAAAGCTAGTTTATTAATAAAGAATAAACTTTTAAAAACCATTGTTTTATTGTAGGGTTCCATCAAGTATATCGCTTTCCAAAAGGGTTCCGTCACCAAACAAGATTGAGAACCGCTGAACTAGGCAATCGACCATCATTGCTATATTAATAAAATAACTTTTAAAATTGTTCAGCAGTTTTGGAGCCTATTTATTACAATCATATACTTACATCTTTTCTCTTAATAATGTTAATGAGAAAAGAAAAAGTAAAGGATTTTTTTTTATTTCAGATGGAACTGTTTGTGGTCAGAAACAGATGTGTTTATAGATATACAAGATTAAGTAAACTTTTCTTATGGTGGTATTATGTGGACGCTTTGTCATTGCTTCTACCGATGGTCACTTTTAAGACCGGTAACTGGACGTGGCAGATCACACGATTATTTAGAAGTCACTCGCTTTACTTTTACTACAAATATTTCTGCAGAAGTTTCAAGGTAACACTGCAGCATATACAATAGGTACAGGGCTTTAGGTAAATCTCTTTCAACCTCTCGGGTGGTTAATCAGTCCATGAAACTGAACAACATTCCCCCTATAATAGGCCAAAATACGAAAAAAAAATTGAGTTCCCATACAAACTTCATCAGAATATAGCGATGGAGGCATTTTGTATGGGAGATCACAATTTTTTTTTCGTATTTTGACCTATTATTGAGGGAAATTTGTTCAGTTTCATGGACTGATTAACCACCTGAGAGGTTGAAAGAGATTTACCTAAAGCCCTATATATCTGAACCGATAAGTGAGGTTAAACAACGTACACAAGGGCAGGGAACCTAATGGGTGACCAAAGTGGCAATTTACCACGAGCGTTTCCGTGCTTCTGAGGGACGTTAAGCTGTCGGTCCCGGCTTTGGTCGATTGACTTCAGTCGTTAAAACCAAGTCAGAGGCTATTTGGCGGTTTAAAAACTTTGACACCTGGGTTAGTCAAGTTAGTCCAAACTCGACTAAACCTACACGATAAGAAGAAGAAGCATATATTTCGGGCTATACACATTGACTGTGACATCGCGTTTATCCCGTTCGTAATAGCGCCGACTTACGCTGTAAAAATATGACATCACCTCTAGGTATGTCATATAACAGAAGCTTACAACAAAAATTACAATGGTTCCTGCACCGAACTAGGCTTGTATCGCAGGGGTGCGACACCAAGTTAGCCCGGGAATACGGGAAAATTATATACTTACTACCGCATAAGTGCCCCGCCCCCTTGAAACATGATATCTCTACACGCCCACTCGATGACGTCAGCGGCGCGCGCTATCGCCCGGGGCGGCTCCGGTGTCAACAAAAAACACAATTTATGAGTTAGCGAATGAAATGGAACACTTGAAGTGCTGTTTTTGTTATTATTAATGAGTAGACGTGTCAAGTGGAGTATGTTTCGTTTTAATTTATGTTACTACTTGTTGATACTTGACTTGTAAACATTGGTGTCGAGTTTAATTCACTCAAATTTTTTTGTAACACTTCTAACACGTTTATTTCGAAAAGTAAATCGACGACCTACCTTTTTTATTGTTTAAATAGGATTCTATGTCATATTTGCACAAGAAAAATACATAAAACACATTGTGTAAGCCAAAAATATAAATTTACACATTTCCGAAATTTTACTCGGAATTTTTTGCGTGCGAAATTAAAAAAAATAATAAATAAACCATTTTTTTTCTAATAGTTCGGGTGACTGAATTTAAATGTTGCCATATCAAAAATTAAAGCGCCATTCATTCAGAGTAAGACAAAAATAGTTCCATATGAGTAACACCATGGGTAAGACAGAGATCTGCAAAACGCCCAAGTTTGACTTCTCCATACTAATGTTGGTAACTGTAGTCACCACGGGCGCTTTGAGCCCGTTTTCATTTTTGTGATTGTAGTCACCATGGGCACATAAGCGGTGTAGTATTCTAATGGTAAAAGATTTTTGGAATCGGTCCCGTAGTTTTTAAGTTTATTCCTTACAAACAAACAAAATTTTCTTTTTTATAATAATAGGTTTTCACCTATGAAATCAACATTTTTCATACAACATTTTTGAAAAATTTATTTTTTCATACAAACGTTTTTGGACTTTTCCCGGGAATGCGAAATCCAAATTTAACAAAATTTTGTAAGAAGGTTAAGACAACATTAAGTTAATTTTCATCATACTTACGAGTAGTTTATTGAAATTTGTATTTGTAATAAAGGTACAGCAAAAATAAGCAATGAAACGGGCAATGCAACGGATGAAATGAGCTATACTTGAGCTTCGTTTAGAAAATAAATCCAAAGTTAATATGTATTAATTTTACAGAATTTGACTCAATATCTCCGTTAAAGATTTAAATAAAAAACAATTTGAATAACAGCTGTTCAATTAAATAAATTATCAACAAAATAAAAGTTGAGAAAAAATCGGCAATTTCATAGGTAATAATAATAACAATAAACGCTACACACTCAAAGGCCCACACTAAGGTTTTCCCTTGGAAAGCACATAAAGACAAACACAAACACCCATGACCCGAGAACAAAAATTTGCTTTTTACCTACCTATTATTACCTACTATAGGTAAATAACCGAATTCAAGCAGTAAAAGCAAATTTAAAGCTTTGGACTCCTGACGGCAGTACCTCAAACTTAGGGATGTGCAATTAGAACATAAAATTGGTCGATTCCGGGACCCCTACCCCTTACCCCATAATATTATTATTAACATTAATAATAATATTATTTATTAATGTTAATGATTTTGCCGGTCTATTTTATTTTTATAATAAGTGATCAGTAACAATACGATCTGTGAAATGGTAGACCAATAGTAAGTTCATTACTTTGTAATCAGGGTTCTGACAGAATACCAGCGCTGCTGTGTGCAAGCATAGCAGCAACATGTTGAGTCAGCGCCTTTTTGACTAACACTTTGTATTATTTTAAGTTTAATTTATTATACAACCGTATTGTTGTTGTCTGTGTTAGTTGAATAAAGTTTTCCTATTCTATTCTAAGTGTACCCTAGGAGTAAAAAGTATAAGTTAATTCATTTTTTGTATAATTTGTCTTGAAACTTTCCAGGATAGAAATAAATCTAATATTTTGAAAGTAACTATTTTGTTTTTACTGATACATGCATTAACGTGTGGTTGGATAATTGCGGCTTGCCAAAAAGGTAAATACAACAAATTACTAATTTTCTAATCATCTTTATCGTAAAACGTCGATAGTCCAATTGCTATCGGCTCGAACTAGTAAGCGAGAGGTACAGAGTCATGTATTTGTTACTCTTGCACACTAATCACTCGTGATGAAAATATCGTAAGGGAAATTCATATTCAGAGAATGAATATGTAACTCTGATCCGATCTAGTCTTCCCTATTAACAGGGTCACGGCGATCAGATGGCAGTCGCTCCACTGACTGCACTGTGATTGCCAAATATTGAATTCTGTTACTAAATAACATTCAACAAGGAACATCTTTCGAAATATCAAAACAATTTCATTTTTCCTTTCAATTAACATAGAAAATAAACATTTTATTTATTTATTTGAAAACGATCACCGGTTAAAACAAACCCCCGTTAGAAAAGAGGGGTGTTATAAGTTTTACGTGTGTATCTGTGTGTCTATTCGTGGCATCCGTTACCGATGTTGATGCGGTTTTCTTTTTTGAAAACTAACATATAATCGAAATGTTTCTTAGCTATATTTGATCACAATTGGTTCAGGTTGGAGGTTATATAAAATAAAACCGGCCAAGTGCGAGTTGGACTCGCGCACCGAGGGTTCTGTACAAACCTTCTAATAATTGATATGAATTTCATTTAAATACCTCTACGCGTTCATGAGGAAAGGGGTAGTAAGTTTAAAATTATTACAAATATTTTTATTATATGATGTAACTAAAAATTAACGATTATCGCAATTTTTCCTTTATCTGTGGCGTAAGACGTTGCTTTGTACCAAATTTCAAGATTCTGAGTTCACGGGAAGTACCCTGTAGGTTTTGATTCCCTTGCGAGTGTCGAAAATTTGCAGAAATTTGCGGCATAAACGGCTGTATCTTTTAATTGCGTTGGCTTAGAAGTTTGGTTTTTTTCACAGCTCCAAGGGACAGTAGACCTGAGTATTTGATATAAATTTCAGCTTGATACCTCTAAGCGTTCCTGAGAAAAAGGGTCTTGACAGACAGACGGACGGAAGGACAACAAAGTGATCATATAAGGGTTTCGTTTTTTAATTTTGAGGAACGGAACCCTAACAATTAATTTTAAAGTTATATTATGTAAAGTCGAACCTTTTTTTTAAATATCATATACGGTTTCCTAGGGAAAAAACTGTTAAAATTATATGACGAATTTTAGGGAGAATTTTGTTCAGTTTCATAGGAACGAAGAACATAGAAGCTGGGTCATATGTTTTGCTAGCTAATCAAAAGTAATTCATTAATGAATAAAATGTCCTTTTACCTACAGAATCTTTTGGAATATTCGAGCATAAATATCCTAAGAACGATCCGATATACAACAACTTAGATTTAAACACATGGAAATATCCGTCTGAAAGGGGAGAAGGTATGTCAATACGACGGCAGCGCGACGCGGCGCGGCGGGTCAATTCTATCAAACAATTTTTTCAATATGTACATGATACTGTAAAAGCCCAAACTACGGCAAATGTTAAGATTTGCCAGTAAAACCTAAGATTTAGCAAAATGAGTTGGTAAATGTACGGATTTTATAACCAATGTGCCACTAACTTTTGTTCTATTACGACAGACGAAACGTAATATGCGAAATATACTACTATAATTAAAAACTTATTTATTTTTAATCATAGTAGTATCAATGTAACATGGAATCTTACGTTTTTCGAGTAATTAATGTGCAAATTTTAATAAATAGCTAAACATTGTACATGATTAAAAAAATTTGGATTCGAGCTTTTTTCGTTTCTTTGCATTTTCTGAGAACATTTACCATAGTAATGTATATTTTTTACACCATCAGAAAGTAGAGATTTCAACGAAAAAAAGCTGGCCGACTTTTTAAAAAAAGCAGAAATTTTGACGAATTTTGAGAAATTAGAATTTTCGATTAAAAATTAGACTCCTTTTTTGATATTTAGTCAAAATAAGGTGAAAAAATAAATATTTTAAATCAAAAAAATTACAGTGTGTTTGAGACATAAAAAGTTAAGTTTTTACCGAATTTCGTGAGAAAAAAAATTGAAAAAGAAAAACAGGTTATTTGAATTTTTCGCACACATTTTGAAGTTATATGAAAAAGTAGAAATACAAAAGTTGTAGATATTTTTATTACCTACAACTTTGTTATTTAGGTTTTTTTCATAAACTTTGTAGTTTGCCAGAAATCAAGATAAACCGATTTTTACCCTTAAGGCTTTGAAATCAAGATAAATCTTATCTAGATTTCAAAGCCTTAAGTTGAGTTGGTAAAAAGTTGGTAAATCTTAGCTTTTAAAGATTTACCGTAGTTCGGGCTTTTACAGTAAGATACAGGGTGGTCCAAAAGGTGACGTCAACAGATTTTTTTTAGATTCCTCACCCCTTGGTGAACCCGAAAATACCCTATGCATGTTCCGCGATTTTTGTAGTTTAGAAGTTATGAATTTTTTAAATTTTTTTTCGAATTTTCTACCACCGCTACTTTAAAAAATCATAACTTGTTTAATAGTAAGAATTTTCAAAATATTTTTTATGCAGCATGATCACCTTGAATCACCCTTTTAAGTGACCATTTTTCGAAACACATGTCGAAAGTGAAAATTTTCGAAATAAAAAATAAAAATGGTCGAAAGTGAAAATTTTTGGTTTGCGATGAACGGAAAATAATTGTCAAAAATCTCTTAATAATACTAAACGGCTGTTTCATAGGTTCAAACTCATTTTAAAAACTTCAGTGATTCCTTAGCTTACCAAACCATTTAAAAAAAATGGTCTTAATGGGCGATTTTTCGATGAAATCGGCGTTTGAACTTAGTTTGGTGAAAATGCACTTAGAAAATTTTATTTTAGAAAAAATTGTTTTAGCTTGTTTTATCATCTTTATAACCGACATTAGTGAGGAATATTCAAGAACATTAAAATAATATCAAACTGAATGATTAGTGACACATTTTAGCAAACTGATCGTTGAATTTGATCAATTTGACAATCAAATTTTCAAACCGTAGGCCAAAGGCTTTGAAGTGCACTTCAAGGTCAGTCAGATATTGCACAAAAGAGCAATAACAAAAGATTGTTTTTCCATCCCCTCTCCTCACACCAAGGTCCTCTCAGCCTTTTGTCTCATCCAATCCTCAGTCATTCACTGTGGACGCGTGTGTTCCCACTTACTACGTTATTTCTGATCACCTAATTCAAATTTACTTCTGCATTCTGACTGGACTCCGATTTGCCTAACGACTGAATTGTGCTTCTGTTATTGACCTTGGTTGCTCAGTGCTGCACTATGAATAATTGTACTTTTAGTGAGTACGCCGAAATGCACTATTACTACAGCGTGGCCCAAGGAAATTATCATTTTGAGGCAAGGCTGTATCGCGCGGGGAGGAGAAAAACGGGACCATTACCTGGACCATTATTTACTACTCTGGAACTCGTAAAAGGCTCTCTTTCAATTTCTGCCGGATTAACTCTTGATATCTTCTGTCTGGATTAACTCGGGTATATTGGAAAAAGAACAAAAGACTGAAAGGACCTGGGAGTGAGGAGAGGGGATGAAAAAATAATCCTTTCGATATTGCTCTTTTATGCAATTTCTGAATGACCTTGAAGTGCACTTCAAAGCCATTCGGCCTACGGTTTGAAAAGTTGATAGTCAAATTGATCAAATTCAACGATCTGTTTACTAAAATGTGTCACTGATTATTAAATTTGATACCTATTATTTTTATGTTTTTGAATATGCCTCACTAATGCTAGTTATTAAAATGAAAAAACGGGCAAGGGCGAGTTGAACTCGCGCACGAAGGGTTCCGTACCATTACCTATAAAACCGGCAAAGTGCGAGACGGACTCTATAAAAACTATTACCTCTATAAAAACGGCAAAAAAATCACGTTTGTTGTATGGGAGCACCCTTAAATATTTAATTTATTCTACTTTTTAGTATTTATTGTTATAGCAGTAACCAAAATACATCATCTGTGAAAATTTCAATTGTCTAACTATAACGGTTCATGAGATACAATGAACCGGTACAGTTAGACCTTAATATTTATTTATTCTGGTTTTTAGTATTTGTTGTTATAGGGCACATAGAAATACATCATCTGCAAAAATTTCAACTGTCGTAACTATCACGGTTCATGAGATACAGCCTGGTGACAGACGGACGGACGGACGGACGGACAGCGGAGCCTTAGTAATAGGGTCCTGTTTTTTCCCTTAAATTACGGAACCCTGAAAACAAGCTAAAACAATTTTTTTCTAACATAAATTTTTCTAATTGCATTTTTACCAAACTAAGTTCAAACGCAGATTTCATCGCAAAATCGCCTATTAAGACCATTTTTTTTAAAATTATTTGGTAATTTGAGGAATCACTGAAGTTTTTGAAATAAGTTTGAACCTATGAAACAGCCAGTTAGTATTTGTAAGAGATTTTGAAAATTATCCTCCGTTCATCGCAAACCAAAAATTTTCACTTTCGACCATTTTCTGATAACTTAGAATGAAGACTGTGGCATGGTTGATTTATCCCATAAAAATGAGGTGATCATTCTGTAAAAAAATGAAAATTCTTGCTATTAAACAAGTTATGATATTTTAAAGTAGCGCTGGTAGAAAATTCGAAAAACGCTTTCAAAAAATCATAACTTCTAAACTACAAAAAATCGCGAAACATACATGGGATATTTTCGGATTCACCCAGGGGTGAGGAACCTAAAAAAAATGTTGACGTCACCTTTTGAACCACCCTGTATATATGATCTAGCTTCCCGCGCGGGACTTTGTTCCTGTGGGAATTCGGGAAAATCATGTACCCTATGTCCATATTGTCCATCCCGGATAATGTAGAATTCTAATGGAGAAAGAATTTTTCAAATCGGTCCAGTAGTTTCGGAGCCTATTCGATGCAAACAAACAAACAAACAATCAAATCTTTCCTCTTTATAAAATTTATAGAAGATAGACAAAAGACTACACTGGACTACACATTATTATCACAACATTTTTATATAGAGTATGTACCTGCGCGATCGAGTTAAAGATCGGGTTTCCAATCGGCTTCCCATGGGGTCATCTTTTTATCGTTTTTTGGAAATAACGATTTCATGGTTTCCTAAAAAAAGCCCCGGATTTGCGATTTTTTGGAAATTTCGATTACAATTTATCTCAAATTCGTCATTCATTCCTTCTGTACAAAGTAATTTTCTTTGGAGGTCACTTTTTACGAAATCAATGTATGTCTAATTTGATATTATAATCGTAATCGACTTCGTTTGATAGAATAGACCCGCGGTGACAATATTTTACTTTACAAAGTTTTTTGTTATTTCTTTAAAAGTAGAGTGAAATATACAGGTGTAGGGGACAGCTCAGAAAAAACTGAAACCCTGAATTCACACCTACTGCTTAAATAGTACGTTTAAGATTTCCAAGGCCTATGATGATGATGATGAATTCACACCATTATTCTGAATGATTTTTTTTTTACAGTATAATTTTCTTCAAGAAAATTTGCACGTACGCTATAAACAAATTATTTGTTCATTCAAAGTACCACCTAAATTATAGGGGTTGAAACTTATTTCTATGACTATCGTGGTGATATTTTAGAAGGCCTTTTGCATCATAAATAAATATAAATCCATGGTTACATTAGTCATTGACCTTAGGTTGATAAAAGGTATGATTACTAATTGACTTTTCTGGAGCTTCAACGTAAGAAAGATTTTTTTGTTTCACTCGCCTTTGTGGGTATATTTTTAATTCATTCATTAATTTTATGACTAAACAGGATGCATAAGACCAACCCGTCTAAGAGACATGCCCCACTATAAGAAGAAACAGACTGTTTTTTTCGTCCCTGTAAACCGTTCAATGGACTACATTATGGCGCTGTTTTGTTTAATTAGCACATTGGCTTCCTTAAAAAAGTATATGGTAAGTAAGCAAAAGAACAGTGTGTACAATGTGACCTCCTCTTAATAGAGACAATATGTCACTTCTTACTTTTACTCTACCTAGCAATTAAACTTAATCTAAAAAACTACTCATTAGTCAGTAAGATACGGTATACTACTGATGGTTTACTTCAGGAACCCCATCTATAAAAAAAAATATAATAACTGAACATTGTTTTCAGATGAATAAAATAGTGCCACTCAACAGCATATCAGAATACATAAATTTAATCTTGACGTCTTAATCTCGTTTGCGATAAAGATGGCTTTCGTATACAAAACTGTAATTGTAACCTGATAAGCTGTCTGTACCGGTCGTGGCGTAAATAGTTTAAAAAAAAAATCCGGTGTGTAATAGCTGAACACTTAATGAATCTACCCCTTAACGTTGGACTACTATTTACACCACACCCTTTATTATAATGGTGTGGTGTAAATAGTAGTCCAACGTTAAGGGGTAGATTCATTAAGTGTTCAGCTATAATAAGTGTTCAGAATAGACCCGCGGTGACAATATTTTACTTTACAAAGTTTTTTGTTATTTCTTTAAAAGTAGAGTGAAATATACAGGTGTAGGGGACAGCTCAGAAAAAACTGAAACCCTGAATTCACACCTACTGCTTAAATAGTACGTTTAAGATTTCCAAGGCCTATGATGATGATGATGAATTCACACCATTATTCTGAATTATTCCACCCTTCCAACCCACTGAGGTTATATGAAATAAGTATTCTAATATACTAAGTAATTATTATAAATGCCAAAGTTACGTCTTCACGCCTAAACCATCCAAGCGATTTTGATGAAATTGTGTATGGATATAGTTTAAGGGTTGTTTTCCCATTTGTACATTGTATGTTCCCAGTAGTACATACTACTGGGAACATACAATGTAGACAATGGACATGGTACGTCGGTCGTACAAGATATAGAAATTGTGTTAGATCATAAAAAATGTAGATCGCTACATTTTTGGAGTGTTGTTAGGATAGCTGTAGTGTAACAATTGTTAAGCTTATCATTTGTAATCGAGTCGTGAATCAGCGGTTATCGAGAAATTTTCGAAATAGTAATAAAGCGGTTGCAATGTTAGTTAAGCCCTCTGTTGCATTTTAAAGTTATTCGTGGTAACGTTTGTACAAATAGCTTCTTATAATTTGACTGTTGAATAGAGACACTTTTTTTTTTCTTTAAATAATAAGTAGATGTTTTCAGTGCGCAGCTATCCAGATCGGTGCAATCCTATACAGGATTTTCTCAAACTTCATGTGTGTTTTAATTGATTTATGGTTCGTGTCTCTAGTTATGAGTTCAGTGTACCTCAAATTTAAAGAAATGTATCAATTTGACTACTCATTTGGAGCATTGCTGATGTATCTAAAACAACATGGGGTATCAAAATATTTGATACAAGCGATTGATACATACACACAACTACTGTGGCGACGACAAAAAGGTGAGTCAATTTCTTTCAACCGCATCTACGGTTAACTATAACGTACGTGTTAACTTGAGACCTGGGCCGATGACGTTTTTTTCAATGTACGGAATAATAAAATATCGAAAAAGAGTCGAGACACGTATCCATAACAAAGATGCTATATCTTTGTATATCTTTTTCGATATTTTATCATTTTGCACACCGTACTTTGAAGGAGACGTCGTCGGCCCAGGTCTCAAGTTAATTCGTACCAGATATAGGTACATACAGCAGCAAGTCTGGTTATCCATTTGCACTACGAAAGCCGCCACCATTGCGAGCGAGATAAGGGAGACGTTAAGGCCAACATGTATAGCCTGTGCTGCTGGGTGTACAAAGAGTGATTATATAGTATTCTTTATTGCACAAACATAGTTATTATATCAATTGGAAAAACCAAGTGTACAAAGGCGAGCTTACCTCTAAAAGAGATCTCTTCCAGCCAACCTAACTAGTGAGATTTGCGCACAGAGTTTACAGAAGAAAAAATAATAATAATAATACCAAATAAATACAACAATAATAAAACGATACTTATTACAATAAAATAAATACATAAATATATAATACATACATTTTATAATACATATATTATATGCTCATTAGGGTCTCGAAAGAAAGTGTTCTTTCAATTTTTTTTAAAAGTGTGAATAGAAGAGCTTTCTTGAATAGGTATCGGCAGTCTGTTCCACACAAATGTTGCTCGAACACTAAATGAATTAAAAAAGAAGTTGGTGTTGGCCGAAGGACATTGTAAAGAGTTTGTGAAACGGGAGCGACGGGGATGGTGACCAGGAGGCACCTGGTCATAGGTTACCTATGGATTCATAGGTTATGTGCTCAATGTGCATGGATTTTTAAGGGGTCACTTTAAATTAGTCAGCGATACTTTAGGGGGTGATTCTTTCTCCCCTTTAAACTAAATAACTTTCCCTAAGGACCCTATAGGAAATTCTTATTTAAAAAATTGGACTTCCCTTACAAAGGCAATCTGGCAAGCTGATCGCACAAGTTGCACGGAGAGGCGACATTTTTTTTTTCATATTTCGGCCTATGCGTCCATTAATTACGTGAGGTTTTTTTGGCGATTTTTCGACCCCCCCACCCCCTCTGGTGAGATGTCGTGAGATTTGGTTCTACACCCCCCCGCCCCCTTTTATCTCACGTGAGTTTTATGAAAATGCTTAGTTTTAGTGTAAATACGTTAATTGGTAATTTATTAAGAAAACTTACTTATTTTGCCTAATTATTTTTTAACTTTTAATAATCTAACAATAAAAAACAGCTATGATTTACCAATTTAAATTTAAAAAAAAAGATTGTTCTAATTCAGTCCAGTGGCTACTGGAAGAACATGGTTTAGTTGGTTTAACTAAGCTTTCCCACAATTTAACACTATTTCTTTTGGGGGAAAATTTACGTGATATTTGTAGAGACCCCCCCTCTCCCCCACGTGAGATTGAGTGAGATCCGGCCTGACCCCCTCCCCCCCCCAAAACGCCTCACGTAATTAATGGATGCCCCCTATGTTTCTTGGAGAAAGTTGTTCAGTTTCGTGAGCTGATTCACATCCTTAAATTGTTGCTAGCTAATTTAAAGCCACCCAACATTTACTTACTTAAGGATTGATTTCCTCTCCCTACAAGTAGTTTATAATTCTTAGCCGTGTTGCCGTGTGGTGATCGGTTGAGAATAACACCACCCCATCTCTTTCCGTGGGTGTCGTAAGAGGCGACTAAGGAAACACAAATGAGACCTGCCTCCTAGTAATCCATCCCAGGCAACGACACTTCATTTTTTTCTGAATCTGAGGTGTCGTCTTATGGTCTCAAGCGGTGTGGTAGGCTCTGTAAAGGGCCGTCTGGTTCGCGACCACCCTCCCACCGAATCCGACGCCAAACAGCTTGCTGTGTTCCGTCGGTGCGTGGGAGTACCAGTGCCTTTATAGGCATTTTCTGGGTTAACTCGCTCCATCGTCGACGTCATCTTTGACCTTATGGTCAAGATTGAGGTCAAGAGTTAACCCATCTTATATTAAAAAAATAAAAAAAATACTATGAGGCCAAGCCAAGCCATTTGCTGACATATTTAAGATTGTTTATTTATCTGTATATATTTATAAAAACCGTTTTTAGTAACGTATTTTTGAAAAGATTCTTTGGATAGGTACATATTTATACACTTGACTGTACATGACGTTCACTTTGCAATCGTATTTTAAATGAACGTTATGTTTCATTCCAGGTTGTTGGCTGCCAGAACTCACTGAGCAAGCCCCGCTGTGTCTCCGTGAGGATATTATGACCTCCTTGTACATGCACCACCTATTGGGTCCCCCAATCTTCAGGGGAATGCCCATGTTCTTCTTAAAGCAAATTGCAGTCAGACTGAAAAGAGTAGTTTACTTCCCTGGTAAGTGTGTACTGTGACAAAGCTTGGAAGTGTTACACTACGTAATACCTACTGTAAACCGCTTTTTGGTTTAGCGTAAATAACAGCTGAAAGAACGTCGAAAAATTAGATATGTACTTCGAAACACATGCCAAATTTTTGATAATTAAACAAACTTATATGATATTATTCGAGTAACTGCAGCTTTCATTTAAGACTTACAGGTTACTTGGTGCCCAGCTATGGGATTAAATGTAGCCAATGTCCTTTTCCAAGTTCTATCTCTGTACCAAATTTCATCAAAATCGGTTAAGTAATTTAGCCGTGAAAGCGTAACGGACAGACAGACAGGCATACAGAGTTACTTTTGCATAGTAGGGATTAAAAAATAGTAGAGATTTTATTAATAACAATGCCTTATTATGCTGACCAAAAAGAGCAATGAAAACGAAAAAAAATCAAATCAAGCTCTCAAGGACCTCTGGGAGATCCGATCTCATTATTTTTTAAATAAAATAATATAATTACTTTTTTAGGAAAACACATAGTGCAAGAAGGCAACATACACCCTGTTATGTTTTTCATACACGAAGGTGAAGTTGAAAAATGGTTTACGGACAAATTGTGAGTACAGGCATGAGCTACGGGGGTCAATAACATTATTTGAAGATGTATATGTCCCCGTAAAGTTTTCAGACCTGTAATATCGTAATTTGATTTAGTAAGATTTTTAACTCTCGTTACTTTGTAAACTGCCTTATTTATTTCACACTAGCTGTCCCGGCCAACTTCGTTACGCCTTTTTTCCATATTTTCTCACCTTTTAAACCTTCCCTGGACTTCCACGAATATTTCAAGACTAAAATTAGCCAAATCGGCCCAGCCGTTCTCGAGTTTTAATCAGACTAACGAACAACAATTCATTTTTATTTATATAGATTGACAGACTTTTTATAATATTAATACAATCTAAACTAACCGAAACTAAAAAAGCCTAAGCTAACCTAACATAACCTACCTTACCCTAATTTCATGCAGGCGGCCCAGTGGCGGATACATATCGCCCGCTGCGAGTAAATTGTTCTTAAACTTTGCATGCGACTTTGATTATTTTGTTATTACGATAATAATAAATAATATCCACCAACCCGCATTGGGCCAGCTAAATCCCCTTCGTGTTTCGAAGGGAGGCCCGTGCCCCTCGGTGGGGACGTATATGGGTTGGTGAAAAAAGAAAAAAATATATATAACTATAGATCGCCCCGGAAAACGTATGTCTTCCAAATCAGCGCGAGCGCCTTGATCAATCGTGGAAAGTAGAGGACCATTATGTATGCGCCCTCCCCTTGAGTTTTTTCTGTAACTGCCACTGAGGCGGCCCTTAAAGTTTTCTAAATTTATAGTTTTACCAGACAAATTATAATAAGTAACGCGGGATTCGCGGGAGATAATAATTTCACTCATATCAGCCTATTGCAGTCCACTGCTGAACATAGGCCTCCCCCAAGGTGCACCACTATCCTCCGCTGTTTTCATCCAGCCACTACCCGCTATCTTCTTTAGGTCATCTGACCATCTGGCTAGGGGGCGTCCTACACTACGTTTGCCAAGACGTGGTCTCTATTCGAGAACCTGTCTACTCCAACGCTCGTCGGTTCTGCGACAGACATGGCCAGCCCACTGCCACTTCAGCTAGCTACACTTTTGTTTTCTGTCGGATGACCTCGTTTCGGATTCTATCCCTTAGCGAGATCCCGAGCATGGAGCGTTCCATTGCTCGCTGAGCGACGTGCAATCGGTGGGCCAACCTCACTGTCATGTTCCACGTTTCGGCTCCGTAGGTCATGACTGGTAGGACGCATTGATTAAAGACCTTGGTATTTAGACACTCTACTTGTTCTTAGATAATTTCACTAGTAAATTACGGTTTTCACAATTTTCCGGTGAGATATACATTAATTTACTGATTAATTCACACCTATATAACTTAATCTATAGAAGCCAATGTAAAAAACAATTTTAAGGAAGAATATTTTGAGAATAGGTTGTCAGCTTTTCATGGAGAATTTAGCTCGCAAATTTTGAAATGTATTAAATACTTACATAATATTTTTGAACTTTTATTTTGTTCCCATTTATACTAACTGACCCTGAATACTTTTTCTTTCAGTGGAGACAATCGCTTATCAGCAGTGTTGACAATGAACAGTTATTTTGGGATCATTCCAGGGCTTTTCCCGAACACCCCATACCATTACTCTTACTACACACGCACGGTAAATTGTATTATAATTTGCTTAGCCTTATACAGGGCTTTAGGTATCTCTCAGTCCATGAAACTGAACAACTTCCCCAAGAAACATAGGTTAAAATACGAAAAAAAATTTTGAGTTCCCATACAAACTTCATCAGCATATACTTAGCGCATTTTGTATGGGAGATCGAAAATTTTTTTCGTAATTTGACCTTTGTTCCTTGGGGAAGTTTTTCAGTTTCATGGACTGATTAACCACCCGAAAGGTTAAAAGAGAGATACCTAAAGCCCTGTATATTGTTTCAGAATTAATCTTAAACTTTAATAATTAATTTATGGCTGATTTAGAATGTATATAATATTTTGTGACTTTAAATTCGTTAGTAAAACTTCAGAGGGTGATCCTCCCTACGAAACTGAACAAATTATTCCAAGAAATCCATTTAAAATCGTCAAAAAAATTCTAGGACCTTTTACACTATGGCTTATGCTGATCATTTAAGTTGTATGGAGAGGTGATTTTTTTTAAATTTCGACCTATTAAGGATTTTTTTTTAATTCAGTGGACTGATTCACACCCTCAATTTTCGCTAGCTGTTTTAATATGTAGGTACCTTCGATCAACTATAAAAAACTACACAGTTTCATACAAAATAAAACAAAATACTGACCGAACTACAATACGTACTCTCGGAACGCACGAATGCTATTGAAAACGAAAAGACAACCCAAAACGTCAAGTGGGCGGTCATTTATACTTCTTTTTTTTTTAGCATTAGAATCTTGTATTTGAGTCTTTCATCTCTCATGTTAATGTGTGGCGAACGAAAAAATATGAACAATTGTATATTGTATTTTTGATTTATGTTTTAGGTTTTAAGTGCCCAATAATGTAACAGTTTATTTATATTTTTAATAATATTACATTGTAATTTAAATTTATACCACGAAACTTTAATACAAATAAACAATTCATTTCGAAAAGTTTCACCTATAAAAGACTTCAAGAAGCAGAGGTTGCAAACATAAAATGTCACAGTACAGGTCAAACGTCACTCATATCGCACAAGAGTGCGAGTGCAATGAGTAAATTTTGCAGTTTGAGGATTTCCATTTGTTGTTATATTTTGTTAGTTTTTGTTGCTGTTAATTTTTAAACGTAAAGAGGGCGCGGGGAGAGGCAATAAAGGGGGCCGAGAGAGGTGCGGGCGGGAATGTATCCGCACCGGTTTACCTTATAGTTATTGTTTTTGTTATATAATTACGTTCAATAATGGACGAGTCTGAAGCCAGTCTGAGTGGACTGAGGCGCAAGGCTTTAAGCTCGCCAAGTGTGCTTCCATCGCCTAAGGAAAAGAGACCCAAGCAAAATCCCTTTTAGCGCCAGTGAAAAATAAGTGGTCTTAAACATACATAAAATGTTTTAGGATATGTCGCCTAAAGACAACTTCCCTAATGCAGGGGATATAGTCTCAAAGACAGCAGCAACTGCAGGGATATCTAAAACTACTGTATACAGGGTGTAAAGGACAGCTTAGCAAATACTTAAATTGTGAAATCTACCCATAACTATCATCAGCTATAAGTAATTATTTTTTCCCGTAAATGTCATGTAAAGGAGTTTTCATTATTTTACCTACTTTGGAGCTACGCAACGTATCGTGAAACCGCGCCCCGCGCGCGATTCCTCCGCGCCGCGCTGCTATCGGAGTGCGATGTACATTGCTGGTTTTCGTGTTTTACGTTGTTATGATTGTTTTTATTGCAAAATGGAGTGTATTCGATTAAATAATAAAAAAATTAAGCAGAAACATGAAAAAAATTGGAAATTTTCCGGAGAAAAATTCCACTGGAAAATCATCCAAAATGATTGTCTGAGTCCAGGGTTTCACTTTTTGCTAAGCTGTCTATTACACCCTGTATAATAAATATATCAAAAAAAAAAGTTTTTTTATAGTCAGGACACTTTTTTGTTGTGGATAGTGTATCTAGTTTTTTATACTTGATCGAAGGTAGGTAAGTTTTCGAACTTTTGATGGAACCTCATAGTGTGACCCTATAATTTCAGTGTGTTGGTTCAGGTGTTCGTCGTGTGTTTGTTTCAGGTGGCGGATTTGGTGTTCTTAAAATATTCAGACTGGCAAGACATTTTGAATGGATATCCTGATTTGAAATATGAATTATACATCAATGCTATGAAATATAGAAAAGATAGACTGAAATCAACAATGGCATCTAGAGCTAATCTGAGTACGTGTGATTTATAGAAGAATAAGAAGATATATACTTATATCTTCTTATTCTTCTATATCTATCTTCTATGTACATATTATAAAGAGGAAGATTTGATTGTTTGTTTGTTTGTTTGTACCGAATAGGCTCCGAAACTAGTGGATCGATTTGAAAAATTATTTCACCATTAGAATCCTTCATTATCCGGGATGGACATAGGGTACATGATTTTCCCGAATTCCCACGGGAACGAAGTCCCGCGCGGGAAGCTAGTAATACATAAAACAAAGTCGGGTTTGTTCGAACACTTATAACTCGAAAACGGCTGGACCGATTTTCATGGTTTTTGATTTGTTGTATTTGTCTCCGTCTCGAATAGCAGAATAATTATTACAAACATTGAAAAATTGATTAGGAAATTCCCACGGGAACGAATTCCCGAGCGAAAAGCTAGTATACATATAAATTTACTTTCTGGTATTCCAATGAACCCTTGGTACTCTTAATGTTGTAAAATATTATTATTATTATTATAAGGTGAGTTAACTCTTGACCTCAATCTTGACCATAAAGTTAGAGATGAGGTCGACGATGGAGCGAGTTAACCCAGAAAATGCCTATAAAGGCACTGGTACTCCCACGCACCGACGGAACACAGCAAGCTGTTTGGCGTCGGACTTCGGTAGGAGGGTGGTCGCGAACCAGACGGCCCTTTACAGAGCCTACCACACCGCATACAGAAAAAAATGAAGTGTCGTTGCCTGGGATGGATTACTAGGAGGCAGGTCTCATTTGTGTTTCCTTAGTCGCCTCTTACGACACCCACGGAAATAGATGGGGTGATGTTATTCTCAACCGATCACCACACTAATTTTAAAAAAGTTTCTGATTGGTGCATTGTCTACAAGTTTGGACCTATGTGGTGGACTATGGCCTAAATCCCCTTTACTGCTTCGAAGGAAAGCTCAAAGAGGATGTACGTGGGCTGATGATGATGACAACTCTCCAACAAAAATAACTGGTAAAATTCCTTTATAGGAAGCAAAGAATGGAAGGAAGAAGATTAGCAGGACCTTTAACAGAATTTTAACTATAAAACACAACACACACAACACTCGCGCCATTTATCCCTGTCAGGGTGAGTAGCGCATCGTTTCGTGGGGCAGGGTATTTTAACAAGACTGTTACTATTAATTTTGTTTTGATTAGATTATTAGAATTGATATTTAAGTTAGATTACTAGAAAATTAAAAGACTAGGTTTTTTGTTTGATTAATTTATTAGAATTAATATTTTAGTTCAAGTTTTTTAATGAAGTAGATTTTATTCTTCAAGCGATACTGATTAAATATAATGTTCTCATAAGATTATAAGAAGTGATATTTTCAAGTTTTTTTTTTACCATTAATGTAATTTTGTTAATTTAACTAGATTATTAGATTTTTAAAGAAGTAAATGTACTTCTAAGAAGATTTGCAGAAGTGTTAATTATTAAGTTTAATGTCATTTTTATAAAATTATGACGAGTAATATGTATTAAGTTTAAAATGTTATTTTAATTAAGTTATTACAATTTATATTGTTGTTTTATTTGATTAGGTATTAAAAGTTCTGAAATACATTCACTATTTTAATATTTTAGGTTAGGGATTAGATGAAAAAGTCTAACATCGAACATGGCATCAACCAAAGAAGTACTGCGAGTGAAAGTAATTTTTCAACATTATGTAAACTTGGTTCATATAATTCCTCAAGTCTCTAAACTGTCAAAATAACCTTTTTTACAAATACATTACAAAATACCACCTTTAGTTTCATGCATCTAATTCTAGCAAAAAAAGATTGCAAATACATTACAACATACCACCTTTAGTTTCATGCATCTAATTCTAGCAAAAAAAGATTGGTCGCGTCTAGCGAAAAAAGATTTTAACTTAGCGCAGCACTGGCCGGCAATAAATTCACGCAACTTCATAATTCAAAAATGGAATTCGCTTGGAGTTGAGCTTTGCGAGGCGCCAAATAATTTGAAAATTTTGCTAAAATAGCGGGAATCGACAACAAAGTTTTACTAACATTGTAAAGATAAAATACTTAACTAGTTTACGAAGATAATAAAATAATTAATAACGTTTAACTGAAAGTTTGTGTATTTAGTGCCAATGGACCGTTTTGTTGTAAGAGAGCCCAGAGTTGGCGCTGGTAAGTACATATATTTTTGGGATGTTATAGTCAACCGTATAATAAATAGGGTTATATTTTAGAAGTTTCACGACAATTTAGAACTTTTTGGTTTACAGAATATCCGCAAGGGCCGCAGTCGAGCCGACTGATGACATTTTCAAGTAACAGTGCGGTAAATGCCGGCAATGTAGTGTAAGTACCTATCTTAAAATAATGCTTGTTTATTTATCAAATTTCATAAAAACTATAAAATTTAAAAATATATATCACCCCCGACATTGATTGCTTGTAACTTTTAAACGGCTGAACCAATTTTAATCAAATAAGTAAGAACCATATGGATTACGTCAACTATCAAAGAAACAAAAACCGCATTGAAATCGGTCCATTCGTTTTGGAGCTACGATGTCACAGATATACACAAAGATATACGGACATACATATGTACAGGGAGACACGTCAAACTTATAACACCCCTCTTTTTTGTCGGGGTTTAAAAGGGAACAATGGTGTTCAAACAAAGGCTACGGTTTACGCACGGTATCGGTACTCAAAATAAGGTAACTTACTAAATTCATTCTAATTTGAACCCACAGACCTATATCGAGATAGACGGTAAAACTTTACCTACCTTGCATGTAAAAAGTATGATCCACGGTCACATTTTCGTCCGACTTAAGTACCTATGCCGTAACTGATAATCGATTTTAACCGGATTTACATTATTATAAGCTTTTGAATTGTTTCCGCGCGGTTTTGATTTCCCATCACTTTGATTAATCTCGCTCGTGACGTCATCTTAAGTACGAAAAATTCGACACGCTAGGAACTCATACAGTTTGAAGCACTCTTTTCCTCTATCTCGATATAGGTCTGTGTTTGAACCTTATACCCAGCGAACAAAAATTAGATGAAAATTAGATACCAGTCGATCGTATCACAAGATCATGTGTTCAGCAGCCCGAGTACGATGGCGATAAACTCGCGCGGCGCGCCACTCGGCTGACGCTGAAAACTTCACTTTGATTGCGCGAGCGCCCCGCGCAAAGACTTGCTCGCCCTCTGGTGTTGTCAATGTTGACATTTTGACATAGGACACCGCGGCGCATTACGCGCGCTATCTATCCGTGCTGTGGTATCCGAGCCGGAAATGTTTATCTAACGAAGTAAAAGCGTAACCTTTCTAAAAGTCCCTATAGTCAAAGTCAAAAAAAGTTTTATTTTATAGAAAATTGAGAATGTTACTTATAATATAAGTGGATTACATTAGCATTTTTAACTTTGCGCCTATTCGCAAAGGTGCAGTCTTCCTCAGAAAATAATAGGCAAGAAACTCCGAGGGTTGCTCTTTTTAACTCAATTTTCGCCCTGGACTTCGTTCCCGTGGGAATGTTTTCTACAATTTTCCAATGTTTTTAATAGTTAATCTGTTATTCGGGACGGAAAAAATACAGCAAATCAAAAACCATGAAAATTGGTCCCGCCATTCTCGAGTTATAAGTGTTCGAACAAACCCGACTTTGTTTTAATATAAGATAATTCATGCTTCAGACAAGAAACCATGTACTTTGGAGGCTACGGTGCTGAGCTCTCTATGCAGCGAGGGCCCGGCTTTATGCCTATGACACACATTAATTCTCCTTTCACGAATGTCGTAAGTTTACCTCTCTTTACCTTTAACTGAGCTTGTCAGCAGCACATATATACACATCAACACGGTCTAGGGATATTGCACGATTTTTCATACAATAGAGGTCTGTTTGCAAAGCATACTCGAGATACATGGAGGGCTATTATTTTCAGACAAGCAAGTGCTAAACTTGAATTTTAAATTCTCATCAATAAATTTTGTTTTACTTGTGAAAACGTGACGGAAACGAAAACGAAAATGCACTTTTTGCCTGCTTTTTGTATGAAAATGGTTGAATTTACGCAAAAAAATTTTTCATTTCCATCACGTTTTCACAAATTTCAAGTAAAACAAAATTTATTGAATAGAATCTTCGATCAAAATAGAATTGAAAATTCAGGTTTAGCATTTGCTCGTCTGAAAATTATAGCCCTCCATGTATGTCGAGTATGCTAGCTTCTCAAACAGACCTCTTTTGTATGAAAAATCGTGCAATATCCCTAGACCGCGTTGATGTGTGTACGTCCCGACTAAAGGGCACAGGCCTCCCTTCGAAACATTGAATTAACAAACTTTTGAGCTAAATACCTTTTTTCCTGCTACTTCTTTCACGTGTAAAAGTAGCCTAAGTATGTACTCTTTAGCCCACCAACTATTCGAGTCGATCAGTTATTCTTTTTTAACGTGAAGGAAGGAAAAATATGTAGAAATAAAAATACTCTATTTTTTAGGTTGGTCACCAAGATCAAATGTCTTCAGGAATTGATCCCAGATATTTAGCTGCATATACTGACAATAATGCTGTTTTCATTGCTGGTATGTATCTACCAATTATAAGTTTATTTATGGGGTTTTATTTACCAACAACCTCGCAGAACAAGATTGCTATCATCGTAAACGAAAACTTTGTTCTAGACTTTTTATAATTCGTTAGATTTTACTTTAAAATATTTTAATTGATCGTTCAAAAGGGTAGTAATAACTTAATGGACTAGCGCACGCTAGGTAAGTACTTACTAGCTTGCGCATATCACAGATGTTCAAAAGTTGTAACATGGAACAGCATCAGTATCAACAAATTAGAACTGGAATATAGATACATAAAACCAATTACAGCAACATCTTATCGCGACAGCACAGAATGCACGCGTTTTATTTTTTGCAGGTCAAAGGCAACAAATGAGGGAGCAGGTTGCAATTAACAACGCGTATAACAATGGCTCTGTTTTCACGGCTAATTATGAAAACCGCAGTTTCTCAGGAGCCGATAGAAATAAACCAAAGACTTTCACACCGCAAATCATTTCTCGGCCTGACTGTAAGTTAATTCTTCTTCCTAGCGTTTAATCCTTCCTCTCATTCGGGGTAAATTGATCCAAGCTCAGTCAAGTCTTTACTAGTTTCCACCCACCTCTTACAACAGAGGCTTCAAACATCTTCCATTTTTAACCTTCCTAACTAATATAAGGAACTTTTTCTTGTTTTGGGATACACTGGATTCTTCGTAGAATTATGGGCAAGTTTATATAAGCGTGAATAAGTTTTATTAATACTATTAGACCACGGATGAGCGGACACGTTTATGCACGCTTAGCCAAGACATGCTTAAAAATTCAAAAACGAATGATAAAGTGACTATAGCAAAGCTGTGCCATATTTGTCCTCCATGACCCTGTTAACAGAGGAAGCTGACCAGACTAGATCATGGTCACATTTAGTCTACTGAATGTGCAGGTTTCCACACGATTTTTTCCTTCCCTTGCTGGTATCGGATAGTGTGCAAGCGGCCAGCATATCAGGTGACCCTATTTTTATTGCAAAATCGTTGCTGTCGCTCAATTATGTTATTATACTCAATGCCCCAAGTTCATTCTAATTTGAACCTCATTACCAGCAGACAAGAAACATAGGCATATACTTGATTGAGGGAAGACTGTACAGGGACAACGG
Organism: Aproaerema taeniolella; assembly: GCA_949987775.1. Classification (NCBI taxonomy): domain Eukaryota; kingdom Metazoa; phylum Arthropoda; class Insecta; order Lepidoptera; family Gelechiidae; genus Aproaerema; species Aproaerema taeniolella. The sequence goes on along the minus strand of OX465254.1, from coordinate 14,290,678 downwards.
CACATCATGCTACCCAAAACTGTCAAATTTCTTCAATCGAATTTCAATTTTATCTCCAAGCATTAGAGTTTACTATCCATTGGGGAAATCTGACAGTTTGTGGTAACCTGATGTGCTGTTGACTGTACATAGGTCAGAAAATGAGAGCCGATTACTTGCTGTAGCACGAGAAGTTTTAGATTTTTAAGGAATTCAAAAGGGTTTCTTGTGAAAACCACCACTAATTCGCTCCGCAATACTTATATGTAATTGTTACTTTAAACCAGATTTTAATTTTTTCAGCTGCTACTCTTCATGAAGAGCAACCGAAAATTGAATTTTCTACTAACTCTACAAGAAACAGCTTTACGCAGCAACAAGACCGTAAACTACCTGCAAGTAAGCAAAAAAAAAATTGCCGACCATTTTATTTTCTCTAAATATTGTTACAGTTTGTAAGGGACAGCTGCAAATAAAACAAAAACATCATTTAAAAAAAGGGCCAAGTCTCGAAAAACTGACGAAAGTAGTAGATCAAGATCCCAGGGCCGCCAGACCTTACTTATTTTCTCATTAACCAAAAGTGTGGGAAAGAGTAGTGCTAATATGTACTATTAACATATGAATACGTGCTAGCCTGGGCCGGCGGCCAATTTTCAGCTATCAGGTTCTGAAGGTACTTCCAAAAATTACTCCCTTGTCTTAAAGTCTAGGTGCTATAAAAAGTATTGTTATACGAGTAGTTCCCTGAACATCATATATGCAAAAAACACGGCTTAGATTGTAGGTACAATCGTATATATAATTTACTGGCGAGCTGTTAAGCGTCTGGCAGAAATTACAGGCGATGGAGTGTCTGGCGGTGTTGATCAATAATGTTTATATTTAATTAATTATATTCTATAAGACATCAACACCCAGACTTTAAGACAAGTGAGTAATTTTTGGAAGTACCTTAATTACCTGATAGCTGAAAATTGGCTGTTGGCCCAGGCTAGCAGGTATTCATATTTTGATAGTACGTACAAACACTACTCTTTTCCACACTTTTGGTTAGTGAGAAAATAAGTAAGGTCTGGCGGCCCCTGAATCTCAGTCTATAGGGAAATCTCATTACAAAGCCAAGTCTAAGACATAGATATAAGAAAACTAGTAATTTTGATATAAAGGCGCGGACCCACCGCGGCGCACGGAGAGGCTACGCACGTGGGTTTGTGTCCACTGCGACCCACGACCACGCTACGCATGAAATGACGTCATCGATACACGCGTGGCTTGCTGGAATATGTTGCCCACGTAGCGCAACGCCATGCACGCTGTGCATGCGGCACACGGTTGGCACGCGGCGCATTTTAGCTGCGGTGAATATTTACTCAGTGAGTTTGACAATAAGGCTCAAATTAGATTTTGATCTAATCCATGTAGCTAAAATCGTGGGTTTCAATTCGTGTATGGCGTGTACTGCAGTTGAAATGTTGACCCACGTTGACAAACAAATGAATCCACGCAGCTAAAATGCGCCGCGTGGCCGTGCACATCCTGCGCCGCGGTGGGTCTGCGCTCTTTCAATTGTTTCATTCCGTTATGCAAGCCTTTTGCGATTGTATATGATTTGGCCATTGAAGTCAAAAGTTCATAATAAGTACACGCAAAGTTTTATAGTAAAAGTAACGAAAAATCTTGTGCCAGCCAGATAAAATTGTAACAGTTACATTATTTTTAGTAAAGTCGCAGCCGAAAAGCTAGTCATCTATGAAAGTACCCTAACAGAAGTTAATCACACTTTATTTTCAGTATCGGCTTTGCCTCCAACCAAGCCTTCTGCTAAAGACACGGAAGCCGTCAAAAGCGAATTGCAATTTCCTATAAAAACACGAACGGACAAATTAAGAGTAAGTATTTTTTTTTCATAAACCATTTTTTACTAGACACAAAACTGATCAAGATATTTGAAAATTTTTAGACAAGTTTTATCTTTCGCTAAAGTGTAAAAGTATGCGTAATAGTGACACATTTTTTAAGCAGTAATTAATTCAAAAAATTAAGTAAAGAGAGAAACAAATGAGCAAAATACCCTTTTCTACCAGTTTGCAAAATAATTTTACCTGCTTCTTACTAAAAGGGTTACCAAAACTGTGTTAATTTATCTTTTCATCTACCATAATTTGAAAAAATCGCAAAAAAACTCGTAAGTATGCCCTAAGCTTAAAAACTGTCAATCACGTTTAATTTTATATTAAAATTTACAATAAAACTAAACTCTTTATTTATTAACAATACAATGTAAATTAAAGTAAAATATTCAAAAATTAAACAACAACATAATAAAAAACAAGTAAAATTAAAACTAATCGAACACACCGCCCTGGACCATACCTGATGGAAAGGTACTCATTATACTAGCTGCATTTCCTCTTTGGATGGCTAGGGAGATATGTTGTGGCAGGTAAAATCCGGCGCGGGAGTCTGCCCCATTATTTTTGAGATGCTGTACCAACTCTCTGACGAATGTCCGAGCTTCTACACTCCAGGCCCCAGCCACCTATATTTAAACATACTTTTTAGAACCTAATATTCAAAGAAAGAAAGTATTTCATAGTACAATTTACCACGTACCTAATAGATCTATACAAAGCTAAAGAGCGCTGAAAATGTCCGATGAATTTGTAGGGGAATAAAAAGAAGCTAAGCGAAGGAAGTGCTTGGCGCCAGCAATATCCGTTACTTGTGGTTTAAAAAAAACTACAACGGCGCGGCGGTTTAGCATTTTTCTCTTTCTGATTGTTTGCAGATATAAGTCGCTTAACGCGTTAGTAGTACTTTTCAATAGTAGGTATTTTTTCGTTATGTTAAAAACTTTCTTATTGTTCACATTTTCACCTGAACTTTTTTTCCTATCTTAGAACTCATTGGCCACTGAGTGACTTTCCGAATGGGGCAAATATAAAAAACAGAGTTTATTCTAGGATCATGTGTATGTTCTATTCCAAGGGAAAAACTTTTTGGGCATTTGATTTTATTATTACTGTAAAGCCCGTAGAAGGCAGCGGTTTTTTTTAATATACATTTAATTTTGCATCCACAGACTTGATGTCCGTGCCCTTGTCTTGTTACATTTAATATTATTATTACATATTTAACCTTTTTAACACATTTACTCTCCATATGAGTTTACAATTAATACACTTAAAATACTAAAATATAAAACCAAGATTTTACAATTTTATTTATATTTTTAAGGCAGTGGTTTTAACGCCTTTGGATATCTATCATAAACAGTAAGCTTTCTTTGACTAATAAAAATGTGAATCTGAAACCTTTTTTTAATCATATTAGGATCTACAAAAATGTGGAACTCGCGTATTTTCTGGACCCGTGGAAAAAGTTTTGAAGTGGCATAAGGCTCTACAGGACTTGGGCTTAATGGTGCTCTATGAAGTAGTCGGTGAGTATAAGCACTATAAATGTTGTTTTCTCCTTCTTACAAGTTAAAAACTATATTTTTAGGGTTCCTTACCGAAAGGGTAAAACGGGACCCTATTACTAAGACTCCGCTGTCCATCCGTCTGTCTGTCCGTCTGTCACCAGGTTGTATCTCATAAACTGTAATGTTGAAATGTTTACAGACGATGTATTTCTGTTGCCGCTATAACAAAAAAAACAGAATAAAATAAGTATTTAAGAGAGCTCCCATACAACAAACGTGATTCTTTTGCTCGTTTGTATAGATAACCCTTCTTGCGCGAGTCTAACTTGCACTTGGCCGTAATAGTGTATTTTTTCATAAATATCTTTTAGCGAAATGTGTGAATGTGCGGCCTTCGGAGAATTGTGCTAAAAACCTGGTGATTAGAGACGACAACGGGCCGGCGATGCAAGTCGTGTATTTTGAAATCGACTTCCTATTGCCGGAACTAAAGCCGCCCTGCACTATAAGGTATGTGTCTTAGTAACAGCGGGTATGAAAAAGTTTTTCATTAAAATCTAAGGCACTGTTCATACACAAGCGACGTGGCACGGCAATCAAAGCAACGTAAAATAAATCTTAATAGCTACAGAGTAAAGGTTTTTTGCCGAAGATAGAAGCTCTACGAGACATCCTTCGGCGTAGCCCGGAGATAGAGCGACGGGCGAAAAAAAACCTTTGCTCTATAGCTATTAAGGTTCATTTTACGTTGCTCATATCGCCGCGTCTCCGTGTCCCGTTCCTTATGTATAAACAGCGCATAAGGGTGATATATTACTCAGCCAAGATTTTAGTCCAATCACACATTTGATATATTATGGTAACAAATAAACAGGACATTGATCGGGACTAACGATGACGAAGCATGTTGCTGATTACTATTGTCTTAGTTTATAGTTGTGAGGAAGCCTGTTGCGCACCGTTCCGTTTTTATACATTTTCTTTTTTTTAGTACTGCAATAAAATTATAAACAACTAGCTTTCCGCCCGGGACTTCGTTCCTGTGGGAATTAGGGAAAATTATATAGCTTATGTGTTAATACAGGATGTCAGCTATATCCATACCAAATTTTAGCAAAATTCGTCCAGCCGTTTGAGCGTGAAAGAGTAACAAACATCCACACATCCTCACAAACTTTCCCATTATAATATTACTAGCATCCCGCTTGGGACTTCGTTCCCTTGGGAATTCGGGAAAATTATGTAACCTATGTTACTCAGGGATAATGTAGCATCCTAATGGTGAATAAATTTTTGGAATCGATCCAGTAGTTTAAAGTTTATTCGTTACATAAGTACAAAAATATAAAAATAAAAATCTTTCCTCTTTATAATATTAGTATAGATATTTTTAGTAGGATAATAATCCAACATAAAAAGTAGTTTTCAATACAAGTGTGGGATTTCTGTTATTACAACGAGCCGAAGGCGAGGGTAGACAGTCGGAACGAGTTGCGAAAAAATTAACAATTTAATTTAAAAAAACAACTAAACTCGCAAAGAAAATTTTTGGAAAATGGCGCCAACCGTAAAAGAATATAAGCAGAGACTATGGCAGTGCACGTCATACAGCAAACTTTTAATTAAAATATTACTTTTAAATCTGATATTGAAACAAATTACGTAGTTTTTTTTAGAAATATTTGCATGAATCATAAAAACTTCTATGAATATTTTCTAATAAAAACTTCGTGGTTGTTTAATTTTCTTTTTAATAGACATTATTTTGACAGTTGGGAAAGAAAAAGCACGAGTTCGGGAAAGGTATACGTCCCTGCAATACGCCACTTTTTGAGCAGCTGTATTAAAAAACATAATCCAACAGGGTAATAGGTCGTATGATGCCGGGCACGTGTCGGCTGCAAGCGTTTTCAGTGCGCGGCGCGAGCGGTGACGACGTGGCCGCCCTGCCGCGCCGCGCCGCCGTCGCCGCGCACCACGTCGGGAAGATCTGCAAGGAGTTCGACAAACATTTCTAACTAACTAATAAAACCTTATTTTGTTTATTAAAACTTTTTAATAAATTTTGATTCTCTTGTCTTTTTTTTAAATGGAAGTTCAACCATAGACATAGAAAAGATAAGTTAGAGGTGCGCCAGCATAGACATAAAAAAATATTTTTCATTTCTCATACTCGGAAAGTAGTGTTATTTTGATCTGATTATTGGGTGGAAAATGCTGCTTCCCTCCATAGGGAGGGAAAAACTCATACCTACAAATTACTTCCCACCTAAGGGCCGGAATGAACTTTAAAAAAGAACTGCTGTCAGCTGTGAAGAGTTTTATGTTAAAAAAACTAACTAAAAAAATGCTGCGGCCATGTCAGTTTCTAAACAGCCAGTGTGAACTTAGCGCAAACTTCTTTGAGCGGAATAAATATGGAACGCTGTGAGTTCCACATTTAAAATGTAACTTTTAATTTCACGAATTGTTCTAATTTTACCATTAATTTTAAATAGGTATTACTAATATTATTGTATATTACTAGCTTTTCCCCGCGGCTTCGCTCGCGCAAAAAACTCTTTTAGTCGCACGTTTCATTCTTGACCCTTTAGAGGATGATTTTTGAAAAATAGCGAAACCGTGTCCGTTTATTTGCTTCGAGGTATATCTTGACGAAGTTTTGAGTCAAAATGTGCAAAAAAATTGTTTTCTCCATACAAACTTTGAACCCCCATTTCACCCCCTTAGGGCTAGAATTTAGAAAAATCATTTCTTAGTGCTGTAAAGTTCATCGCCATTTTGATGATTCCTAACTAAACAAATAAAAGTTGAGATCTTATACACTTGACATTGATAGGTATTACATAGAAAGCTGCAGAAAGGTATACATAGAATACAATGGTGCTGTAAAAATACAACTTTTTAATTTGAATTACTTACTTACTAAAGACGTCAACTGAATAGAATAATCATGTTTGTTACATAGATAAAAACACCTTTAGACAGACGAATATTTGCTAATCCAGAGTAATCTGTATTTGGCTATGCTCATTACCTAAGATATTAAATTTAAGTCTTTCAATTAAGTTATGAATAAATAAATGTTTGAAACCTAAAATAGCATATAGGTAGTCTTATTAAAGTATTTATCATATACGAAGAGGGTATTCTAATTACTTGAAATGCTCTGAGCACTTATGCAATGTGCATCTAAGGTCCGTATTATAGAACGCGACTCAGACTGATCTACACTCAAGCAGCAGTCGTCTTTGCCATTTTGATAGTGAAACAAAGAGACAATCAATACTTAAGTATAGATCAAGCTTGGTAATTTAGGTAATACGGACCTAAATTACCAGTAGAGTGAATGTCCACCGAGACTGGAAAAGCAGTCTGCATTGCTGTCATACAGCATACACAACTATAGATATTGATTGATTTTACAACATATTATTAGACTTTCTGAAGTTTTTTTTTTTCATTTCTTGACATTGACTCCCCGCCCGTACGGCCCGTACCCCAGTGACGCCAAGGTGCTGCCTAGCTAGCTAGCTGAGCAGGATGAGCGGCGACCACGAAACTTTTTTCTAATACTTACATTTTTAAACTCGTGATATCTTTTGAATGGAATGTCCGAATTGCATAATTCAAAAAGTTGTATAAAGATATTGAAGCAGTCTTGAATATGAAGTAATTTATTTTGATAAGGATTAATACCAAGATACAAATAAAGAGCATTTTATAGCGGGCGGCATTATTTTTTTTAAATAAAAGAACACATATTGTGGCATAACTGCAATAGTTAGACATATGCTGTCGCGACACTTTTTGTAAATATTTATGTGTTCTGCAAAGTAGTAGTACATTATTTTATTCTATCATCAATAGTTTACGCAGCGCATGCAATGTAAAGAATATTTTAGGTAATTTTTTTACACCTTGGGTTACATTATTTGAGTTTCAGTAAGGATCCCAATTTTTTTTGAAAATATAATATAGCCTATGTCCATCGGGGATAATGTAGCTTTCGAATGGTGAAAGAATTTTTAAAATCGGTTCAGTAGTTTCGGAGTCTACTCGATGCAAACAAACAATCAAATCTTTCCTCTTTATAATATTAGTATAGATAATATAGCCTATGTCCATCGGGGATGATGTAGCTTTCGAATGATGAAAGAATTTTTCAAATCGGTCCAGTAGTTTCGAAGTCTACTCGATGCAAACAAACAAACAAACAATCAAATCTTTCCACCTTTATAATATTAGTATAGATCAATAAATAGTTTAGATAAACAACTAGTTTTATTTTCCTCATATTCGAAATGAAAAGTAGAGTGTTTAACACGGGTAAAAGAATCAATTCCTACTCGGACTATAGCCGCTCGGGAATTGATTCTTTCCACCCTCGTTTAACAATCTATTAATGTCAGTGTGCGCCAGTGATTTAACTTATTTTTTCTATGTCTATGTGCCAGAGGCATAGTCATAGAAAAAATAAGTTAAATATATAGAATAAATAAGTAGAGGGCGAGCAGACCTTTGCGCGGGGCCCTCACGCCATCAATCAAAGTGAAGTTTCACTGTCAGCCGAGTGGCGCGCCGCGCGAGTTTGTCGCCATCATCGTGCTCAAGCCATAGACATAGAAAAAATAAGGTGGCTCGAGCTCTTCCCGTTCTCTTCCCACTTTGATTTCCCTTCTGTGTTTTGATAATTCTTGCTCTTTTTACGCTCTTACTGTATTTATTCACGATGATGGATATCAAATTATAATGTACATTTGGATGTGTGGCCCTTAATCCTAGGATGAAAACTCCGAGAGATTCGTTCAGTGATGGATAAAAGACTTCATATTTGCATATTGAAATCATTTGTGACGCAATAGTTCAAGAATTATCGGCAAAAAAGTATGGGCCACACAACCAAATGCCTGCGATTCTCAGTAATGAAAATAAGATGAACCGGTTGACGGAGCCCCAATTTTATCATTATAATCTACAGTAACTCATAAAAAAATCGGTTCCGGCTATAAATCAACCCAAAAAACCTAATACTTTGGAAAATATTTACATTTATTTATGGGCCACAGGATTACGTAGGGCCCACTTCATATCTGGTAAACCAGCAGCCCGAGATAAAAATAAACGACGCTGGCTCTATCACATATAATATGTGACAGCATATAGCGGCAAAAATCTTCTTAAGAAACTCTCATCAGAGAGAAAAACGTGAATCAAATTCTGAAGCATTTGGATGGGTGGATCACGTTCAAAACCTTCTTCTTCAGCCAATACTGCGTCACATAAGTTGCGAAGGTGTTACAAATGAAGAGAATTTCCGTTACTGAAGGTGAGTATTAAAAAAAATGCAAAACATTCAATATTTTAGGAGATATCGAGGTTTCATTTTTGTATTAAAATCGCGAATTAGGGTAACAATGAATAAAAAATGTTGGGATAAATACTTATTTCAAAAATCGAGTTTGTTACTTATGACTCTCCTTTGTACTTAAATCATACACCAGTGTCCAGTTGAAAAGAGTAGCATTGGTAGTGTAAAGCGAGACCTGCTCTTGACTGTACTATGCTGGATAAATAAAATGGATTTTTTATTATTATGTTTTATTTATACGACGAATCATGCTTTTAACATGGTCATAAATCACCACCATAATATAATTTTCCTGTCCTGAAAAAGATTCCTTACATCATTGTCACCCTGACGAATTTTCCATACAAAAATGAAACCTCGATATCTCCTAAAATACTGAATGTTTTGCATTTTTTTTAATACTCACCTTCAGTAACGGAAATTATCTTCATTTGTAACACCTTCGCAACTTATGTGACGCAGTATTGGCTGAAGCAGAAGGTTTTGAACGTGATCCACCCATCCAAATGCTTCAGAATTTGATTCACGTTTTTCTCTCTGATGAGAGTTTCTTAAGAAGATTTTTGCCGCTATATGCTGTCACATATTATATGTGATAGAGCCAGCGTCGTTTATTTTTATCTCGGGCTGCTGGTTTACCAGATATGAAGTGGGCCCTACGTAATCCTGTGGCCCATAAATAAATGTAAATATTTTCCAAAGTATTAGGTTTTTTGGGTTGATTTATAGCCGGAACCGATTTTTTTATGAGTTACTGTAGATGTTAATGATAAAATTGGGGCTCCGTCAACCGGTTCATCTTATTTTCATTACTGAGAATCGCAGGCATTTGGTTGTGTGGCCCATACTTTTTTGCCAATAATTCTTGAACTATTGCGTCACAAATGATTTCAATATGCAAATATGAAGTCTTTTATCCATCACTGAACGAATCTCTCGGAGTTTTCATCCTAGGATTAAGGGCCACACATCCAAATGTACATAAATTATAAATAATCGAATTTTGTTTCTGTTAATTTTTTATTTATCTTTCTCTTTGTTTCTTTTTATATTCTGCCGTCAGTTGCTTAATAGAGTCTAAAATGCTATTGTACTTGAAAATGGCACAAATGGCCTCTCGGCCGATTGCCAATAATTAAAAAAAATCTGCTGATTTTGCTTGATCGAAATTAAAACGCTAGTGTTTATATTCTCTTTGATCGAAATGAATTTTGGATTTGATGTAGACATATTACTATTATTAATTTGTGAGATGTAGTTTTCACAGAATAGAAAGGCCTTTGTTGTGTGTAAATATTTGAATCTGACGCCTCTGTGGAAAGTAAAAAGTAATGTGGTAGCAATAAACAGAACTGCGAAAGATTTTTCTAAACGGCGTGATTTTATTAAACAAAGAGCGTAACGATGGATGATACAGTTTCCCAAAAAGAAGAAAAGGGTTTCGATAATGAGCCCATTCATTGGGAGAACATAATATTTCTTCCATTCAATTTCAAATGGAGATGCCTCGTTTTCCTATCGGTTATATCAAAATGTGTACTTGTGAGTAGAATTCAACAGATGTGGACAGACATTTAATATTATCGACGGCCGGTTTGGCCGAGTGGTAGTGATGCTGCCTATCTTAATCGACAGGTCCATGGTTCAATTCCCAGTCGGGGCAAATCTATATCTATATAATATACTAGCTTTACGCCCGGGACTTCGTCCCCGTGGGAATTTCGGAAAATTATGTAGGCTATGTGTTAATCCAGGGTATCAGCTACCTCCATACCAAATTTGATCAAAATCAGTCCAGCCGTTTTCGAGTTATAAGTGTTGTAACAAACACGACTTTCTTTTATATATATATAAATACTAGCTTTTCGCCCGGGACTTCGTTCCCGTGGGAATTTTCCCGTCAATTTTCCAATGTTTTTAATAGTTATTCTGCTATTCGGGACGGAGAGAAATACAACAAATCAAAAACCATGGCAATCGGTCCAGCCGTTCTCGAGTTATAAGTGTTGTAACAAACACGACTTTCTTTTATATATATAGATAATATAATATAATAATATAAATATAAAAGATAAATAAACAGTTCTTTTGTCTCGCTTGAATAATGGCTGGACCGATTTGGCTAATTTTTGTCTTGAAATTAAAGTGAAAGCTCAGGGAAGGTTTAAAAGTAAAAAATAAGGAAAAAAAACAAAGACGTTGCAAAGTTTGCCAGGTCAGCTAGTATTTGTATAAAAAACAGATGTTTGTTCTCGGGTCATGGGGTTCATGTCCGTCTTTATTGAATCGCAAGGGACCCACGACACAATGAAAAACCTTAGTATGGGCCTTTAATTGTGTAGCGTTTATTATTTTATTTTATCATAATTACTCCTGATTTTCTTAACGCTAATGAATACTTTTTTCAGGGCCCGTTTATATCACTTAACAAAATACATTGTTCAACTGAAATGGATAAAAATGACTTCTTGTACATCGTTAAATCGTTTTATATTTTTATCGCTGACCCGATTTATATCATAGATACCTTTCTATACATGCTACATAGGTAAATATTACATAAAGTTTATGTAGAGAAATACACAGATGAGTAGAGAGCGGATTTGACATAGCTGTTACTATAATAGCTCGGAAATAGCTCTATAATTATATCTATAAAGTATTTTGTTTTGTGGCCCTTATTCACATGTGAAAAATAATGTAAAATAATCAGCTAATACCTTGTCTTTCAGAGAACAAAATTCTGCTATTATTTTATAACTCAACGCTCTATTTCCATTTTAAAATGAGTTTTGAAAAGTAGGAAAAATGTAAATAATATAGTGACAAAAAAGTTGATAAAAAGTTTAACTAGTAAGTCAGAAACATTGTGTTTCATCTAATCTGATATTTATTATTTCCTTGGCTACGGGATTGTAAAACTTTGAACGGTGGAGGTGTGTTAAGTAGTGTGTAACGGAAGCCCCTTAGACCCCTAGCACACGTCGTATTTGTAACGCGCAGATGACGCGCGTATACGCGCTTCTAACGAGATTGAAACGCAACCATGTAACCTCAGCACACGGGGCGATCATGAAACGCGCGTCTACTGCGCGTCTACTGTATACGCACAGATACAGCGATACAAATGCGCTGTAGGGGCCCCTCCTCTACCCCTCCTCCGACCCTTTGTACACACTTCAAACGAGTTTCGAACGCGCTTCACACGCGTTTTACTTGCGTTTGAATCTATAAAAACGCAAAAATCGGCATGTACGGCGCAGAAAACGCGCATTCCTGAAACGCGCGTCGTCAGCGCGATTAAAATACGCCGTGTGCTAGAGGTCCTTAAAACACTGACTTCGTTCGTGTTTCAAGTGGACTCTCTGTTGTATCTCTAATAATTATAATTTAGATATGATCAGTGTACTTAATTATAATTTATGTAACAAACAACAACTACAGAAAATTAAATTTTATCATCTTCTTACCAGCCCATATACGTCCACACCGAAGGGCACGGGCCTCCCTTCGAAACACGAAGGGGATTTAGGCCATAGTCCACCACGCTGGCCCAGTGCCGGTTGGTGGACCGCTCGACTTTCGAAAATGAATTTTCTTGGACGGGCGGGTTTCATCACGATGTTTTCCTTCACCGTTGAGCAAGTCATAATTAGAAATCCGTACATAAATCCTAAAAGTCGAATCTAGTGGTACAGGCCCGCACCAGGATTTTAACCCGCAACCTTCCGATTACAAGTCGAGCTAATTACCAACTGGGCATTCATATACAAACACTATAATCCTACCAAATCAGATAGGCATTGGGCTGTATTAAAATAGTAAACAAGCATCAGATCCACTATTTTATAGATTGATGCCACCTCGGTCCACTTTCCGTAACCTATTTTGCAGATACAAGTAGATATGAAATCGGCTTGTTGCTCAGTGCAGTACTTAGTAATGAAAGACAAGGTACATAATTGGGCTTTTTAAAACTTCGTGAGACATAGGGTGATTCCACAATCTCCATTCACTTTGGGGCTTATTGGATATCTGCGCTATGCCAGTGGTCATCGCAAAGAAGTCTAGAGTTATCACGAGTAACCCAACACATTTATAATATTATATTATAAATGTGAATGTTAGTTACACTTTCACGCCTAAACTACTGAACCGATTTTATGAAATTTGGTAAAGAGATAGGCTACATTTTATCCCACAGCTGGGTACGATATAACCTGTAGTCCATGCGGGCGGAGCCGCGGGCGGAAAGCTAGTATTTTATATAAAATAATGTTTTACTATCGTTTACACTGCCTTTACATTTTTAATAAATCTTTAATATTTTTTTAGGCAAGTAACGGATACAGCTGTAATGCGAGAACATCTACCAAAGCCACTATTTTTTATTTGTTTGGATATGCTTGCTTTGATTCCGTTTTTCCGTTTAATGACTTCTCAGTCTTGCCCTGCCATACAGCTATGGCCAAACATACTTGCTTTTAATGAAATGCTTATGTAAGTAGATTGTTATAAAAAATAAAATTAAAAGTATAAATTGTTAATAATAACATAGCATAGCCGTTATACACGGTAAACAGCCCATTACACACATGTGCGTTAATGAATACAGGTTGTATTTATCGTATTTAATTTAACACGGTGCATTACAACATAAAAAAAATTAACAGTATAAAATACGTAAATTATGTACTGCTAAATAAAATTAATGTCATGAAATTTATTTCGTGATTTAAACGATAAAAATATGACGTGAATTCTGTTTCAGTGTGTATAGAATAATCGATTACTTTTCATTAACGAAAGCCCCGTCCCCGCTTAATCTAATACTTGGATATGGAATTATGCTAATTTTGTACATAAACACCTTAACTTGCTTTCTGTTGTTACTCACCGAAGAAGGCTTTTGCGATAGATGTGTCCGGGACATCTTAGATTGGCGTTCTTTCATATTGGACATGGTAAATAGTATATTTTTTGATTGATTGATTTTTGATTTATTTTTCTCATAATATAGCTACAAATGTCAAGTTTATAATAAATATGTTAGTCATTTCAGCCCATAATATGATCGTCAAAAATATAAATTATTAAAATTACAATTAAAGTGGAATAATTTAAAGAATGTCAAATAAAATAAGAAAATAAATTAATATACAAAAGTATACAATCAAAAATAAAATAAATTTTGTTACTTGAGTAGATAAGTCATTACACATATTCTTACGCTTCCACGCTGGACTGGGAGTGAAAGAAAAACATAGAATGTACCAGCTTCCAACTCTTTCCAGGCATACTGTAGAAGTCAGTAAGTGGGACGCGATGGTTTGCTGTATCGTGGGCGAAAGGCTGACAACCTATCACCACTATACTCATGTTCCATATAATAACCCTCTGAATGGATGTCAGATGTGGCATCAAGTGGTTCTAGAACTACATGATGACGTTCAGCCTACCCCAAATGGGATTATAGGCGTGTGTGTATGGATGCTAAATATTCTGTAAAAAATACTATAAATAATCCGTACAACAGAATTTGTAACTAAAAATATATTTTAAACTGAGAATTCTGTTACTCAACTAGATTTTGTCGCCATCACTGCAACAAAAGTTTACTTCTAGTGAGGAGTGAACCGACAGAAAGTCAGTTCTTGATGCAAAATGAAAAATTACTGTTTTTAACTACCTGAGTTAATGTACGAAGACAACTTAGTGGTATATTGAAACGTTGTATGGACCGAAATATAAATAAAAACGACTTCATTTGAAATAATCTAGTTTTTGTTTACGAGTAGCATCAGGAACAGCAAAAACAAAAATGTGTTTTTACAATTATTTTTTAAATAATTTCAGTTAAATGGAACCGAAACTAATACAGTGACTGTTTACTTATATGGATCAGCCTTGTCCTTGGCATTAACTGTACATAAGTTAATTTACGATGCGAAACCAAATACTTATCTAGAATACATCATTTCCATATCAATAATGGCGCTCGGTTACTCCTTAGTAACTTTTGTGATGTTACCTAAATTATTTAGTGAAACAATATCAAAAATGCGACGTAGATACATATTCGGAATCAGAGTTCAAAGACTTATAGAGGAAACAAAACGAAAAAACCCATCGCCAATTGCTCACAAAAGCGTAGAAAAGTTTTATTCATTAATTTGGAACCATCGGAGTGGTATTACATCTATGCCCGACAGTATTCATGAACTCCCTATATCTCTGAAGATTAATGTGATTCAGAATCTCGTGTTTCCCGTTTTTTACCACAGTCCTACTTTAAGGAACACATCTTTACCATTCAAGCGATGGCTTTGCACTCGCATTCAATTAGATTACAAATTACCTGGAGAAAAGTTTTTTGTCGGACCACATTCAAAAACTTCTATATTTTTTATCAAGTCAGGAACCGTGCAATTGCTTTCTACAGAAGATAATCTTACTCCAATACTGTCTGTAACCGGTGGAACTGTTTTCGGGGATGTAAATTTTCTTTTTCCACCATTGAACAGGGAAGTTGTAATTCGTTGTCTTACGTACTGCGAAGTCTTTTCTGTTCCTCGTGCTCAATTACTTAAGTCATTGCACAGATTTCCACAAGATCGCCGAGATATCATAGACGCAGCTAAAGAGAGATTAAAACATGCTCAGAATTTACATTCCTGTAAAAATAATGTTAGAGGCTTAGACCGAGTTGAAGATGAAGGTATTGCATGGATCAAAAGAAGATGGTGGGAAATTAATGAAAATGTACGAAATATGAAGAAAACCAAAACACCAGACTCGAAACTTCCTGCAGAAGAAATGACTTATCATTGTGTCAAATACTTAGGACAATTGGCGCTCGATACAGATGTTAAATCTCATAGTAAATCGCTATTTGTGAAAGTGAAACTTCCCTGGATTTTAAAAGAAACTTCAATATTCGGTGATATCTGGAATAGTATCGTAACAATCACAGTAACTCTTGTATTATTAATGTTGCCACCAGTAATCCTTATTATTGATTCAGAAACTGAAATATCTAGATGGGTTACAATGTTTCTTTATTGTACTGACTTTATTTACATAGCAGATATTTTAGTTTCATTGCTGACAGCAATGCAAGTACGTGGAGTTCTAATAACTGACTTTTCTGCAATAATGTTCGCTCGATTCAAGCAACTCTATTTTCTTCTGGATGTTATGTCTGTTAACTGGATTGGAAGTTTTTTGAACTATGTTGGATATTCTAAATATTATGGCATTGGACAATACACAAGGCTCTTAAAAACATACATGCTATTCTTTGACAAGTACAAAAGAAAGTGGAGAATAGATGACGATTCATTGGAACGAGCAGTTTTTGTAGTCGGCCTTACAAATTTTTGGTTTGTGTACGTTTTAGGTCACTTTGTTTTCATGATTCTTAAATTCATACCCGAACTAAGTCCAAAATATTTTTTTGGTGAAGCTTGTGTGTTTAATGAAAACATTAAATCGGAAACTGAAAAGAGATGTAAATTGTTCCCAAGCATTTTAGATGTCTTAATAGGTTGGGTGTTCCAACTTATATTTCCCGAACAATTACCACACACTCTTTCAGATGTCATTGCTGGCATTATAATTGTTGCAGTCTTCTTTTTAATGCATGAGTATACAAAAACAAAATTATTGTCCTGTATATATATGAAGAACAGGCAAACCGCTAACTACATTTTTTTAGTAACGAATCTAAAATCTCAATATGTTGTCCACCAATTACAATCTAACCAATTAAAACAGCTGAATGATTATTTGATGTGCCACTGGAATTATTATCATGGTATGGACATTTTATATCCAAATGTCCTAAAAGATGTGCCCTACGACATATTTTGGAAGTTGCATGGTGAAGCGGCGATGAAATTAATTGGAGAATCAGATCCGTTTAAGGGAGCAAATGCAGCCTTTATAAGAGAAATGGCACAAAAAGCTAAATTCACAATAGTACCAAAAGATTTTATATTTCATAGCGATACAATTAACTGGATTTCTAACGTAAGATTCCCTTTTTTAATAAAATTTGATAAGTAGATAGGTTTTTTTCGCGAGTTCACGCTACTCTCTAGCAAATAAACATTGTTTCAGTACTTAAACTGAGTTTTTTTTTTAAAAGCAATTAAAATAGAGAACCAATCTGAGACTATTTTCTTGGTTTCCATAACTTTTTAAATACTCTTGTGCGACAAATCTGCCTTTGTGTGTTGTTCTTCTTTCAGTACATATTCTAACGTTTAGTCTGATAACTTTAAAATTGGATACTAGGAATATCCAATTAATGTAATTGTTAAATTGGCAAATAAATAAATTTATCGTCATTATATTCTTATATCAAGGGTAAGTATTATATAAGGTGATTTGAAGGCCCCTAAGACGGGACATTAAAGTTTCTTTTGGACGTGTCTTGCTGGGCCACCCTGTACATACCTATACAATCCCCTAGAGGATCGAAAAGGAATAGTAAGTGTCGTATGATCCCCTAAATTATCCCAGTGTAAGATCCTAGGGGAAGAGCGAATTATGGTAATTAGTTTTATATATTTGCCTTAAGATATCTATCTTGGACATACTTTACAGCCCCATGTATAATGTAGCCGGGCTGGGCTACCTTGTCGCTCCGCAAGAGGTGTCGTAATGATTTTTTTCCAGAAAAACGTTATTTTCGAACAAGTATAGTATTATGAATTGTTTTGTTCACGAGACTGAAAACATTTCAGGGCATTGTCAAAGTTGAATTCTTTGATGAAAATGGTAAAACAACAACGACATTTTGTCGTCGCGGGAGAATTCTAACTTTGCTCACGATTTTACTGAAAAAGGCTATGTTCAGAACTTACACAACGGCGACAGATTGTGAGGTATATCTTGTTGTATATAAAACTGTTTTTAACCTCCGACAAAAAAGAGGGTTGTAAAAGTTTGACATGTGTATCTGTATGTCTGCTATGGCATCGTAGCTCCTAAACGAATGGAATGGAGCTGTATTTGATCAAAGTTGACTCAGCCACTTATAATTTATAAGCAATACTACGTCGGGGTTGGGTGAACCCAAAGAGCAATAGATGTTTGCTTGAGAAAAATCTAATTACTGTAGTTACCTACCCATTTGCACTAAGAGATCCGGCACTATTGCAAACATGATAATGGCGATGACAATGTCAACATGTATAAAAATAAAATAAATAAAATATATATATATTTTTTTTTTTTATAGCCTGACGTGCTGCCGTGTGTACATTCTTATACACAAATGAAGAACTTTCTACCCACGTTAAATATTCATTGATTTCATTGTCACATTTAGACTGTATATACTAAATTTGTAACTAATGTCAACAAATATTACAGATTCTTATTTTGCAAGTTAAGGATTTTTATGACATAAAGAAACGTTATCCTAATGAAGAGATCATCCTAGAGACATGTCTAACAGAAGTACTTCCAGGGCTTGAAAATCATCATCAAGCCTATATGAAAAAACATCGAGACGTAAGTACACATAGATATCTGACCTTGCATAAAAAGCATTACCAGGCACTCTATTCAAAAATTGTGAATTTTATGGAAGTATAGTATAGATGTCGCTTTAGTATCTTGCCAGACTCAATCCATAGTGTCTTGAAATATTGGAAAGCTCTCCTTTCTTGCATACATTCACGTATTGTTTTTTTTACTTGCAGCGTTTAAAACATGAGTTTACCCTCAAAAATCAAGTTAGCAATGAAAAAATGAATTTACGGAAGAAGACGAAAACAGATAACTTTTGCAAACGTACAAAGGCAGCAATTATTTCATTTTTCAAAGATTATAGAAAAAATCCGGAGTCAAGGTAAGTCCATTTCATGTAAGCGACCTGCCCATGCCAGTAGGAATTTTAGGATGGAAAGCAGCAAATGTGTTAGCAAGGTTTACTATCTCTGTCTTTTAAGTAATTAATGGAAGATTTTAGATACGGGGCCATCCATAAATTACGTCACACGAATTTCATGATTTTTCGATCGTCCCCCCATCCTTGTCACAGCTGGTAACATTTTAATTATTAAATTAAAACAGAAGTTCCGAAATTGAATTCAAGGTGCTTAGGCAGTCGGCGCGTAGCACTAGTAGATCGAGTGGCCGAGAAAACAATTTGAATATTATACCTGTATAAATAGAGTTGCAAATGTTTTTGAGATTTTCGTTAATAGTTCAAAGTTCTAGTTTTAACACTTAGACTATAATAATAGATTTTGAAATGTTACGTCACGAAAGTTAGGATCCCTCCCATCCCCTTGTCACACAATGTCACACTTCGTCGACCCCCTCCCTCCCCCTTAACGTGTGACGTAATTAATGGATGGCCCCTACCTGATGAGTTTAGTATAATTATTTAATCTGATAATTTTTATATTGATGACTTGAAAGAGTAAGATGGTAAATTGGGTAATCATGTACCATTTTTAAACGATTTTACTCACGTTGCTGTGCACCGGCTTCGGGCTTACATTAAATCAAAATAGTCAGCCCAAAGCTCTTTAAAATATATTTTCAAATTGTAGAAATATTCGTTACACTTAGGTATCGCTTAGAAGTTTATAATCATGAGTTTATTTTTCCAGGTTTATTCGTTGTTGGATGGTATTGAGAATCGTGGTCATATTTCTTTCAATTAGTTCTTCCGCACTTCAAGGTAAGTCTTTTTTCTAGCGCTTTGCCCAGTTTCATATTTTAAAAAATCTCCCAAAAGAGTCAGAGTCATTATTATAAAAGTACTCGGCTTTTGTAGAGGTACACTAATAGTACTCGGCTTTTGTAGGGGTAGGTACACTGTAGAAATGATAAAATCCTACAAAGGACTATTCCTAGTTTTGGTGCCTTTTTTATGGCACACAAACGCCACCTGGTTAGGTATGTAGAGTGCTTCCTTCCATACAAACAATAATTACTATTGCAGCTCAGCTCTAAAGTATATCAGTCTCGAGTTATGCGCTATTATCTATACGCCATTATCTATCGAGTTATACGCCCCTTCCATGCTGGACTGGGAGTAAAAGAAAAACTTAGAATGTGTCAGCTGTCTACTCTTCCCAGGTATACAGTAAAAGTCTGTAAGAGCTTAGGGATATGAGAGTTTTGCTGTATAATGGGCGAAAGGCTGACCACCTCTCACCATTACGCAACTTGTTCCATCTGATAACCTTCACTATTTGTGTCAAACGTGGCATCTAGTGGTTCTAGAACCACACGGATTTAATAGGAAAACTGAAAGTGTGAGCTACTTTATTAGACTCAAGTTACGTCACGGTGGCGTTAGTGGCCTGAAATAAATAGTACAGGACCGTCAAAAATAGCTCATACTCCACATACCTAACAAGGTGGCGTAAGTGTGCCATCAAAAAAGGCACCAGTTGCCCATACATTTCCGCCAAAACCTTTAATGTAAATTAAAAACTGTAATAAATTAATTTATATAGATCGACGCGATGTTTAAAATTGATTTTTAAATATTTTTAACCAGTAACTTCATTTTGTATGTGTGTACCATTGTACATGCGTGTGTGTGAGTGTGTATTTTAGTTTGTCTGTTTTGGCACTGAAGTAAGCAATAAAGTGTATTTTATCTATCTACGCTTGATCTTGGTCCTTATATGTGCTGTAAGTATTTCATTTAATTTAATATTTCAGGCGGATCAGGGGCTATAATGAGACCATTCCTAATTGGTATTAAATCTTTATGTGACGTCGTTACGATTATTGACATCGGGCTAAAGTTATTTGTAAGATTTACTTAATTTAAATTATACAATTTTCATGAAAAGTTTTTATTTATGACGTGATATCAAAATAGTTATGAAATATCCAGACAAAAAAAACCAAAAACAACTCTTCTCAAAAAAACATGTAATCAGTAGTGGAGAATTTTAAAGTTTTTTTGGGAGGGGATTTTTCCTGTATTTTTACCCGTCTTTCTTGGAGTGAATCAAAGTTTAGCAAGCTGATTCTGATCCTTAGTTTATGTTGATTTAAAGTCACCAAATATATTTTTATTCTCAGCAGGGCTAAGATAATCGCCACGACATATTATCTCACGCGTTATGTCGTGGTCACGTGACTGTTTCAACCAATGGAATTGCAAGAAAGAGTCACGTGACCATGACATAGCGCGTGAGATAATATGTCGTGCCGATTATCTTAGCCCGGCAGCTCGTTTCATATTTTTCAGCTTCCTTACTACAACCACAAAGGTTTAATTATGAGCAGCTTCTACAAATGTTGGGCGCATTATTTAACAAGAGGGTTTATTCTGGACGTCATCGGTGGTCTGCCATGGGATATAATATTAACAGAAATTACGGAAGGGTTGTCACAAAATGGCGTGATGCTGATTGATACATTGTCAAGATTTTCTCATTTGTATCTTATAATTGGCTTTTTCAACTACATTTCTGACAAACCGACGATGCGTACTACTACACTAATGGTAATTTTTATTTAATTCTTAGTTTA
Organism: Aproaerema taeniolella; assembly: GCA_949987775.1. Lineage (NCBI taxonomy): Eukaryota > Metazoa > Arthropoda > Insecta > Lepidoptera > Gelechiidae > Aproaerema > Aproaerema taeniolella. The sequence continues at coordinate 14,269,382 of OX465254.1, read as the reverse complement.
AATAAATAAATTTTGGAAACTGTAAATAATTAGTATCTCCGTGGAATCGTAACGAGTACCTGATTTGCACCTAACTTTTAGTTTAATTTTAGTTGTTTAATTCATTTAATAACTCCATCTCATGCTTTCATCATAAGTATCATAAAATTAGGCGGAAGGTGATCAGCAGACTCGAAAAAAATCGATCGCTACAGAGATTCATAATTTGGGTACTAGATATCTACAGAGATTTTATAGTTTAAAATCAGCGTATGTATGTGCTCCGAATCACTTTTATCAGTATGTCAATTGTCAACTATACACAATTACTACGTTTTTTTAGATTTTGAAATGGGAAATAGTGAACACGCTAATTATGTTTGGCACCAGTCATTTTCTGGTCTACAAATGTATCGAATTCCAGTGGGATGATGACTTCCACCTAGTTAATATGACAAAGAAACCATCTTGCTGGTGTCCAAAGTTCATAAGGCTTGACCAAAATCCTACTATTACACAACTTCATTATGTAAGTACTAACTCTCCGCACCACGTAACTTTGTAAGCTTATATTTACAGCTTTTTTTTTTCTGTGTACGACACGTCACTTCAATTTGTTAAGCTTTAGGAATATCATAATTAAAATCACTGCCGTTTTTTTCTGCTTATCTTTGTTTCAACTATAAACTAACTCCTTTGATATAAGTAAAAGATGTCCCAAGCTAGGAGACACACAACATTCTAATAGTTACTTTCAGCACATGTGTGGAAAATAAAAATTAACGAGAGGATACTTAACCCTTTTAGCCCCAAGAGTTATCGTCTAAAACACCCACCACACGCCACGACATCAAAAAATTAAAAAAAAAAATAATGTCGTGGCGTTTGGCGAACGCTTGGTGAACGATATTAAAGTTAAAAAAAAATTGTCTGTTAAATCAAACTTTGGCGGCGAGCGAGGGCACGAAACTTAAACGTCTGATATATCAGACTTTGGCGGTGAAAAGGTTAAAACACTAACTGAGCAGCTTCCATTCATAGTAGGTGAAAATTTGGGATTTTCGAAGAACTGCTAATAAGGTGTTATATTTATCGTCTTATTATATTTTCAGATATTTGCCGAAAGTTTGATATTGACGCAGTGTGGATTTTTGATGACGAATTTAGGCTTGTTTAATATATCCAATTATATCCGTCTTGAATCTAGCATTTGTTTTTTGCTAATTGCTTCTGTATTTTGGTAAGTTTTTATTTATTTTCATGTACTTTATTTTTTAACCGACTTCAAAAAAAAGGAGGAGGTTATCAATTCGGGTGATTTTTTTTATTATTATTATTATTATTATTTATGTTTGTTACCTCAAAACTCCGTCATTTGTAAACCGATTTCAATTTTTTTTTTTAGTTCGGAAGCATCTACTTCCAGATTGGTCCCATAAAATTTTTATCGAAATCGCTTTAGTAGTTTAGGTCATAAATTAAAAAAAACTGAAATTAACGGTCATATAATTATGTGGATGATAATAGGTCATCAATGTAAACGAAGCAAAAACGAAGTAGTTCCCTGAGACTTTTAAGTTGTTTTTTGGGGCTCCTTTGTGGGGATCTACCGTTTAGTGACCGGTAGCGTATATTACCAACACACATCTTCCCTGCTGTGTGGTAATCGGTTGATAATATCACCCACCACCCCATACATTTCATGACATCTGGCGATCGGTTTGAAAATTGTACTACCCCGTATCTTTCTTGCCATCTTGCGACTGGTTATGAATATCACCACCTCATATCTTTCCGTGGGGTGAAAGTAATTGATCACTATATCGCTCTTTAATCTCGAGTGATTTAGTGCTTTATAATAAATAAACTAGCTTTCCGCCCGGTGCTCCGCCCGCGTGGACTATAGGTTATATCGTTCCCAACTGTGGGATAAAATGTATCCTATGTCCTTTCTCAGACCCTAATCTATCTCTGTACCAAATTTCATCAAAATCTGTTCAGTAGTTTAGGCGTGAAAGACAGACAGACAGACAGACAGAGCTACTTTTGCATTTATGATATTAGTATGGATCTACGAGGGAGATAAATGAATGATAAATAATAACCTTTAAAAAGAATAAAATAAAACATTTTTAACAAAAAATTGACCCGCCTTCAAAAAGGGTGAAATAATTTTTTAAAGCTATGTTCACGAGTAAGTAGTGGTTACGGGTAAAACAGCAAATAGGTGAATTCATAGCGGAATATGGTAAATAGAGAGGAATTTTTTTTTTGACGTCGGCGCCGAACAATTACGCGCATGGCATAACTATCTCAGTTTTTATACTGCCAAAAAGCTTTTGTCCCTAAATTGCACCTAAATAATTAAGAAAGATCGTTCCAGCGCCATCCGCATCCAATGACTTCTAACGCCGTGCCTTCGGTCACTACTCGAGGATTTTTTTGCCTCAAATGTTAATTAATTAATTACAAATACAATAATAAGATTAAAAATACACTCTCACAAAACTATTTAAACGGTTTGTATGAGGTATCAACCTCACCGACCGACAATTTAATGATTCCAATGATTTCATACAAACCGACAATTAATGATTTCATTTTTAACATTAAGTATTGTAGGTATATTAAGTTAATTATTATTAAAGAGTATCTAGAAAATACTGCTTTAATTCCTTTTTAAATTTATTCTTATTAGACTCGAGACGTATGGCCCCGGGCAAACTATTTAGCAAATATGGAATTCGCTTCTTCAGAGTTCTGTCCCCAAAGTAGAGTTACTTTGGCTACTATGAATTTGCTCGAAGACATTGATCTCGTATGGTATTTGCTGTCCACTTTCTCGCACAATGAGTCATGCTCCTGACTGCTATGGTTATTAACTTCCAGAAGGTACTTATGTTTCAAGCCAGTGGGAAGAATCTTACAAATTTTAAATATTTTTTTTATAATCATCTCTAAAATTATTCAGTGTTTTTATATTAACTAATAATTTTAAAAATTTTATTTGCATGTTTTCTATTTTATCTATGTAAGTTTTAAATGTAAGCCCATAACAGTCAAGAGCATCTCACTACCGTCAACAAGCGACATATAGATACATTTTAAAGTACACATAGGCACTTTATAGCTTAAGTGGTAAAATTTCCCTAACAAAATACTTAACTTTTTACAAATAAAATCTATATGCGAAGACCAAGAAAGTACTCGTCCACTTTTACTCCAAGATACACATATTTGACTCGTTTTATATGCTTACAATTACAGTTAGCCATTTTTTTATTAAAGCATTCGTACGTATGTGTGAAAGCATTCGTACGTAATGCTGTCAGTCTACTTAGTATTTTAAGATTTTTTTTTATTATAAGATGGGTTAACTCTTGACCTCAATCTTGACCAGAAGGTCAAAGATGAGGTCGACGATGGAGCGAGTTAACCCAGAAAATGCCTATAAAGGCACTGGTACTCCCACGCACCGATGGAACACAGCAAGCTGTTTGGCGTCGGACTTCGGTAGGAGGGTGGTCGCGAACCAGACGGCCCTTTACAGAGCCTACCACACCACATAGGACGACACCTCAGATTCAGAAAAATATGAAGTGTCGTTGCCTGGGATGGATTACTAGGAGGCAGGTCTCATTTGTGTTTCCTTAGTCGCCTCTTACGACACCCACAGAAAGAGATGGGGTGGTGTTATTCTCAACCGATCACCACACGGTCAAAATTGTCTTAAATTTAAGAGCCGTGCTCTTGTCGCTGGAGTCTATCCTCCACTAGTGATTTGACCTTTTTGATACGATACGAACTCTACCTTTATTAACTTTATTCCAGGTATCTAAGACTTGTTAGTCTTAGTCTATTGATTTTGAATCTCCGCGGCAGCTCGCTCTTTCAACATGGAGTCAGTCAGTTGAAAAAGTTTCTAAGCGAAGAAAGAGTTGATAAAAACGTTATTGAAAGAGCGGTTAAACATTTCATTTACATTTGGACAAGGTAAGTTGTTATTGGCGTAATTGTTAAAATCCTAATTTTAACAATTACGCCTTATGTTTACGAAATATATTAATTCCCAATCGGATTTGGCAATACATGTGTTTACAAATAGGTTCTAGAAAACTTCTTAAAATAGTCACTGACCGAATATGATTATAGTTGCTGCATTGCCGATTTAGGCGGGTTATTTTCTGATTTATTTTATTGTATTGTAAACAATGTTACAGGACCAAGGGCGTTGCCCTGGGGAATTTAATGTTCGATCGTACAGGCACAGTTTTCAAACAAGATGTAAGCTACTATTTCTATAAAAGGTACGAAGTTTTACTTTTCGGAAGTCTATGATTTTATTGTAACAAACATGACATGTCCAAACACTAAATAGTGATAGTAGAAACTTCAATACTCAAACTGTTAAACGCGTTTATAGCCCACTAGCATTCCGCTCGGGACTTCGTTCCCGTGGGAATTTTGGAAAATTATGTAGCCTATGTCCATCGGGGATAATGTAGCTTTCTAATAGTGAAAGAATTTTTCAAATCGGTCCAGTAATTACGGAACCTATTCAATACAAACAAACAAACAATCAATCAAATCTTTCCTCTTTATAATATGTATATATAAGTGTTTTTTCCATAATGTCCGGAGACCATTAGAACGTGGCGTATAGAAATAGATTGTTCCTGCGGCCTGCTCTTCTCGGGCATAAAATTGTGACGAAAAGGCTGACATTCTATCACAACTTTCTTTTGATTCTGTCAACTACTACGATATCAATTGGTCCTTGAGCATTTGCCACCCTAATAGGATGTGGGTTGACTTTAAGTAAGTTAGCAAAACTTAAGGGGATGATTTTTCCAATGAAACTGAACGGCTTTCCCCGAGGAACCCATATGAATTTTAACTTTCCATAGAAAGTCAAATCAGCTGATAGTACAAATTCTATGGGGCGGTGAATAATTTTTTCACATTTCGACCTATGTTCCTTAAGGCGACTACAGCACCCGATAAAGGCAGCACACATAGGAATAGTGCCATCTCCGTCTCTCAACAGGCCTGGGCCGGCAGTGCGAACAGTGTCGATACACGAAGTTTACGGACTATGAAAGCGTGCGTGCGTAAAAACATGTTCGAAAGTTAGAAAAATGAGATTTATGGAAAGGTAACAGCTTAATTCGAAAAATGCGTTAACTACTTATCGAGATTATTTAATCACGAACTTTTTGATAGCAAATTCAAGTTTCTGTGTGCATTTTACTATCGTTTTTACAGCTTAAAAGATACACAATATTGGGTATTTAGAGGTGACTTTGTGAGCTTTTTCTATCGAACCAAAAGTGCTGAATCATGTTTTCAGCAAACTACTTATCTAGTTTGTGTCCTGAATATAACCGTAGTATTTTTTTCTTCGATTTAATGCAGTACGTCATGCTTATCTACGCATCATAAAATCGTAATTTAGGTGGTATTAATATGTGAGCACCTTCATGTATTTCTGTGAGTGAACGAAACTTTAAACATCGGTTTCTAATATTTTTAGAACATATGCAGCTGTGGATACACTTCTAGGCGGGGGCGAGTCGTTGGAGCAAATGATGGCAAGCCATACCTTACTATGCCATTATCTGAAGGGAGAGGACGTCATAAGGGAAATGGAACTGTCTCCTTACGTTTACATCTTACACCGCGGCCAAGTGGCTGTTTCCAAAGATGGCGAGGACTTGGCAAAACTTACTAAAGTAAGTAAAGCTGAAGGTACCTTTGATCTATTTCTATGCTTTTAACAAATGTAAACTCTTACTTTAAATTGTATCTTTATGAAAACCAATACAACTCCAAATTTTATCATCATAACATCCACAAAATGTCCTTTCCTGGATAAAGGCTTCCTCCAAGGGTCCTGTGTCACCATCCACCTTGGAGACCTTTTCGCCGGTACGCGGATGCCACTAGGGAAAGCAGTTTGTCCTATGAGCAATGTGCACTGTCCTCTTATTACTTTTTATTTATACTTACACTAGCTTCCCGCCCGGGACTATTTTCCCGTAGGATTTTCGGGAATTAATTGTACACATGAACCTTCCTCTTGTATCACCCTGTCCATCTTCCAAGAGATCTCAGTAGAGTAATTTCATTTTCAACACATTTGCTCATAAAGTGGGTCTTATTTCATTGTTTTAAGGTTCATAATGATATGTATTACCCAGCCCGTGAGTAATAAAAATAAAGCACTAGTACGTAATGGTTTTTTTTTTCTAAATTTCAGCAAAGAGATCCGACCTTATTTTATATTTAAAATTAAGTGTAAATATTAAACTATTTGTAAATAAAATAGTTTAATATTTACTAAATCATTAAAATTTAACAGAAAATTATCATTTATTTATGCTAAAACGTGAAAATATATAGTTAAGTATTTTTTTATTATTTGGCTGTATGGCATACTTGTCAATGTGAATCTCATTTATCAAGAAAAAAATAATCGCGCCTCTTTTCAGATGTTTTCAGGTCGTTGGCGGGAACTCGGCGCGAGCGGTTGCTTTGTCAATTGAATTTTCGTTTTCTGCGTGAAAAAGTTGTTTAATGTGTAATAGTGATAGTGTGTTATGCAGTAAATTGACTAAATTCGTGTAGTGATGAAAATTCAAGTGATAACAGTGTTTCTGCTCCGTTTGGTACCGACAAAGATCCTCGCGGTTGTACTTCTCGCCGTCAGTTTTCGTAAAACAGACGCTATCCGGTTTTACGCAGAACATGAGAAGCTTAGGGCTTAGGTTAAGTTGAAGAAAGAAGATTTTACACTGAAGACATGGCTGTATGGACATAGTTTCCTTTGCCTTTCCCGAAAGGGATAAATTCAGGGTTGGATTTCGTACTATAATTATAGTATTTGTACTACAATTTCATGACGTGTACTATATACTATCGCAAAGGTAGGATTGTACGCAAAAATACTATAATTTCTTAATAATAGTTATACCTGTACCCACATTTTATTTTATTACCACTCTAAGAAATTTTTTAACGTATGGCAACATTATGTATGGGTATTCCCCTTATAATGTTCACTGAATGACATTCTGCGTGATTCTGCACTTCATTCATTCATTGGGCCGGTCACTCTGACAGAAAGAGATGAATATTCGTAGTTTGTGTATAAGTGGGACAAAGATAGAGAGATACTTTGAGCCTTTGCTTTGAGCAAACTTTGAGCGACTTTTCCGCAAGCATATCAAAGTGAATAGTTGAGCTGTTCATCTGACTGTGAAACATTTGAAGTGTTTTCTTTCTTTGTTAGTTGCAATTCTTTTTCATAATAATAAAAACATGAGTGAAAGCGACGACGATACAAATGCTGCTGGCCCTTCCACGCCAAAAAAGAAGCGAATCGTTAGGGGCGATTTGGTGGTGAAAGAAAAACATAGGCAACAGAAATATAGAGCTGACTGGGAAAAAGAACCAAAGTTCAGTAAATGGCTAACTAATGATCCTCAAGATGATTTTAAAGCACGATGCAAGGTATGTAATACTTCTATGATTGCTGAAAAGCATGTTTTATCAAAGCATTCTGAAGGACAAAAACATTTAAAAAATTTGACATCGATCCGTGCTGCAAAACCAGTCACTTCCTTTTTTCCGTCTTCCTCAACATCTCAGGAAAATAACACGATCAAATTGGCAAAAATTGCTGAAGTTAAGATGGCTGCCTATTTTGCTGAACATAACATAGCTTTTAATTCTGCTGATCACCTCGGTAAACTTTTAAAAGAATGCTTTCCTGATTCCAAAATCTTAAAAGAAACAAACATTACTCGCAAAAAGACTGCAAAGATTATTTACAAAGGCATTGGTCCAGGACATAAAGCAGAGTTGGCTGAAAAATTGAAAACATCAAAGTTCAGTATAATGACTGACGAATCCACCGATATATCTACCTCTAAAGCATCATGTGTCGTAGTGAGATTTTTCAACGATATCTCCGGCCGAATAGAAAGCAAATTTTGGAACCTTCACGAAATTTTCAGTGACGATGAAAAATGAATTTCTAGCGCCGTAAATGAAGGAGCGACGGCTGAAAACATTTATAAGAAATTAAAGAAATCCATAATGGATTATGGAATTCCTTTAAAAAATGTCGTCGGTTTTGGTTCTGACGGCTGTAATGTAATGATGGGAAGCGCAAATTCAGTTGCCAGCAGATTCAAAGAAGATTGCCCTGGAATTATTATTATGAAGTGCATTTGCCATTCTGCCCATCTATGTGCTAGTGCAGCGTGTCAAAAACTACCGAATAGGTGTGAACAGCTGGCACGAAACATATTTAGTTTCATTCACAACAGCTCGAAACGATCAGCGGCGCTGAAACAATTTCAAGAATTCTTAGATCTGAAGCCACAAAAAATGTTACATCCATCGCAAACAAGATGGTTGTCACTACAGCAAGTAGTGGCACGCGTTTTAAGCAATTGGGATGCTTTGAAATTGTATTTTACTGATATGGCATTGTCTGAACGATCTCTCTCGGGGCAGTCTATACTCGAGTTGCTTTGGGATCCATATATCAAATTATATTATGAATTTCTGACCTGGGTGCTACCAAAATTTACAATATTTAACAAATACTTTCAGTCCGCTGAGGTTGTGGTTACA